>KN805367.1:3681254-4281254 GCA_000818905.1 Trebouxia gelatinosa
CAGTAAATAAGCAGCAACACGTCAAAATCCGTTGTATGCCAAGAATGTTTTGGCTATGTGACCATTGTCACGTTTGCTTTGAATCTACTGCCGAGATTTCACATCAGCTACACCTCAACAGCAATGTGGTCTCGAAGCACGTCTGTAGCCATGTTCAGCAATGTTACTATGGCAATCACCAGCCTGAGTTGCATGCCCTGCAGACTCAAGAGTCTGTGGGACACTTACTCTGGAAATTTCTCCATTATCAGCGGTGTCGGCAGACATGGTCCCAGCCAGATCCCCACAGATGTTGATCTACTGCACAAGACATTTGGCAGCCAGCTGGTTGATGACAGCCCATTCGAGAGGCCTGATGTCCTGCCATTCTCCACGTATGCGGCATGTCGCATATTGGACACCAATCCTGAAGATATGGTGAGCAACTGCCTGCGTGGATGACTTCATGCACTTGAATTTACTCATTCCAGTCTAGATTTGCAGACAAATAGCAGCAGGTCATGTGACTATTCAAGTCTGGGTTGTGCACTGTAGCAGGCTGTGTTGCTGTAAGGGTTGTAGGCTCCATCTACTGAAGTACTGTAGATAGCAACATCGCCTGCGTAAGCACCCGAACTGCACCTGCCTAGCGCAAAGGCGTTCTGCGCCTTGCATAAATCCTAAGCCAGCTGTACTGTGAAGCTCAGGCATCGCATTGTACTGCACAACACACAATACCTCGTATACCGTCACCACAGGGCTGCAGTGACAGCTTGTATGGCGTGCCTATCAGTCCTCATTGGAGGTTGCACAGAATGCATCGCATGCATGCACAGGGTAATGGAGAGATCTATGAAGCCCTTTGCACAATGGCTGCCTGCTATGTGCGTGCTGATATGACTGGCATCTGCGATTGCCTGGAAGCATATAAGCTGACAGAGACGCTGTCAAAAGCTGCTAGGATAGGCCGATGCCAACAAGTGCTAGCACGCAGCTGCAACCCTGAGGCAACAGAAGGTAACTCAGCTTTGTGCTGCACTTGGCAGCTTGCCAGTCAATGTCTGCCTGTGTACGGCAGTACAAACCCAAACCTTTAGTACTCATTTGCAATTTAGTACCTGCTTGTGCTGCAATACTCATGCAAAGCCACATCAATAGGTTTGTTGACAGTGCATCGCCATCAGGGTTTTATGACAATGGGAATGTGCGCATGTCCAGCCCAGCTATGTTGCAACCCATGGCACAGATCGCATAGTTTATGACACACACATTGCAGCCATACCCTGCATATGAGCCTATGCAGGAGCGCATTTGGGTGCAAGAAGATATGCCTGTGTTGCTGGATGCAGTCGCCAAGGATGTAATCAGAAGTGGCAGACTGGCTGACCAGGTGCGACATGACTCATCATTCCAGCACACAGTCAATGGCAAATCTCCATCAGACCCTGATGCAGAATTGCTAACCCTACAAGGGACAATTGGGGCTCTCATGCACGAGCTGGAAGCCATTCTGCATGAGTACCTCAGCTTCAACTGGGATCGCATGGAGGAAGTGAACAGGGCAAATGCACACCTGCAGCGGGAAGCTGGGCTCATGTGCCCTTGGAGACCACTGGGAAATTCAGATGGCAGTCAGGTGTGACCATTCAATTGATCATCAAGTGTACATCTACATCCTTCATGTCCTGTTTTCTTGTTCTATGCTTGCCCACAGCACCTGGTGACTCCTTGAGCTGTAGTATACTCTGTTTTGGCATTCTTGCACTTTTGCAACACCTAGCAACCATGTGCTAGTCTGCAGTGGAACTTAGCTGGGGTCTGTCACGACGTAAGCATGGTGAAGTGATGCAGGTTGTGTGTGTGCAGCCCTTTCAGAACATGATGCTATGTGCCACATTTCAGCTGCCTAGACAATCCCTGGTCGTACTTGTGCAAATGTGCATGCAGATGCTACACCCTGCTGCTTTGTTTTTTTGAGTCTGTGATGTGTAAATGTCAACAGCATGGTCCTGAGTCCTTGGTCCATGCATGTGCGTAAACAAGGTTGGCATGCTGCTCTTCAGCGCCTACTGCTGTTGTTCATGGTTCTACTGTGCCCATGATACGCCCCTACTGCTTTTGGCCATGCAGTTCATGCTTGAAAAGTGTACAACACCAGGCAGCTTTTTGGGCTGTACACAAAGCCGATGAGCAGATCTTTTTATGGCCTAAGTCCCAAGCTGTCACGCAAAACCTTTTGCTGCAATGGCATTAAGCATTTGCTGCAGGTACTTGGACTGGCATCACAGCAGATGAACAGCCCATTCAGTGAAGCACATCATGCAGCCCTGCACGATGGGGACCCACCCAGCCCCCCTAGTCAAAGCTCCTCAACCCCTGGCAGCCCCAGCAGCCAGGGCAGTTCCCCCAGCCCTTCCCCCTCACGTCTGCGGCGAGTCACCCTGCCAGACCACCTGCAGCCATCACGCCGCCATCGCCTCACACTGGTGAACACATCAAAATCCGTCTCAGTCAAGTGATAGTAGCACTCATGCACACGTTTGGAGTTGCTGAACAGTTACAGTGCGAAATCACATGTCAAGCATCACTGAAAACATGATGGGTTTGTATGCTGCACTGCCAGGAAGATGTTCAGGAAATGCCGCCGGAAGTTCTAGCCCCGCCAGACCAGGCTCCTGCACCTCCACAGGCCCCTTCGGATTCCCCAGACGCCCCAGGTTCCCCTCATCAGGCACCTGCACCCCCTCAGCAAGCATCTCCTCACCACTCAGCTGAGTCTGCCTCACAGCGTCCTGCATCGCCTCAGCGCTCAATGTCGCCGCAGTTCAGCCGTGGCAGGATGAGTCGGCGCCAGTCAGTGAACGAAGATGGTTTTGACAGCGATCCAGAGTCCTCCTCCAGGGCACTTCGGCTAAAAGCCCTGCACAACAGCCCCAACAGTGCCCGCACAGCCTGTGGCCCTAATCAGCCATCACCCCGAGCAACATCCCCAACCCCTTCATCCCCCTCGAGGCAGGGGTTACCAAGAAAGGGGGGTATCCGCCGGGTGCAGAGTGAAGCACAGCTACTGACAAAGTTCAGAATGAAACCAGGGGATCAACTTGCATTGGGCTCTTTTGGTAGTCAGACGTCAGATAGCACCAGGAGCTTTGACGAGTACTTGAGGCGGCATCGCAGCCGTAGTCCATCCCCGAAAACCAAGTAAGTTCACTTGAACCACAGAAATTGCACCTGTACCTCTGTGTCAGTACCAGATGCACTGGTCTGACATTGCCTGCTTAAATGGCTTTGCATTGTGTGAGCAACAGCACACTACTCAATTCAGCAGTGCTCATGAGCATCACCAAGCCCTATGGTGCAGTGATGTTGTGTCTTCATAAAAGTTGCAGTTGGCAGTAGCAGAAGGCAGTGCTGAAAATTGCAGATGTGTAACACAAGCTCCCTGGCAGGCAGTGGGATTCCTAGACCACACAGCAGTGTTCAGGCAGCTCACTGTTGTTGCCTCTGACAGCATGCATATCTTCGTAAACATCCAAATTTGGGAGTGCACACATCTGTGCAAGCGTATATATGTGTGTGTACTACTGTTAGCTTGTGGCTGCAGGGCGCATCAGCGAGCGCAGCACAATTGGCAGAGGGCTCAGAAAGCTGCTGAAAAGTCAATCACCATGAATGCGCTCAAAGGCAAACGAGAGTGAGTCTGTTGCAACAGCGAGTGCAAATTAACTCATTGTGCCTGCGGCAAGCAGAGCGTGTTGTACGCATGACTGTTAGAGTGGCAAGCTAGTTGCAGTACATTTTTAGCTGTCCTTGATTTCACACTCACTCTTCAGATGATTCCATGCCTAGAAGACTTCTTGGCCTGCTCTTCGCAAGTCATGCTGCCAACCCTGTGCAGCATTGTATACTTGTATTTGTAAGGTGCTGCCGCGCACATGCTGCGTGGCTCCACAGTGCCACACATGTGCTCTAGACAACAAGCCAGATTGTCATGAGCAGCTCAGCTTGCAGTCATAGGGGTGCAGGCCAGTACCACTGACAAAGACAGCTGAATGCTGCAAGATGCCGAAAACAGAGCAAGCTGGGTGATATGCTGCAGTGCTTCTAGGGTCCGTGAGCACTTCTGCATGACACCTAGGTTGCTCTTATCCACCACTCCATACACCACCTCAGCCAGCTTTCCTGACGGTATCAGCATGCACAAGACCCTCTTTCAGAACTGCAACATTACTACAAGCCCTGCACAATGTCTAACACCACATTTTGGTACTATCAGTCGGCACACACCATGGATTCACTGCTGCATGCAGGTTGATAACATTGGCAAAGCTGGCTGAGATGCTGAATGGTGTCGGGGATCAGAGCAAGCTTGACCCCAACCGGCAGCCCATTTGCCTGCTGCTGGGGGGTGGCATGGCTGCTGGCAAAAGCACTGTCCGTAAGATCATTGGCGAAGCTGAATTCTGGACAAGGGTGAGACGACATGCTGACTGCACAAGCTGCACGCATTCCAATTGCTCATGACCTTACTGCCTGTGTGCCTTTCCTTCCTCTCCCTGCTGGATGAAGTAAGTGTGAGAGGGGTTGAATGTTTGGGTACCAGGGGTGAGGGGTCATTGTGGCAGGGATGGGGAAGGGCTGAAAGCATCGACCAGCTTTCCAAGCCAGGGCGCATGGAGCCGTGTGTGGATGTGGCAAGTAGGCGCGTCTATGCTGTGAGAAGTGGTAGATTTGACAAGCCAAAAGGCAGTGCTGAACGCGGTGCTCATGTATCAAACTGTGATGTTTGCACACATTGACTGGTGTCCATGTGGCTGTTGGCCTAACTGCTACAGAATGACCATTTGATGTTTTAGATCATATTGAAAATGTTGTGGATTGTACTTTCTCTAACAACAATGTAAACAGCACAGCAAGTATCGAAACTTGTACGCAATTTCTTGCTGCATAATTCGTAGGGCTGCAGCTAACCAAAGGTAGGAAACTACATCATGCTCTGTCCTTGGCCAACAGGCAGTAACAGCCATGGAGTCACCATGACCCTTGTCTTACTTCAAGGGTAAGACAACCTACATATGGTGCGTATCAAGAAGGTGTTCTTGCTGCAGTCAATTGACTTGGCTTCAGAAACAAGGCTGTGGTCGCTGCCATTCTACAGTGGTGTAGGCAAACGCAGCGGATGCCCTCAATGCCGATAAGGAGCAGCTGTCTGCACTCTAATACACATGACGAGACTAACACATGAAGGAGATCTACGCACATATTTCACACTCTGCTTTGGGTTGTTGCCATGCCAGCCTTGAGTCAGTGCCCATACTGTGCAGCTGCTTGTGCGTGACACTGGTCCTGCTCGTCGCATCTTCTTCATGCATCACAGAGCTGCTCTGCAGTGATGACTGAAGCAGGCGCAACAGGCAGCACAAGTGCCATTTCCAGCAGCTCTCCAAATGGGGCCTTGACTGAGTGCAATCACCTCAGTGCTGCGCTTATTACTACCATCATGCTCTACGGCTTGCACCAAATGCAGCCCAGTCGATGAATGTCGTTCCCAATGCAGCAGCTGCAGAATATTGCTGTTGCTCCATCGATCATGCTGAAGTGCTTCCAGCACACGATGGCTGCTGGACACCTTGTTGACTGTGTGCGACATGAACATAGTGTGCTGCAGTTTTGATGTTTTGGTGCCAGGGTCTAGGGGTCAAACCCTCAAGCATAAATGCCAGCAGTAGCATGCTTGGTGCAGGTTGGCAAAGATGCTGTAGTGGTAGAAGCAGACGCAATGAAGAGCATGGATGTTATTTACAAGCAGCTCAGCAAAATGAGCTCTTTCAAGTCTGAGCCGGACGTGAGCAGCTATGTGCATGAGTACAGCACCAAGCAAGCTGAGGCCCTGTTTGTGAGCGCTATCAACAGGTATGCACAAGCAGCAGCACCAGTATAGGCAACTGTGGCACCCTGCTGGCACAGCTTTTGAATCCAGCAGACATCCTGGAGTGGCACACATCAGGTCCAACGCTTGTTTGGGTGCTGCTATCAGCCAATGCTCTTGGTTGCTGGCTCTCAATCTCATTCTGTTTCATGCGAATGAGAAAACGTAAAACATGCCGCCATGCCTTGCCAACACCTGTAAAGCGCATGTGTGATAGACACGAGCTTTACGTATGGTATCACGGGTATGGGTCTCGTTAAGGGCAGTCCATCTTGTCCTGTTGCTTTACCATCCTACACGCAAAGCAGCACACGAGATAGCATCCATGCTTGTCAAGCGTGCGGCACTTTGTGCTCAGCCCCCTCTGCAGCAAAGAAATCCTGTCAAACACCCCACCAACTGCATCAGAGATTCAGCTGCTACTTGTTTGTATTGTGCATTTACACAGTGACTGTGGCGTCAGGCAGAAGGATGTGATCTTTGACGGCACAATGATGTGGGCTCCTTTTGTGGAGCAAACCATAGCCATGGTGCGGGACTATAAGAGGAACTACCGACGAGGCCCCGGCTACAAGCAGCATCCAGATGGCTCCGTCACAGAACAGTATGCCCCTACTGCACAATGCCCAAGCACAGAGTGAATCATTATTGTTGTTGTGTTCTGTGATTTGGCATGAGTTGTGTCCAGGGGTGCAATTCATGCAAGCTGCATCTCGCCGAAGTGCAAGGCTTTCAGGGTTCTCAAAGATGACAGGCATGTTGCTCTGATCTGCTTGAGTCTGCATTACTCTGCTATGTGCAGAAGCTTGTCAAGAAAAAAAATGGGAACATGCAAAATACTCGTTGAAACAGGTGCAGTCTCAAGGCTGCACCACAGCATGATCACTGTTCCGACAGTGTTCTCTCTGCTGGGTGGGGAGCCTTCAGTTGACCCGGCATTGACACACAGTACACCAGACCTGCAAACCCACTAGAGCCCTTGCTTGACCATTCCTCTCTTCAGACATGCATGACAATGCTTGACATGTCACAGGAACAGAGGCTTACAAGCTACAGCCTTCAGAGCATGAGTGGTGTTGCACATGTGTAATGCAATGTAGCAGAGTGTTGCCTCCGGTGCAGGTACTGGGAGATTGATCCTGCAAACTGTGAGTCATGCTCAGCGCACAAGCCCTACAGGATAGAGGTGATCGGGGTGACATGCGATGCGGGCCTGGCAGTTGCAAGGGGCGTGTGGAGGAAGCTCAGAACGGGGCGCAGTGTGCGCAGCTCTACGCTGCTGCGGTCACATCGCCTGTTCAGTGAACACTTTGAGAAGACTGCTAGCTTGGTGGACGTGGCCACGCTGTACCACACAGGTCAGGATGTTCAGCGCAGGTTGCAGTGTGCTGTAGTTGCATCAAGTGCATGGCAACCACTTGCCATAGATGATCTTCATTATGCTTGCCATAGTCACCATCAGAGTCAATACGTAGCGAGAGGGAGGGGTCCAGCAGCCTTCATAGCTGTGCACACAGCATGCACCTATTGCAGCACGTCTTCTTACAATTCTTCTACCCCATTATCGTGCAATTCGCCAAGACAGGTCACATGACCAGGATCACCTATAGCACAAGTTGCAGCCCATCTTGCATTTTCCATCATGCGCTGTGGCCACTTGTGTTGCCACTAGTCCCATGCCCAGATGCTGATGCAGCTGCATTTCTCTATTGACTTTGGGTTGGTCAGGTTTGCTAGGCTCAACTGTTGCCATGGTCTCATCAGTATGCATCACTTGTCTGAGCAGACTGCCAGCCTTCCATCATCCAGTTATCATCCAAATATCTGGACCAGATGCTGGTAATCTGGAGCTCACTGCGCACACTCTTGAATGTGCCTTGTACACTTGTTGACTTGCACTTCTTCTGGCAGGTACTGCGCTGACCACATTCAACAAGAGCTGTGACAACTTGCAGCCAAAGGTCATTGCATTGCGCAGCATGAAGCACACCTCCGGTGACATGCTGCTCAACCCACCGGCCTATGCTGACTTTAGAGCCAAGGTCAAGATCAATGACCATGTGAGTCACATGTGCCCAAAGCAATCTTATGCAATTGCACATGTTCTTGTGTTTGTTAGGGATCAGCCCACTTGTTTGCAGTGACTTGCGCAAATACATGTCAGGACAATGCAAGCATACAAACCCCCACAAGCTTTGTCACACTCAGGTTGCTTAGCATAGCTCTACTTTCTGTTGAAACGCGTGAGGACCTCTACCTAAGCTTGTGGTCATTGCATGGCACTGTGTCTGCCTACGGTTGTACCACGAATTTGGTGAGCATCATGCTGACTGTGATGAACGGAAAAGGTCTGCTGGCAACATCCCTGGCGCTCATGCCGAGCAACATTACAAGATAGCAACTTCCTTGACAGTCTGCCTATGGCACTGTACAAGCTCCTCGACAGCATTGCTGAAGTCCAAGTAGTCAGGAGTAGCCAGAATGACTATGTGTGCATAGGGCATGTGTTAGTTCACTCAAAGATACCTTCCATCTGGAGAGGTGCAGCAGGCTGCTTGATATGCACAATGTTGCACTGCATCAGCAATGGAGTTGCACCTGCTGTTCACTGGCAGAAGTGTGTCTTCTATATGCAGGCAACGTGCAGGGGCGATCTGTACAAGGACAATGTGACCACAGAGCANCAGATGTCATTGATTTGCAAAGTGCTTTGTGGCATTGCATGGCTGGTGATTGCTGATTGGTATCATTCTTGGCAGGCTCTAATTGGGCATGGAGAGGATCCAATTGCAGGCACTTTTCTGCATGCAAGTCCAGCTGTGTCATGCGCATAGTAGTCAACACAGCTAAACCCTAAACCCTACTCATGGGGTAGGTCAGGGCTTGATGCTGGATCAAGTCAACCCCCGCTTGGGGCTCAGCCAGAACAGGAGACCGATGCAGAATGAGCTAATTGGCTGGAGTAAGAACTGGCAGCTCTTCGGCTAAGAAACGCTGAACAGGCTGATTTGGAGACCTCCCTCGGCAACACAATGATATTCACACAAGGCCTGTCAGACATCATCAAAGTGAAGGTGATGGTCAGCAAGACGCTAGGGCAGCCAAGGACACGCATAAATCAGTTGCACACAACTACGCCAGCATCTACCAGCTGGGAGGGCAGTGTGAAGGTCCTGAAGGATATGTATGCTGCGTCAGACCCCGCAAAGTCAGCCAAAGCTACCCTCAACAGTGATGCCTGTCTTATCTTGGGTGTAGGCACCACTGTTGACCTAGCGTCTTGCTGACCATCACCTTCAGTTTGATGATGTCTGGCAGGCCTTGTGTGAAGGTCCTTGAGGGTATGTATGCTGCGTCAGAACCCGTAAGGTCAGCCAAAGCTACCATCAACAACGGTGCCTACACCCACTTGACAGTAGCTTTAGCTGACTTTGCGGGTTCTGACGCAGCATACATATCCTCAAGGACCCTCACACAAGGGCTGTCAGACATCATCAAAGTGAAGGTGATGGTCAGCAAGACGCTAGGGCAGCCAAGGACACGCCTAAATCAGTTGCACACAACTACAGATTAGAACTATGTCCAAACAACAGCANTGGTCGTTTCAGCCCGTACCAAGAACTTTGCCCGTACCCGTGTACAAGTACACCGCGACTGAATTGCTGGTGGTACCGCGCAGGTCCATCACTGTATAGAGTGCTGCTTGATCCGGCGCCTGACTCTTCCTCAGACGATCACGGTTTTGGCGTCTTTCGGTTTCGACAGTGCTCTGACTGAGATAGGTATGGCAGCTGGCTGGTATTGCTGCGTGGGCTATGCTGTGTCGTTGCACTGCCTGCATGCTGCATCTACCTNCCAGAAGGAGAGAGAGCCATTCACAGAGCACTGTAGTTTTTGCTGCAGCTCGGCAACCTGATGTACAATGCAGCAGCGATGCAAAGCAGCAGACGATTTGCAATCTGATACAGCAGCAGTTGCAAGGTGCTCTTTGCCTGGCTTGCTTGTTGAGCACATCTGGGCAGGAATGGAGTGTACCTGAGACGTGTGTAGAGAGATGCCATCTGAGTCATCGAAATATCACGAGACAGACCAGTGCAAGCTAGACAGCGCTGCATCATCAGGCTCTGCCAATGCATATAGAGAGCGTGACTATCGTCATTGTGGACTACTCATGCTGTGTGTCATGCAGGCATCAAGCCAATTCTATCTGCTGGACTTGTCAGGCTGGTCTTAGCACTTGATTCCCTGCCTGCATCTGTGCTGAAGCGTTGGAGGGGTCCTCCTGCTCTTCATCAGCAGACGTGAGAGGGAGATTTGTGCCCTGAGCCACCAAATGAGATGGTGCAGGTGCAAGCACCTCCTCCACAACCTGTATGCCATTGTTTTCAACTTGCATGCACATTGATCAGCGACTCAGCAACCTTCTGAAAGCTTGTTGGAAAACAGGGCGCAACAGCTGCAGTCACAGAACAGCAGCCCAGCATGGCATCGGCTCCGCTGGCATGCTGGCCTGCTTTTCTGTGACTGCAGCTGTTGTGTCCTGCACATGTGAAACACCAGCTTGCTATAGAGTGTTGCAAGAGCAAAGCTCTGAATGCTTTCGCTGCATGCTCAGAACTGTACATGCTGTAGCAATTTTGCAGTACAAAAGCATTGCATATGCATGTATATACGTACCTCAGCTAGTTCATCCTCGGCCTGTCCAACTGAAGCATCTGTACCTGCTGCCTTCGAGTTACTGGCAACCTGCATATCACAATTGTGCACTCACTCAGTGCATGGTCTGCGACAGCAGCAGCAGCAGCAGCAGCAGCAGCAGCAGCNTTGAAGCATGGCATACCTGAATGCAACTACCTCACACAGGGGACACGAGTCCAGATAGACAAGTCTGTAAAAACTTTGAAAGCTTTGCAACGCAGAGATCAAATGCACACAGGGTATGACTCCTCTCTACACTAACTCAGCTGGCTTCTGGATTCGTTTACTCCACTCTCACTGTGCCCCAAGGAGGCCCTTCACTGTCTCATATGTTCCCCAGCATATGGCAGCAGCAGGTATGTGAAACAGACACCTTGGCCTCAGACCCGCCCACAACGCTCTGGGGCCTTCCTCTCGCGCTATTTGCTTGAGGGTTGGCAACTGCAGAAGCAATAAGTCATCAATTCAAGAGCTGACAAAGAGCTAGGCACCTGTTGCAAGCATACAGACTACATGTTTGGGGCAAGCATGTCATTGCAGATGCACATTGCAACCAGGTCAAGCAGACAGAGTAGGTTATTGTCTACCTAAAGAGACAAGCGCACAGCAATGACGCAGCCGAGCAACAGGTGTGCAAGAGGCTCATGATACATTAGCATATACTCTCAGCAGCGTGTGGCCCAACACAACCAGGCAGACAGCAATGACCCAACACACCAACTTTTCATTGTATGCCAGCGAGTCTACCATACAATCAGGAATGTAATCAACACAGCACAGGGCTGACTTCTGGTACATCTCAATGATGTGCTGTTGCGGAAGAGTGTGTGTGATGAGTGTGCAGATGAAATATAGACATGGCTTGTCTGCTGCTGGACACACCAACCTGTGTTCCATCACAGGTGTAATGGCCTTATGCACTCATATGCTGTCTGTGATGTAGACAAGGAGGCTTACCACAGCAGTTGTGCCATAGCGAGTGGCACTATTGACACCTTCTAGCTGCAACCTCGTCTTTACAACATCTAGAGGGGTGGTGAGGGCAGCGGACACCCCCCCTGCGGTGCCCCCAGCTGCCAGCTGTACTGCCAGTGACTCATCCTCTTCCAGCACCAGCAGCTTCTTGGCACTTTCGTAGGTTGCAAAATGTAAGGCTGTGAACGGAACATTCATTATCAACTGCAAAACACAAGCACACAGTCTAGACATGTCTGCAACCATTGCATCCTTCATGAACTGAACTGCTTGCCCTCATGCAGTGGTCACCGATTGAGGCATTCTCCTACGTGCTTGCTCAGGCTGCACAGCAAGCCTATTATTGGCGTAAAGCGCACAACATGTGCCTGTTGGACATAGTATCTGCAATCACTACACAGTCATACAGCAACAACGTTTTCGCCGCGTAGCTCTAGTGTGCTGCTGCTTCTAGTAAATAAGCGACAAACTTTGTGCAACAGCACTCACTGTGGTTCTGTATGACTTGAAGAAGGTCGCTAAGCCTTCTTCTCGCTGTATTCTCAACACGCAATCCAGCACTCCCTTGTACGGACTGTTGGCAACTTGCANATTTGCTCCTTTGTCACTCAACAAATTTGTGGGCAGCCATGCAGTCACTGCAGCTGGGCTTGTCTATACAAGCAGTGACTCTGCAACTCTTTTGATTAGTGTTGCTATAGTTAGAGCCGCTTCACTGAAAGCATGTCATCAGGCAATGAGACACTGTTCAAAATGAGTTGACATTGTAAGTGACTGTGCTCAACTAGACTCTGGTATCAACGCCTACCTGTAATGACACAGGAGGCGCTGGTCAATCATGGCTGCACAAAGGCCGAGACAGCAGTCGCTGAGCAGTTACTGGTCAAGCTGCAAGAAGAGGAAGCAGAGAGCGCACTTGCGGTCGCCGGCAGTGCAGACATGGGCCAGCGCGCTGCTCAAATCCTGAAAAGCGGCATTGCTAATGCTCGAGCTGGCCCCTCACCTAGAGATGCAGCAGCAACCCAGGATGGCGCTGAATTGCTATCAAGCATCAATACAGCAGGGTCAGGTGGCCTCAGTGCTAGAGATGGCGGTGCAGGGTCCCGTACGGCTGCAGTGTCAGCAGCTGCAACACCTAGAGTGGTACAGACCAACCAGCTGCTGGACTTTTCTATGTTTGAGCAGCTATGGCTGNAACTGCAACAGCTGCATCCTGCTACAAGATAAATGTCTCAAAGAGATAAAGGGAACTTGTACTGGGTTCACTTNGCTTTTTGGTGCTGTGCGACATTGCAGCCAAGGGTGACATCAAAGCTTTGCTTTGCCTTTGCAAAGCGTGAGCAGGTAGCGTACACAACAGGGTGTTGCTTTGATGTCAAAGAATAACATTGGACAGACTCTATGCCCCCTACACTTTAGCTAGTCAGGGTCATACTTGGGTGTTGCTGATCAACCGAGACACACCTGGGCATAATATATTATTTTGACAAGGGAGCAGGCAGTGTCATCATGCTGTTGCTGCTGTGTCAGCAGGACCAGTGCAATGAAGCCCTTCAAGCTGCTGTCCTGCATGCTTCCATACCTTCAACATGNCCTGTATGCAAAAGCTATGTCAAGCCAGATGTATGAGTCGAATTGACTGCATGACTCACAGTGACAGCAAGCTGCAGTGCACGGGTGNGGAGGTCAGAGACCTGCCGGATGATGATGCACAAGTCATCACCTGCCTGCAAGACTTCAGGGACGAGATTACAGACTCAGCATGCAAGTCTAGAGTCACCAGAGTGAAGGAGGTTGCAGCCTCAGATATCCGCTTTGACATTCCTCTTGCTGAGGCTTGTTACAATGACAGGAGGACATTCTGTGCCAATGTGCGGCCAGGCTNGCTGCTGCTTGTGACAGGTCCTAGTACAACATTACGCACACACACACGCCAGGGTGCCACGCTATGGGACAGGTTATGACAGGCAGTGCACCCTGGCATTGCATGCTAGCAAAAGCAGAATGAGGCCTTGATACTTGCCTGCCAAGTCGTTTGCATACTGAACAACAAACAGCATCATGCGGGTATGGAGAGCTCCTTTTGCATAAGTTGTAGTACAGCGCTTCCTTCACAACCCAGAATCAGCATTGTCAGCCTGGGCACAGGTTCCACAGCCAGGGTTGCTGCGTACCAGTCTCAGACCAGCTGGGATCCAAAGAAGTCTGGCTGCCTTCTGATACCTTCACCAGGCGGGCAAGCAGGCGCAGCAGGCGACCATTGTCAAACTCCTGAGCCAGCTGTGTCATGAGAGCATCCTGCTGCAGCATCTGCTCCNTGCTGATTGTCCGATGTTGAGCAGCGCATCAGCGTGGCATTTGTAGCTCGTACAGGATACACATAGGCATGCATAACATGTCAAAGGTCGCATGTCGCTCGTTGCATCACCGTGAACGGTCACCGGCAAAAATCTGAGCGCTGGTAGTCTACTGTTGGGCATCGGCCGACACGCTTGCTATGGAAGCAGGCGCTTACGAACAGCTGAAGACCACCAACCTNACCTTGCACCTCGTGCACAACATATCATTATGCTGACGTTAAACTTGTTGACGCACATGTTGAGGTTCTGCAAATGAACGCCCACATGCAGGTTACTGAAGGGTGAAGGCACAGACAGGGGACCCCTCACAACTGATGAGCTGACCCGCCTTCAATCCCAAGTGGATGCCTGGCTATCAGATGCTTCACCCAACTCAGCTTTGGAGCTTGGAGGCAGTATGCTGCACATCAAAGCTGCTCTGGACATGCTGAAGAAGTATGCCAAGCAGGGAGGCAAACGCGCGGCAGGTGCTGCCAAGGATGCTGATGCAGCAGACCCTTCAGACCAGCTTAGAAAGCTGCAGTTGCAGGTAGGCTTGTTGTGCTCAGCCATTATAAGGTTGGTGCTGTGTCAGGATCGACAGCAGCATTATGCCCACATGCAAGGCATCGAGTACAAGCAGTAATGTCATCATAAGCGAACAAAAATGTCAGGTATTGACAACACACATACAGATTACAAAGAAAAAGGCATGCTACAAGAGCAGACACTTTTACACCATGCAACTCCTAAAAGGTGCACACTCAGCACATCCTGCAGTTTTGTNAACAGGATGCATATGTGACAACATTGCCACACTTGTGTACTGCAGCTGGCAGGATGTCCCATACCTCTGAACATGCCAGACCTCGGCCTAGGAATGTAAGCTCGACCTTGTATCATCTGATATCTGCTGTTGTATGTCAAACCTCCTACAGTTTCTGGGGTCTGCAACCCTACCAAACGGACTCCAGCAGTTGCTGTAGCCTGTCCACGCTGTCTCAAGTTTTTGCATACAGCAGACTCAGCGGGCCGCTGCACATTTCACAAGCTGCCTTAAAACATCTGATAACAACTTTATGGAAAAGTCAGGGACCATATTGTCAGCATGGCATATTGTGTGAGCAGCATTGGAGTGCTTGAGGAGCTACTCAGCAAACCAATCAACAATTACTCGGACAGATCTTGACTTGAGAGGGGGCCTCACAACATTATACTTGCAACGCCTGTTGTGCTTTTGGCTTTGCAAGCATGTGCATGAGGGCAATTNCGGTCAGTATGAAACCCCATGGGTGGCATGCTGCAACAGCACGGCCTCAACTGACCTTAAGGACAGTCAGGGCATGGTGCAAGGACTGCAGCTGAGCCTTGAGTATGGTACGAGCTAGCTGTTGCCGGCGCGCACTGCCCGCCTTCAGTTCGATGCACCTAGCCGCGTGCTGATGGTGCTGATGCCGTGCATGTCTTAGTGCTTCCAACTTTAGCCTCTGCTGCCTAGCTGTGCTGCGCAGCTGCAGTGCCTGCAAGACGCGTGGGAGTACAGGCACCCCCAACTCAGACTACATCCTGCTGATCAAGCGCAGGTAAGCACTGGCTTTGCTGATGAATGTGTAATTTGAGCATCATCATCACTCTTGAAATGTACTGAATACTTGCCTGTGTTCTGCTACAGGCAAGCAGTTCTGATGCCATGGACCTTCACGTAGGAGCAGCAGAGCTGCAAAAGCTGTGGCACAGCAGAGATACTGCAATAGGTGTGTGGCATGTTGTGCTTGGCATGTGCTGCATANAAGACCGCGCCCACAGCATCTGGTCCTGACAGCATATAGCTCACCAGCTGACACAAAGTTCTGCAGTCTGCAGTGCTAGCTGACCCTGCCAGTGGCTGACTCATCTGCATGTGACCCTTCAAAAGTCACTCCTGGTGCCTCAGTACCAGTACCCAACTCTGCAGCAAGTTACAGCTTGTGAGCATAATTGAACCCAGACCCAGGCCGATGCACAGGGCTGCTGAACCACCACAGTCAACAGTGTCATGAAACCACTGCCAGGAAGATTGTGTATAGCTGCTATATGCTGCAGCCTGTCATAGTGTGGTGCACCTGTATGGGGTCCAATATCTGTCCATGCAGCTATGAGGCAATGGCATAGCAAGCAGAGGCAGGTCTTGAGCGCTGTAGGTTGTACAGGCACTCCTTACCAGCTGTCTCTGTGTTGTTGCCACCCCTCTTCCTTTTGCCTGGTACTGCNGTTGGCGGCTGCTGCCTCTGCAGCGCAGCCAGTAGCTTCTCCCTTTGCTGGGGGGTGAGGTTGGGGTAATCTTGGGGTCTGCTGCTAGGCTGGCGCTCCCCTTTGGCAGGCTGACCTGGCAAGATGGCTAACATGGTCATGCTGCCTCCTTTCAAGCGCCTGTGCACTTTCGCACTGCGCTGCACCAGCGATGAGAAGAATCTGCAGCCAGACAACGATCACGGATTGTGCTTCCTGCTACGCTTGAGATAGAAGATAAACAAGAACGACGCTGATGTGCAATGCTGATGCCTNTGGACACGCCGTCTCAATAAGGCCCATACTCATGGTATCACAAAAGTCACAGCGACGTCGACACTAGAGCAAACGCAGGCACGCCCTGCGCTGATCACCTGCTCTTGCTGATTGTGACACAATACAGTTTGCTGCAGCCCAATGCACGCACGTCCTGCCCTCACCGCAAATTCAATCGCACACACGAAGTTGGTGCTGTAAGCCAGCCTGACAGGCTGGGTAAGCTGTACAGCTGTATGTGCAGTGTCAAGCCTATTGTGTTAGGGTTGAGCATCAGTTGTAGGCTGTGCAATGGGTTACGTTTGAGGGTCTGTGGAGTGTGCATGCAGCTTCAGCAACTTGCAATTGCCAAAATGTGTAAGCCCACCTTGCTACCAGAAGCCTGTATATGACTGCCTGACTAGGCTGACCAGCAACAGTGTGCAGAATACTGCAGCGACTTTCACAACAGTGACATGTGGCCCTCAATTGCAGTCACACATGTGAAGCACTTCAGCAGAGTATGTGGCTTTGCATTGATCTGCATCATGAATCATGTTGCAGGTTTCAATGGCACCATGCCAGAGGCAGAGGGCCCCAATACCCCTCACCACCCCCACCCCCATGCAGCAGGGCCCANGGGCTGCATGTCGTCAGATCTGACGGGGTGCCGATTGTGTTGAGTGCATGAGCCAACACGCTTATCGATTAGCGGTCAGGTGCAAAGGAGATTCATGGCTAAGGCGATGTCAGTACCTGTGCTCAATTCACATCAACGAGCACGCCTAAGCCAACTCTCCGTGACCACAACTTCGCTGTCAACTCCCAACCGTATAACTCAGATTGGATGCAAATGAAAACTAGATGCTGCTGCATCATGCGATTACACGAGCAACCCAGACAATTATGCACGTGTGTATGTAATGCAGCGGAGAGAAGTTAAANGTATGCACCATGCCTACCATGCCTTCTTTTGCAATAATGGCACCTTGCAGTGGACTTGTCACAGGCGCAGTCCTCCTAGTGGCGCAACCACTGTACCCGCTTACATCTTGACTTCAACACTTGGTATCTGCTGAGCAGGTGGNTTGCGTTCAGATAGCCGACTGCTACACTTGCTTGCCTGAACCAGTTGCCTTCTACCACCAACCTCTCAGTTGTCAGAACACAATGATTCAGAACACACAGTTTTGAGAGTCACAGGGTGAGATGTCAGAGCCTGCGCACGGTGTGCGCATCCTGATGCTGCCAATGTTCCTGTTATGTGGCACAGCGAATCGTTGCACCAATGACTGGAGATATAGACTGCCTCTGTGGACTCGAGGCTGACCTAGCTACACTGTGTTTGCCTCACTAAGTACATTCTATGTCTCACAGATCAGCCAAAATTTCATTATAGCGAACAGTACACAGTAAGAATCTGCAACTCAGGCAGCAACCGACTTTTGTTCCGCAAGCCCAATAGACTTGCCAGTAATGACAAACTGTGAGCTGCCCTTCAATCTAGCAAGTATGGCTGCATCCGCTTCACCAGCCATGCTTTTATCAATCTTGGCCATAGCTCTCAACCGCTTCTGCAGCTTGGAAAGCTTCACAGTGCCACTGCTTGCTGTCAGCACCTGTGCTGCCAACCTTTTCCACTTCACTTGCTTCAATGAGGTCCCAGATGCACTTGCATCAACCTCCTCCACAGCATCTGTGCCAAGGGCAGAGTCGTCCTCAGCTGTTTGACTGACACCTTTCTTGTGCTTCTTCGCACCGACAGACTGCACTGCAGGCTCTGACTCGGCCGCACGCTTGCCATTCTGTGGTAAGCTTGCTGTCTGAGTTGTGGAAGTTTGAATGACCATGGGCTCAGCAGGCACAGCAGGCTCTGCTGCAGTCATAGCAGCCTTCCCTTGGCTAGCTGCCTTAGCCTGCAGCAGCAGTCATGATAGTGGCTTTGATTGCATCAAGAGACCAATTCTGTGTTGCGGGNTGTATATGCAGGCAGTTCGAGCTTCCACAGGTGCTGGACAGGCAACAAAACCTGGTGATGTGATGCTGGACCCCATACTAGACAAAGGTCAACGCACAGTGGGTACATCCTGTACTTCAAATAATAGCAGCAGCAATGACTGAGTCTTCAGCATTTGCTGAGCAAAGATGTACACGTTTGGATCAGATGCCAACACAGGGCAGTGCACAGCATTGGTTCATGCAACATTCACACAGACACAACAGCATGGCTGATTTGTGCATGCTACTCAGTGCTGCAGCCCCGCGTCATCTAGGTACCCAGCAGTCTGCCAGACTTGTCTAACAATATGTGATGGAACTTGAGACAAGATATTTACAACTAGCTGGCATGCTACTGCATGCAGTGTAGATCTGCAAAACTCNCAATCAGCGGCTTGCAGCTCCCAAAGATGTTGCTTAGGACGTAAGCAGGCCCAAAGTAGCTTAGGCGTCAATTTGCTGACGTTTCTGCTTTCTCTTGTGTTCATGCTTATAAATGTCACTGCACTTAGTTGCGCAGCGTTGGTAAATACCAGTCAAAAGTTGAAATGCATTGAACAACACGTTCGCACTTCTGCAATGTAATCCATAGCACACGAAGCAGCCAAACACCATTTGCACAGCAGGATCAGGGTGCAAATAATACAGCAAAACTTGCAAAGTTTTCAAAGCATTTCTAAATCAGGTCTGCATCTCACACCTAGATGTCATCGTACACCATAAGCTCTCGATCTGGCGGAGGAGCGGGTGCAGCATGGCGCAGCAATTCAGGATCCAGCTCATCAACAGCTGCTGCTGCAGCAGCATGNCAACAGTGCTGGAGGGGCAGGGGCCGTTTGCTGCGAATGGCCCCGTGCCAGACCATCAGCTAGCAGGCATGGGACAGCCGGAAGATTGCCTGCAGACGTCTGTGCCTGCTGCCCATGCAAAGTTGCCATTGCGGTTTCAGCTGTCACAGGCAAAGCAAGCCATGCGGAAAGCTGAGTCNCATGGTCAAATAGGCAACATTGCTTGCTGGCACATCTGCCAATGGGAAACACTGTTGACAGGAGTCACAAACTCCCCGCCAACCAGATCTTTCAGCATCTTCACGCTTGATCAGTGCTACACAGGCCGCCAATCCCCTGTTTTGCCGTTGCGCTCCGGCAGGACAGAAGTCAGGTCAACGCATGCTAAAGTCGATCAGTCACGACATACTCACGGGCTGAGATCTTCGGGACGCTCTTATGTGAGTTGCGGAAGTTCTCCGAAAGCGCAGGCAGGAGCATCTTCTGTAAGACCCAAGCCGACCAGGCATTGCAGTGAGCTGCTGCGGTGTGTGCTGCGCAATTATATGGGCAAACGACAGCTGCCTGCGGAAGCGCAGGAGTCTCCAGGCAAGCAGGCCAAAATGGGTAGCGACAGTGAGGACGCTAGACTTGCCGCTGTAAGCCTGCGCTATCTTGCTGCTTCCACAATGCGCGTATGCCTGTGGCGTGACGCATCGTGTGCTGCGCAGCCGTTAACACCCGAAGAGTGCACTATGGAAGCGTGGTATATGGACGACTCAACCGAGGATCAACGGTTGCCACACAGGCACGACTCAACTCCATTTTTTGGCANACTTCAGCTTGAATGCGTGCTGCCCTCTCTGATGGTAACTCAGCTTCATCGCTCTCAAAGCTGCTGGCTCTGGACTGTCCAGGCACTGCACTCTGCACACACGCGAAGCACACGACACTGACAACATACACACAGTCGAGATTGCATGGCACATGCATGTGCACAGCNTCTAATCATCTCACACAACCGCCAGTTTCCGTAACATCACAAAAAGTAACATATATGACAGCCAACAGCCGCGCACACAGATTGTTGCACATACCAAATGCAATTGAGTATATGCTGTTGGGGCAACACAACAAACACATGAATGCTGACAAGTTGCGCTTGACTGTGCTGCCAACACAACAGACCCAGGGACACTGTCATGTTGCTCGTGGCTGTGCTGCAAGTGGCACATGCAACACCTTGACCAGGACGAAAGCAATTTGCTAAAGCACAATCAACATGTCTAGCAAACATACATGGGCACACCTGAAGTGGGCTCTAATCCAGGCTGGCACGGGTACAGGTCCCCTGCCTTCTAGCTTGTCTTGAGCCTCAATGTCTGACATGATTTGCGCTAAAGCATGCGTTTGTGCATATATGTTCAGCTCATTTGTGCCCTGTAGCATGTGTAAGCTTCAATTTGCAGTTGTTGGCTGACACATACCTTTGGTGACACACACTTTGCTCATCTGTGCCGTGACGTAAGCTTAAGCCCTTCTGAGTATGCAGTAGATCAGCACAATGTCTATATTTGGCTCACAGAAGCCCTACATTGTCACTGGAGACTATGTTTAGGATTGACAACAGTCCATGATGCAGCATTGCAGCAAACCCCAGGCCTATGCAAGCACTTGCTATGCAAATCTTGGCAGCCAAGGCAACATGACCAGACACATCTCCCTTGGGAAGCTGAATCCAGTAAGTGTTGCACTCACACTGCTGAAGGCAAACACTCACTGTGACACCACACACACCCTGNGGTGCTTACTCGAGGCAGCAGGTGAGGACTCGCCAGCTGCCCAGCAGCTGCGTAGGTGGACAATGGAGCTGACTTCCCTCATGGTGTGCTATGCGCTGTGCTGCCGAGATGGGTTCAAGGCGTTCCATCAGGCCAACATGGAAGACGGAAAAGCAGATGTGCGGGAGCTTGATGAAAGCTTCTACCTCAAACTCCTAGTAAGTCTCCAGAATGACCCATTCGCCTGCGCGACAGTGCATCTGTGCAGTTCAGCCTTGACCATCAGCGGAAAAGAGCTGCAGCCCTTGTACCTCAAGTGGTCATACGTTGTATTGCAGAATTATGCATCAAGTTTTCTCGGAGCACTGTCAGGCTGCAAGTAGCTCTTAACATGCCTCCACAGGCCAATTCCTATCTGTAACCCTGTTGGTACTCAGTTTGCAAGCCTGATCTTACGCAGCTAGCTATAGAGATGAACATGGTCCAACCTCAGGCTGCCTACAGATGCAAAACAGTTCGTATCTCTCCAACGTGCCTTAGTCATGCACAGTGCATCCTGTTCACTACACAGACCAGTAATGCATGTGGCACAAGTATGGCTGCCTAAGCTGCACACAGGGCACATTTCTCTGTGTGTGTGACAACAAATCAACACGCAAACCTGAGCTTGCTCTTTCTTTCAAGGCGGGTCACGGTGACAGGGCAGAGCAGCATTGCTGCACGGTTCATATCCTGCACACATGGTGGACATGCTTACGGTCTTGACTGTATGCCTCCTGTCCAGAGGTTCGGAGTGACCTGTGCATCCAGATCGCAACGCGTCTGACAGAAGCACAAGGGCCAACAGACAAAGCAGTCTATTGCACTGTTGTGTGTTCTGTTTTTGTAGGTAGTGTCAGGCTGCCATTGTTCTACTTAGCGCCTCCTACCACCAACACCTAATGGCGTAGATTTTCCTTTCTTTCCTTTGTAGTACTCCGTGTGGAAGACTGCACAGCAATGTGACATGCTCTGCCTCACCTCGCACATCTTGTGTATGCCACCGGCAAGAGACTGGATAGTACCACAGCAGCATAGTACAGGTCACTGTGTGCTGTGCATGCAGATTGCAAGAGCCTGGGTAACATCATATCAACCTCTCATGCACTGCTTGATCTGACGTGTCCTGTGTAACGTAAACATCTTTCAAAGCATAATTCTGCTCGCTGCCTCTGGCTTATGACTAAACAGAAGCAGCGCAGCGGAAATGTGGAGAACCCATAACCCACAGGTCCCTGAACCAAGTTGCGGGCTCCGAAACCACATGCTAACGTCGCATCCTCTGCATGCAGATGGCTATAGATCTGACAGAAGCACAACAGCATGACATGCTTCATCTGAGGCGCCTCTTCTTTGGCAAGCTTGGACAGCTGGCCAGAGAACGGAAGGCAATGATTGCCAAGCTGCACACAGACCCAGGCACCATGCGACTCTGCCATGCCAGTGATAAGCTGACGGAAATGGAGCGCCTAGCAGAGCAGCTGCGAGCCAACGGAGCAGAAGAGTACCGCACCTATGTCCAGCTGTCTTCAGCTTTCTACAGAGGGNCATATGTTGCAGTACACTGTGCATTGTCACGACCTGCACTTGAGGGCGAGCCTGCATGAAAGCCCTCNGATCAGGTCATGATGCAGCTCGATGTTCCCGATCATGGCTTGGAAAGTTTGGACCTCCCAGATACAAGTATGGAAAACATGGGTAATATTGACTTTGACCCATCAGACTGCCTTTTCTGAGTGCGTCTGTTTCTCAGACAGCATGCTTATGCTGCCTTTTCACCGTTTGGTCAGCCAGCCAGTCCTGCAACTGCTGAGTGTATTNAGGCTGGGCAAGCAACTTGGGCATCCCAGGTCTGCCTGAATCTGAAGGCTGCAGTCCAGAAGTCTGGCGCGTCCACAGGCACGCCGTGTTCTGCACACACATAGCAGCAGCCATCATGCTTTGCCAACAGCGGCCTCACAAAGTCAGGCTAGACAAACAGCAAGCCGTTTTGGCTTCGTGCGTAAAAGTGACACTGCAAGAACAGGNTATAGCTTGCAGCTGACCTGAGACTGTCTGCATTTCAGTATGGTCAGTGTTGTAAACATGTCTAGAGAAGTCAATATTTACCTGTGGCCAGATATGCCGCATGTCGAGTGCAGGAGCATGTCTGAAAGTAGTGTGCATACGGCTCAGCCATTCCAGAGCCAGCCTAGCCTGCATTCAATTGCAGATGTGAAGCTTTGTTGTGCATTCTCAACAAGCTATTCCATGTTCACAAGCTGTTAGGGAGGATCTGCATGTCTGGAATGCAATGCAATGACAAAGGGTGCCTGGCAGAGCATGCACTTGCCAGTATAGTTGGCTTCATTATGTAAGCTTGATGGCATCAGTATGTGCAGTTGAAGAGCCAGTAAGTGTTTGTCAAAGAAGTGACTTGATGTACAAAATGCAGCAGGTGATAATTTCCTCAGGGCAGTGACCACTGGGTGTGCAATTTCAGCATAGCTCCAAGAACGTGTGATCACACGAGGCCTGCACTAACCTGCTCTGACCTGCGCAAAGTTCAAGCCTAATGCTTGATGCGTGAGCCGCGTTATCTCTGCTAAATCCTGCACCGCATTTGCTTGACGCGAAAGGTCTTCTAGCACAAGGATGAGGCCATCATGATCAGCCTCCCAACTCTGATATAGCACCTCAGGGACTTTTGCATCCACCTGTGCATGATCGAAAAGCCTTTGCCTGATGCAGTTGCAGCTATTGTGGTCTAAGGATGTGAGCACGTGTACACCTGTCATATCTGTACCTGTTGCAGCCGGTCAGAGAAGTGCTTGTAGAAGTTGACCTCTACCTCATACGATCTGACACTTCTGTTTCTGTGCTCTGCGTCGCGGTAGCGATTTTTGCGCAGGTTTACGGTTTTGACCACAGCGTGCACAACGCTGTCGTCTGCCAGCCTGCGAGTTGCGAAGCTGTCGGTGCACCATGTATGCAAACTGTTATCGTGACAAATACGAGATTGGTTGAGCAGCCTTACACTACGCTGTAAGGCTCCACAGCGCTGTTTGTCTGCTTGATTATGTCTGGCCTGACAAACACTTTGACCACATTTGGCGACAAGGAGCTCATGGCTGTCCACCAGCCAGGCGTCATCATGTCAGCGGCCATGTAGCGGCAATAGGTCCAGTGCCACTGGGCGCACGAAGCTGATGCAGTTACAGGAAGGCCTGTGCATGGCATGCAATTTNAGGATGTCAGCGACATGCAGCTCCCACACTTTTCACAGACCAGCGCTCCTAGGGCCATAGCTTGTCAAATGACCATTTGCCAAAAGTTATGCACAATATGACCCAACAAATTTGGTATCTGGTTTGCAGGTATTGCCAACATTGCCAGCAATCTTGATGCTGTGCTTGTCATGAGTCTACTTGATGTGCATACTGGAGGTGAGCCCTCTGTATACAAGGTCCAGCATGCACCTCATCTTTGTTGCTGCCTTTGCTGTTTATGTGCACAGGCTGATCCTGATGTGACATTACAGCTGCAGTCACACATGCCGATGCATTTACACGCAAAGGTGATCTGAAAGCGGGGCACATATACCAATGCAACAAAGCAGCATTCAGCATCAGCAGCTCAGGTTNTAATGCCAACACACAACACAAAGCACGCTCCCATGGAGGACTCAGCCTTTGCCGCCTTTGTGCAGAACCTCTCACAGCAACAATGTGCGCAGATGCAAGCCAGCAACCAGAGACCAAGAAAGCTGTTGGAAACCGCCTAATGTGCTATAGCACGCATGCTTGGTCAACACCAGGCAGGTTGCTTGGCAATGCAAACGCAGCACAGCGCCACTAAAGGATGAGGGTTTTCACGCCTTGCTCATGCTATGCACTGACTGACTCTGTGTTGCTCCGGCAGCAATACTTTTGGCAGCTCAACCGACTGATTTGCAATCAGCCTTCTCAGCTGCTGCTTGCTCAGCAAGCCNGCAGCATGGGCTGCTTCAGTGCGTGCCCATACACACGCCCGACATTGAATGTTGCTGGCGTGTTTCAGATGCTTGCAGGGCGAGCTCTGCACTGCACTTGCAGGTTGCTGGTCGTNTTGAGTCGCCCCCAAGCTTGCAGTCCTCTATCAACTACCTGCCTCCCTCACTTCTGCAGCCGCAACCCCAACAGCAGCATCAGTCACAGCATCAGTCACAGGCAGGTGCTCAGCAGCAGCAGCAGTCTGGAAGTATGATGTTGCGGGTTGGCTCCGAGAGTCACTTCATCGCAGAATCTAACACTGCCTTTTTCGGCATGCCCAGAGTTCCATCTGCACCCTACATGCAGTTGGATCAAAGGAGCAGCCAGACTGCAGGGCCACACTTTGTGCAGGAGCTGCCCATGTCAAGGNGGTGTAGTTTCATCATTTGGTCGGCTGGTCACCATGTAGAATGAGTTCATAGTGCCTGATGTGGACATCGTTGCTAGATGCAGGTGCTGCGGCTGGCAGCATATCTGCAGCATGTGCTCATANTTCTCTCCGAGTCAGCGGACTTCGAGCTCATAAACGAGCTGAGAAAGCTTCTGCAGTTTGAATCGGTCAACCTTGCACAATTGTGCTGCAGACCGTTTGTGCTGCAGCGCACTGGCAATCGCAGATGCACTTCCATAGACGACAGTGTCTGCACCAACGTGATCTGCTGGCATGAGCTAGGCCCGTACTGAGACATATGGCCAGCTGCGCTGTGCACAGCCCTGGTGCAGAGCATGCAGAGTCACGCAGACGACTCCGGCACTTCAGTCCTGCGCAGGATCTCTGCAGCAGGCTACTATGCGGGGTCGTCAATCCTAGTGCAGTTCATGAACAAGGTTTGTTTGCTGAACCTGCAGACCTCTGGCATGCTTCACGGTGTGACTCCTGCTGGACTTCTGAGTATTGGGTCATACAGGCTCTGTTCACCACATTCCAATTTCAGTTCCCACTTGTGGTGGCACTCGCGCAAATGATGACCATGGTTCCTGTCTGTTACATTGTCGCCAAGCCCAAGATAGATTGGACAACTGCCAAGCAAGTGTTCCCACTGGCGCTTGTGAACACGCTCAATGTTGTCTTTGGTCTAGTCGGTGAGACTTGCATCTCACAGCATGATGAGCACTTGTCACACCGCAAGATTGTGCATCGCTAAGAGCAATGACAAGGCATCAGTGGGTAGGCATGCTGACTGTTGAGTGCACTGCAGTGATTTGCACACTACATTTGTCAAAAGGCCCTTAGCTGCTCAGTAATCGTGGTCCTGTTGTGCATCAGCGTCACTTCAGCATGCAGGTACTGCTGACCTGAACGTNCTGATTTTGATGAGCCTACTTTGTGTGACGCCACAAGACTGCCACCTGACACACATTACATGGCAGGTGATGATGGGTTGGCTGTCTTGGAGGCAAGCATGTGCAATACAAAGGCGCTGAGCAGCATCATATTAGCACGGACAGAGCTCACAGATCAATGTGCATCGATTTTGGAAAGGCTGGTGGAGTTTGTCCCTAAATTGCAGCATTTGGACGTTTCCTGGAACCACCTGGGGCCTTCAGCTGCAACTGCCCTTGCCAAAGGGCTNAAAAACTGCGGCATACGTGGACCACACCTCCAGGGATGCTGATCACAAGACCTGATTTGATGTGCTGCAAGAACGCCCTTCAGGCAGTGTGAAAAACAACTGCTTGACCGTTCAGGAGCAGAATAAAGTCTTGATGCACTGAACTACATGATGGCTGATCACCTCTGTGAACTCATCGTCTGTCAGGTATTCTTCTTTGCACGTTGGGTCGATGCCGTCTTCCAGTCGAAGTTCTGCACAAAATTGGTAATTCTGTCTCTAAACAGCTACCTGATGGGAAGCTCAGTCAAGCAATGCATCAGAAACAGTCACNAAGTGGGTGCCCTGGATGTCCATCAAGCTTGTGCTGCCAGTGCTGGCGAAGGAGAATGCCAGGTATGCATGGTGGGCCTGCTGCCAGTCTGCCTTCACAGCAATCAGGTGCGGAGCACCCTGCAATACACACCCTCTGAGTGTGATGAAGGTTATGACCTTACATGTCCATGTGTGCCAAGCACTTCTCTGCTGACTCATGCGAGTACCACTCTGTGCAAGAGTCGCACACATACTCTATCTGCATGTACGTAGGGGCAAACTAATTGAGGTTGTTGCAGGCAAAGATGCATATGTCAAGCATTGCTTGTGAAGGACCATTTGCCTTCCCTAGTCAGGATGCTGCACACACTCAGCACAGCAATAGGGCACATATTTGACAACAGACTGCGGCACCATGAGCTTCAGCGTACAACACAACACAGCACAGCACAAGANCTGCTGGATTACATCTGCAGCCTAATCAGCTGAAGTGCTGATTGCAAATGTTCCCATGCCTGACATATCAATCTGGCCAACTTGCCTGTAGGCAATTGTTGGGCTGTTCATCCAGAGTGGGAGACCGCCGCCCGAGAATCATGCAGCCATGAAGCTCAGCCGCAAGCCAAAGTTGCCTAAACTTCAGCTGTATGATTTATGGTTGGATGGGCAGCTTAAACATGCATACTGCTCATGATGCTGAGCTTGTTGTCTGTGACACTGCTTGCTGGCCCCACCCGTGCTAGTAGTAGAAGTTGGATGTCCCGCCATCCAGTCCTTGGGATCAATTGACCTTGCAAGGCTGTTAGACAGCAAATACTGCACTTCATTACTATTAATTTACGCCAGCTGCGCCACAGCTTACTAGTGCAACCTGGGCATGCCACAAATTGGCTTCAGTGGTGGTAGACAGAACAAGCTATTGTTTGCGCTCCCTCATGCGTGTGATCAAATAGCAGGTGTCACTATGTGTAGTGTACCATGATGCAAGAGGGTTCATCATGTTTGCTTGCAGTCATGCACAGGGCCACTAGTACTGATTGTAGAGACGTACAGCATGACTTGATCTGCGAGTGCACATGCTTATGATTGCCGTTTGCTGAACATACCAACCTGTGGAGCAAATGCGGTATGAACTTATATGCGTACAAGAGCAATAGCATCCACCTATGGGCCCGTATTGAGGCCAATGGCATGCTTGATTGTCCCTTACATGCCGATCAACTGCACATTACGTCCGGCGGGAAGTTTTGCCGGTGGCGTATGTCTCGGCGGCATGATGGCGGAATTGCAACAATATATTGGCGCATCACAGCCCGTTGGACGCTTGCATTACTGAGATAACAAGCACACAGGTGGACGAGCATGAGCAGGAAAACGTCAGATCACAGAAGTAGTGACCAGGTTCACGGTGATATAGCAGAGTCAAGGTCGTATTACGACGCTGATGCAGCTGTAGCTTTGCGCCAATTACTTGACGGCTTAGCCGCGATAGGTACCTTACCTGGCTGGCGTAAATAGCGCACTGCTGACCAGACAGTCTCTTCGACTCAGGGTCAGACAGGAAGGACGTCTAAGAGAATGCTTCTGATGTTGCAGATCAATTTGCTGCCGGCCTGCAGACCAAAGCAACGTCTGGACCTGGCTTGTACATAGGCAGTGTTGGTCCGGCTACGTTTCCACTCCCACCAGAATGCATAGCAGCCCTGCAAAATGCTGGCCAAGCAGAAGCATGTGCTCCACACAGCAGTGAGCGTATCATCTGGCAGCTTGACTCAAAGCGTTTGGCGACCAGCAATGCAGGCAGGGCACTACACGGGTGCACAACATTGCTGCCTTGAAAGCCACAGGCCACTACTGCACCCACCAGCCATTGATAGCTGCCGTATGATTGCTTGACATGACGCAAGCTGGAGCAGCCTGGTCAAGGGGATGTGCCAGCATTGCTGCCAACAATTGCATTTGCCAGCCAACATTGCCAAAAGCTTTAAGTTTCAGCTGCGCAAAGTTGTTTTCATGGAAGATGGCAATCAGTATGAGTCAAGCATAGGCTTGGAGACAGCGTCAGGCACTTTTGCGAGCGCAGCAGTGATGTGCCTCTCCCGAGCAATGGTGAGACATGTCGAATTCAGCAACTTCCACAACATTAGTTCACAGTGTACACTTCAACTGCTTTGCGCCTAGACTTGCCACATAGTTCAGTGCACCTACCATGTACACCACTTGCTTGTGNCACAGTACCTGCTGTGCGGTCGCAGGAGCATCTAGCGCGTTCTCAAAATCAAAGCTGAGATCGTCTTCCATAACGTGTCCAGTCTCAGACAAAGGCAATGCTGTACAGCGGTCTGAAGCTCTCGGCGAGTAGGCTAACCAGCAACGGTCGTGTGATGAGAGCCCAACTCTGGCTGAGCACGCTGATTGCCGACGTGTGGTGTCCGAGTGCGCGCTGTGTCAATTGCACACGTCTACTGTCGACTTTCTCCGGTGCGCGCAGCAAGTGAGCACATTCCCCGGCACCTGCACCCCAATGTGTCACGTGGCTTTCTTGTTCCAGAACATTCCTCTTCTTCCTCGCACATGCTACACTGATTGAAAGTCAACTTGACTCACAATTGCTACACACTGAGCTCACCAACGAGCATTCCAAACCTTTTGGACCATGAGTTGAAGCATAAACACAGGACACATGAAGACACATGTTGCAGTTCCAACAGTTTAGCTTACAGGTAAAGTTGAGGAGCATAAGCTTCGTATATCAATATACAAAGATATCTCGGTACATCTTGTTGGCTACAGCATTCGAGGCACTGACTGAACATAGCACACCCAGNCAATGTCGGTCAGAACTGGAGGACGATTCTAGAAGACAACATGCAGGAAGTGATGGGCATGTGCAGGACGAACAGACTAGCAATGACTATTTTGTTCCCTGGCATTTGCCATTTCACAGAGCTGAAGCTGCCGTGCAAGTGCTCAAAGCAGGACCAGCAGGCACAGNGCAGCATGCACCAATGACATGCATGGCTCAGTAGCAGACTCGTAAGCTGGACCATGATGCAATGTGCTGCCAGTTTTGCTNCAGAAGCATGCAATGAGACAACACATCATGTCAAGGATGCAATCAGCGAAATCAGTGCAGAAGGCTGCATGAGTGTGCACAGGCCTTAAAGCCATCAGAATGAGACAGCTCTGCCTTGCGACTATCATTGATGCAAAGCCATACAAGCAACAGATAATGCAGAGACCCACCGTTACAGCTGCACGGTAGGCTGGCAGGAAGTTTCTGAAAGCCTTCTTCTTCAGAGCCTTTGCACAGCTGTAATGTGCCCTGAAGACATCGTCAATCCAGTTGTGTTCCAACAGGCACAGCTGGCCTAGAACAGTAATGACCACTAGGTTCTGGATCTGCCCTGCTGACTTCATGAGAGCCACATGCAGCGCCTCGAAGTAGGGCTGACTGCGAGCTAAGCAGAACACGTGCATGCCGGGACTGATCANTCAGTCCGTTGGGTATGACTGTGCGGAGGTACAAGTTGTCCTGTCCGTAGATCAGCTGTACCTTTTGTACAAGGCACATTTTGGTTCTGTCCTGGCCTGGGAAAGAGTCTGAGTTGAGCAGCTTGCCAGCTCCCAAAGTCCGAACACCCTCTTCTGCTGTGTACGAGATCAAGTCACCGCTACGGACGACCTCAGTCTTGGCGTCTTTAGCAGGCTTTGCGATCTCCTTAACTAGGGCATCGGCGATAGGCTGTGCATTTTCCTTCAACAGCGCATCGACCTTGTGGAGAAGCTCTGCGCGCTTCCACAATGGTGTCCGAGCCCATGACCGTTGTGCTTTCTTGGCGGCGTCAAAGACGGCGTTCACCTCGTCCTGAGTGCAGGCTGCCACAACGCATGCAAGGTCTCAGGTACAGTGTACTTAAGGATGCTTGTCGCAAGAGTGGCAAGATGCGCCTACCCTGCACTTTGTAGTCGTTCTTGTTGGTTGTGGGGTTGAGTACACCAACTGTTTTGCCACTGCTTGACTCCTTCCACTCTCCAGCCCCAAAGTATTTGTAGACGCCGTTACTGGCCACGATCTCATCGTAGAAGCCCGTCATTCTGGCGGTTAAGACTCTGCGCAACGTTTTGTCTGTTGTCTCTTGATCGCAACACTTCGTTGGCTCAAAAGTTACCTTGAGTCGTGTAAGACGTTCTGCTATCTGCAAGGGGCTATCGTCAGGGCCCAAACAATTCGCCCACGTGATATGACTACCTTTCGGCAAGTCTTTCGGACTCACATTGAACGTGTTAGCTTAGCACTGATTAGTGTTCGTCTTCTAGCACAAAGCCATCGGCAACGGAGCTTCATGCAGCTGCTCCAAAGGATGTCANTTTTTGTTAATGCACCTGAGATCTCGCTGTGCCGATCTTTGCAGCAGGACTACCACTCACAGAAGTGGCCCATTACAGATACAGCAATGTCACACAGGTACACCTAATGNGTTCGAATCTTGCGCTCCGCATCTGGATTTGCCAGTCCCTGGGTTGGACATAGTCCCTGCAAACCAAAGCAAATGCTATCCCCACCCACTAGAATATGCAAACAATAACTTCCTGAATGACAGCTACTACATGCTNCCTTGGCCACAGCGAGCCATGTAAGACAGCACTGCCTATCATTACTGCTTGTTGCTGTCCTTTATTGTGCAGCTTCCACCTGAACCTTCAGACCACAACCAAACATGATCCTCAACCCTCTGTGCATCCGTCCCCACAAATTCGTCGATCTGTACATACACATGATGCACATATATAGCGTACAGCACTGAGTTCAAGCATAAGTAGCAGTCTTGCAAGATATCTGTTGCGAAACTGCGCGGCTTAGTAGCAAGGGAAGCATGTGCCCGCTGCGTTCATGCACCTGTCCTTACCCGCCGACCATTCTTGTATAGTCGAAATGTTGGAGTGTACTTGATACCCTGCAGGCGGGCAGACAGGTACAAACATAAGGCTGCCACATGCGACACTGCAACGACNCTCTGGGCATGAAGCTGCTCTGTGATGTGCTTGCACAGGGGGGTTGTCACCAAAGCCAACCACAAAGCTGCGGCCCACACCGTCAGAGCCCAACACGTACTTGGCTTGGGAACGTGCCCAACACTCATAACGGTTGGAGTTTGTGGGATCGACAGCTGCACAGACACATAAAAAGATGTTACTCAGTGCTGTGCCGGCAGCATAATGCCATGACACCGATGCATTGTGTCAAGAGTCACAAGTTGTAGGCAAAGCGCAGCTGCTTCACTGTTTGACATGGCATGCAGCGTGATTGGCCTCATGTGGCAATGATGGACATTGGCATGTTTTCAAACAAGCTGTGACATGATGTTTCAGGANATCAGTCACTGTGTCCAATGTCTGTCGTTCAGCAACTCCAAACACATGCAAGCAGTCTTATAAACAATGGCACATGTTGATCAGAACTGCCCTGTCAGCACAGACCCCTAGGGTGCANTTTGCTAGCATACAGGCACAGCGTCAAAGCTATGGATGCTATTGTGCAATCTGCTCTTAATTGTGACTGAAAAGTGTGTGCTGCTCGTGCCACAGCAGCCCGATAGCTTACCTGCACAGCCATTTGGCCATGTGGGCCCGGCAGGAACACATGGGCTCTATTGACCAGGTCCTCCAGGATCCTTGCTGGCAGCTCCTGTTGCCGTATCCTGCCTGCTACTGAGTGGCTTGGGTCTGCCACAACCCAAGTTGCTAGCAGCGTGAGTGCTTGTGCCTTCATTGCCTGCACATGCCCTCACCCTAGGCTGCAGTTGACTATTGCTAACAACAGGCTTGAACTTGTTCACAGCAATGGTGACGTGTGATGCCAGGTTATGACCAATGACCTCTTGTTGACAGGGCATGAGCTTTGCACACAGATGCTGTTGCACATTGTGATNGCACTACACAGCCTTGAGCAAAGTGATGCTTGTCAGGGATGCTGGTGATCTGTAACTCTCTCCTTCAACTGCTCTGGGCATGCAGGCCTGCAGCAGAAGCCTGGGAAGCTGAGTTTATCCGGCTGGCTCAAACAAATCTGACTGACCTGGCGTCTGAAGCCCANGTGGCCTTTGCTGGTGATCACATCTGGCTCAACTCCTTGCAGTTCCATCAGATGAGCGGCCGTGCAGGGCGGCGGGGCTTTGACACTCTGGGCCACGTCGTCTTCATTGAAGTGCCTCAGCACAAAATCACCTCCATCATGGTCTCGCCAGTCCCCAAGCTGCATGGCAACTTCCCGCTGTCTGTGTCCCTGGCTCTCAGAGCCTTGACCTTGCAAGGCGCTGCTGCAGATGACCCTCAGATCACCAACGATCTGCTCAGGCTGCTTCAACAGCCNATCAGGCTTGGCTGTGCAGCGGATTGGCAACCAGTCAGCTGCTGCCACCCTCATGTAGAAGGTGAGGAATCATACTGCAGGATCAAATTAGGTGCCAAGTATGCATCAAGTTTGGCTAGGGTTCACGCAGCAGCAACACCCCTGCATGTGANAGCTGTAAGCGGCCATGCTGCTGCATTTGAAGTGCAGCCAAGACAGGCTCTGGCAGCATGGCATGTCCAACTGCCNCATTTTGGGAGTCAAGCGCAGTCTGCCTCTGTTGCAGAACCTGCTCTGCTGTTTGCAGCTGCTGCTGCGCAGCAAGCCNGACCCCCTGGTGTGGAAGTGGTGCATTAGTGAACCCTATTTGACAGGTATGATTAGGCATGGCATCAATGTAGCTTTGCGGCATGATATGTACCTACCGCCAAACATGCATGCCATATTAGCGAAGTGAAGAATGACATTGCCCTGCTGCTAGTTGTGTCCCACCTGCAACACGAGTGTTGCCATCAGTGAAGTGAGCATCAACAAGGTGTATGTTGATAAGTGTGCACTACTGCTATGAGAGTATGTGTGTTCTGTGTCAGATACGTTTCATGGCATGACAGCAGGGTGTCATGAGCGTACTACTTGTGCCACCAGCAGCAACTCATGCTTTCTTGTCTATTCCCCAGGCGAGAAAGGCTCTGCAGCACGGCTTGCACAAGTCCTGAGACCCATCATGTGGCGTAACAGCAAGCGCAGCACCGCAGACTTGGGCCTGGACCTACCCCCCCGGACNTTTGCTCCATTTGCTGACGCCGCGCTCTCTCCTGCAACTTCGCACACACCCACAGGCATGCAGATGCCACTCGTACCTACACTGTCGCATTGGGTTCTGCGCAAACCCTCTTGTGCACGACACCCAGCCCACAGCACTTTACAAGCAACTGTCACAGCACTTGCCAATCTGATTGCAGCTCNGGCTTGCCAACAGTGAGGTCATTAACGCCCTTGTTGACCAGCTCCACCAGCTTGTCTGCAATCTTCTCCAATGCCAGCACCACCTTCACAGCTGTGCANTCCTGATGGCTTGCATAATATATACGGCTTACACCATTCCTGTAGCGTCACAACACATTCACTGCCATCCTGCATTTACCATGTCCACCCTGCAGTGCAAGCTCCGTACATGTTCCAAGCTTGAGCCACAGCCACCCTCCAGAAAGATTACTGTGCTGGCAAGCATGCCTCGTGTACTGCCTTATGCACTGTCAGCGTGATTGACAACCCAGCCTTGATCGTGCAATGAAGTCTCACCTTGTTGCTGCAGGTGGCAGACTACGCCTTCACAACCCTGCGGCCACAGCTGGGCATGCTGCACTACCCTGACACAGCATCGCTTGCAGTAGCGGACATCCCCGGCCTCATCAAGGGAGCATCCAACAATCGAGGCTTGGGTCACCGCTTTCTGCGTCATGTGGAGCGGTCTCATGCCTTGGCGTATGTGCTGGACCTCTCATCTGGCATCAAGCCACACACTGGACCCACTGCGCAAGAACAGTTCTCTCTGCTACAGGTGTGGTAGCTTTTTAGTCGTACTGTACCATTGCAAGATTACAGCCCCCGCATTTTCTAGCAAGACAGCTGCATCTGGTCAGTAGAACCATGCTTGCAGCCCATTGGCAGCTGTGCTGCTGGACCTACTCAGGTCTCTGCAACAGCTGCAACACATGTGCAGCAAGCGCTGGGAGATCCTGGCATACTGGTGTGCCACAGCTAGTGACCAACATCACCTGGCACTCGCAGCCTTTGTGCTGCAAAACGCTGCTTAGGTGCGTGCGCCATGTCAGCATTGCCAGCACCGATCTTNTGTTCTCACTCATCCTGAGCTCTCTCAGGCTGCTCAGGCGTCCTATGTCTGACGGTATTACCGACAAGCCACAGCTGCTCAGATTGAGGGACCTCAAAGCCTCCAGGCGGCTGAGTAGTGACTCGTCCCAGAGCTGCAACATGCCGTCGGAAAAACGCAGCCTTGTCAAGCCTTCCAAGTCACAGTAGTGCAGCATGTCAGACAGCAAAGCTGCGCTGACGCTGCCTGATGTGCTGACTCTGGTTAGCTCCAGCCTTCTGAGCTGAGGTGGAGTCCTTTGGACTGCCAGCTGGACCTCAACAATGTCTTGAGGAGCAGAAGCTTTCACGATGCCGCCTGGAGTGTCAGCATCTATGCTCTTGATGCTGATGTGCACATATTCNCGCTGCATTGCTGGCACTCAGTGCTCTGACACAGCATGCAGCACAATTGCTGTTTCCATGCCTCCTCCACATCTTATGCGCTTAGCATCATAGACAAGTTTGTCGCTGTACAAGCCTGTGCCATGTCTGCCCTGCACAGGCGAGGCAAGCATTGTGCAAGTATGGCAAGCACCAAAACACTCGTGTCAAACACCTGCAACTATGCAGGTCCTCCCTGCAACTCAGTCTGATGTGGCAGCAAGGCACCATGAGCTGATCTCAGCACACCACAGTGGACAGGTTGCCACAGCACCTCACGGCGAGTTTGCCAGCACTGACACACGCAGCCTTGCCAAGCCAGGTTCATTGCTGGCAACACACAGCGGCGGTAGTCAGAACACCTTTCAGTCATTCAGCAATCTGCAAAGCATGCAATCTGGATCTCAGTCCCTGCAGGTGCCTGGTAAGCAAGATAGATGGGACAACAGGGTGGCATCTTGGGGCTCACAAGCTGTATCCAGTGTTGATGGGCAGGCGAGCAGCAATGCAGGATTCATGCGCCACACTCATCAGGAATAGTCTGCAGCTCAAGAATTGTCATGGCTGCGGCACGTCCAGTGTGGTGCACTGATACAGTGCTGCTAGCTGTACAGTGTCTCTAACGTAGTAAAATGCGATTGTAGTAGTAGGCTATGCTGTGAGAAGGTTTTGGAAAATGAGATTCATCAAGTGAGCGTCGAATTTCAATGTCANTACTTAGTAGTGGGCAGTCTCACAATACTGACACTAGGGGTAAAAGATTGCACTCAAGCCACCTGCATTGTCACTGAAAGGGATTCCAGAATCACAATGTCCTGTGCAGGTGCTGTACCTCTCGATAAGAAACTGGCAGGATAGCACAGATGAGAAAAAGGACAGAGCACGGTTTTCAAAGTCATCACAAGACAGGTATGAGTCCTGGTCATCAGCCCCCTGATGTGCACTCGCAAGCCAAGCATGCCAAATTACTCATGTGCATTGCAACAGAGAGCTGTCAGAGGTGGCAGTCAAATCAAGAGCAAGGCGGTCCCCACCAAAAAGGAGGGATACTGGAGGTGGCAAGGGCTTTGGATCCTGAAGTTCGACAGCTGGATTGTGCAGCATCACAGGGCGAAGAGTGCAGTGTCATTTGCAGCCGTGTGGCTGTGTGTAGTTGATGTTCCCCAGCTGACCCACCTTAGGCTTCAGCAGTGATTGCATGCCAGTCTTGAGCNCATGCACAAAGTGTACTTGTTCATGGGCATGTTCACATCAACAACACACAGCAACATAGCAAACTCAATCCTGCAATCATGCACAAGCTGAACTGGTTCAGAAGCTTGCTCATGTCAACAACATGCAGCAGCACAGCGCACATTGAGTGTTGACAGTTGCAATCATGTACAAGCAAAACTCTCCATTGAGCTGACAAACCCAGATTGTTTGCAAGGGCACCTCAGCAGCAGGTGTGCNGATGTTACAGGCTGCTTCGTAATTTCTGGCAGAGGTGGTACAGGCCGGGGTTGCAGAGCTGGCAGAGGCAGCTGTGGCTGTGCTGGTCACAACTGCCGTGTCCTCCCGCTGTTCAAGTGACTGCTGTGGAATTTCAAGCTGTCCTTCTGTTACTTCTATAGGGGCGGGATAGTAATTTACAAGCAATATACAATTCAGGTTACATGGAATCAGACAAAAAACCCCAAAGTGGGTGGATTTCACAAATCACTAGCCAACAGCTGTACAGCAACTTGTCAGCCTGGCAATGCACAACCTGAATGACTCATGTAACTGTGGCAGGATGACCCTGCTCCAGACAGTGCACAGGCTTCTCTTATAACAAGCATGTGTGCTGAAAGCATTTGCGTCCCTGGACACATTGACAGCGTGCATACCTGGGGGTACAAGTCCAGGTCTGTTCAATGTCTGCTGCTGGGGTGCAAACGCCCCGCCTGGCANACAGAGGTTGTTGCTGCAACTGATGTCGCAGCTGTGCATGCAAAGGTGTGCAAAGGCGTGGTGATACNTGCACATACCAGCCCACAGATGCCGACTTTTGCGGTTCCTACTGTTACCTTGCGAATTGCGCACATACAGCTGCTGCTGCTGCTGTGTTTCTTCTTCAACGTTGGGCTGATCCTGGTTGGTGCGTTCCCTTGGACGACTGACATACTGCCATGCAGACGGAGGCACTTCCCAAGGCAGCCAGTGCCTCTTCCCCAACCCCAAAAGCCAAAGCCAAGGAGCTCAAGNATGCTCACCGTACTGACAAGGGTACGACAGACGGACAGGCAGTCAATCTGATCACTCTTCACACCTGAGCTAAGCTTGTGATTGCATGCTGTGCGGCCAGCTCCTCTGCACGATCCTCACTTTGCAGCATGAACACTAAGCCACCAAGTGAGCTGTGCTGCAACTGTCTNGGGTGACTGGACCACGTTGCATGTTTGTACTGGCAGAGTTGCAAGACCCAGGGATTGCGCTGTCAAGATGCAATGTATACACCGAGGCAACGCTGCTTTGTTCATTGAGCACCTGCTCTGAAAAAGACTGTCTGTTGCTGTCAGATTCGTGCTGAGAAGGTGACTCAGGATGTACTCTGGACAGCCCATGCCATGACAACGCCTTTGGGACTTGCTTCACGGTAAGGGCTCGCACTGGTTTTGTCATATGCTTGAATGATGACATGGAGACGCTATGGGGTATTTCTGCACCAGCAAGATGTGTGCTGGGGGGTGCCCAAGAGAGTTGGGGGCTCATCCCGGCAGTGGATGTTGTACGTGAAGGCACAAGGAAGCTGCTGCCTGTGTCACTAGGCTTGCCAGGATGTTGAGTGATGCGGAGTTTATCTCGAACACTCGCAGTGTTGTGTGTGACTAGAGAGGGAGGNGAGAGCTATCTTTCTGAGCCAGTGACCATAGAGTACCCTTCAGATGACAACCAGACATCCTACATGAACTACTACCCTCCCAAGAACCAGGACTTCCAGCTACCCCCCGGGCAGCTACCCCCTTTGCTGATCAAGATTCATGGGGGTCCCACCAGCCAAGCCTCAACTGCTTTCAACTTGGGATACCAATACTGGACCAGCAGAGGTCAGAACCTCATGTCGTGTGGCTGTGTACCATGTGAAGCTTGGTCTAGCAAAGTCATAGGACATTTATTTGAGCAGCTATTGGATGCATAAGATTTTGATGTACAACATCCATGCAGTTGAGAGTTTGCTATCAGACAGGTGATGTTTTGACGCATATGCATGTGCGTACTTGATGGTCCACCCAAACTGAGCCTGAGAGACATGGTCGGTATGCACAAAGTTGTGTCCACAGTACTCCAGAGCAGCCAGTGCACAATGGCCCATACAGCCCATACATCATGCCTGTCTGCTTGCACCACTGGCTCCTGCCTGGTAGCTGCCATGCAGCAGCCTGCACAGCCACAACAGATGCCGTGTTGCACCACACCAACAGCTACAGGGCCACGAGTCAGTGAATGCTTCATTCAATGTTCATCCTGCAGATGATCAGGCTGTTCATGTTAGCATTGCACATAGCTGCGGATTTACATTGTATATGCACATGACAATGCGTGTTTGACAGGGTGCCGCAGGGCCCACAGTCATTACCCATTGAGCCGTTGAGTGTTGCTGCGCAGGTTTTGCGATAGCAGATGTGAACTATGGCGGCAGCACAGGCTATGGCCGGGAGTACCGCAACAGGCTGAGACGTAATTGGGGCATGGTGGATGTGGCGGACTGCTCAAATGCTGCCAAGCACTTGGCCAAGCAGGGCAAAGCAGACCCCAAGAGGCTGTGCATTGATGGGGGCAGTGCTGGGGGGTACACCACANCTGGTGTGCGGCCTGCTGAGTGTCAGCGCTGCTACCTGGCACAGCTGGCTGTAAGTTGGGCTGCATCAAGTGCTCAAAAACACTGAGACAGCCTTGAAGGCCTGCCAAGTTGTACGGCGCAGGCGCCTGCAGCACAAACTGGGTGCATCTCAGTGCAAGTCTGAACTCAGCATCATGCAAGCATCCCCTGACTCATCACGCAGGATCTTGAAGGGGTATAATGAAGATGTGAAAGAGTGGCGAGCATGCCACACAAGCTTGTTTGCAATTTAGAAGCGGGCCTGCTCAGGACAGTCCTTCAGCACACCTCAGGCTGCTTGCAGGCCTCTGCCGCTGCCACATGCTCGGTTGGGGCAACTGTGATGTCTGTGTTCTCAGCCAAGGTCAACTCCTTCTTCAAAGACCTCTCTCTGTGGCCAGGACACAGCGAGGCCAATCAGCATGTTACTCGTGTTGTTTGCATTAGCTGGCACTGGGGCAATGTAGTCTTCTGTGTGGACAGACAGTGTGCAATGACCGCATAGCACAAGGAAGGCAGCCACATGTAGCTTTGTCCAGCACTGACAGCCAGGTCCAAGACAGCCTCAGAGGGTGCAACCCTCAGCTCAGGGTGGTTGCAATCCAAAGGTCATGGCCACCAGCAAGCAGATGTCAGAGTAGCGAGAAAAGCCTTACTTGTTGAAGTTCACTTCAACAGCTTGCTGGGTACCAGGGGCCAAGCTGCCTTCAGCAGGCGCAATGCCAAACAGATCCTTGATCAGGGCTCCACTGGTTTGAATGCTGTATGTGACCCCATACTTGCCAGGGTTGGTGAGAATGACAGTCTTCAAGGCAGACTCAGTGGCTTTCATGATTCCAAAGTCCAGCACTGTTGCAGCTGGGTCTGGGTNTGAGTGAGCTACGTGAACACCTAGCCATTGCCATGTATTTCCATGCACAGTGCCTCCAGACATGAATATGCTCTTCTGAGATCATGTGCTGTCACAGAGAGCTGAACATTCTACAGAAGCAAATACTTGGCATCTCATAGTGTAGATTGATATGCCGCATGTTCCTGAAGCTGTCACCATAGCCGAGGTTGATCTCATACCTCTTAGGAATTGTGATGTATTCACAGCATCAGCCCACATTCCTGCTGTAGGGTTATATGCATTGGAACAGGCAGCTGAATCAAAAAACGGCATGAGTTTTGAGAATCAGCTGCAGACTCAGTCTGGAAAGGTCATGGCATACGTCAGGAAAGAAATGCAACACAGAAGCACAGCAGGACTGTGCAGCCAGCTCTTGACCGGAAATGTGTTGCAGATGCCCACACTGGCCTACTCACTTGTTCGCAGTCCACAGGTTCACGTACCAGCATGTGTGTGATGTAAGCGCTGTCACAGAAAACAGAGCTCGGCATGTCAAGAAATGATATGAGACAGGTTATCAGCACAGCAAGGACTAGCAGCCAAGAGTGTCAGGTGTGCGTGTGCAAGTCTAGAAAAGCCTGCTCACGCCTTTGCTGTCTCCACTGTGCAGGATCAACTGATGACCTGTACCAGCATGTATGTAGAGGAGCAGCTGCAGAGCCAGTTTGGCAGCCTCATAGGGTTTGTGAAGAGGGCTGAGGTGGCCCAGAAACACAAGGGGCCTCAGACAGAGGGGGTCCCCCTGCCTGGCTATGGCCCTAATGAGGCAACGCCTGTCCTGCAGGAGTTCAGCAGTACATGGCAGGCCAGCATAGATGCTTTGCNAACTGGGATCCTTTGTAGCCATGGCACACATGTACCAACATGTACAGCTCCGCATTGCGCTTCTTCACGAACNATTCTCAACTCAGCCACACAGGCAGTGCCACATGCATGCAGAGTCGCCCTATGATGCATCCAACAATGTCAACCCCAAGAGCCAAAAGAGAGCAACATTGCAAACACAGGTGTGATCTGTCAAGCCAACTTACCGCTTGTGGAATTCATCAGTGTATATCTGTACACTTGCAGGTCTTCCCACACCACCAGGGTTTCCACCGCACCCATTTCAAGGCATTGCAAGGTGTCTGCTACACCAAACACAAACTTGCTGGTGTCTTGGCTGATCTCATCAAAGAATTTGCTGATGAGCCGCTTTTCTTGAACAAACTTGACATTTGCTAAGGTGTCTGCTGACAGCTCAATAGCTTGATTGAAGCCGTTCTCACCACCTGCAGCAGATATAGCCAGATCAAGTTGCATTGCTGCACGCCCTTCATCCAGGCAACATGTGCTGCACAAGCAGGACTGTGCTGGGGTCAGAAGTTTGAGGTCTGGGGTTGTGCAGTATCTTGAAAGACGCAGTTTTGCTGTCTCATGCACATACAGTCTGCAGCATNTAAAAGTCAAACCTATCAAGTCAGCTTCCACGTGGCTGGTCTAGACAAGTCTGTACAAGACAAGGCCATGACTGCAACAGATCAAGGCACTCAGCATGCAGAGGCACAACAACAGCAGATACAGAGCAGCACACAGCCCTGCAGGGGCTCCATTTAAGATCCCCTCTGAGAGTACATCGCAGACCAGCTCCCTTCTAATGCAGGGGGGGCAGTTAGCAGCAGCCCTAGCACAGGAAGGTAGCATGAAGGGGCAGTGGACTACAGACTAGCTCGGGATCCGCATCACGCATGCAGGTGTAAGCAGGTCAAAGCAACATACATTGCAGCTGTGAGGAAGCTATTNGTGGAGTCAGATTTGTCAACTCAAGCCTGACGGTCTTCCGCTCAAAGCCAAACCTGGTAAAGCAGTTGGACATTCAGCGCCTCAACTTCCAGCATCTTGTGACAGTGCTGCAGCAGGTTCACCAGAAGGACCTGTTTCCAGAGCTGGGTGAGCAGTGGTGTGCCCAGATGCTGGCTTGCTTGTATGACACCATGGCNTCAAGCAGAGTTCAAGGTTGGGCGAGTTGAATGGGAGTGCTTGTTGTGCGCAAAAATTATTGCTTGTTGCAACCAAGCAGAATTCAGGGATGGGTCAGCCGATCAACCAAGCAGACTTCAAGGTTGAGTCAAAGTCACAGTGCTTGTCAGGCACCAAGCCCATTGGCTCATCATGCGAGCAGAGCAAAGTTCAGCTGTGCTTGCCACAGCTGCACAGCACCTACATATACNACAACTTGGACAAGTTTGCTGCAACACAAGCAGCAACAAGCGAGCCAGAGACACAAAACGTACGTTGAAGTGCCTGTACATCAGGCTCTGTTGATGTTGCCAGCACCTGAAGAGCTGTAGTGTAAGCCTTGACCCAGTGATGTAAGGCGGCTTGCAAGTGTTGTAGTGTAGGACAAGTGTCAGTTGCTGTGTGAAGGTCTTTGAAACTGGTCCAGTGTAAAGTCAAGTCAAGTTTGCTCTGTGCCTACTTGCTACGCGCCTCAGCAGGGTGGTCACGTTTGTGTTGGATCCATGATCCATCCTGAACAGATGCTGAGCTGTATGGCTGATTGATTTCAGTACAGCAGTGCTTGTGCAGTACATGTTTCAGTCTCAACCTCCAGCTGGGCGACTTGCATTATATCGAGTCAAACGCTGCACAAGGCTGTTGATCACCTCAACGCCTATCACCTTATGCTCGAGGCAACACTAGTTCAGCGATCAAAAACCTGAGGCATGTGCCCTGAATATGTTGACTCTTAGGCTGGCAGCCATTGCACTAGCAAACTGTGACTATATGGGAAACCGGCAAATCAGAGCTGCATTCGGATAATGACACTCCATTGTCTTGACCTTAATATGGTGTATGTTCAATCGCTGCAGCTGTCATGAAAGGCCGCGCAAGAGATACTACCAGCAAACATTTAAGCAGCCACTGAGCACAGCACAAGTCTTAGAGTCATTTCCTGGATGCCAAGAGGATGTGGCAGAGTCAGCCTTCTTCACCATAGACCCAGTCACGATGAGCTGTACTGCTGAAGCAACACAGTCATCATGGTGTGTACATNGTACAGGCATGCCGATCTCTTTCAGAAGTTGGCACTGTAAGGGCAGGCTGCTTGTGCAGACAAGCCTTGCCAGCAACAGCTAACAAGCTATTTCGCAGTGTACTTGCATAGTAATCAGGCTGCATTGCAGGCAGATCTTGCGTGCAGACAGTCTAGCTTGAGCAGCTTCTGCTACAACAGCAGTAGAATGTTGTGCTCTCTTATTGGCATTACAGGTGGAGTGAGAGGGGACTGGTGGAAGGCTTCCCACTAGGCAGGCATGAAAGAGATGAGCGCAGAGCAACCAGGCTGCAGTGCAGACAAATGTTGCATGCAGGATAGCACCAAGTCACTGTGAGAAGCTCTTTTAAACTGTTTTGTTGGCGTTACAGGTGGAGTGGGAGGAGTACTGGTGGGAGGCGTCTGACTGGGCAGGCATGAAGGAAATGGGCGCGGAGAAATCAGGCTGCAGTGCAGATGGGTCTGCTTGGAGGGAAACATGGAGGGAGGCCATTGCCTTTGACCCTTTCACTGGGGAGCCCACCGTGGAGAGGACCGCTCACAAGTGGGCTCATGATGCTAAGGTCTGAAGCCACACACTGCATAGTCCTGCTGCAGATGTATACTGCAAAAGCACTCTGCACAAACAGCAGTTTTGGAAGTGACAACAAGTGCTTGTGGCCTAGTAATGGCACAGCCCAGGCAAAGAGCCTTGCCTGCAAATGGCTCTTGGTGCCAACATGCACCATGGCACCATGCATAACAACATTGCATGGCCAAATTGCACATTCATGTGGGCGAGTAAAACTGCAAAGCTACCTGCATAAGGTGCAGCTTGAGGACTGATGTCACCTGGCTTTGGTCCGTCCACCACAATGACTGCTTGCAAGTGAGCCCNCCATGACCTGCCACTGCTGACCAACAGACATGCTGCCCAAACTGACGCCTGACATAGAGTCAGATTGCCTGTCTCCACCAAACTGGAAGAGGAGGTCCCCATTGCTGTGACCTGCTACAGAGACAAACATCAATGACGCAGCACATTCAACAAGCATGTGACTAATAATCCTGCACAACCAAAGCAAACCTGAAACATTCACGCTTTTGGTCTGTGCCTTGTAGCTTTGTGNAGGCGAACCTTTTCCTTGACTTCTTGCTATCCACACCACCAAGCTTACTGTCTGGACTGGAGCAGCTGCCAGACGTTTCAGAGCGGGCGTCGCGAGCTTCGCCAGCATCCTCGGCTGCTTGCACCAGCTGCTCGGTTTGTCGTTTTGAAACTGTGCCTGCTGCTGCAGATGGCAAGNGTGCCAAAGCGTGACCAGTGTGCCGGCAACTTGCGGCAAGTGTAGAAGCAGCTCACTTGTGATGGGCTTGGGGCAACAATTAAAGGGCACATGTTTGTGCACCCATCAGACAGCAGTAGCACATAGGCAGACGTTTCATGTAATGTCACGTAACATTGGCGCTGTGGGCACACTAGGAGGCTTGGCGTCATACAGAGAACAGTGGGTCAAGCAGCATACATGCTGTATACCCTGCGCATGATGCATTACACAAACATGNCACTGTCTTGTCTGAGATCAGCTCCTGTAAGGATTGTGAACCCCCACCTTGCCTTCACGCAAACTGCATGCTGTGCTGTGAAGCTCAAGGCCACCAACAGTACCATGCTGGTGCTATTGCTGCAGATCAGCTCGAATGGGAGATGAGATTGGAGGGCATCATGTCTCTGGTCATGTGCACACAACAGCCACAAGCTACAGAAGCCATTCAGCAAGCGTCTGGGGAAGCATGCGCAACGTACATGAGCACTTTGTCATTGACATGCAAGCGTAACTAGTGCCATGAGTAACTGTTGAATGTCGTACTAGGCAGGAGAGCTTCACGCACACACAAGACAGACAGGANCTGAAAAGTCTGATGCTGTTTTGTTGATGCTGTGTTGTTGACTGAACATCAAGCAGCAAAACCAAGGAACTGACTGGTNTACAGCCAATGCCAGACCAAGCGAGCAATATGAACCTTAGGCCGCTGCAGCATTAGGTCAAGCTGGCTGCACTTGTGTGTACAGGCTCAACAAATGTGGAGTCATCTCACCCAGATATGACATTGCTCACGGTGAAATTGAGAACTGGGTAGCACGGCTGTTGCCTTCCCGTTTGGTGAGGCTCTTGCTCGAAAGCCTTGCTTCATAAGCGCCAGGACAGCATGACATCTCCTCATCCAGCAACCTGCACCTGCACTGAGCAGTGATGTGACAAANAGCATGCGCTGTGGGCTCATAGCCAGCTGCAAAGATGATGAAGCACTGGGCGGCAAGGCTGTCAAGAGGCAGCTGGCTGCCATCTGTGTGATCTACAAGCCGGCTGATGCAGCCCCAGATGGTGGTGTTGCTGTCTGGCTGAGGGCCCTTCTGTCTGATGCCAGCTGCCCTCTGATCATCTAGCTGCAGACACCATTGTGTTGATGTCAAATGAGCAGCCGGTGTCTACTTTAGCGCACGCAAAGAGCATAGCACGCTGTCATGATCTGCAACAAAGGCAGCTTGACACAGTTCCTGGCGCTTACAAGCTCAAACAGTACAAACATACACACTGCATGTGATATACAGTGCACAGGAAGAGGCCCTGTATATTGAGGTGTGCTAAATACCGTTTAGCTAACTACAGTGTGTGTACTGGCACAAACTTTCATGCTGTCGGCATGCAGTTGCAGCAGAGGGTTGAATGCTTTGTTGGTCAGGGTCAAGATTTGCTTTGTGGCGGTAAAGCTTATTAAGGTCGGAAATTGCTGTATTGAGACTGTTGATCTAATGACAGCATGCAAACACCACAATTAAGTGGCAAGCTTGCAGTCATGGAGGCAAGATCATGAAGTCGTTGAAGCACATTACAGCAGCATGACTGGACCACAGCAGCACTGAGGGGGCTGAGCAAGGCTGCTTACCCTGTCTCGCATTCTGTAGCTATGCTTTGAGGCACGAGCTTTGGGTAGCCAAGGACACAACGCAAGCCCCATTGCGTATGTGGGGTCTGTAAAAGCCAAACGGGCGCTGTCTTGAATGACCTTCAGGTGCTGCATGCCATCTGGCACTTNGTAAAGTACGGGCAAAATGGGCGGCTGGAGAAGGGCTGTGCAGCTGGGGGCTCGCTTTGCCCGCTCATCAGGCAGATCTCACAGCTGTAGAGCGTTGCCAACAGCAACTGGTAGCCGCTCGCTCACAGCGCTACTTTGGCAAACGAAACAAAACAACAGCTTGCAGCACCAACTCTGCTTACTGTGTTGCAGGCGAATTTGGCTGCACACGATGCTTTGCCAGTGCTGCTAATGTGACTTTGCATCCTCAGACAGCATGGTTCAGGACACTCAAACCACTCAGCCCTGGGCCATGGCTTAGTTGCCGAAACTTTGCTGACTTGCCAGCACACTCTGAGCTGACGATGCCCTCTCTGTCACCCACCATGAATCAGGTATGCACAATAGTTCGCTTCCCCAACATGGCCTATCACACCAGACATGGGAGGCTTGTTTGTATACATCCTTGTCAAGTGGTTTCAAACAAAAGCCAAAATGACTCAGGACTATTGGATCATAGGCTTGCCAAAAGCTGACATCGGTTGTGCGTGCAGGATGANATGTGTCACCAGTCCAGATTGTGAACTGTTCACATATTTACTTTCTGACCACAAAATTTGTTTAATGTGGTTACAACATTTGATGTGACAGGGCATTCAAAAGCTAGCTGGCCAAGGACTGGGTGCAAGCATCGCTGGACTGCCCTCAACTGTATTTGTAAGAAGCTTAGATGCTGCGCTGAATGCAGCTTCGGATTTGGGATGTCATTCATATCTGCATTTCTGCCACCAGATGCACTCTTCGCTACAACAGCAATAGGTGTGACAGCAGATTGACACCAAGCAACAAGAAACAGCGCACATCAGATTGTGCATATGGCTGTGGTTCAGTTTCTTGGCTATCTAGCTCTTAGCATAAAATAAACTCAGCAAGACGTCAGCGCCTGCATGAGCGCAAGAGCAGCCTTATGTAAAGCGAACTGNGCATGTGACAAATGTCAGCTACAAGTGAGCTGGTCACGTCTTGGGGCAGTCAGATTCGGCACTATTACTGCAGCTTGTGTTGCCTCTGACTACACTGCTGCACCTGGTGACCATGTGTGCAATCCTTGAACATTGTCAGCCTCGGTAGTGTGTTTTGTGTCACTATGGGGTTGGCATCACANCAACTGCTGAGCACCCTGCTGCCGCAACTCATCTGACTGAGCCAGCTGTTGTTGCAACTGCTCCAACTGACTAGTGAGCTTTGCCACAGCTTGTTGCTGCCCCTGCGCAAAACAACAGCCTCATGCACATGGCTAGCCAGCTTAGCAAGCTGGTTCTGGCAGAACTTGTCGGTCNACAGTGGTGTCCATGCTCAGTGTACCAAATGTGTTTTTCCGGCCCCCTGATCGTGCTGAGGAGAGCGACTCTGCCAGAGAGAAGTTCTTTGTGCCTGAGAGTGACCACTTGACCTTGCTGCACATCTACCAGCAGTGGAAGAACAACAGATACAGCTCAGAGTGGTGTAACGACCATTTCCTCCAAAATAAAGGTGAGCAACATCCACTCCCTTTGTAACCCACAGCGCAAGTATTGCCCTGCTGTGCCCCATGCATTGGCTAGGTGTACCAAGTGTTCCTGGTACACACGCCGTAACTGTGATGTTGTTCCCACCTTGCACAGATCATTGCATATAGCAATGCTGTGTATGCGCACTTTGCTCATATCAACATTGGGCAGANCACCTGCATGGTGCACTCCATTCTGCCTGCAGCAACGCTGCGCTCCTGCCCAGATGCAGCATCCACAAAGGTGGTCTTCTTGGAGGTGTTCAAGATCATGCCAGGCAAGGCCGCTCCCCCTCCCATCTCCACCCCAGCTTTCACTGCCAGTTGTGCAGCCTGCACTCCACACAGCAACTGACAGGGAGGGCTTGCAGCCGCATGAACAAAAGCTGGTCATGCAGACAACTCTTTGCATACAGGCAACCTGCAGTGATTGAACATGCTTGAGACACAGGAATCAACTCGCTCTCAATGGTGCTGTTTGTGTGATTCAGAACATACACGAGCATCATCTGGCAACGCGGCAAAGTCAAGCACACAAGAGCCTACAAAGACTTTCAGCGCAAGCATAGCAGAAGCACAACAGCAGAACACTGTCTCTGCAGGCCAGAAGACAGCGCTTCACNGGCAGACAGGACGTTCACCTTTGCTGTGTTGCGATGCCCCTGAGGTTGGAGCTCGTAAAGGAAGCTGCATAGTACGCTAGCTTCATTGAGCAGACCAGTACAGCACCAAAGTTGGCCAGGCACATGGCAGAGATGGGACTGAATGAAAGCGTACTTGCTCATGTTTCATTAGTGTAACCTGNCACTGTGTATGTTTGTCAGTGTTGGGTAACTCTGTTAACAGTGATTGAATAGTGAATGCTTCCAGGCACAGTATGTGACTTACCCCAGAACTGCTTACTGCAGCTAAAGATGTATGTGCAAGTCCAGCATGCAACCAGCACAATTGACAAGATTTTGTTGAATGCTGCTCAGGCAGTCAAACTTGTTGTCACAAGCACAGCCCTGACGTCAGCTTTAGGACTTGGCAGCAGGCTTGCACAAGCAGTCGACCTGTGAGATGGATGCTGAGCCAAGCGGCTTTTCAAGGTCAATCCAGTCAAACACATCTTCAAGGGAAGCACCCAGCTCTCGTTCTAGCACNTTGACAACTGAGTGGTGGGGTTGCCAAGCTGCTAGATGAGCTTGTCAGATTGGTGCTTGCACCCTAAGCTAACTAGGGTGATTTCAGCTGCACATCCCACAGTCATGCGAACATGTGACAGGATTGTATCACACAGTTGTGATTGCTAACCTCAATAGCAGCAAAAGCTGTAGCAGTGGTGGCTAAGCCAGCTGTGCCGTCTGCCAAGACGGGGTTGGTGTGTAGTAGCGCCAATCCCTGTTACCAGCACACAGTTACAGGTCAGCAAGAATTCATGCACGCTGACTAGCTGAACAGCCGTCAGGAGGGTTGTTGTTTCCAGTTTAGCTGCCACATTACTTGCATGCCATACACATGCAAGTCAGGACACCTTTCAGATTGCCTGCCTAAAATCGTCTAGCAACTGCACTGATGCCATGTTCTGTTGGCTGGCATACAGGCTTTAGTCAAGTGGCCGCAAACAGAGGCATGCCATTTCTTTCAAGGGTGGCACAGACACTACAGCACGGCAAACAGTCTACTCTATTGCGCAATTGCATTGGCTGGCTGGCTGGCTGCAAAGGCAATNAGATTGACGCAAAAGGCGCAATCGTCCCGCACGCTTTGCTGCTGTCGGAAGCCTAGACAAGCTATGATCTAGGTGCTTGACGTATCTGAACTGGTGTTGAACGCGAGCTTGCAGGTGACCCCACGTACACACCTGCTCCATCAGTCCACGNCTTTGCCTTGGTATGGTAAGCCTCAGAGCGGTAGGGCAACAACATAACTCACTCATGTTGACCAGAGGCATTTGACAGGTACCAACTGTGGCGTCAGTGTGCAGCACCCCTTGATCAATTGTTATGAAACTACCTCAAACGGCTTGCACTGGGTGCCAGTGGCAGCCAGTACACTTCATTGGATGAAGGATCAAGACAACAGGAGCAAAAGGTATTATGACTGATTGCCTGGTTGACACTGTTGTAGACATCAATTTGTTCACTATCTCACAATGACAAGCAGGAGCCGTTTCAACCCAATCCCAACATTAACTGTTATGGTAGTAGTACACAGGTTCAACAAGACTCTTAATTGTGCTGGCTATATTGTCAGGCAGTGCTGAAGATATGACATCTCATTTTCGCAAGGTTGTGTGACATCTTTCTACTGCCACTCAGGACAACTGTGCAGCATTAGCATTCTGCTGTGTACCATACAATCATTCCATACAGACAGCACAAGAGTATNAGTCGCCCTTTGTACTACATCACCATTGATGCTAATGGCAACATGCACTGTTGCAAGTTTCATTNGGGACAAGCCGGCAACATCAATGTGAGGGGATGCTGTCAGCTGCATGCTGGGGTCATCTGGCTGTGTCTGCACCACCACCTTGAAGCGCTGAGGCTTGTTGAGCCAGTTAGCCACTTTCAGGCTCTGCACATGGGCTTGCTTGGCTGCAACCTTGACTTGCAAGGTGCCAGCGGGTGCAGGGCTCTGAGCTAGCCCTGTCAGCTTGTACAACAAGCCTGAGCCATCAGGCGTAGGAAAGAACACCGACCCTTCATGCAACTTGGTCTCAGTGGACATTGACAGTGGGTGGTATGTGATGGTGTAGGTGGCGTTGCCCTTGGCTGCAACATTGAGAATCTCTGGTNCTAGTGTTCAGTTGACTCCAAGTTAAAACAGGCACAGATACCTGCAGCGGTTTGGTCAGGCTTGACGGTCATCAACCTGGACCCTTGGTTGACTCAAGCTGTTTTTGATATGTGTGAACGTCATGCAGGGTGTGCCCAGCGCTTTGCTACGTCAGCCAGCTGAAGTTACATGGCGGCAACAAGGTGTCGGGCAGTTCACATGCAAGACAAGGCTGTATTCTCAGCAGCCAGCAAACATGCAGTATACAGAGCATGTTGTGTCTGGCTCTGCTGCTATTATGCTGGTGAAGTTGCAGCTCCAGTACCTGGTGTTTCTGAAGCAATCTGACAGCATTCGTGGTCTGAGGCAGAAGGCTGAGCCAGTAACTGTGCAGTAGCACCAAGCGTGTTGTGTAAACAAGTAGTCACACAGATGCGTACCAGTGACAAAGTTTGTAGTGCGCTGTGGCAACCGGACTTANTACAAGCGCATCCAAACACACTTTGGGCATGCTTGCAGCTGTATCTTGGTAGCAGGCACTGACATGTGATGTGTGTGGGAATCGATCCCAGGACTCTTCTCTTTCACCGTTAGTAATTGGTCATCCTATCCACCTGACTATGTGGCTGGATGTCCAGTTCTCAGTGTCAACATGTCTACTGGATGAGATTTAACATCTGTTACAAGCAGCCCTGCAGACAGCCAGCAGGTGNATGATTGATTGAATTTAGCACTACATCACCACCTGTCTAGCATGAAGGCAAGCTGCGCAAAGAACCAGCAGCGTTTTGGGATGCACATTGGGTTGGTGAGCACCTGATTGCGAGCTCAAGGCAGATGCTTTAGCACGCAGTGCTTCAGCAATCTGCCTCCATTCTGGAACGGTGTACTTGGGTGAGGCAGGCAGCACTGCTGCAGCGGCTTCATNGGCATCTGGCATGTTTGATGTCACAGGGTGCAGTCGCTCTTGTTTCGCTGATTGTAGTGTCTTGATGCTGTACGCTGCATGTCGCTGCCTTGTGTCAATATTCACTTACACACAGCCTGGCAGTTGTGTCTGTGTGCAGAAACAATCAAGTGTCTGCAGGCGCTGCACCTGCCTGCTNCGTCTGAGCGCAATGACAACGTATGACGGTCTGTAAGGCGTTGAGGCTGCAGGCGTTCAGCCAGCCAGGTGCCAAGAAGCCTTAGACGAGGGATCAGCTCGTGCACTAAAATTGCGCGCCGATCATCGGCAGCGTATTCTTCCTCAACGAAATATTCACTCCAAGACAACGGCATCCCCGACTCAGAAGCGATTGCGACCTGTTCCATCGACATGCTACTGAGTCAGACACAGCTCACTGTGATCAGTCGGGTACGCCTTAAATGCGTCTTTGACCTAACAGCTTCGAAAAACGTGCCGTCACCAAATGTTCTCGGCGGCAAACGCCAGCTGGAACCTCGTTGTTCTTCACGGCATGGTTTCGGCATTGACGTGCGTGGGCTTCTGTTGAATGGGGTCCGTTTGCGTGCTGTGCATGCTTTGACTGCTCGGAACAGGTGGGCTGCGACCTGACTAAGCAGACTGTCGCTGGGCCTCAAGACCTGGCGTGTCCAGTCCTGCGCATAAACAGCAGTTGCTATTTCGACATTCCTTTGGCGTGAGCCTTCCTGTCAAGCGTGTAGCGCTGCAAGGCATTTTCGGGAGGCTCAAAAAAGCAATCTTACTGTTGTGGTCTGACGCTCTCCCATGCTAGGGAGGTGCCAGAGAGTGCAGAGGTCGTGCACTTTTGCTGCCCAACTGATCAGCGAAAGGGGTGCCAAATCCATTACTGCCAAGCTACCGGTCATATTGCTTGAGGCAATGCAGTGTTTGCTGTGTCTGGAATAGTTGCAAGCCAGCGTCCACACACCTCCGTCAACAGGCTGCTTGCTTGCAGGATGTTGAAAAACTANGAAACAAAGTCTTCTTGGGTCCCACCAGCAGCTCACCTACACCCAAGCACTGTCAGCATTCTGCCTGTCCCCTTGCATGTAGAGCAGCAATATCAGGCACAAGAAAGGATTGCAAACTTGTGTACAACCAGCACAAGCAATTGCTGCATGCTCAAGAAAAGCAAGGGCCTCACCAGTTGTGACACGCTTGCGCTGACCACCGCTCACTCCACGTATCTGGTCATCCCCAATCAATGTGTCCGCACAAACCTGCAATAGTCATGTACTTCAGTTGACATTCCCCCCTCCGTCTCTGCGAAGGTGTGTCACAGAAACTCAAAACCTTGCCATCCTGCATATCAGGTGCTGTGCATGGACACCGACAACAATGACAGCCAATTCACGTCAGTTGATTGGGAAGGCTGTCCTGACATGACTGTAGACCTGTGTGTACAGCTACATACAAATCTTACANCAGTTGCTAGTCCCATGTAAGTATCTTTCCCGCTTCAGGTTCAAATTGAGGAATGCTTCAACCAGGTCAATGGTACAGCCAACTCACATCAGTGGTAGACCTGTCAACTACTCTTGTGCTATGCTTCCCCCATATCGTGCACTAGCATATGTTGACACAAATGGCTGAGTGCACCTGCACTGGTTGTGTTTCAAACCACCCTGGATATTGCAGATATACAAACAGCTACGTACTTTTGCTACAAATCCCATGCCCACACACAGGATGTGCCTGTGCACAAGTGGCAACAACATTCATTAGCATTTTATTTTGATGTGCCACCGATTGCAATTGGGTTTCCAAGGGCAGTGCCGAGTTGCCCCTACATTAGCAACTTTCACAGACAAACAACTTGCTGCTTGGATACAAATCTGTAACACTGCTGCGGCATCTGTGCCTTGATCAACTTCAATGGAACTGTGTTTGTGTTGAGTGCAGGAACATAGCTCTATGCTAGAGGCAGTCATTAATGGACATGTGGAAGCCGTGCAACTGTTGCTAAACCATGGTGCTCATGTTGAGGAGTGGAACTTTGCGGTAACGCCTTTACAAAAAGCTGGAATTATTGCGCAAAATGCACGTATACTTGCTATTGTACATACAAGCTGCTGCTGTGCTGCTTCTGCCGTCGGTACACAGACCCAGATTGCATACAAGCATGCCTACACCAATTCATACCCACGCAGACGAGATGACTTCAGGATCAATGTTGAACGGCTCAAGTTTCATGCATTACAGCATTGTTGCCATGACTAGAAGCTGCAATGTCGTGCTCATCAGCGCAGATGGCGTGCTGTCAAGCATGCTGTCAGCCCTAGATACAGCCAGGGTTTCCTTNTGCAGCTCAGGTTGCTGCAAGTGATTTCTGGCAGGAAGTTACTGCTTGTTCTTGCTGTGACATAGCACCGTACGCTTACAAGGCATGCACACCGTTGCATTTTTATACAGCGGCAACATGGTGGTCATGTTCAATACTTCAGCTGAGCAAAGAGAAGTGGGATGCTGCCTGCGAGCATGCCAAGACAGCAGTGCAGGCAAGCACCACAAGCAATTTGCTGAGTCGCAGATGACTTTTGGGCGCATGCCTCAGTGTTTATTGCAGCTCGTGGCAAAGTTTAAAGCACTTTCTGAAGCTGGACATAGGGAAGTGGTTGCTGTGTGTGATTGTGTCAAGACAGTGCAGCTCAGGNCATGCAAAGTGGACGCTGTTCTTGGGAAGTCATTGTCCACATGATTAGCATGCAGGACCAAAAGGGTTGTGTTCGCATCTGCATAAGCTGGAGTAGGTTTAATGCCAACTGCCAGAATGTGTGTGTTTGCAACTCCCGAACTGACTGTCTTCTCTGCAGATCTGCAGGCATTTGGGCATCCCAAGGGGATGGAAGTGCGTCCCGGGGGTGAACACTTGTCGTATGGGGGGCACACCCCCTGGCCTGGAGGAGGGGNCCAGCCAGCAACATCCAGCTAGAGTTCCAATGCCACACCATATTGGTATGCCTGTGACTGCTGCTCATTGAATACGGCATCCCTGACACATGCATGTCGGCAGTCGCCTGCATTGTAGGTTTGGGTGTCCTGCAAACATGTATCTTGCATTAGACAACTGTCAGCTATTGATCCGGGGGCCCTGCTGCTTTGCAAACAAATGATCATTTCAGTCTTGCCATGATGTGAACAGTGTTTATGGAACTGAATGTAGGATGGAGATGCTGCAGATGCTTGNTGAAAGGCTTTCTGGTAGTAGGCTGCAGCATAGGTAGGGGCTTCAGTTTCTCTGTGTCTTTGCCGGCAACGTCCTCACTAGGGTCTCTGCAGTGCACGAAATCTGCCATTCGCATTCTGCCAACATGTATGACAGGGTGTGTTCAGGGTTTAGTGCACAAATGCCTGTCAGGCAAAAGCTGCCCAATTGCACAGTTCGTATTTACTTGGACCAAGCCCTGAAGTTTGCCTACCTCAAACTGTCCTCCACAGGTGCTGAGATATCCACCTGCAGGTGTGTAGTCGTGACCCCAGCCCTGGGTTGAAGACCAAACCTGGCCTGTAGCAAACGAGTCACATCATCAGACACATTATCAGCAAGCTCTTGCTGCACATCATCGTACAGTGCGCAGTGTGCGATGATTTCCCAGGTCCCCACCTGCAGCGACCATGCTCTGATGACATTTCATGTCATGCTGTGCAGAAGACATGACAAGGTGTCTGAACAGAGATGCTTGTATGTCTGCAAGCAGCTAGACCTAAAGAGCAATGTCACAGCCGTTCGCGTAGTCAATGTCACCACAAGCAGCATGCACCAACACTGTCAATGATCACAAAGTAAGGAGGTGGCTTGCTGTCTGCATAATTGTCTCACGTACAGGTTGGAGAATGGTGAGCTATGTGTGCTCATGCTGAGCACAGCAATTTAATCTCANTGTCAAATGTTGAGAGTCATTCAACCCATTTAGCATGACAATGGTTGCTCTGTGAGACAGGATGCAATCAAGAAGAGCAGTAAGGATGAGCTGCCAGACTTTTACAACATCATGCTGGAAAGGCCAAGAGATGACAGCAAGGGCTACGATGTCATGTTTGTGGATGCCGCCTCCCAGGTCTGAGTTTGCCCACTGGCTCCCTTCAATCCTTTCTAGCTCAAGGCTGTCATGGTGTTTTCCAATTGCGACGCCAAGGAAACCACCGCAACTGCACTACTACGTGTTCCACGCTTCACTTCTTGCTGTAGCTGCCACTGCAGTTTTTGAATGTCGCAATGCAACAGCAAACCATGACCTGTGGGTCTGCAGGGAAACCCTACTGAGTCTATTCACTGTGGGTGTCATCTCTTGTACAGCGAATATTCAGTCCTATGCCTGCATGAGCTAGTACACAATTCTATTGCTCGGGATCATAGTAAAGCCTCATTAAGCAATTTATAGGGTTTGGCATCACCACAAGGTAACAGTGCCAACTACAGTGCTAAACACAAGTCTAGAATCCCTGTTGTGGTATGCCACCGTACAGCCAACTAGGCTACCTTTGGCTGCAGGGCAACTTTNAAATTTGCCCTGATTTGTCAAAATGCAGCCCCAAGTATCTAAAATACTGCGTCAGTAAGTCACATTTGATTTGTTTATTCAGTATGTGCAGAGTGCCGCTACAGTAGCCTTGGGCATGGCAATNATGCAGTGGTGTCAGTGCATGCACATCTTACAGGATTGCACACGATGCATAGCATGCAGAGCGTCAGCCTGAGTCTTGCTGATTTGGCCTCAAAGCATGCTCAGCACGCCCTTCTGCCCATGGCGACTGCTGAACTTATCCCCAATGACGGGGTTTCTGTTCAGCCTGGTCTTGATGTTCACCTTGGACAGGGTCTTGCTGCTGGTGCCAATGATGGTCACCTGATCCACGATGGCAGTCTCCTGAGTCTTCTGCCTGCCCTGCCTTTGACCCTCTGCAAGTAAAGCCCAGCCTTAGCTGTTGCTGCAATCATTTTGGTGTTTTGACAAAACATGTGACCGGTGCGATGATTGCTTATTGGTACAGGCAAGCCCTGCTGCCCTTGCAATGCTGGGAAGCTGTCACTGCTGTATCTGTGTGTGTACAGAANACCTGCTTACACAGAGATTCTTAGTACTGGTCCCCCAATGCCACAATGCCACAGGAGTGTTGCACATTCATGAGCAGTCAGTCACTGCACTGCTCTGTCTGCAATGATATACTCATGCTTGTCATGTGTATGCACTTGATGAGGTCAATTTTGATGCATAGCAAGCAGCCAAACCGGAAAGCTTGGTCCTTCTAATCAGCAGACCTAGTTTTATGGCGTGGGACAGCCAAGCAGCTCTTACAGCAACCAAGCATGCTGGAATACTGTATGATGCGGCAGGAGAAGCACTGAAAATCTCTGGATATTGACTGCAAACAAGCAGCTTGCATTTGTGCATCAGCATGTCAGCAACAAGACATGAAGCTGCCAGCAGCAAGACTGGAGCACATGATGTGCTGCCCATCAGCTGTTGTGACTTGACATTTTGGCAGCATGCATGAGCAGGGCAGGTAGATTACGTGCACTTGATCATTGAGGGCTGTACCTCGAGCAGCCAGTAGTAGGAGGCACGCCGCGTTTCAAACTCCAGAGTGCAAAGGGAGTGTGTGATGTTTTCCAGTGCATCTACCAAGCAATGGGTGTAGTCATAGCTTGGGTAGATGCACCATCTGTCTCCAGCATGGGGGTGTGGGGCAGCCTTGACTCGGTAGGCTATGAGGTCCCACATCACCGCTACATCATTCTTGTGGTCTCCCTTCATCCTGCATGCAGTTGCACATGAGAACAACATCCTACGCTGCAAGGCGTTATGTATGGCAGCATCTGGATAGACACTGATGCAATCGAGCAACTGCATGTGTATGCAAGCACAACACACCATCATAAAAATTGACATGGGCAGTCTGTAAAGCTAAGCTGTTGGGCAGTGCTGTCACACAGCANCTTTGTCTTGCTGATTGTGCAGTACACAGCTCTGCAAGCCTGTTTGATCCGTTGGCTCAACACCAAAGGACATTCACTTGGACAAGCCAATTTGCAGGAGCACCACTCATGGGGGGTCATACCGTCATACTGCATGCCATAGCGTCATACTGCATGTCATACTGTCATACTGACCTCTGCAAGGCTGCCAAAGCTGCTGCTGTGGGCTAGTACAAGGCTGTCTGGTTTGCTGTGCCATTGATCACATTGCATGCAACTTACCAAAATTTCTTGGTGGAGCACTGGGCTGGTCTGTGTTGGCAGAACGCCACTGGGTTTGCCTGTTACTGCAGTACCCCGCTGTGGTTACAGCTTGCCACCTTTTCACTCAGCAAGTGTGGCTATGTAATACAAACCTTGCAAACCCTTTGTGTGTGTTGCTACAGGTGACAGGCATTGCAGTCAGTGATCGTCACCCTTACATGTTCTCGTGTGGGCTGGATAAAATGGTCAAGTGCTGGGACATGGAGTACAACAAGGTACATAAGAGTTGCAAACAGTAATTGCATGGACGGCCATTTTTTGTGGCGCCCAAGCGCTCACTGTACATGGCTTGTCAAGAAGCATCGCTTTTGCNCTGCTCCAAATGAAGTCTCAATTGCACAGCAAGTGTGTAGAAATTGGCTTCAGCAAGACATTGGCATACACATGTATATTGCCATAACCCCATCTTCTCTCTCACTGCATGCAAAGCCATGCAGCGTCGTACCACACATCATGCGTGAACTGTTCACCCTGATGATGCGTCAGCCAAACAGCGAAGCAGTGATCACAATGCAACTCAGACTGATGGTATGCACCGAGCATGGGGCAAACATGAGAAGGCAGTCGACAGCACTGCCATACACCAAAGGCACAGCCATTGCTTCTGCTTTGGTTGTAGTCTGGCCATGCTCGCAGGATGCATTTGTACATTGCTCTAGAGTAGGTTCTCCGAGGTTATGAGGCTCTACAGGATCCCCTATGGGCTCTAGAGCTGGCCCAGCTAGTAAGGCGCCCTCTGCTTGGCAGTCCTCAAGCATTACAGACCTGCATGCCACTGTATATTGGCTAGGACACCTGCAACATTATGCTGCATTGAGGTCAGAATGTAAGATTTCAACAATGCAGATGCATGTATGCCGCCTGTTTCTGCATCATTCAGCAAGTCTGGGCGGATCAGGTGTCTGCAAAGTGCATTCAATATTGGCTGAACTCTCTTGAATGTCATGCAGATGTCTGTATGGGTTCTCCGCCTGCGGGCATCACAGGAGGCAAGCATAACCCATACCTTGCCTATACATGTTACATCGCATCCACGCTGCTCTCAAGCAGATGCTCACGTCTGCTCACGAAGCTGAGGGAAAAGATCTGCGGTCAGCTGCCTGGCTTCAAAAAAGCTGCTCAGGACCCGAAATTTGGTCCTGCATTGCCAAGCACTGTTGCTTTCGTGATGGTGTGCATGTGGGTAGAGCTTCATGAACGCTCTGTAACACATCTCCTGCCAGTGGATGTAGGATACGCTTGCAGTGCTGATGATGTGTGCAACAGATGTAACTGGGTTGTTTGCAGATGGCTCACGAGTCCAGCAGGAGGTGCTGGGCATTGCCTGGCTAGATACCACTGCCATGACACATGCCTCCTCAGCAGCCACCAGGCTCATAAAACCTACCACATTTGCAGCATGCGAAGCTAGCATCTCAGGGCCATCCACATCATGTAAGCATGCTCAGAAGGCTTGTTGACAGCACGCACTAAGCCCAGCAAGCAGATGCAGCTAAGGACAGAAGCAAGTTTGTGGGGATTTGCAGTCCAGTCAAGCTGGAGCGCTGATGTCAACCGTGGTCTCACGTAGACAGTGGAAGTTCGCGCATGGGTTGTGTGCATGCTAGCAGCGCAGTAGGACACAAGACAATAGGTCGAGCATTGAGAAGCCTGAAGTAACAGCTGCACTCTAACACTGGTGCATTTTTTGCAACAATGCTGCATCTTCTGATGCAAGCAAGATCTGCAGACGCTGCAGGTGTTTGTGCAGGTGTTTATGTAGCTGACACATTGCAGTTGCATCAACCAGCAGGTTGCCCGAAGATAGCCAGTGAATACAAAGTCTGACAGGGGACAGCAGTACAAGGGTGCCCAGGTGACAGGCAAGCTTCTGGAGGGCCTACAGCATGATGCAGTAACCTACAATGCATGCTCATGCTGCTCAACCCTCCCTTGTGTTGCTAAAAACTATACGTACAATATGCTTGTGTGTCACCCAAACAGTAGGACTCTGCAGCAATCAAGAAGTGTTACTGTGGGCAATGCTGTACACCTGTGACTTATGAAACACACCGTCAAACAGTGTTGCAAAGCCTCAGCATGGTGAACCACACCAGAAGGGTTGTGCATGCCGCAANACCACTCCTGACGTTGGCATCTGTTGCTATCGTATGTATCTGACAAGGCTTGTGTTCAGTACGTTCCATGANAGTACTCAAACGCTGGGCCTGTCAGGCAGCATGGAAGGTCACCCTGCAGTTGATCAGCTGTGAAGTTTGACCCAGAATTTGGGATCGCTACTGCAGCGTGATGAGGTTGTTGCTAAGCAATAGATGATTGACAGCTAAGCCTCTTTCTCAGCATGACAGATGACGCTGCACTCAGCATGCATGTAAGCACAAGTTGCGCATGATTTTGTGACTGTCACAGGCATTGCTGATGAGCAGCAGGCCCTTCAATGCTTTTGAACCTTCTTCCACATCACAGTACATCTCCACACGAGAACAAAGTACATCACTGCAGCAATGCTCGTTGCCAAGATGCAAGCTGCTGGGCTGGCGTAGACTTGTTGGCTTGCGGGCTGGGGGCTGAGAGCTTTGGTTTACTTGACTTTGGTTATGTTTACTACTAGCAGCAGCCAGATCAGTGTGCATCAATTACATGTCAGTGCAAGCCAGAGAGACGATATCATTAGGTGTACAAGTACAGTTAAGTGCGTTCTAGTGGAGTTGCCAAACCGCAGGCAGGCAGCAGTCATCATCTGTACATGCAGTGACATGTTGATCTCAAGGGTGTACTACAAGGCCTGCACTTCAGTGATTGACCTTTAAACATATCCAACAATGTCAGTGGGTCACTGTTGGCAAGTAGAAGTCCTAAAACAGATGTTTGTAGGACCTGGTGTGCCATGTTATTCTGCCTGCATTGCCATCAAGCAGCCCTAGATTGTCATAATAAGCAGCAGTTTAGTATACGACATCTAGGCAAGTTCGATCACGTGAAGGTGAACCCTATTCTTTCAAACAACTCCAGCTAGTATTGACTGAGCAGAACTGACTACTCTGGTTCCCAGATGCATGCACATGAACCGCAAATCATGCAACAGCAGCTGCAGCAAGTTTTGCCCACTCTTGGTCCATTAACAAGACTTTATACAGTCCAAGAGAACGTGGCTAAATCATAGGCAAGCGCCAGCTGCTGCTAAATGCACAACCCTTTGGCTTTAGACATTAGGCAGTCTGTGCTGTTGGTGGTATGGACAACGCAGGAGTGTCAGTCTTTGTGGTGGCAGGCTGGTTGTCTACATTCTCTTTGCCACCCGGATCTATATCCATCTGTTCTTGCCGTACCTTCCTGCTCTCACTGTAATACTGCAGAGTCACAAACTTACATCAGTACAGTACAACAATGTCATTTGCAGCAAGTGCCTGCCGCATTTGATGTGTGACAATCAACAAGCCTTCCAGCTTGTCAGCACAGCATGCCAAGCTACAGCTGCAANGCATTTCAGGCAGCTTTGAAGTTGCACACGCCATTCAGGCCTTTCAGCCTACAGGCCCTCCCATCCACCCCCCCAGCACCCCAAACCACACATGCCGCCTATCTTCAGGACCCTCCCGTAAGCACGAAGCACAACACGGGATGCTTTTCACACATTGCTCTGCCAGATAGGGATGATGAGTTGGCTCAACATTTGGCTGCAGAGGGTTGCAGCAGGCCTGATGAGGCAATCCCCCACAGCTGTGTTGCAGCCGCTGTGCACTGACTGCCTGCACATCAATACCGTCCCGCTGTGATGCTACAACATGCTGCCAGCCAGGCGCTGAGCATGCCAGCCATGACCCTGCTGTAGCAGGCACAGATGCTGGGTATGGTGCTGGNTTGCCCTATTTGCATGGACGTCGTGGGTACTGAGGGCGGCGTGTCTACTACGGACTGTTGTGGTATGTGCTTTCCTGACCCTGTTGTTGCCCTAGCTCTGTTGCGTCACTAACGTCCAATGTGTTGGCCCTCAAGCACATTCGTAGGTAGTTGTGGCAGTGTCTGACGTGTTTGTGTGTCACAGGTCAAAGCCTTTGCACTGGCTGTATCGCAAGGGTAGAAGTGCTCTTCAACTCCTGTCCTCTTTGCCGCAGAAGCCCAGTTACCTTCCAGCAGGTTGCCAGCTCTTCCAGTGAGACGGCTGCATCTAGCTCAGTCCCCGCCTCAGTGGACTTGTCTCGTGGAGACGACGCAAGCACTGCAGTGCAGCAATCATCCTGGACTGCAATGGTACACAGTCCATACCTTGCACAGCTGCCAATGTCAGTCACACAGCAACAATCTCAATCAGCGCTGCCCATTATGCCATTACAGCCGGGCAGCATTCACACGGCAGCTGTGCCCAAGCCAGGCATCAAGGCCCAAGCTGAAATGCAACTTCAGGATGCACAGCATCAAGACCAGCCCAGCAGGAGTGGTGAAGGGGAGGAACACGGCAAGTTGGCAGACCATCACAGCTCACCTGCTGTGGTAAAGCCACTTGTTGAAAGGCTGGACAGGCAGCAGCAGCAGCAGGAGNCATTTATTGTGGCATATCTATGCAAGTGATTGCACACAGCAGCTTGCAGACTGATTTTGTCAAGGTGCAGTCCAAGCTGAGGAACATATGCAGATTAGGGAGGGACTGGACTACCATCAAGCTGTGAAAGAAATCGAACAGACCATTGACTGGCTCAGAAGCACTGGTGCCAAAAAGGTGCAGACACTTTCCGAAAATGCTTTTCAGTCTACTGCGCTGCCCAGCATCTCCCTGCTGCTGCATCTCCTAGTGGAGGAAAGAAAGGAATTTGGTCAGAGGCGCTGTGCTGCATAGCTTCAATGGCATCTGCATGTAGCCTATGAGTGCATCAATACTGTTTCTTGCAGACAGAACATCTGCCGTCCACCACCACTTGTAGTAAGTGCTTTGTTTCCAGTCCCATGAGATCAACTCCATGAACATGTTTACTGACTGTCCGTTTGCATATCTGCTGATTCCTGCGCTGCCTGCAGCTCAATAGTGTGCAGGCTAACATTAAGTTGCCATGGCTTCTGCTTCTGTGAGTCTGCACGTCTGGAACGCATAGGACAGTCAAACTTGTAACATCATCTGCTTGTGTGTGTCAAAGATGTAAATGAAGACTCAAACACATGGCCAAAACAACAGGCCATAGCTAAACTGCAACTCTCACTGCGGGTCATGCCTTCCTTTCAGCTATGCACATGTTGTGGCTGTATCACTCACCTGACTGAGTTTGCGACTGCAGGTTGGCTGCATAGGTTTCTGCATGGGGGGCGCCTTGACACTGTCTCTTTCTCTGAGCGGCAAGATAGACTGTGGAGCTCCCTGCTATGGCATACCTTCTGAAGGCCATGGTGAGGTACGGTGGCAAACATGCCGTGCCGTCCTGTGCTGTGCTGTGCTGCGCTNGAAATGACCAAGAAAGACAGATACGCTGTCCACATGGACCGGTATACATAGATTGCTGGCTGAATGAGGCGGTCAGATGATGTGATGAGGCAGGACTGTATGTCTCACGCATGAGATCACAGGCTGACTCATGGTGGCTAGGGAGCGCATGTTCAGCACTCCCGAACAAAATTGCAATTTCATCTTGTTCCAGGCTACACTGTTGCAGCAGCACTGTAGATAAATGTTGTATGCTGTGTTGTTGTCCTGCGCTGCATGTCGCAGCCGTTGTCAAGACTGACAAATTTCACATCTTCCATTGCTGGGTCATGCAAGTCTGTGTTGCCCAGATGGGCTTTGGTAGTTGCTTGACACAACAAAATGTCACAGATCATGTTTGTCCATCTTGGGTCTGCTGTGTACCAATGACTCAGCNTGCTTGTAGGGCTGGCAGTGAGTTTGAAGAGATGTTTGTGGGGGTGGGCTCCCGCAGAGTGCGCAGCCTCTTTGCTGCTGCCAAGAAGAAAGCCCCCTGCATCGTGTTCATTGATGAGATTGATGCTGTTGGTCGCCAAAGAGGTGCTGGCATGGGTGGTGGCAATGATGAGAGGGAGCAAACCATCAACCAGCTGCTTACAGAGATGGATGGCTTTGAGGGCAACACTGGTGTCATTGTCCTGGCAGCCACCAACAGGCCTGACGTCCTTGATGCAGCTCTGCTCAGACCCGGTCGTTTTGACCGTCAGGTATGATAACTAGGGCAGGGTGTCACATGTTGCCTCGCTATTATTCCTGGCATTGGTCAGCATCATCAGCTCTTTGCAGCATATGCTTTCTCGACTTTGGCTTGCGTGGGTTGCTTGCTTGTGCTGCCAGTCAGTGCATTNCTGGAGGTCATGATCAACTGTCCTATCATGATTATGCTGTTGTCTCAACAGGCGCCTAGAGAGAGAGAGACTTACACGCCTTGGTACACTCAAGAAAGTCAGTCCGCCTTGTCGAGATGGTTTCGGGGCGATTCTGACGTTCAACTATAAGTCGCCCCATCCTCGGCCATAGATGAACTTTTGCTCATGTCATGTCAGGCGGTTGACTGAATGCTTGTGCTCAATGTCAGNGGTATGTCTGCACATCAAGGGCTAAAGCAGATGCAGAGCTTTACATGATCAAGGGGACTGCTGCGGGGGAACTCTGTGCCTTCTTTCCTCAAGACTCTGAATGCCCCTGGGCTCAGCATAGACTTCCATTCTGCTTCTGTGTGATGTATCTGCATGTTGAGCGCATAGTTCCAGCACGCTGTGATGTATCAGTTGCATGCATAATCGCATGACTAGTGCAGCTGTTCATGCGTGCTGCTGGGCAAAAGCTGTATGTGGCCTCGTCTGTTCATTGTGATTGGCTTCACATGCGTCTAGCTGCTGTGCAGCACCAAGAGACTGCGCATGCAGCACTGTCTCAATCACGTCTTTGCTGTGCACTGTGACTGTCCCCAGGTATATGCTGTGCGCAAAACATAATCGGCAGGTTCTTCCAAGCACGAGTGCGCTTGTCAGGCAACTGACTTTTTATACCAAAAGTTGAGGCATACCTCTCCCTCTCGGTTTTCAAAAATAGCTTGTTCTTCCTCCCTGCTTCTTTTCTGTACTTCACCCGGCTTCATGCTTTTTGCACTGGCTGATCGCAGTGCCCAGGTCAAAAACGCAGCCGTCGCAACACCACCAAGCACTCTGCGACCTGGACTCTGTGTGGTGNGTACTCAGTCAACGTGCACTGCACACCGTCTTTGTGCAATGTGATGGCAGCAGGGTTGCATTATACGCCACTGGGCATGTTGACACCAGCATCATATGCTTCTGTTTGTAAGACAAGCTGGGTGTACAATACTCCTTATTTCTTTCTGTTACAAACCGCAACACTGAGTGGTCTGACTGCGCAGGTTTGCTAGATCGGCCAGACTTTGGCACAGGCACAACAACCTTAGATCCCAGAACAGAATCCAATTTTGGTGCCACTGATATTGGTGGCTCTAAGGAGCTTGGGGGTGGTGACTACCGAGTTTTGCTGCTTGATGATGATAGCCACACTGAAGAGCTTGTGGTCAATGTTATCACAACAGTCATAGCAACTGTGGATGAGCAGACAGCCCGCAATTGCTTTGCAACGTCAAAACAGTTAGGGCAAGCACTGGTCACAAGCTGTTTGAAAGAGCATGCAGAGCTGTATACAGACCAGATGCGGCGCAAAGGGTGCAAGGCCTCCATGGAGCCTGACACAACGACAATGTGACATTTTGACTGACATGACATGTTTCAGTCACTGTGGGTGAATTTGTCCTGACTCTTTGGTTCTGGCCTGGGCTTACTTTGCTGTTGAGAGCCATATCGTGTAGTCTGTTGCAACATTGTTGTATCCTGACGTAATAGGCCCCCGCTGCAATGTGTAGCTCAGAGCTGCCCTGCCACCTAGTGGGCTCTGTGTTTTGGCTCACAATCAGGTAAGGCAGGCAACACAACCAGTCACGGCAAGTTCTTGCGGTGTGCTGGTTAGAATGACCCCAGAAGATTTGGGACACAAGTTACCTCTGCAGTAGTCTTGTTACAGATGTGGCAAGACATTGGGAACATTACAGTCCTGTTCAAGGCCACTAATGCTGCAATCAAGGCNCGAGGGTGCCTTAAGAGACATGTTCACAATCTCAGGCACTGTGCTGCAAAGAGGCAGCAGACCGTTTAGATCATGAGCTGCCAGGTTTGCTGCACTCAACATTGAGTTGTCCGCCCAGTATGCCTGATAATGTGCTGACCACGCCTCCACAACTGTTTATTCTGACAGGTAAAGTCTGCCCAACTGTCAATATGCTACTCAGCATGAGGAACAAAGATTGATGTCAATTTCAGGTCATGAGATGGTTGCTGATGTACTTGGTGCTACACTGAGGTTCTTTGAGGAGAGACAATAGCAAAGAGCGAATGCATAAGTGGCTGTCTTATGCAGTGTTGACAGTTGTATCTGTCAGTAGCATGGCTCAATTGTGAGGAAGCTCCTATTGCTGTAATTTGACTTATGTAAACTCCTGTCTGGAATGACCTCGCTGGTGCCAATTGTAACAAGTCTGACAATCCTGTACAATATAGTGATACACAGCCTACAATAAGTTATCGTCATGTGACTAGCTCCTGCTTGCAAGCACAAGTGTAGACCTGTTCTGCAAGTCTTGCATGCCACACAAATACTGTTTGGCCCATAATGACCCTACAATTACCTGGCCTAGCTCGGTGGCACACTCGTGTGTTGACCTGCTAGTTCATGAACCCAATGAGTCCTTCGCTACGTTACCCGACGACAAGGTACGGAACGGCAAGCCGGAATTAACACGAGCCCAAAAGGGAGCGTTGTAGGTGGCCGTCTTGGTCAGGGTGTGTTTCCCAACCAGCGCTCAGTATGGCGCTGCAATCACCGGAAGCAGAAAGTCATTTGTCGGGATTTATGCTGGCGGAGACTCAAGTAAAGCAGCAGAAAACCTCACAACATAACTTTCCGTTTCTTGTGAATGCAGCGCCCCATTGAGCACTCGTTGGGAAGCAATCCGCAACATGACCAAGACGGCCACCCGTGCGAGGTACTTATGCGCAAACGCAAGTTTGGTCAAAGTATGCCATAGCCAACGGTGCAAGTGCACGGTGGAGTGTACCAGGAAGCCGCATCCTGTCAGTTGGTGTCGAACGCGTACGGCGCGTTATGCTAGCAGACATGTTGCTTGATATCAAAGGCTACGCATGCCACCCAAAGTGCACCTCGACCTACGGCTGGCTGGACTGCCTTGAAGGCTGACGCGTACCAGCTGTGTGAGGAGGAGCAGTGGTAGTGATGTGCTCTGCTTTTCAAGGTATCTGCTTATGTGCAGATGTGAACTCGCTAGTTCAATGCCAGCTGCAGCCTAATGCCAGCATCCACATCACAGCAGGGGCAATGGCAGGCATGTCTGCCAACCTCAAGCTGGAGGGCAAAGTCAGCATCAAGAAGATGTTTNACTCGGCGACTCATGCTGCTGACAGCACCTTTGCACCAGAGCCAGGGGATGGTTTGGCAGGAGATCCGGAGTTGACTCATGCTCAGCTTGATGGTTTCGGCGGTGCAGTCAGCAGTGAGGCAGATCCACTTGAGTCATCTCAGCAGCCTCATGAGGAGGTTGCCGAGGAAGCTGTCACTGAAGTGCCTCTGCTGTATGGTGTGGCTGGTCTGGAGCCACATGTTGACTTGCTAGATATTTATTCTGCAGTCACTGGCACCTTCATCAGCCAGATGGACGTGGGCAGCTTCTCGAGGTAAGCCTTTGTATGCTCTATGCGCTTGCCTGTATTTGCAGTCTGCTGTATGAAAATTCCACCGCCTGTGTGCTGACTCGCAACAGCATCTGACGTGACTGTGTTACATCAGCAACTGTCATAGCTGTCAAGCTTTTGTTGCTGTTAGCGCATAATCCTATTCTGTGCTCAGTAGGCATCTAGCATCCAAGGCTGTGCTTGCTAACTGTGGTCCACAAAGATAGGTACTGTTGGGGCTGTAGCGGCAAACACCAATGAAGGTACTGCGGTATAGCATGTCACTGGAGACTCTAGNGCTCCAACATTATGGCCATGAGTCTGACAAAGTGCAGGCAAGAGGCAGCCCCCATCTGAAGTGTGTGATTGCATGTTGCATAGCATTTGTTGCGGCAAATCGACAGCAGGGAAAGAATTGAGAGGTATGAGAGTGGTGGTGAGTCAATGCCTGCTTTGTCATTCAGGCAATGACCTACCAGACTGCTGGACCCAGACATTCCTTGATCACATTGACTGCCTCATTTCTCAGGTGGACAGCCAGGCAAAATGTGTTGCCCTTGCGCCAGGTACAACGGACAAGATAAGCCTTGTCACAATGCCGCTGGCACACATTGCCTGATTGCTTGCAGCAGACAAGTTGGCTGAGCTGTTGCACACCTCTGGACAGGTCTGTTTGCTTGCAAGCAAGCTTCCGAACATCTTCAATGGCCATCTTCAATGGCCAAACAACAGTTGCAAGACACTGCTACCACACGTTAGAGCTTTGCAAAGCTCACCTCCTTCACCTCCTTCCTGCTCTGTGGCGGTACAGTAGCCCTCTTGTACAACACCACTCAACAGGCTGGTCACAATGTAGCCTAGCTTGGCAACCCCCTTGTGCAGTGTGAGCCACTGCAGGCCGANATACTAGCGGAGCAGGGGAGCACGGAATCACAGGGTGTTTGTATTGATGTCAAGCATGACTTGACCGAAAACAGCTCGTTGTCTNAGTCTACTGTTGGCATGCATGAAGGCCAAACCCTGCAAAGCCCTCATAGATGTTGCCAGAGCATGTGTGCCGCCAACGGTTGTGTGGGCTTGCTCCACTTGGACAATGCAAGCAATGCTCTGGACGCATATATGCCCTCTGGCCTGTTGTGCACAGTATTTGCAAGCACGTACTGCACATGACATGTTGTGTGCAATCANTAAAAAGCGGTGCACAAGGCAAGACTCTGCAGTGGGTCGAGATCGCCAGTCTGGGTTCATCATGGCAGACAGCAGTTCCCATCCAGCACGATCTTCTATGTCAAGAAATTCGACTGCTTTCTGCCACCTGTCATCTGCTTCACAGAACTCCCGTGCTGACAGAATGTCAAGCCGGAAGGTGCTCTCAAACAACCTGCACACGCTGATGGCTATGTCACATCACACTGCATGTGCTGCTTGCATGCTNTTCTTGTCTCCTGCCGCAGAGGTGGTCAATTGAGTTTGCCCATGCGACCAGCAACTGTCTGATGTCGCTCTCGCTCACGTCGACCTCAAAGCTGGGCAACACATCGTTTAGCGGTAAACAATGTACCCCCCACACGCTGTCGTTCCTTAGTTTGCCTTCTCCCAAACAAGTGACCACCACCTTCCTTTCACAGTAGCTCAGCTGCNTGGCCAAGGAGCTCTCTGCTGCTGCCAAGCTTGCATGGATCTGCTGCAGATCTGCTGTTGCTGTACTCAAGGAGGTGTCAGATGACTGCAAACTTGTCTGAGTGAGCTGCAGCTCTGCTATGCTTGCTGCTAAAGCACCTTCAGCTGCTTGCAAGCTGGCTTGTGTCTGTAACAGTTCTGTACGCTTGGTTGCCAGGGCCTGTTCAGACGTCTGCAGGTCGGCCTGTGTGTGCTGAAGTTGCTCTGACCTTGCTGCCAATGCAGCCTCGGCTGTCTGCACTTGCACCTGTGCCTGCTGCAGCTGTTCTGACTTGGNTCGTTCAAGAGTGCCCTAGGTACTGGCCACATAATGCAGTACATGTCGCCGCATCTCTGTGTCCTCAAACAGCGCCCTGATCAGATGCAAAACCTCGTGACTCTCAAAGCCACATGCCTGCAACCGCCCAGATCCCCACCTGTCCTCAATGTCGACAAGCCTTGCATTCATCAGATCCAGTAGCTCCTGCATGCAACTCAACAGCTGCACCACGTGACCCTCAGCCTAGCAACTTGCAGCAAATGGCCAGGCACACTAGCTCAGAATCCCATGCCAGGCAGCTTGCATACATGAGGATGGCATGCGCATACCTGCATCTTCTTGATGCTAGGAGCTGTAAGCTTGACAATCTGTAGCATCTGTTTCCGCTGGGCTTCTGAGTTGCCAGCTGATGCCTGTTGTGTGTGCTTGCCCAGCACTGCCTGGGGGCCATCNCTGCATATGCAGCAAATGTACAGCTTGACAAACATGGCCCAGCTAGGTGATATGCAGAATCATTCGCTATGCACATGCAACGTGAGGACTATCTCAAGCACCAACAAAAGATGACATGGGTAACGTTCACAATACCTTCACAGACACACATGTGGACAACCTTGGATCTCTCAAGGCACACAGCAATTGCAAGTGATGTCATGTGAGCGCAGTCCGGAACAANGGGGCTGCTGTCACCAGCACTGACAATTGTGATGCTTTGGTAGAACGGCTGCTTGCGGCTTCTTTTCTTGGCTCACACAGGACACCTGAAGCATTGTAGATGCCGACTCGACATCGCCATATTGTGTCCGTAACAGTTCGACCCAGGCCTGGGGTCTAGGGTCTACGTGTTCATCATAGCAGTCATGGGTGAAACTGGTGTCTGGCAAATCAAGAGGCTGGATTTTATTTGCTTAAAAGTTCTTGACATTGCACGCAGATGGTCCTGCATATCAGAGTTTTTCATGACAACCCACACAGCAAGCGAATGCACCAAGTAGACCCGCGACATGTCTAATTTGATAGGCATATCGTGCTACCAATCAGCTGTCAGTCAGTCTCGTCTCCCGTTCAAGCCCTTGGCTCAACAACTCAGCGACCCTTCCTCATGCTCACGCTGAAATCTTTCTAACACAGAAGGACTGGTCACTGATGATGATGTTAGTCAACGCGTATGAGGTCACATGGAGGGTGTTTTTACAAAATACTGCTTCCTCACGCATCTCCGCATGCCGTATTGTGCTGACTAGCTGTGGTGTAACATTGCTGATTATGTGCTGAGTGTCAACACATGACCGTGGTTTGGATGCTTGTGAGGTGCATTGGGCGTCTTCAACTACGAGGAGCTGGCCCAGCGGTTACTGTTGTAACTGGTGAAGTGCAGTTCATCTGAAATCAAGCTAGTCTGTTGACGGTATGACTAATATTTGGCGGGCCTGTTCCTGGAGATCTTGGAGTCTCAGTTGAGCTGCAAGATGGGCAGCAGAAAAAGATGGAGCAGTAGGAGGCAAACATGTCGGTCTCTTGTGCTACGTCAAGGTTGCTTGTTGTCATCCTAGTAAAAGCAGTGACTCATTGGTCGTTTATCTGCTCCCTTGCAGACAGTGAAGTGGCAAGGCTCGGCAGACGAGGCTTAGAACTGTCTGGTTGTAAATATCACAAGCAAAAGACTTGTGGTATAAAAANCATCACCAGCATCTCCATCTCCACCAGCACCACCATGGCATGACCGGCATGCAAATGTCACTTCATCCTGTCGATGGGCTCATGTAAGGATTTGGGGGCTGAACTCTCAACCCCCGCATCCAAGTTTCGCTGCATCCTCGTTATAGACTCACCGCTCCAGGCTTTGACTGTTGACCCAGGCATGCACATTCTGTTGATGGACCCATGTAAGCAGCCAGGTCATTGACAACATCTGAGGGAATCCAGCCAGGGTGCTTTGGCTGCTGGGGTACCGTACAAAAACAGGGGTGCTTGCATGGGTCCGTTGCTGCAACAGTCAAAGCGCAACGGTTGCTCAGCTTTTGTAGCGAAATATGCACAGCATGCACATAGACAGGTCCAGGGCGGCTGACCATGCAGCTACGAACCACAATGCATGCCCTCATGGTTATGACAACTTGCATCAATAGCTCAAACGTACTACTCCTTTGTTGACGCTTCTTCACTCGTTTTTGATCGTTCTGAACTGTCGGAGCGATGTTGCTTGCATGTCATATGTGCACATTTTCAGCAGTACAATGCAAACTAGCATGCCTCAACATCCATCAACTAGGCCAGAACTTGCAATGCAAGTGATTGTGTCTTGTCTGACTTGGCACCCGCTAGTTTGGCAACACTGAACAGTCCTGGGCCAGCTGGTAGCTCTGCAGGCCGTTTCATCAACCATGCCATATCGTGTGTGTGCCTGACAACGCACAAGTGACAATTATCATTCATAACAGCTTCAGTATTGGCTTCTGAACTACCTTCAACAGATACACAAGACTTCTGCCAGCTGCTGTACCACGAGTGTCGAAACATGAATGCGATGTGCGTGCGCAAACGCAAGCACCGTTGCATCTGCGCAGTTGTACACTTGACTTTACCCGCGGCTGGTTATGTTGTCGAGCAACTTCAGAGGCTGGCATGTGCTCGGTGTTGCGTTGGCCGCCTGCCTGTGNCACAGGCTCATCAATGTACCTTCTCACATCAGCATGCAATGTGGCCTGGGATACGCAGCAGAGGTTGCATGACCTGTAGCATTGCCATGCTTCTGATGGTGTGTAATGGGATATCAGAGATCACACCGTATTTTTAATATCACATGCATGCATTGGGTATACGGTGTATGCTGCGTATGATGGAGAGTATGCATGCACATGCAATGTGAGTTGTAGTCACGGAAATATGCGGCCACCTAAAGCAGCCCACACAGGTGTAGACTATGCTTGCTTGTAGACTCTCAGAAAACACAGCATGATGCATGACAGCCTCAGTACATGTGATGTCGAGCTCCTGGATGCTGCCCCATTTGTGCCATGCAGCCGTGATTCACCTTGCAGATATCAAATGTATGGACACAGATTGTACACTGCCTGTGATGTCTTGCTCAGGGAGGTATGCCAGTGCGGCCTGGGATTCATGTCACATGCAACCACCATCATATGGCTGACAAGTGTCAAACAAAGCTGCACTGCTGAACGCACATGCCTGTGTTGAGACATGCTGTGCCTCAGGTCTGGAGATCCTGCCACATACTCCCCTGTGAACCTGCCCACCACGTCCACTCTCAGCCTGCAGTTGAAGTTCTCAGATGGCTCATCGCGGGATTTCAGCTCAGACATTCGAGCCGTTTTCACCGTCACCACCGTAAGTCTGCTGTCACAAGCTAGAATGACTGGTCCTGGCTTTGCACATCTGCAACATTGGCAGACATGTTACAGCAAGTTATGCTAAGACCACTCAACGCAAACGTATGGGCTCACGTACACTGACGCATGCGTTCAGCACAGTGTTGGCATACCGTATGTTTGAAGCACAGCACTGATTGTTGTGGACACTTTGCTCTCTTGCAGGGTAATGCGTACTGTCAGTTATCCACACCTGTAGCTGGGCAGGCACAGACAGTCACAGCCAAGCCCGGCACATACACAAGCTTGCAATCTTGTCAGATCCAAGTCGCCTTCCCAGCTTTTTCAGCGTATCATGTGCCTGCTGCTGTCGCAAGCATCAGCATTGTGGTGATGCAAAGCTTAGTGTTGAGGCCCCAAANACCTACTGCCTTGCACACCACATCAGCGATTCTGTATCACTCAGCAATGCATAGCCGTCAGACCAGCGTCGTGCATCCACAATCAAGACCTCAGCTGCAGATCTGCATGGCCCATACTTGTCTTGAAGCGAGCATACTGTGCTTGATGACAGGTACGAAACCTTTTGGAAGCCAACAGCTGGAAAGCTGTCAAGCTAGACTCTGGTGCAGCAGCAACTGCACAACTGGGATCACAGTATGAGTATGGGGCTCAGCTTGACCCCAGCACAGGCACCCCAGAGGAGATTGAGTATCTGCACCTTTTTGTGACAGCTGTTCCCATGTGAACAAGACTGCAGGAGCTTCAGTCAGTCAGAGTTGTGGCCTGCATTTGAGTGGCTGTTTAGTGAAACGGGCATGCTGAATGTTGAATGCATGTGTAAGCCCATCGTGTCTGTGTTACAGGTGTACAGTGTCTGTTTCGTAGCCGTAAAGTCCATCTGCTCACAGCAATCTGCCTGTGCATCTTGTTTGTTGCAACCAAGCCTATTGGGCGCAACAGAGGGATGTGCATGCAGCAAAATGCCAATATTGATGCTGTCAGCGGCTGGTTTCATGTGTTTGTGGGGTGACGTCCATCATGACGGTCCTCCAACACGCTTATCAAGATCATGATTGTCGGCAGTCTTTGCTTTTCACAAATAGGCACACATAGAACTACTTTTGGTATTATGTTGTGTCTGCTTGTACAACATGCCAGGTACCAATCGGGTATGGTAGAGCACACAGCTTGTTTTAAACTTGATTATGCAGTGCAGCCTGCATGTGCAATGTTCAGCTACAGTGACGCAAATCCCTTCACAGCGAGACTTACACATGTACATTTTTTGCCTGGCGCATGCGTGCAACAGCCGCTCCCATCATTATGGGCTGCAGTGTGACATGCACGCTCGAAGCTGCATGAGACACTCAGTAGGGGAGAAAATTAGAAAATCAACAGGCTTGCATTGCAGCCTGCTCGGCAATCTCTGCCCCTTTTGAAGAGGCAAGTTTCCGCGAGGAAAGTCGCCCAGTCAAAATCACGTGCCTCACGTGCCCCCAGTCCCACTCTGAAACGGAAGGACGTCAAGACACAAAACTAAATACAACGACATCATACTGGCATAGGCTGCAGCACAGCTGAACACGTTTTGCTGCCGTCTTGACCGTGCCGGTGTCGCCGCGCAAGGCATGGCTCCCGTGTTGCCCTCGGTTCTGCACACGCCGAGAGTACNCTTGCCAGCCCTGCACATGGCAGCTTTGGACAGGCCATAGGCAGCAGTGCTACAGACAAGGAGGCCAGCCTTCCTGGCTCACTGAAACCTGTGACTTCAAAGAGGAACAAATCTAGAGCAAGGCTGCCTCATGTAGACGAGGGGAGCTTTGCCACAGCTGGCAACCTGACACCTGTGGCGCCTGCTGTCAGCACAGCTCAAGAGGTATCCTGCATCTCTTATGCTGCTTCCCAAAGGACCCTGCCAAGCCCTACCTACAGCTCAATTCCCAGCCTGCAGGTGGAGAAAGCTGCCGGCATGATGCGCCCCATCAAGCCGCACTCCAGGGCTGCCACCGCGCAGAAGCGTATCCAGGTAGGTGGCTTCCTGGAGTGTGCTGNACTGCAAATATGTCCCTGTGTGGCTGCGAACGCTGTTCAGGTGTAATGCAGAACCCAAAACAATGTTTTCAGNGACTGATGTGACAATCAAGCGATAGGGAGTAGGACTGTACCTAGAGCAAACAGGACGACGACAAGCTTGTGGCCAAGAGGCACAGACGGCCGTAACNTGTGGTTCATGAAGCGGGCAGTGTTCATTATCACTCAGTGATGAGACATAGGCTGACATTCAAGCCTGGCAAGGACAAGCCGTGAGTCTTGATGCACCTTCATTGCACAAGGCATAACATGCTGGGTCTTTCCCATTTATATCACTGTACACTGGCCACCTGTCAAGTCGCATCCAAAAATCTGTGCAGCAGCTTTGTGCATCAACAAATCATGCAATTTCATTCATTCAATTCCTTCACTCATGACAACGTGCTGGGGTCACCTGTTGTGGCAACAAGAGTACAATTCAATGAAGCAAAACACACAGCTTCCACCCTTACTTTCAGCACACTGTACAGAAGCCGCTGCTTCCATCAGTGTGTAATGATGTGCCACAAGCCAACACCAAATAGTACTACATAGCGCTTGTGAGGCAACCAGGATATGGAATTCTTATTGACCTTTCACAGACTGTTTCTTTTTGTCTGCTCTCCTGAAAGTCCTAGCTGCGCCTGAGACGATGAGTCTTGCCCAATACAAATCCAGTAGCCAACCTGCGGGGACAGGCAGGTGCAAGTCTGTAATTCCTCACTGCCATCATATGCAGCGTACAGGGTACGTGCATGTTTTGTGCCAAGATGGAGCATGTGCTCTCATGCACTCTATTCAGACAGCATGGCAGCTGTCTGACGTCACACTNTTGTGCCCGCAGTCTAATCTCAAGAAGCAATGCCATCAGCTTGAGCCCTGCACATGTTTTGCGCCTAGTAAGACTGCAAGGCCTACGTGTCTCAGCAGTGATGGTTTGGACCCATGTCCATGACCCCTATCCTGCATACAAAGGACGGGTGACAGCTGTGATGTGTTGGTACTGCTTTGAAAGTTCATGATGCATGTGTCACATGGCCATGGAGGTTGTGCCAGACAAATTTTGGTATATCATCTTCCTTGCAGCTGAAGTTACAGGTCATGTCTGCAAGCCTCACTTTCCTCAGAATGTGTGGGCTAGTATTACATTTACATCTATGCTCTGCCCCATGTCTCCCCATGCTGTACTGCTTGCGACTACAGTCTTGGAACTGGAGCCATGTTGGTTGATCACGGAAACTTCGTGATCAGTTGTAGGTGCAGCACTACCAGTGTTGAGCTCACTGTAGGGTTTTTGTGTCGTACTTTCGCCACCTGTGGCCTGCTCTATCGTGCAATCACTTTGCTCACCAGCTTTGCCGTCACCATTGTTCCCATGCAGTGGGCATTTACCAAATTGCAGACATGCTACTATACATGCTTCTGAAAGAGACACACGCCGATATGCATGAGTACAACTGCCCTGGCAGACCTAGCATGCATGACACGCTACTTGCGGCTCATGTGTGACACAACAGCCTCGCAAGGTGGCAAGTGACACGTGGGTGACACAGAACATACGCAACATTTTCAAAGTCGCACATGATCAATTGTAAAACAGCATGGGCATAATGTGCTTAAACCTAGCATTCACCGAGAGGGAACATGGATACACCAGCTCACCTAATGGCGCAGACCCTGACCAGTAGCCACAGCACCAGGCACAAGCTGCACACTCAAGCATACACACAATTGTTGTCTCTGAGAACACTCAGCACACATGGTACTGTGCATACACGACATCCCTGATCTTGAAGAAGTCATCACACACGGACCCCTCAAGCAGCACCTGGCCATCCTCCGCCCCAATTTTGATGGTGACCAATCCAGAGCAAACCAGCATGCCACCATGCCACTCTGCTGCAATGCCTGCTTCAGACAAAGACTTGCGGACTTCTGATAATCTTACATCACCTGCATGTCATAAAACGGTGTGCCTTGTGCTGATGTTGTGCTGATGATCCTCGCGAGACACGCATACTGGTATCAGCCTTTGGCTTATGGCTGGGAGCAAGTGCATGCAACATGTTTAGCAGATAAGGCCAACGAAACGGATTATTCAAGCAGAGCAGACTATATCATTGTGACATCCGCATTTTAAGCAATAGTAGCGCATGAGCATGCTACAGAAGCAGATGTTGACACCACAGCGGCACAGCAGAGGACTAGGCATGGTAGGGTTGGTTGTTGTGACAATGTTGTTTGACCAAGCAGAGCAAAACGTAAAATACGTGCACAACAGAGACGACAGGGCTAAGCGAGCTCATGCAATTGCTGCCAAGGCTTCAGTTGGATGCACAGAGTGTCTGCTTGATGTGAAGCGAGGGCATGTCGATGGTTTAGTACAAGCGTGCACATCCACAACATGAGCAATGTGGCTGTNCGGGGAAGCTATCAGAAACGACTTGACAATGTACTTGAGCAGGATATGGCGCTTGTGATAGTCTGCGGCAGCATGTTGCTCAATTCCCTAAAGCAAATTGCACCAGAATAGCTATGTGCTTGGTGCAGTTGCTCTGGACTCTGGAAGCAGGGGGGTGCGAGTGTTCCACATGGACGAACATCAAAGCAAGCGCATTTTTGCCGAAGTCAAAGTGCATGCCAGTGTGGACCAAGTCTGGCGTGTCATCACTGACTATGACCATCTGGCAGACTTTGTGCCAAACCTTGTCAGCAGCAAGCGTGTTCCCAGTAGCANGAAACAGATGTGGCAGAGATGTTTTGGTTTGACCACACTCGGCAACACCAGACGGTGCGACACTTAGTAAATCTGTTGCACATTGTTTGTGTCATACATAGCTGCATCTTCCAACTTCAGCAGTCATTACCATCATGACAACACATGCTGATTGCTGTAGGTGGAGTATGCAAATATGTATGACACAGCAATGTGCAGCAGATGTGCCAAGTGTCGAGGGTGTAAGTGGCAAGGTCGAGATACAAGTGACAGGACTTGATGTAAGAGGTCCAGCTGAGTGGGATCAGGCAGGTAAAGCGTAAAGCGTAACTGTCTGCAGTGCACTAGTATGGTCTACCCTGTAATTTCATAGCTGAACTGGACACGCAAGCTGAGAGCAATCATGTGGTGCAAAGGCCTGAGGGAACAGATGTGGTGTAGCTTGTTCTTGGTTGACCACATGTGACCCAGGTGGACAGTCTCACGACAGGTAGCGGCATGTCGACTAAACACAGCTGAGGGGGATACAGACCTTGTGCTGAAGGAGGGGTGGCAGGCTGAGCCAAGAGGGACTCCTTGGTGCTTGCCACTGCAGCCCCAGCCGCTAAAGTCGATGGAGCTCTGAGGCCAGCTGGCATAGATGACAAGGCCTGGCTCCGTGTTGGGGCCCTAGCAGGCTTAGCAGCATCACCAGGCTGCTTACCACCAGGTTGTCCGTCTGTAGGTGGTCTGTCAGCAGGCTGTTCAGCAGCAGGCTGGGTGTCGGCAGGCGGAGGGTCAGCCGTGTCTCTGTCAGCAACTTGCTTGTCAGCAGGCACAAATGGGTGTGCATGGTCTGTATCAGCTTCATTGACTGCCCAGCCATCAGCACGTGATGCATCTGGTGCTGTGTTGGCTTCGGCAGAGACCTGAGGTGGGTGCTGTGCAGAGGCAGGGCTGGGGTCAGCTTGGGGAGGGGGGTTTGCTGGTCGNAAAGGCAGATTCGCAGCATAGCGTCAACTGTACTGGACTCTGTCTCAAGGTGGCAATGATGTGAGAACACAGCAGGTATATATGCAGAGCAAGAGCAGCAGGCGTCCTGTGGAGGTGCTTGCAAGGTGCAAGCAGGCAATGTGTGCAGCTGTTCAGGCCGGTTGAGTTGAACAGCAAGACTACATTTGCCATGAGGGCTGATGGATGCAGGTATCTAGATTGCAAGCTGCCTACCACACACATAGCAGTTCAATGTTGGAGCCAGGCCCAGAAGTGCCAGCAAAGGACCTTGGCGATTGCAATCATGCATAAGTGGTGAGGTGCAAAGAACAAAAAATGGAGCGGTAGCAGCCCCAGTGCTGACGAGTGTTGCCAGTTTGCTCACCTGCAGTGTGGCGTTCATGAAGCACAGGTTGCCAGAGTTCTTGAGGCCACGGGGCTGTAGCCTGATGTTGCAATAGGCATCTTTGCTCTCCCCATCCTGCAGCACAACAGAGCATTCATTCTGTCTGTGCGTGAGCACAGGAACCCCCAGCAGAAGCCTCATACATGCATAGGCACGATGTAAGTGACGTGCATCATCCGTGACAAACGAGAGGTCAAGTCTTAGCTCTGAGACTTAGTCTTGCTTCGTCTTGGATCTTGTCAACCTCAGCTCTTCTGTGAGAATCAGCCTTCCTGACAGTCTGAGGCATAGCACAGCATAAAGAAGTGGACAGTCAAAATCAGATGTGGTGTACAGCCAAAACCCAACAGGAACTTCCAGCTGATAAGCATCTGCCGCACGCTCTGCAGCAGCAGAAGTCCATGTCCAGAGACACTAGCAGAGACTCTAAGTCTTCAGCCACACATTGTCACCAGATGGCACCCGGTATCTTGCACCTTTGTACAGCACTGAGTAGTATTGCAGATAAAGTAGACAAGTCTGGAAACTACCAACGGCTGTCTCTGCTTTCTGTGTACCCACAATGTCACACAGCATACTAGCTCTACAGCAGATCAGTCCCACGCTGATGTTCAGGCTGGACTAAAATTAGCAAATGACCAGGTGGCAAGAGAGTGTTGCCTGGCAGTCGTCATGGCAGTTGGCTCTTTGGTGCCAACTCAATATGCAAGGTGTTACTGCCTTACACAGTGTTGACCTGCAAAGTCGATGGCTACAAGAGAGCCAAGTGCCATGACAAGCGCGAGACACCACCCTTGCCACCTAGCCATGGTGCAGGCAGCATTGTTGCGACTTCCTTATGCTGCACTCAAACCGCAAGTAATGGTGTCAAGACCATCTTGGATTCTACACATACATTGAGACCATCACACGCTGTTTGGGATGTGTACTGCACCAGCTGATTGCCATATGTCAGCACCCACTATAAGGGCACATGCCTCGACACAAGTCTGTGCTAGCGATTGCAGAACTTTAGCATCCAGATCATGTGACCTAAAGAGAAGATAGTGGGACCACTTCATTGCTTACGTACAATGTCAGTCCGACACGATTGTGCCTGCTGACCGTCAATCAAGATTGTATTGCCGCCTTGTTTCTGGTAATACAAGGTGCTGTTTGGCCAACAGCAGCTGTCACTCAACCTGTCAGTGCGCTGTATCTTGAGTGCTCCACCTGAGCACTGGTGTGCTGAACTAAGTAGGTCACAAATCCATCCTCCACCAAGACTGCCCATACATACATGATCTGAGCCAGTCAAAGGCAAACAGTGCAGGCAGCACACAGGCTGTGGTATCATGCGTATCATGCATGAAAATGCTGCCAGGATGGTGTTGACACCATNAAATGGAGTGGAGGTGGGATCAAACTACGGCGAAGTAGCTGAGATGCTGAATAGGAAGAAAACGACAGCTGCTTCTGCTGTCAGCCCTTGAAGAGCTGATTCTAGCTTGTCAATGAGCTTGTGAATGCTGAACGGCATTTGTCACACCTGAAACGAATCCAGACACCCACACCAAAGGAAATACACATCGTTCCGAAAGGCAGTTGAATGCAAACAGCATTCTCAGTGATGACAACAGCAATGTATGTCTCANGGTTCCCAGCACAGGCAAGCACCATTGCAGAGAAAGCTTTGTCAACCTGCTTTGGTTGCCTACACTCTCTGTGTGGGTAACGTGACTGCTCTGGCGGGCTCTGACTGCTCAGGTCGCTCTGGCTTTTGGGCGGTCTGCAATGAGTGGGAGTGTTAGCATGAACTGTTTTACTTACATACTGTTTTGACTTTGTTTGCACAAGTCACTCAGCAGTGCCTTAGTACATAAACAGCTGTACAGGTTTAGTCAGCTTCTGNACATTGCAGCCCTGGAGTTTGACAGCAGCCAAAGCTCATACCTCTCTGCAGTGTACACAGAATGTCGGTGCAAGAACAGGTGGCAGTCAATGGTATGCACAAGTCAAGTCTTGCAACATAAGTACAGCACATTTATATACATGTGGTGAGCCTTGACATTGCTACAACAAGCAAGACTATGGACAGCAGTGAAGGTGAGTGAGCATACTGCTGGCTACCGTCAAGAGCCAAGTAGAAGACAAGCACCAGGATGCCAAGAATGGTTCCTGCGCCAATATCAATGGGGGTGTGTAAGCCCATGTACACCCTGGCAAGCCCTATCCACGCCACCCAAACTGCTGTTGCCAAATATGCAGCAAATGCCCAACTGCTTGGCAGCAAATGCTTGTCAAGTAAATAGTGGACAATGTAGAAGTTAAGGCAAAGAGAATTCATGGTGTGTGAAGATGGCAAGCCGTACTCCTGCAAAGCAGACACAGCAGTGATGGAAGTGTCAATTGGTGACCGCAGCAAAGCAGCAATAGCTGCAGCAGTATTTATGTGCCTCACTTGTGAATTGACATTAGCTTCTAGTTCGCTAATGCCTATGAGTCTGACTGTATTGCCTTTATAGGCTGCTCCAAAAGGTCTTGGAGCGCTGATCAGGTCTTTGACAGCATTCCCAACATACAGGCACAAACCCATCNCATAGCATTACTTGGACCTACTGTCTGGAGGCATTAGTGCATACAACTGGCTGAAATAAGCACGTTCTAGTGGCACATCAGGGTTGAGCTTGCTGAGCTCTTGAAGTCATGTGGTGGTGATTGCAAGGTGCATTATATACCTGGGAGGCAAGGATGGAGGAGTACTGGGTGATGAGGTCCCCCAGGGCAGGGCTGGCCTGGGGCTGCCCTCCCCCTTGAGTCAGCACTACTGCCCTCTCCATCAGCTCCTACACGGCATTTACGCGGAGACTGTGCACAGGCCACATGTCATGACTTGCATGTAATACCAAGGCTTGTTGCTAAACTGAGTCAGGCGTTTGCATGACTTGTATAAATACAGGAGGTCATATGGGCAATTGAGTGTGAACTGTGTGATATGTGCAGAAGGGCACAACAGAACCTGCACGACTGCAAAATCGCCTGCCTGTGCTCTCTGTTTCTATGCAGGTCATTGCGCTTAAGCTTGGTCTGGCCTTCATAGTTTGTGTTATGTGACTGCTTACAGCCTCAGGTGCATGGCGCATTTTGTCCCATGTCCAATTTTATTTGCTGCAGAAATTGCTGAGACACTGCCATGCTGGACAGCAGCTCAGCATCTAGCTTTGATTTATTTTCCCATCGTGGCTGTAGACTGCTTGCAAGCAACCCTACATTGTGGCCAGACACATCAGTTCCTGGTACAAAAAGCCTGTGTGGTCTTATTGCCCACACCTTGTAGTTTTTTACCCTAGTTGCACCTTGTTGACTAGGATGGGCAGCATTGGGAAGGTGGGACATTGAAACAATACATAAAACACAATGTGTGTTTATATAGGATAGGAGGCTGACAAGAAGGATCTGTGTCCTNTACGTAGGCTGTACACTGACTGGTCAGGCCAGCGTTGCTCCATATGTTTACGCACACGATTAACAGACACGGCTGAACACTCCGCTTATCACTGTCACCACAGAGGGCGACAACGAGGCTCAATACGCACGTAAGTCACATCATGCGACAAATGACATAGCGAGGCCGCGGAACGTTAGCACATCGATGCTTAGGTTCAAGCCTTAGCTTGCTTCGTCAGCCCCCGGTTCCGCCTCGCAATCAGCGTCAGCCATCCAGGCTGAAGCGCGTTGCGTTGTCTTCATTGCCACCGTGTGTTCGTACTGTCAAAATTGTGAAAGCCTGTCGTCATCAGTGGTGGTCTTGCAGCCAGACACAGTAAGCAGGCATACTGTGCAAACTGTATCACCCTGTAAGTGCCTGACCCTGCACAGCTGAGCCAGTAGGACGCTCAGTCTTGCATGGAGTTCGGATTTGTCCCTGCCCAAATTGTCAAAGACCTTGAGGAGCTAGGCAACTGGAAGGTATGCATAGGACCCCATGCTTGTCAACTGCCTGAGCAGCACAACACTCTCGTTGTAATTCTTGTGGCTTTCTGAATCCTGCAGCATGAACATCATTTGAGCACTGTATTTTGTCCAGGCAAGATCAGCTGCTGTGGACAAGCTGCTGTCAGCGTTACAGAAGGTCTCAGACAAGGATGTATTGCTTCCCACACTATCCAAGCTACTGCGATTCCTGGCAACCCTGGGAGAAGACGCCAACTTCAAGATCAATTTGTCCACCTTAGAAATCCTGATTGACCTCACACAGAAGGTTGGGCCAGACATTAGGCCATATTTGGGGTAGGCATGCTTCTTTCTTGCTTACCTGGCTGCCTGCCTGCCTGCTTGTCCTAAGCTGTTCAGGCATACTGCCTGGTGCACTATGGTGTTAGAGCAAAGCAGCAGTCCTATGGTGTGCCCACCTTCATGCGCTGCTGCGCACTTGCATGGCAGTGATGTGTTTGTTGTACATGCACTAGATGCAAGCTTAGAGGTGTGCATCTACATTATAAAGCCTTAGTTGTACATCAATGTCCCAGGCAGATGGCACTGCTGGCTGACACCTGGAGTCCAGACTGTCACTGTTCCTGCAGTCTGGCTCACACAGCATTGCCTGCACACGTTTCCGGCACTGGGACAGTGACCGAATATCAGCTGCAAGACGTCAAAGCTGAAGCAAGCTATAATGCATGGTTGCTTCAAGCAGTGCTGCTGACAGCCAGGACCACAAGCTTGTGTTCAGCAATCACTTGGTCACATTTTCCCAACCCCAAGTCTTTTTGATGAAAGAAAGCTTGTGGTATGGTGACTCTGACACAAAGTATGGACCAGCAGCAACATGAGTGACAGATTGACAGCATGCCTTCTGCAGCTCTGGGCTTATCTGCCAGCTTACAGAGCACCCACCGACAGCTGACAGCCAAGCAGAGGGATGGACCTGAACAAGACTGCACACAACAGCCACCACATGCTGCTGCATACACCTTTGACACAANGGCCCTGGTTCCACATCTTCCAATTCTAGATCAGCAAATTTGTCAGAGCCTCGCGAGCGCAAGACGCAGCTGCTGTTACCGGCAGAAACTGAAGCACAGGTGCACAATTTGAGCTATGTGCATACATTGTACTACTGAATGATGCCCTCAGCTATGGTATGTGCTGCAAGCGATACATGATTGGATTGTGCATAATCATCTGCCATTGCTGCAGTTGGTGTGTCCACATTTGGGTTGCAAGTGTGATCTCAGCTGCGGCTGTCATAGCTGCAGCACCATGATGTGCATCTAAGGCTGCTGTTTTGCTGAAACACTCAGTAATTAGAGGGCCTACATCATACTTCACCCTCTGGCTTTGTTTTTATGAACCACACTGTGTAAAAGCAACAGGGCAAGAGCACATATCTAGATGCGGAAAGCCCAAGACTGCCGTCCTTGCTGCTTGAGCAGTAGTGACCGGCGAGCTGCACATGGGCATGAAAGCTGTGCAATGGCAGTGCTGAGGATATGGTCAAGCATGACCATTCTGGGGCTGACTTGGTGTGCTAATCCTCTCATCTCGCCATATGCAGGTTGCAGATTCTGTGTTTGATCGCTCACCCCTTGAGTTGAAACACGCTTTCATGGCTGCCAAGAAGCGGCGAGAAACAGAATCTGTGCTGATGACTCGCGCATACCGAGAAAAGCTAGCAAACAAGCTGCCGAACAAAGTGTATACATACGCTGTAATCAGAGTCCGCTTCCCGGAAGGCCTGTTGCTACAGGTATGCATAAGCATGCTGACCAGATTTGAGTCATTTGGCAGGAGCCATGTACGCCAGTGTTGCAGTGTATTTCTGCAACGCTGCTGTTTAGACGGCATATGTCAGGAGCAAATACTGAGGCTTTTATTGACAGCCTTGTGTGCATCAAACAGAGCATGCAAGCTGCTCCTGCCAAGACTCCAGGCCNACCTGCCTCGCCCATCTGCTGAGCAAATTTACCCCTGTGGGTGCATCAGACTGATGCAGAACATGCAGCAGCTGTACCCATCTTGGAAAGTGTTACATAGTTGTGGCTTGCAATATACCTGACAAAAGGTATGTTGCCTGAGGGCTTGACAGCCCTTCCCCGGCTGAAATTTGCATGAAAGGCAAACATGCTATGCACTGCAATCTGCTGTGACTTATAGGTTGGCAAGCAACATAGTGCATTGACAGCTCTAGCAAAACGGCAGCTCTAATACATGAAACCATCAGGCTGATCAGTGCCATGCCAGCCATGTTCAGCGTTGAGACTTGAGTCTGTTGCACAGTACAAACACCAAAATGTAGCACACTGCTGTAGGGCTATATCAAGCTGTCCTGCAGGGCACTTGTAATGTGCTCATTATGTCAAATGATCCCCGGTCATTCGCATTGCTGCAATACAAATTGCCGATGCCACCTTGAGAGTATTGAAAGCGATAATGTTACCTTCAGACATGAGCATGATGTCATCAAAGAGGTTGTATGTCTCTGGAGTAGGCTGCAGCAGTGCAATCAGCATGGTGGCCTCCCTCAGGTGACTAAAGTCCCGCAGAGCACGTATGATCTGAAATGTGGTGCTGCTGTCCAACCCAGTGCTNGTCTTGCAAAAGGACAGCAGTGTGTTGTGGAGCCCGATTGAGGACTTGGCAGATGGCTCATGTGAACAAAGTTTAAAGCAATATCCGTTGTATAGTGATCCTGAGCTTCCCAAACCGTTGCGAGTTACTGTCAGGCCGGGTGAGTTGCTGTACTTGCCTAGCTTGTGGTGGCATCAGGTAGAACAGCATGCAGGCAGCGACAAACTGGTCATAGCTGTCAACTACTGGTATGATATGCAATTTGATTGTAAGTATGCCTACTTCAAGTTCATGGAATCCATGCTTAGTTGACGCTGAATCTGGTTGTGTTTCGGTCGATGTCAAATTTGGAGTGAACATAACTGCTGACAATGGCCAATGCACATGTGCAGGCTGCCCCTATAACTGTGAGTGTGTTCATATACCCTTGTTTGGATGCACATTTGGAACACTAGCATATGTTTTCAAGTCGCACCGTGTAAATGTGGCAACAAGGTACAGTAGCCTTCAGAAGTACTGTCNTCACTATGTATGTGCCCAGATTGCTAAATGGTATCAGAACAAAAGCAGCATACATCAGGAGGCACTGTTACATGGAGGTAGCTTAGCAACTAGCAGACGCAGCAACATCAACAACCGTGACATGAATGCTGGAGTATGTGACTTAAGACGCTTCCTTGTCTGCCTCAACAGCAGACTCAGGATCACTCAAACCTTTGGGATGACTATGCATATGTCCTGGCTGCCAAGTGCTGCAAGAACACCAATGACACATGTCAGCAAGCATAGCAGCAGCCAACAGCAGCACAACAGGTGGCTTGCTGCGGATGGTTGGTGCTGGGGTTGTGTCAGCACTCTCGCAAGGTTATGCACTGGGATGCAACACAGTGCCATGCAATGTAACTAACGTGGCAGAATCTTCAGTAGGACAACAATTGCTAAGTTCAGGAGCAGAATATAGGCAATGCCCACGCCGACAGCCACCCAGCACCACCAATAGTGTGTGGACTGTGCCAGCTGGTGTAGAACACCATCGCCCAACGTCTGAGTGTTTGCTGGGAAAGAGCCTTGAGCGTATGGATACCGCTTCCCTCCCTGCCAGTGATCTGCAGTGCATGTACAGCGCCACTGAGTACAGACAGCCTGATTGCAGTACGGCTTACAAGGCTGGGCTGGAATCTTCATGCCAGACTTGCATGAGACAGCGGTTTAAGGGGCGCATGAGACGTTGCTAGGGCTGACTTTGGGGAAGGGGAGAGGGCGGAGGGAAGGGAAGGGGGGTGTGGTGAAGNATCAGACAGATGCCAGGTGGCCTTGATGCTGAGATCAGTGAAGGCGGCGGGAATCTGAGTACAGGACAGCGGCAGCTGCTCTGTATGGCAAGAGCTTTGCTCCGAAGAACAAAGATTTTGGTGCTGGACGAGGCTACTAGCAACGTCGACAATGGCACAGATCAGCTGATTCAGGCCACAATCAGGAGCGCTTTCCAGCACTGTACAGTATTGACAATTGCTCACCGTTTGCATACCATTATAGATAGTGACAGGATCATGGTATTGGACGCAGGCAGGCTTGTTGAGTTTGATGCTCCTCAGAATCTGCTCAAGAATCCTGAAAGCGTGTTCAGCAAGCTTGTAGCCGAAGCAAGTCGGCATTCAAGCGACAGTGTACAGCAGTGATAGTAGATCACACAGCTTTGCAGTCGTTGCTGTTTGTTTGTTGCGTCAATAAGGTTGTGTTGCAAGCAGCAAACACATTTTGTCAATGCCTTGATTGCGATGTTTGATTCATTCCTTTGTGGCAGCGTGCGTTTCGATAGTGGCACAGTACACCCGTAAGGTGCTACCTCAAGCAATGCTTACTTGATGTCTTTGAGTTAGCGTGCAACAGACCACTCTGCACATTTTGTTTCCTGAGCGAGATCTGTAGTTGCATACTCAAAATTGCAACACCTTGACATGGCTTCTCACACATGGGTCAAGTAGCACGCATTTTTTGCATACGTTTGTAAGCAACGGTACATGGTAAAGGTACAGAAATTTTCTTGACATAACCTACTTCATAGTTGACACAAACTGCCGTTGCTACATGAGCTGCTGGACGGCATCATGCAGCCAAGGATGCATTCAGCCCTCAGCAAACAAGGCACATGTGAGTTTGCACCGCTTGCAGAACTCACCACTTTTTGGTGCTTCACTGATTGACTGCGGATTGGTCATTTGAGTATTGTGAATCTGGAAGTATATGTGGCTGTGCAGGGCTTCTTGCCCCCAAGGCCCCGTCCAGGACAAGACCTTCCACCAGCGCCAATCATGGTCAAATACTTTGCCAAGGGCTATGGCAATGTCCAAGGGAAGTTGATCATTTTGACAGAAGATCAGCAGTGGACATACATCATCAAGGGCGAGCAGCCAACGTACACCCCTCCTGACAAGTCGCAGATGCCAATTCACCTGGACAATCAGCTTGGGGCTGAGATGGAGAGCAAGCTTCAGTCGCCAGCATCAAAAACGTCAAAGAGCTTTCTTGTTCGAAACATGCTGGCAACAAAAAAGCACCAATGGATTGTGACGTAATATACCTGTGCACAATTGCGCTGCCTGACTGCCAATTCACGATCTGCCACCACCTTCTGAACATTCTTGTCCTCCTGCAGAGTGTGCCACAGAGCCAGAGTGTGCTGCATGTGGAATGACTGTTCACTGTGTGTATGGCTGTTGAAAAGCTGGTGAGGTGCTCCACGAAGCAATGCAATCAACACTGTGTATAGCAAACAAGTGACTGTCGAAGCAGCACTTTGTGAACATGAACATGCAATGCAACACACAACTGTGTCTACTGTCACGTTCATGGGCAGCTACAGTCCTGCTCATCTGACAACAAACAAAGCACAGGCATGAGACTACATGCACTAATCTGGCATCCCCTCCTTTGCCAGCTTGACACAGTGTGCTCCTTAGCATCGTACTCACGTGCAGCACTTTGCGTCACACTCCCAACTTGACTTGGCANAAATGTACTGTACCAGTAGCTGGCCTTCTGCTGCCCTAGCCGCATTACACAACGGCCACTTCTACGGCTTGCTACAGGCAACCCGATGCATGCGCAGATTTGGCCAAGAATAGTGCAGACACACAACATCAACGTTGCTGTCATGACAACGTCATGATCAATGTTGCCTGGAGAGGTACTGGCAGCTTCAGTCTATAAAGCTGTACCTCCAGAAGGGGAGGTAACAGGGTACTGAATTGTACGATCATATGGTACATAAAACCCGGAGTGTCAGACTCAACTAGGACTTGACCACAATTCAACTCACACTTGGCAGATATAGGGAGTATATGGTAATGTCAGTCTCACACACAGCACAACATGCTTCAGTAAAAGGAAGTGGTTGGGCTGCAGTCACTGACTGCAAATTGGGATCTTAGCATGACTGCACCTCTACACAAGTGTTGAACCCAGTACTTATTAGCATGATAAACCAGGCAAAAATTGTTGCTGAACTGTACTGACTATACTACTGGAGTGCGACGACTCCTTGTCACCCGCACATTGGTCCTTAGGCCTACTGGCTTGTCCAAGTCATCACATACCCTCTTGCTTGACTTTGTCTTGGCATTACGCAGCGCCAAGCCTGCCTTGGTCTGAGGCATCAGGTTGAGCAGTGTTTGCTGTACATGCCCCTTTGGTTGTATGACAGCAGCCTGGTCAGGGGCACCAGACTGTTGCACATCAGGCTCTTGCATCGCAGCTTNAAAGCTTTACTAAATCCCTATGATCACTCAGCAACTGTGCCATGGTAGCAACTGCTCAATTCTGTCAAAGCAGCTGTTTTGTGTTCAGCTGTTGCTGCAAAGCGGTTTTGTTGGTGGAAAAGGTACATGCTTATTGTGGCTGTGCAAGGCTACTGTGGATCTACTGCATGTGGCGGCTTTTGCGTGGTGTTTGCATTGTCATCACCTATCTCGGTCAACCTGCATGTACAAATCAGCAATAGATGTACATTCACACGAGGTATATGCAGAAGCACAATTGACGTTATTGTGCGGCAACCCAACACCCTTTGCAAATCACAGGGTCTGGAAAGGTGTGCACTTGTCTGTCCACCATGCACACCAATGCAACTATGTAGTTTGCATAAAAATCTGCAACATGGTACCCATTTTGTGCTGATTTTTGGAATGTTGGTCTGGACACAGACGGGCCATCTGCAGTACAGCAGCCAGGTCCCGGGCTATGAGGCTCTGGGTTGCGCAGCCCCACCTGGCAGTGCCTTTGTGGTGAGGGCAGATGCCCTGCAGAAGTGCAACTGGCTTCCCACACACAGCAGGGCTGCGCATGTAGCCCTGGGGCAGGAGCTCAAGCTGCAGGGCTTCTTGTCACACTATGTCCCTGACGTCCTGGCAGTAGGTCAGCATGCACTTTATCACACACTTGGTTTCACCTGCCGCATACATGTTTCGCAACACCTGTCAAGTGTTCACTTGTGACATGTCCGGTATTCGAGTTTGCTAGGTCTGACACAAGTGGCCAACATATCAGCTTGCCCTTGCTCTTTGCATGTATCAACAATCAATACTTGTTTTATAGTTCAACGATGATCTGAGCCAAAGTACCATTACTACAGCATCTCACTGCTCACATATTGCTGTCAGTGTACCAAATCTGCCACCCTGTGTTCTGCAGGTCTTGCACCAGAGACCATTGCTGGCGTGTACGGTGCGAAGCAAATGGAGGCTCAAGGGCTGTTCCAGGTGTACTACCACCACCGCCCTGCCCATGCCCTGCGCCAGCTCAGCTTAGTCATGTGGCTGCTATACAGCGCCCAAGCCTGGTGCCACCAGTGGGNTTGCATATGTATGCTGTTACCAACACCAGCTGCCCTACACTACACAGCACCATCAAGCCTGGCAATGCTGCAGACTAGCTTACTCAACAGCTGCAAAGCGTGCACATGCTGGGTGATGTGTCATGGGATGGCAGCACACCGCTATGCATGCTGCTTGGCTGTGTTGTTCTACAGAGAGTCCCCTGTAGCGAGCTTTGCGATGCAGCTCAGCTGATGCTGCCATACCTGGGCTGGACCACCTTTGCAGCTGTGTTGACCTTGGACATCTGGAGGAGGAACCCTGAGGTGCCTAAATGAGAGAGTCTGCACCATTTGGCAATTAGTTTGATGCCAAACATGCTTTGCCATTCACATTTGGCTTTATATNAGGTATGGGCACCAACCAGAAGAAGAGGAGCAGGAGCCTGGCCGAAGCCGGCAGGACTGCCTTGTACCACCTGAGGATGTTGCTGGCATGTCTGCCTTTCTCAAGCTGTTTAGCCAGGTGACATCCTTTTTCACCAAAGGTGCAAGGCCTCAACAGGATTCAATGTGCCAGCTGCAGTAAGTCTTCTGGAGCTGACAATGACACAAGCTCCAGGCACATGTGCCAAGTGCGAACTGTGCAGTTGGTGTGCTGTGCATACCNTGATGACTGCATGAAACGATTGTAGCTGAATAACCCAATCTCGAAGATATCGGTAAATCGAGCACATGTCGGGTTTCGGAGTGGTCTTAGCAGATCAAGCACTGGATCAAGCACGAACTTCGCCCACGTGATCCACGTTTCAATGTACACGTTGTTCTGGCTCAGATGCTTGCGCATGCCTGTACCATGCCTGCATCGCAGGCAGTAGATGCGATGCAGGGTGCTTTGCGAAAGTCGGCCGTGCGACCAAATGCAGAGAATATGTGTTCTGTAGTGGAACAAGGTTTGAGCGCGCAACTGAAGTTCGAGACGCTCGTGCAAAAGGTACATCTGCAATCACCGCTTACCGTGCTGGCTCTTTCTGGACAGTCGGTTGCTNTCACCATGCGAGAATGTGGCTGCATAATTCTGTGTGCACAACATGGCACAGGGGCAAATGCTGCTGTGTGTCACAGTCAGTATACATCTGAGTCTGCCATTGCCATGTCAGTTATTCTAGACACCACATCAGATAGCATGGCTTTCAGCATTCTCTGCTGCTCTGTTCCTTCTGGTGATGCTGACATCTGCACTACACAAGCATGTGATGTGACGTAAGGAACCGTTGATACTTGAGCATCAATGCTGTCCTGCATTAGCAGCACATGACTATCCTGGTGAAGTTGGGGTTGCCACGCAGGCTTGCATACTACAAGTGGCAGGTGAGAGGACGCAAGTCGTGCCTCACTCAGCAGCAGCTCATTGATGCATATGAGGGTCCTGACTTTGAGCTGACGAGTCGATATGGTGAGGTATGCTGCCGTCAGACATCAAGGTTCACACATGCAAGGCATTGCTGTGAGCAGTTNGGCCTTGTGGCAAACTGGCAAGACTCAGCCTGAACGCAACAAAGGTTGGCCTGACCTTTTTGCATGGCGATTGCAATTGTGCATGAAGCTGTCAAAGTTTTTGACAGTCACAACTGCTTTCNGCGGAGCGCTTGCTGTAGATCATGTTGCAGCGTCTTGGGCGCTTCACTCAGACAGTTCGCTCAGACTTCGTTAATGTGCAGGATTGCGCCTCACGTGGCATTTACACTGATTTTTGTGGCTGCCCTGCCCAAGCTTGAGGCNTCAGCCGTACCCCTCAAGTGTCCTTTCATAAAGGTTGACAGAAAAGGGTGCTCATCTTACAGCAATTGATTACTGCCTTGTATGCATTGATGCTGCGGTGGTCTAGATGCAGGGTTCGTTCAATATCTGGTTGACATACACCCACTACGTAGCAAAAAGGGGGCTGGCCATGGCTAAAGTTGCAAATGCGTGGCTCAAAGTAGTTCAGTGGACAACATTCTAATCACAAATCACATGAGTACTGTCTTTCTTATAAATAATGAAATCTCAGGAGTTTTCATGTAGACGTGGTCTGTATACAATTTGTTGTACAGCAACATGCCGAACAGATGCAGATTCAGTGAACCTGTCATGTAAGAAAGCGGTACATACATATAGCGAAAAGAAAAGGTTTATCAATATACTGCCTTGAGTCAACACAACACCACCTGATTCNTTTGACAGTACTGGTCATGTCATGCATGCTGGGTCACCACAGCAGGCCACAGCAACAGGAGAAGACGATGATCATGCCGACAGCTTCCCACAGCAGCAAGTGCAGCAAGCTGCAGCCATGGCCGCTGGTGTTGCAAGGCTGCTACGCAGCACAAGCCGATCCACTGGTGCAGAGTCTTCAGCCAGTAGTCATCAGCAGCCTTCGGCAGAAGCTGCACCCCAGGCCAGAGACCCACACCCGACACCCGCACCTTCAGCAGGCACTGAACTGCAGCAAGTGCTGCATCCAGATGCTGAGCCACCTCAAAGCTCGGTACTCAGTGCTCAAATTGCACCAGGAGCTTCTTTGCCGTCAATTGTATCTGCAGCTGATGCCAGGCAGCAGCAGAGTGCAGACTCAGACAGCACAGGCACAGACAGACAGCCTGATGAAGCAGGTNATCACTCTCAGCAACTCGTTTTGCAAGTATGCTGCACGTGCAGGGGGTTTGCCAGGCAAGCGGTGCAAGCACTTCGCCCCCAGTACAGACAAGTTCAGCTAGTATCAGCGAGCCAGCACGGAAAAACCTTGCAAACGCTGCAGCAGCCTGTAGACGCTTTGGCTGGCTCAGCTTCTGGACACAGCTAACCTTGTCAATAGTCTCGGCCATCATCCTTCTCTTTTCAGTTGCCTTCACCTCTTCAGTGAGCTGTGCTGTTATCCTGATGTTTGAAGCTATGCTGTCGTGAATGCAGCTACATGTGATGAGCAACTTTGCCCNTGCACCTGTGGGGGCCCTACATGATGGTGGTCAGCTCTGCAGATCTGAGATATGCACAGCTCTCAGATTTGTGGGGTCAACTGCAATNAGGTCTGCAGCATGAATTGGTTCACAAGTGCAGCTGTGCTCACCGGCTGAAGCATCAACTAAGCCCTCACTTGTCATGGGATGGTCTACTGCGACGCTGGCTAGCTGATTGAGTGAGTCGCCTTGATGTGAGGCAAACAAGTGGTGTGACTGATTGACAAGATCAGGGACTAAGGCACCACCAGGAAAGCCTGCAGACAGGGAAGTATGATATGGCAGAAATCCATCAAGAGTCATAGTGCAGGTATAGGTATGTTGTGATAAGGCAGTGCCTGACATGCAAGAAACGTGCCCCGTTCGCGCAAATTGTCTGCCTTGCCTTTTAGACACAGCACTACTCTGAGTGCAAGCTCATTAAGATGTGTATACAAAGCAAGTGCAGACTACGATCTTTGACAGTTTGATTTGCTGAGGGAGGCAGACATATTGATGGCTGCCTTTGCGCAATGCCAAACAGTGGTAGCATCGTTAGCAGGTACACACGGCACATGCATCTCTGCAGATGCTGGCAGCAGTGTTTCGCAANGTGGCATTGGCAGCAACATTTAATGTTATGTTGGAAAACGCCAGACCTGCAGATCATGCAGGCAATGCATCCAAAGGCCCAGGCAGGTGCTGCTGGCACTTGAATGGACTGCACACCTGTGCTGTCTTCACACCCAGTTACTACGCTGGCGTTGACCTGGCTCACTGCCCTGTTGGTCACGCTCAATGAGCTCAGACTTAAGTAGAGAATAGAAGAAGTTTGAGCTTTGGCATGAGGACCTGCGAGGACAGTGGTTAAGTCCCGCGCCTGCTGAACAGCTACAGCATGTTCTCATCAGCTTTGCGATGACTTGCTAGTGTAGTTTGCGTTCACCGAACGCTCAGCATGCGATGACTTGAGGCGTCAGGGCCGTACCTGGTACTTTCGGGTAGCGCTGACATGATATGAAGGATGCAAGGCTCGCAACAAGCAAGACATAAGCTGTGGCCCGCTTATTCAGCTCCAACATGGGGTTGAGCTGGCAAGCTCAAGGTGTATCTCGAAACAGCGCAAAAGCCTTGCAGGCAACATTCAGATACCGTCACATGCTTGGAATGCANGCTTGACTGGATTTGCCTAGCAGGCGTTGCATGCTGTGCCACTTCAGAGAGGCCCTGCCCTTATGAGCCAGTCCTGAAGCTGCCTGTGTGCAAAGCCATGCCTGAAGCTGGCAAGCAAACCAGCAGAGTTGAGGAGCTGTTTACACTTCACTTGGCCATACACCGCTATGCTGTGCTGCCCGTGATCACCCCAACCATGCTTCTGAAAGGCCCTCTGTGAAATGCCTGAGCAGCACTAGACAAGTTGCATGCTCAAGTTATGTTCTCNTGTTACAGTCGTGTGCTGCTGTCAGAGGGGGATGAATGTGCGATCGTCGAGCATCATGGTGCAACAGTTTTCCAAGCTTCCTTGACGAAGCTGATACGGAAGTTACTCAAACTGAGCGTTTGATGCTCAGAACGACCTTTACGCTGATCATTGCACAGGCTGTTCACTTCCACTGTGCAGCGCAGCGCTTCCTGCGCATCCTTGAACATCAGCTTGCTATGTGCACGCCTCTCGCCTACCGCATGAGCCGGTTTATTGCCCCGCACTGGACAACAAGGCCGAGATAGAGTCAGCTCCTGCCGTAGCACAACGCATGAAGCAAGCCTCGAGTTCAGAGTACGCCAATGCTGAAGGGTGGGCGTTTNCAAAACAAAGCATGATGACAGGTTTGTAGCGCTATCACTGTCAACAGGATGTATGTCAACCTATCTCTAGCTATCTGTGCTCCACAGCAGATGCTGACGACAGACTCCAACTTTGCCGACGCTGCTACATAAATTTCTGCCTTTCCCACTGACTGGTGCAACATCAGCAGGTGGCTTGTCACACTTGAGCATGGCCCTGTGATACATGTTGCAGCATTCTGCCATGTTGATGATTGACACTTGTACTCAACATCAACTTACAGCAACTATAGTGCAGTGGCATTCACACTTGCACGGTTTAATCAGGGATAGTCTCTCTCACCCAAATCATGATCAGTGTACAGATGTTGTGAGCAACTGCAACCAGTTTCAACCTGTGTGACACCTCTGCAGGTTGACAGTGCCCAATAGAGAATGGCCTGGCTTGCTCGAATGGCTGCACCAACTCAGCGGATCTCCATCAGAGCACAGTCGCCAGGCTGCAATTCACATCTTTGCAGCACTCACTGAAGTCATAGGTACCTGCAGCCTGAGCACATGCTGTGCTGCACTACAAGTACTTCATCAATAGGGTGTTCAAGTACTGCAAAGCACTTTTGACCAAGTCTCACTCCCAGAATGTGCGTCCTAGCAGCATATACTGACATCACATGCATGCATGCATGTGCGCTATTNAGTGCATCGGTTACATGCACAGACATAGTCCTGTAGTTTGACTGGCGAGGTGTTGAGGTAATGCCATACTTGCAGGATGCAGATGATGAACGGCAGATGCCGTCGGCATGGAAGATGTCTGCTGGAGAAGAGCCAGTCAAGACACAGGAGCCACGCTTGTAGTTTACATCTGTTCAACTGTCAATACATGTCAATTCCCCAGCCAGCATGAATGTAGAAACAGAGCAGCTCTTATTTTGAACCCAAGCCAAAGACTTTCGTGCACCTCTTTGATGCGTAGCCATGCCTATGATGAACATGCTGCCAAGTTGGCTCGTTGGCTTGTATCTGGACCAGTTTGGCAAAGCTTGCTGACAATGTCTTTGCCAGTCTGTTTGGTTGAGCCAGCTATCAACAATGTGGAGTCAATCAGCTTCATAGCTGTAACATAATTTCAAGGTGTGCCAGGGTACCTACTAGGCGTTTGGCTTGATCTGACATAATAAGAGTTGGCTTGTAAGTACTAGGAATGAGTACTCTGAGTCGTTTGCGTGGCAGATTGAAGTCGTCTCTGACTGTTGTCAACAGGGTGTGAGGTAGTACTGTGCACATTANGTCATTCACACTGGACCAAGTAATCCTGCATGAAGGCTCAGCCAACCAGGGCCACTGGTACATGCTGCAACGCGCGTCCGATAACCACTTCCTCATGAGGAGTGATGCTCTTGCTCCCAAGGCAGTGCTGGAGCGGGATGTGCTTGCGCATTACAAGGAACGCGTTGCTGCCTTGGTGTACCGGCGACAGCGCCTAAGGTGCCTTTGTAATCCCCTTTGCTGCGAGTTCTTGACAGCATGGGCATGTGCAGTTGACTTGTGACGGGGTCAGGCCGGTTCCCTTGCCCACAAGGGAGACTCAGGCTCACTGTACATTGGCAGAGCAAGGTTCAATGAGAAATCCCCAAGCTCGTGTACTCTGTACAGGCAGGACGCCTATTGTCCTTGATTTGTCAAGCGCAACACTCACCTTGTGTTGCACACAATGCATCACCTACACCGTCTGTGATGAAATGCATCCGCGTTCTCATGCAGTGGATGACAGATCTGATTTGGGGTATATGACTGCAGGAATGAGGCGACAATTGTGCCACCCCGCACAATCGGCACAAATATTCCTATGCCAGGCTGCGTGACACCCATCAGGACCCTGTACACTATTCCTCCACCAGCACCTACTGTGGTGCAGTCCACAGCTGCAGGCCCAGACTGGACCCTTGCTGCATACAGNACGGCAGGTTGAACCCCTCAATTGCTCGGGCAGCATAAGTTTGGGTGAATTAGCTGCTGTTGTAAACTTCGTGGTTGACTGCAATTGTGCATCAGCTGCAGCTTAGCAATAAAATTCAGGTTGTGGGCGTGGCAACTGCATGATTTGACTGCATCAAGCTTCAGGCATTAGTACAGCCAGTGGCATATCAATGCAAGGATGTGATGGACCAGTGTGATGTATGTACTCGGTATGCTTTTTTCCCAGCCACCAGCTAGCTTGACACATCCACAACATGCAAGCTGCACCGGCGACTCCCATAGCTGAGTTGATTGTTCATTGACGTGCAGGTGACTGCTATCTGGAGTATGACCGTGTCACAGGTCGCTATCTGGATGCAGCTGTACCTGTACAGAGCGGACCTGTTCTGGATACCTTCACCACACCTCAGCAAGTTCCTCTTTCACCTCAGCAGATGCCTCAGCTGCAGATACCAACTACACCTTCAATGGTGCTGCAGCCAGACAAATCCGTCAACACTCAGTCACAACGTGGTTCTGGGGGCAATCGTAGAGATGCTGATGAGATTGAGTGGGAGGACTTGGAGCTGGATGACATTGACCTCAGGCTGAAATGGTCGGGCCTTTTCCACAGACGTAAGAGGGCTCCCGGCACATTCATGATGAGACTAAAGGTAGGCTTAGCCTTGTGTTGGTGACATTGTACTGCTGCCCACCCTGTCGTGAGAGCAGTTGTGTCCTTGGACGTATGAGGGCTCCTGGCACATTCATCATGAGACTAAGGGTATGCTTGGCTGAATGTTTCTTGCACTGGTGACATTGTACTGTTGCACACCCTGGTGTGAGAGCAAGGTTGCCCTTGGCCCTGAAGCTTGACTGTGGGTATTCTTAATTCACTCCAACCAGGTACTGCACACCTGAGCAGAAGGCAACATCTGTACAGGGAGCAGAGCAGGCTGACATACACTGTGATTGTTGCAAATAGAGTTGCAAGATTGCGGGTATGCAGAAGACATGCTTGTCATGGCATGCAGTCACCCACCTGTCACTGCAACGTTGTTTGTCACAATTGGCCATAGATTGCCACATGGGCAAATTCATGTGGTCATGTGACCGTAATTGTGAGACAATATTTGATTGATTGACTGATCAATTATGTGGTNCATGCATCCAAATGAGACTAGTATGACGTATACTGCTTCCACCAGGACATCTGGGCGGCGACGAGGATTGCAAAAGAGAGCGCAGTCAACAGAGAAGCTGAACATTGGAGTGATGATTTGGCAGCAGGCAACCATCCATAGGGCTGTTGTAACGGGATTCTGCACAGCAAACACGGACTCACGTGTCAAATGAGCATCGATGTTGAATGGCAAGAGCTTTCAACATACAATCAAGCTGAACATACACTCATGTACTGTGGGCATCTGCATGGGCAGCAAGTCTGCTATGCTATCAGCAGAAACAGTTGCAAAAAGGCATAGAATGTGGGCTGAAGTGGGCAGACTCTGATTGATGATGTTGGGCTGCATGCTTCTTGTTGTGTTTGCATAGCAGCAGCTTGGACCAAGNGCAGAGAGCCAGGTCTGGGCTAGACATAGAGCTAGGTCTGTTTCTCCTGCAGGCCGACTTGCATGGTTGCAGGACAACCAAGGGTATGTTGCGACCAATTGGTTCCTGTTCCTGGCCCCTTTCTCCCTACTAATTCTCCCCTACTGGTATATCTCCCCTACTCCCTCAGGAGCATACCAGGACTCAAAGCGTAGTCCTTAATATGTCTGAAAGTGGCATGTCCTCGGCAGTTGCAGGCAGCATGCATAAGGCAACAATTCGGTGTGGAAGCTTTGGGTAAAGCGGTGCAAATAAGTACTTACATATCTTGCAGTATAGCCAAGCTAGTATTGATGCTGGCTATCACTGCAGGGAGGCTATTGTCGTTGTATACAGTCGCACAGTGATGCACACAGACAGGCGCAGCTGAAGCTACGGGCATGCACAACCTGCAGCATACATGGCATAACGTGCGGGTCATGGTGAGCAATTTTCAAATTGAACACAAAAAGTACAAAACTCAAATTCCGGTCACCCAGTATATTCATGCTGCATACCGGAAGGCTGTGCGACCAACGTTGTCGAGACACGCAAGCACTGTACTGTATATGCCACCGACTATCCAATCAAGGTACACTGCACAGCTGCCGCTCGTAAGTCGAAATGGACGACCTGGATGACCTGCTAGACTGCGAGCAAGACTTGTTCTCAGTCGCGGCCGAAGATGAAGGTACTGCCAGCAGTCTGTACGCTGCAACGCATANTCAAGGTGTCTGCTTTGTGGCGCAAGCTTCATTGCGAAGATTGGTGAGCCAGGCACCTCGCCTTGGACTTGCTTGAAAGCCATGCGCACTTCATCATCATTGCCAACCTGCGCAGCACATGCAGCCACTGTGCATGAGTTTGATCAGTGCCGTATCAATTTGCTGTAGTTGCACTGTGAGTGCGCAGTGCAATCCTGACATAAGTAAATCTCCAGTATGTGCATTGCTGAGTGTCTATCCGAAGGTATGGTCTTACTCTCGAATTTACTTATTTACTTTAACAACGGTGTTTCTGAACCTATCATTAATTTCTTCGTTTTCTGCCAGAAACCGCGTTCCGTTTGTAGCTTCGGAGTCGAGCGGAATTTGACGGCACGTGAGTGTATGCACATGTTCCCCCTTGCATGCTGCACAGTTGATGAAGCGTTCATCGGCATCTTATGCACCGCAGGATTGCATGACCGTTTCACGTCTGTGTGTGCACCGTGTTCAAATCGCTTGTTGCACGTAGCCCTGTCCTCAGCATGCAGAGTTCTGANAGTGCTGATGCTACTGAAGGCCAAAGGTACCTGGGGCCTAAACAAGATGCGGCCCATAACACCTCCTCGAGGCTTGGTGGATAGATTCTCAATTGGAGGCATGCCAGGTGTAAGGGCAATTGCAACAGCCCTGCCCACTTCCACAGTAATCATGCGTCGCTTGGCAGGGCTGTCTTCCAAGGGCCGTTGTGGCAGTCCCAGCTTGATCTTGTCCATTGCTGTCAAGATGATGTCCACAGTGATCTGTGCAGCTTCCTCACGCACCTGCAAGCACCAGCAGCATGTGGGCGTGTGGCTACAGGCGGTTTGAGTGATGCCCACAAACCTCTAGTACACAGTGGTGGCGTGCATCACTCATTCCACCTGCACCTAAATAGCTTCCACGTGTGGAGGGGGCACAAGGTAGCAGGCACCCCACAGATATGGGGAACGAAATCCCTCAGTATCAAAAGCCTTTGAGGCCGATTTGTCCGATGATAACTCACAATGAAGTTTGATTGACCTGCCCAGTACAGTCAAGTTGGCAATTGCAACCACCCTGGTCATATGGAAAAGTGTACTGGGGTTTATCAGTCGTTGAGAGAATCTGATTAGTGCAAAGATTGATGAGCATTGTTGAACGCTTGCTGAGCAATGATTGTGCATACCGCAAGGATGGCAGCCTCATTGAGTAGGTTAGCCAGCTCAGCACCAGAGTACCCAACAGCCAGCTCGGCAACCTTCTGCAGCACTGCGTCGTCATTGCTGCGGTCAATTGGCTTGTTGGCTGCATGCACCTGTATCAGGCAAAGCCTATCGTCCCAATACATACAGCGTATGGATGCCTACATGGCGTTGCCAATCACAGCATTCACAAACGTGGGTGAATGCCAACAATCCTGGACTGTTGAGCAACACTGTCTGTGTGTGCTGCAAATTGGATGGCAACCCTGGCTTTGAAAGGCTATAGCCATCAAAGCATACCAGCTGCCAACCTGCTGTGTAAACACAAGAACCATGCAAGCATTGCTGCTGTTTGGCACTGTCCACATATCACAAATACAGCATCGTAGAGGCAGACAACATGGTGTGTCAACTCACAAACAGTACACTTGCACAGCTGCACCGCTTGGCTGTAAAGCATAGACAACAGGCAATGACCAGATGCAAGTAGGTGTGGAATGTTGATGTGGATTGACAAGGAGGGGATTAGTCAAGCACAGAGCATGCATAGATCACCTGGTAGACATCTGGTGCATACAGTGCAAAAGGCATGTCGGTCATGACTTCCCCAGGTCGGCACAAAGTTGCAAACTTCCAGTCAATCCGCACCCTGCACATTTTGTTGAGCTGAGTCACGAGGCATCTTTAGGGCAGATGTCTGTGCAAATGATTTCTGTTGGTTGATTCACAGCAAACACAGCCAGTGGTGGCAGCAGCACGGTACAGCAGCAGGGTACTTGTGCGCTGTTGTCAGGCGGCATTCTGTGTGTTGGTGACGAGCTGTCACCTTTGTGAAGGCATTTCAGGCAACAACCCTTGGAGCAATGCAACAGAGGGCGCTAACACCTCCTGCAGGTTCAAATGCACTGCTGTTCCTGCACTGCTGATGATTGTTTGCTAATACCCCTCTTTTGTGACGCCCAGCAAGGACTTCGCTAACATGAGCAGCCAGGATCAGCATGATGCCACACATTGGATGCTTGCCATTTCCNTCTGTAAAGACCTGTGCATCTTCTGCACCAAGATTGTCCACCAACAGCTGCCGCATGCTCATGTGCTTGCGTGACTTTAGCAAACTGCAATTTGCATCAGCTTTGTGGGACATAATGGCTGCCATGCAGGACTGCAGCTCATGTCCATCCGTGCCAGATGCACCTACTGCAACTCCGGACAGCAACGTAAATGTAGCAACAGCAGCAATATGAACCCAGTCAAGATGCACTGTCTGCAAGGTGCATGCTTAAGTTGCATGGTTGAAGGTGCACAAGGTCATGTGAATCTATCAAGGCAAAAGAACAGGCGGTTGATTCCTGTAATGACTGTTGTTCACCTGGGAGCGACTCTAGCATTGAGTCTGCACTGTGTTTGCTGCTGCTGACAGGCAGCCTGTAGGCAGATAGTCCAGGTACAAGGTTCTCCGCGCTGTGAAAGCGATGCCTGCCAGAGCGGCAGATGCCCCTGTTGTGTTAATTTGCACAAGCTGGAACCTATCAGCAGCATCACGCTAACCACAAGCGGTACATGATGAGCGGGCTGCAAATCTNGCTGGTCAAGCCACTTTCTCTGCGCCTTTGAAAGCTTCTGCGGCCTTGGGTCAATAAGTGTGCACCTGTGCAAGAGGCCAAGCATTTGATGGGCTGTCAGAAGTGCATCAGGCGAGCCCATTCGCACACAGAATGCTGAGTAGATGCAGATTCTGCCCACACTGGTGTCACAGCAGCAGTGACATGCAGGTTACAACACAAGCCGAGTGAGCAAGTACTGCATGAAACACAAGACACATGCTGATTGCAAAGGCCCCAGCAGCAGCTGTGCCCTAGCGGGAGCTCCCGTATTGCTCAACTGTTACTGGCCATGCTGCCTGGTCGCCAGTTGTCGACAGCATCAAGCATAACAGCAGGAGGCATGTCTGTCTGTGTGTATGAGGGCTGACCTGATGCCCCTCACAGTCTGCAGCTCAAAGGAGAGGCTGCCGCTGCCTCCTGCCACATCCAGCACACCACTCCCACTNCTGTTGTACCATTGCAGTACATTGATGAGCTCATGATGTTGAGCAGTGCATGCCTTCAAGTGCAGTCTTACCAGGCAGTCAGGCAGTGCAACTGACATGCTGCAGGTGACATGTTCCCCTCAAGCTACAACATGTCCATCATTAATGCTCAGCATGGCAGCTGGGACCGCAATGTGCCGTTGGGCTACCGCGTCATGGTGCTGAACTTGGGAGAGGATGGGCTGGCACGCAACTACTCGGCCCTAGCGGAAGGCTGGCTGCTGCCCAACAACACTGTCTGGGGTATGATTGCTCAGCCCAGTGGCAGTGCCTGATGCCCCGACATTTGTACTTGCACCCCCAATACTGTATGGTCATGTGACCTGTGTGTGCGCGGGCAACTCCAGCTTTGCTGTGTTGATGTGGGAGGAATCAGGTCTAGACACGTGTTTGTAGGGGGTTTGATGATGTTGTCTGAATGAAGGTGCCTGGCCAAATTGAGCTGTGTCGCCGGGTCACCCCCACCAACCACCTCCCTTCTCTTTTAGGGACATGGGCAAGTCTTGCATTGGTGCTGACATGCTGTGAGTCGTTGTTGCAGGTCGCCCAGCAGATGTACTGCCAATGCGGACGATAGACTGTGAGCCCATCCTGCAGGAGAATCTGGGCGCCTTGGACTGGGAGCTGTCCGAGGAGGACTACAACACCTTGTCAAACCTGCCCCAGGAGCGAATATTCAGCGGTGACGGCATTGCCATTGATGAGAAGGGTCCATGGCACAACTATGAGGAGCTGTGGGATGAGCCCAAGGTTGCCCCAGCCTCATGACCTGTCTCAAACCCCCCTTGCAACATTCATGGGTTAGGCACGGCATGTGAAGCATGTTGAGACACTTGCTGTATTATTTTGCTGCTGAAATTTGGGCAGGATTTGGTGGTCTTGCAGTGCAGTGATGCCAGATGGAGCGCTGCACAGCAGCAAAGCCTGTGGCGATGNGCTTGCTTGTCTCATCCTGCACCTCCTGCAGCCGCCTGTGTGCTAAGTCTGGTGGCCTCACACAGCCTGCACCACACGACTTCAAGCATGAGGCGCAGTGTGCACTCAGAGCACATGGCATGCGGGCATGAGAGTGTTTAAAATCAAAGGACAAGGGCAGCTTGTGTCACAGACAGCTGCCATGCAGCTTGAGGCACACACTGCGGCCAGATGTTGGAGGCCTGTAAGGGGGTTTCACGTTGAACATGCCAGATGCAGGGTCTCAGAGCTGTATGATGCTTTTTCGAATGGACTTGCACTTGCACTTGCACTTGGAACATGGCNCAACATGAGACAAGCCCAACTGAGTGAGAAACCCTGAGTCAGCTCTGTGGAAGAGGAGCAGGCAATATTGTGTTGGGCTGCATGCTGAATCATGGTGAGCAGCATCTCCTATGCATGCTGTCCAACTGACAAGTCGTCTGAGCACATTGCCACTTGTGTTGAAAGGCCAGCCAAAACATGATAGCACAGACACAATCCCACCATGCACAACAGCCACAGCGATGCATGACAGCTGTGATGCAATACAAGATTGGCATTGCAAGGGACATGTATGCTACAATGGACGGCACCTGAGCCTCCTGGGCAGCCTCCCAGGCATATATTTTGAGCACTCTGATGCCAGAGAGCAGCTGGTTGGTCAGCTTCACTCTGCTATCAGTCTCCTTCAACATCTTGCGCCGGAAGGAGATAATCTTCTTCACAAAAATGGCGGAGGACGGGGTGCTGGCAATGAGGATTGCCATCCCAATGAAGGTGGCCCACCTGCAATTATAGATTAGGTCGGTCACTGATGAGCAGAACCCACACACACGACCAACAACAAGTTGCAGCTGAAACCTGAGGACCTACTACACTGCCTGCAACATGAAGCACGACGCATTGTGCCACAGAAACGGGCAACACTCACTGCCTGCAGCCTGGCGTGCCAGGGCTGTCTGCTCTATATGCGCGATCCATACATAGTGCTACAGCTAGAAGACATGCAGGTAGATATATCCATGCACCATGTCCGTGCCATTGACTGATTGTCTCAGCACAGCACATACCTGATCTGGAAGTANGCTATACCATTCATGTGACTTTGGTTGAAAATGAAGAGGCGGCGGCTGGGCATGATGACCCGCAGCGCACTTCTCAGCTCATTAGGGTGAGACGCTGCGTCTGTAGCCTCAAGCCTGATGTCCCTGCTGCACTGCTGGGGAAATCTGTTTTCGGTTACAAGTTCAAACTCCGTCTTTTTTCGGCGCCTCTGTTGTGGCCCTGTGGAGTGCCCTGTTCCAGAAGTGATTGCTAGAACCCTGGAAGGCAAACACTGTTTATGAGCGTTGGGCAGGCCCTTGATGTTGCTCATGCTGCAACTGTACCTAGAGCCGCCGTACATTGCACTGTGTGCCATTATTTAGCTTGAATCCCGTCCCCTCCCCTCCCTTCTCAACCCCCGCTCCCTCAACGTAGCGCACTGGTTGCAGGTTTGATAGTGACTGAGCTTACCTTTCCGACACCATGCAGCTGGGTGCATGCAGGCTATCCAGTTGTTGCTGTGCAGGCNAGCCAGGAGGAGGCACGATGGAGGTGACGTTTACAGAGCAGAATAGTGACCACAGAGCAGAGCAGCACAGGGTGATGTGAAATGGGGTCAAGCAGGATAGGGCAGGGCACAGCAGGGCAGGGCACAGCAGGGCAGGGCGCAGCATGGCAGGGCACAGCGGCAGGCATCCAAAGCACAGCAGCAGCACAGCGAAGCAGTCAGGCTGCTGCTGCTGCTGCGATGCTGCTGCTGCTGCTCCTCTGCATGTTATGCTGCTGTTGCTGCTGCACTAGACTTCCCTACACAGTTGCTGCTGCTGCTGCAGCTGCTGCTGCTGCGATGCTGCTGCTGCTGCTCGCCCTTACCCTTACCTTGCCGCTGCACTTGTGACTCTCCACTGCTTGTAGCCTGCATACACAGCCATTGCTGATGAGAATCCACAGTCGCTGCTTGCTTCTGTTGCAACTCTGTTGATATCTTGGTCTTGTCATGGCAAAAACTGATGCTGCATAGTGTGCCGTATATGTTGCATCATGTTGCACATGGCAGGAGACTAACAGCTCTGTAATATAGCTGTATTCATGCAGAGCCTTGATGGCATGGCTGTGTGCTGTCGCCGATCTCAATGTCGCAATGATAGAAAGCAGACAAGGCCACTCTGTCATGCTTGTGCCTTTCAAGCAGAAGATAGCCTTTGCAACATGCAATGATCATGTTGTATTACCGTAGCACTGGCGCCCTTGCCTATCACATGCTGAAGCTCATAACCCTCAACGTCCACAGGGTACAGGTCTTGTGACCTGTGACGAACANGTGCGGCATCTGCATCATGTGCATTGGTGTCAGGTCAAAGGTTCAGGATTCAGAATTTGGGATTTGATCTGGGTCTGATCAACAGCATCAGCACGCCATATATTCCTGTCACAGCACTCAACAGAATACCTAATTTGCACTACACCTGGCATTGTCCCGTGTGATGTTCCTGTCCACAGCTTGGGTACTGGGCAAAGCATGCTTCTGTTAAATAGGTTGGCTGCAGCGCACATGCATCCTGGGCTTACATGCAGTGTTTCCTCTACAGGTCTTCTACACATTCCACATTGTTGGCTTTGTGGGCTTCATGCTGTTTGCCTTCATCCACTACCAGAACATGTGGACCTATACCTACCCAGGTGAGCGCAACTGCGCACACTGCAGCTGTCATCAAACAGAAGAACCATATTGCAAATGTGCCTGCTGTATTAAGCTGGTGAAGTGGTGGCGGCCCAAGCACAGCGGGGTTCATTGCATGTTTTGAAGACTGTGTGGAATCTGCTTCATGGCTCCTTTGCTGCAAGCCTCAGACGCAGTGTCTGCTGTTGTCATGCTGCTCTGGCTCTGCATGCCACAAGTCAATTTGCACGAACACCTCGCCCAACTGGGACAAAGTCCACAGTGTATTGGCTTGCTTCCCAATGGCATGCATCAGCGGCCTTGCCCCGCTCATCTTCTTGCTACTGCTTGCAGGCTTTGCACTGTACCTCCTGGATGTCACCTTCAGGATTGCACAGCGCATGCACGTCACTCCAGCAGATGGATCGTCCAAAGCATCAGAGGATGGAACCCTAGCAACCCTGACCTTCAGATGGAGCCATGTGGCGGACCTCCTGCCGTCCCAGATCATGTGGATCAATGTGCCCAGTATCAGTATCCTGCACTGGCACCCAGTCAGCGTTGCACATGTGCAGCTGGATGATGTGCATGACAGCGAGAGCACAGGCACAGTCACTGTGCACTACAAGGCTTATGGAAACTGGACAAAGGTAGCTGTAGCTCAAGGAACTCAGCTTTGATGTCATAAGCACATGCACTCTGTTCATGTAGTGCCCATCATCTCTATGCATTACAACATGAGGCATATTCAATTAAATACCTTGCATGTGCACAAGCTAGCCGCAGTCAGTCAAGCAAGCTCTGTGTGTGAATCAATGTCATGTGCACCCCAAATTGCGTCGCTGTCATGTATGGAGCTGACATGGCAATGCCATGGAGGTACACTGCATACAGCACATATCTCTAGCACTCACAGCCAGAACTCAAGCTACACCCCTATGCCTTAGCATATGCTGCTGTGCACCACAACTGCCTGNCGCTCAAGGATGCAAGGCTGCGCCCATGTGGTCCACATGATGTCCATGTGACGCAGCATGTGACAGGAACCCTACGATGAACCTCGTCGCCAGTCCGTATTATGTTGCTTTGACTTAGCTGGTCTGCATATCGCAATTGCTGCGCACCAGGGCCCTTCTGCCTATCATGAAAAGCATGCACAGAGGGACTGCATTGCCACAGCTTGCCACTACAAGCTCTTTAGTCCCACCAGTGTTACACACGCAGCGTCACTGCAGACAACCAGTATCGCGCGCGGCTGTCGAGGCCCCAGAGCGGGTTCTCGAACAGCAAATTGCACAGCCAGATGAGAAGCTCCCGCCAGGCCTCAACCGATACAGTAGTCGCGTTACACAGCCAAAAGCACAAGGGGCTTCACAGGCGATGCTGTACGCAACAGGCCTTTCCGAAGAGGACATGCAGAAGCCACAGGTATACAGCAAAGATATCAGCACCTAGGCAGCACTGTACACTTACTGTGGGCACACAGCATGCCTGTTTTAAGCAGCAACATGCCTTTTAGGCTTCTAAGGCCTCTGGCACAACATCTCACAGGACTGAACTGTTCTGCAAATGCAGATTGGAGTGTCTTCTGTGTGGTACGAGGGCAACCCGTGCAACATGCATCTTCTAGATTTGGCAGCAGAGGTGAAAGCCGGGGTTGAGGATGCTGGGATGGTGGGGTATCGCTTCAACACTATTGGGGTCAGCGATGCAATCTCTATGGGTACAGAAGGCATGAGCTTCAGTCTGCAGTCCCGAGACATCATAGCAGACAGCGTGGAGACTGTCATGGGCGGCCAGTGGTACGACGGCAACATATCACTGCCTGGTTGTGACAAGAACATGCCTGGGGTTTTGATCGCCATGGGGAGACTAAATCGGCCTTCCATCATGGTGTATGGTGGGACCATCAAGCCGGGGCAGAGCACAGTCGACGATGAGTCATACGACATTGTCTCAGCATTCCAGAGCTACGGTATGTAGCACCCTGTTGAGCTGACTTGTCATGCAATGAAATGGTCACTCCCAACTGGGCAAAAAGTTGAATGGCTTCTGCGCTTGAGCATGCTATGAATCACAGGCTACAGTACACGATTGTGCATGCCCTTGCATACACCTCAAACAAGGCTATACTGGGTAGAGGTGGCAACATGCATGAAAATCCCACATGCATCTGTCACTATATATGTCTGTCTGGAGGCCGATCCAGTGAACGCTGTTTTGAGCAAACATGACTTGCAGAGCCTGTCTACAAGTTTGGCAGAGCGCTTGCGCTGTTCCAAAACAACTCTAAAAAATGCCAAATTTTTGCCATGTTGCCTACATTCAGTATGTTCAGAGTCTGTCGAAAGCATGCAACACTACAAATTGCTTCATGCATGCCAAAGCTGCTGCAGTCATGTCCATGTCATCNGCATGCACAATCACCACTGCTGTCTGCAGCTACTGCGTAGTCACCAGTAGTTGCGTACCACAGACTCAAAACCGCTCATTCAACAGGGCCGTCAAGCTTTGTATTAGCTGCATCAGGCAACAATCTTTGCCAGGGACAGCCTAACCAACAATGACCAACACAGCAAATGACAGCCCGTTGACCATGTATTGACTGGCCTGCGGTGACACATACACAAAATGAACCAACACAGCATTGTGCGAGAGTTAATGTGTTGATGACTGCTTGCACGCATCCAGATTACCCCCAAGGGTGGATGACTGCTTGTGGACCTGTTAGTGTGGCAGTGGCGTTGTCACATCAGTGTGAACGTGTCGCATACTGCCTTGCACTGACCTTGTTGATGATGCGCGCAATATATAATTAACGCTATTGACCCGCACTGCTGCACTGCAAGGCTGCCGCTGGTCAGTCACTTACATGCCGTGTTGTGACCAACAGAGCGAGAATCTGTTGTCTGATCACAGCCTTTCACCACTGGCTGGGCTGCACTACATCCCCGACTACCTTGCAGTTGATGACCAGAGCCGATTACTGACCTGCGTAGTGCAGTCCAAAAGCAAGTGGACCCAGGTACAAAAGCTTGCTTGATTCTCAACAGCACGTCTACGGGTGTTGAAAACATCTAGCAATTGTCAGTGGTATAATTCAAGTACTTCATCCTGTCAGGTATCTGGGCGGCGCCTGCAAAGCTATGGAGGAACGCTTCATGACAAATGGGGTGGCTTGTTGCAAGCNAGACTCTGGTCACCACCGGATGCATCTGCAGCTCCTCTGCGGTTGGGATGGCGCTGTGACTGGTCTTCTGCATTTGGATCGACTGAAGTGAGAAGAGCCTCTGCAGGATGCTTCTGACCCTGTAACAACATTGCAGGAGACACTGACGGTACAAATTATGGGCTGAACAGCATGGCACCAATAGGCTGTAAACAAGCTAAACAGGCTTAATCTTCCTTTGGTAGAAACTCAGCATATAGCTGAATTGACTCACAATTACGCATGCATTGCAGCTGCCTTGTGTCATGAGGANACTGATGTAGGGGCGTCTGATGGCACATTTGAAAGTCCAGGGTGCAGAGCGCAACTCTGCTGAGAAGATAAGCTACAGCTAGTGACGCTTTGTAGCAGAATTGGTACAGATACCAGCTGCACTATGATGAGGGCCTGGCATGCAACGGTTCTAGGCATCGCAGACCCGACTGAGGATGATTCCAACTGACAAGCAGCAGCTCACTGCACTGTCACTTCTATACTCCTTACAATGTCAGTTTTATGCTCCTTGTAGGCGTACACTGGGCTCACACACATCATGCATTACACATGCAGAGGCAACACATGTATGAGTCAAGCTGTTCTGACAGTCACGAAACAAGTCTGCCTGATTTGGCAGAGCCCCAAAGCCCCTCAAACCTGGTCATGGAGACTTCTATTCCAAATGCATTGCAGTGTATCTGCCGGCACCCAAGTACCGGGCTCATGCCATGCCATCAACATACATTGGAAGATGCATTGCAGTACAGAGCATACTGTGGGTGATAGGCAGGTGATGATCCAATGCATGATCCAATTATATTAGGGAATGATAGAATGATTATAGTTACCCAATGATATTGTAATCGTGATACTGACTTCACTAGGCAGGGGTGACCTGAAGGCGCTCTGCATCTTCAATGCGCAGGGATCCCATCTGACCCGAGCTGGCCATCAGTAAACAGATACGCTCATTGGTGGTTGTGAAGGTGGGCACCATGTCTATCACCGGGGAGCTCCTGCAACGTTCAAACAGTTCAAAGTCTTTACCAACCACATGCAAGGTGTTCATAACCAAACGTTGGTAGCGCTTGAGCTCAGTTGAAGTCAATTGAATGTGAACTGCCAAGCAAGTGGAGTGTTGAGTGCAATGGCAAGTACAATGCTTACGCCATGCTACTGGCATCATGTGTATGCACAGCAACATCAAGCGAGCAGTTGCATCAGTTGAGGCTTATCCATGACGCATGATAGATCAGTTGAGGTGTCAGCATGCTATCACCTGAGGGTTCAGGCATGCTTGTGCCAATGCATGCCATTCATATGCCCTGTGAAATGGCTTTGGGCGTGAGAGGTGGAGAACACAGTGTACAATAAGTGAGAGATCTGCAAGCAGGTTAGGATGACATCTTGCTCATAAAACTGATCTGTGGGAGAGCTGACACATTAGTATTCAGACATTGACCCCATGGCTGAAGGGTCTGTCAGAATGATGGTGCGCCCTAACCTTGCATTGCCGAGATCCAGAGCATACGAGCACTGCTGCTCTGCAGGGTCCGGCTCANCTGTGAAAAACAAGCTGTGGTGATTGTGTCAAGTTTTGTGTAGGCGGTTTCAGAGGGATCTGCAAGGGGCCGTACAGCACATCCAGGCCCCCAACGCTCTGAAGGAAGCTGTGAAGCAGCTGTACAGGGCCCACTGCAAGGAAACGCTTGACACCGCCAGCATCGAGCAGGAAGTGCTCTCCGAGTATGACCGGTAAGCTACCACTGCCTGACCTCGCTGCACACTGTACCCACAGCGTCATTGTGCGGCGCAGCGGGTTTTGTTTCACTTGTGACTCGCACTCATGTGCTTGTTTGGCATTGGTGATGTTGCAAATGCACAACCGGCTGGATCCTGGGCGACCAAGTGAAGTGTATGCACAGTCATATGGTCTTCTCACCCGATGTCTGTGGCAACACTAATCATAGTCATACAACCTTCTCAGCCTCTGTCTGTGGCTGCAGGCAGCGAGAGTTCCTGGAGAAGACAGTAGACACGCTGAAGCACAAGCTGACACAGGAAGTCCAGCAGCACAAGTCTCAAAACAGCAAAGCCATGCAGGTCTGCTATTGAACCATGTCTGCTTGTGCAAACAGTCAGTGATATGCTTTTTGTAGGTTGTACACAGAGATATCAAGAGTGGCAATGTGTTACTGACCAAAGGATTTGCTTCTGCTAAAGTTTGTGATGTTGGACTAGCGCGGGTGATGGCTCACACCTCCTTCCCAAGCTCTAGTCACGACGCGCAGACTACATTCCATTACGCTGCCCCAGAGATCCTGATGTGCGAAAGGTGAGTGACAAAGTCACTGATACTGCCTGCCATGCCGTGCTGCGCTGTGCTGCAAGTGCTCTGGGCCTAGGTGGACATGTGTAGCGCAGCGAGGCGACATACGGAGAACGTTTGTTGCATGACATGCATGACAGCCAGACTGCTTTCTAACGAGTCATACCAGGGCATTGCCTTCATGGGGCTCTGCTGAGGGCCCTGCTGGGGCTTTGCTGAAGGCCCTGCTGAAGGCCCTGCTGGGGCTCTGACCTTGTGCGCATGCTGTCTCATTGGTCTAGCATGCCCAAGTGCTAAGCAATGCTGGCACACATCAACAGGCATGACCAAATGTAGGCTATCACCAACATGTCCATGCATGCAGGAGTGACCATAGAGCTGACATCTTCAGCTATGGTGTGGTGTTGTGGGAACTCATCACACACCAAAAATGTGAGAGAGGCATGTGGCGAGACTTTCAGGCAAGCATACCTGCCCCTGTCAACCCTGTAACGGTTGTAACACACTCTTTTGGTCTAGCAGACACCTTCATCATTCAGGACAAGCAAGGATTGCAATTATGGCTCTGCAGCGCACAACATACTGTGATGGTGCATCTCATTTTGACACTGGGATGGGGGGCAATGGTCAGACCAGATACAGAATCACAGGCTGACCCNTCACGCCTTGAGGATATGACAAGCAGCTGCTTCAGGTATTGCTCCTGACATGCAACGCATTCCAGGACAACTTTCAAGACATTTTTAGGATAGTCAGTGCTGCTATGCAAGTGTCAACTCTAACGCGAATCAGAGCTGACCATGATGCTGAGCTGTTGTAGCTCATGCATAGGAAAACATGAGCTCCTTCAAATATTTGCTTGGACACGTGCCATTTCGAGCGCAAGATAGCCAGCGTTAGCATCAACTATTTTGTATAAGCTCAATGCACCGGAACACAAGTAGTGACAATGACTACAGCCACTTCACAGCAGAGATGGTCCAGCTAGGCACAGCATGTCGGACACAGCCATGCATCCTCCATGATGCTGCTTTACTCTGCAAAAGGGTACAGCAAGCACTAAGAAGCACGGATAGAGTGTACATACAGAAACTTGATGCTTTACTGCACAGCACAGCACATTTCAATGTGTGGCACAGCACAGCACAGTCAGCACAGCACAGCACAACAGCGCAGCACAGCACAGGGCGCAGCACAGCACAGCACACAGCACAGCACAGCATGCACACCTGTCTCTTATCCACAGCACAGCAGCACAACTGTATTGTGCTGCACATTTGCAAATAACACAAATGATCAGTAGCGCAGTGCACCCTATTGCACTGGGCATCACGCTAATGGTTTGCAGGTCACAGCCATCCCAGGTGGTTGCAAGCTGTCAACGAGCAAGCGGCAACACTGACACATACGTCAAATCTGTTCCACACAGAAGCAGGGGTAAGAACACTAGCTGCAACAAGTGTTGTGTTTGCAAGCCCTCGCCCGAGCCCTCGCCCAGCATTGGCATCGTGACTCTGCCACTTGTCACACCAAGGTGCTTTGCAGCTGTATGCATGCCACATTGAATGCATGCTCACTGCACTGCTGCAGCATGTGGCACATNCCCCTCACATTTGGGTGTATAGGTTCTGGTCTTGTACTTTCTGGTCTGCTTACCATTACTCATCAGGGATCATTTTTGTGGTCTGTCTGTGACCAGGTCAATGCTGATTTGCTCAAATCTGTGTTGGTGGGCTGACAGGATCAAGCATCAACATTCAGAAACGGCATTTGCAATTGCTAGCTCAGCTGGTAGCATACACATGACATTTTGTTGCGAAACCCACAGCCTGTTAGGCTGATTTGGTGTATGGCTGTGTGCGCTTTGCTGACAGCTACAGCTTGTCCTGCTGCATACAGATACGTGCACATGCTGCGACGCTGCGACGAAGATGGCTGCCGTGAGCTAGTGCGAGCACGCACTACTTGGAGACCTGTCAAGTGATACTGATCACATAGAGCTTGGAAACAACCCGTGGGTTTCTGCCAGGTGGAAACAAATGATGCTGCATAGGAGACAATTCTGCGCCATGCCGTTGGGTACATGAGCTGCCGCTGCAGCCAAACCTAATCAGTGACACGCGGTGCATGGGCACAGCCACTCATGAGGGAGAATGCGTTACAATGAGAAGTGAATGTCAGAGCAGTGAGTTGTATAGTGCGCCTGTGANAGGTGTGCAGCAACTTGCGTGCACGTGCTCAAACAACTTCATTGAAGCGCAGCTTCTGGTTGTTGTGGTCACCTGTGATGTCTCTGGCCCTCAGTAGGGTTGCTAGCAAGTCTGTATCAGCAATGCGCTCTGCATGGTCCACTACTACAAATTTGGTCTGCTGCCCACCAGGTGCAACACCTGTGAGCATGCAGCGCTTTCAAACGCCCACGCACTGTTTGACAATCAGGCAATCAAGCATATTCTGGCACTCTCAGCTTGTTGCTGGTGTCATACTTGGAAGCTGCACCAGGAAGTCAGACGTGTTCTCACACTTGCAGCCAACAGTATGCAGTGAGCATAGTGTCAGTATAGCTTCCTATAATGGTCCTATCACGATACTATCTGCAACATGCGTTTGCATCTTCAAGCCACCTTACGAAGAGAATGCATTCAAACCTGGGAGCACACTGTGGCGTTTGAACGGGTCTGGACTAAGACTTCTTGTCTGGTGCCATTCTTGCCACTTGGCCGTCACTGAGGACTCGCGACCAGGCACCAAATCCGCAACCTGCAAAGGCATGCTTGTCGTTGGTGTTGATACGCAGCAATGTCCGTGAGTATCAACTTGACTGTGTCATGTGTACAGAAGCAGTGTNACCTGCCTGCTTTCCTGCACATTAGTTGCTCTCAGAAGATGTTTGAGGCACCTGCACAGCTTCAATATGTTCAATAAGGTGATAAGTTGCTAAAGTTGCATCAGGCTGCTAGCTAAACGCTGCTGTCAGCAGCTGCTGTGGCACAAGATCACTAGCAAGGTAGGTGTGCCCATTTTAGGTGGGTATCTGAGCCTACAGAGGGGTGCAGTGATGAAGCCTGCGCTGCTGAGCAGGCTACGCAGGTGGAAACCCCTTACATTCTACATGATCCTGCAATGTGCAAGCACCCAGCTCTACTTGAGTAGTGCCTTGTAAAAACTGCATGTTGCTCTGTCAGCCATGTATCAGGTCGCCAAGCATGCAACACGAAGGGTCCTGTGCCACAGTGTGGGGACAGCACCACANGCACCATTACCTGTTGCTCGAGGTCCTGCAGTTGCTGTTGTTTACGTTTCCTGGTCCTTTTAGCTGATTCCCTGTTCATGGTACGCCTGTGTGCACGCAATCATCTTTGAAATTGAGCTAGTAATGGTGTACAATGCGTCATCGTGCAGCATAACAATACAAAGCGCAAACCTCTTGTCAACATCTATTTTCTGTTCGTTACTGCAGCTAGTCTGGAGTTGCACAGCAGTATTTTGGCCTGACTGCCGTCGATCACCGGAGGCGGTGTCGCCATTACCGTGAGGCGTATCAGGGAGTTCTTCCTTCATGACGCTGACGTGATACCTTGAACTTGTGGTAGCAGTATAGCTGCGTGTAACGGTCCACTATAATCTGTCTATCGATATCGCGATTTGCGGATATGACTGGCCTGACCGCGACTGCAAGATCAAACACAGGCACATGATCAGCCTCACGACTACTGTTGTTGGTGAAGGTGAGCAACGCAGGAACAAGCCAGACTCAACAGAGGGTGCAGATGTAGACACTCACTTGTCACCAACCTATCCTCAGAACAAGCCGGCACGTACCAAGCTGAAGACAATGCAAAAANCTCACACTTTATGTGCACAAACACGAATTTTGCACAGTGTTTCAGCACACGTTATCTCACATTTCGGATGATCACAGTGCAATCTCGATATTTTTGGTGCCCATTGCATAAAGCTAACAGTCCTTCAAATCGCACTTGCACCCAGTCTCGTTCCGAGGAAATGCTTGATGCTATAGTAAAGCTATACGAGTACAAAACTGCACCTGAGTCATTGCTAGCTTGAAACCGCTGCATCTCAGACATCAGGCAACCGTACTGCACTTGGAGAGTCCTGTACTTCCTGGGCAAAATCAAACACTCTGCAAGTGCAAGTCAGTTCTGCCAAAGCACACTTCTAGAGGACTGCAACAAAACAACAGATGCTTGACACACTTACTGTAATGTCTTGTAACACACAGATGGGTTGTGCAACAGGATATGCACAAGGGCAGCCTGTCAGCACTCAAAACTGCATCTCTTGAGCCTACACCTGCTCTGCAGGGAAAGCCAAATGCTTGACAAATCACACGATCAGTCTTGACTTTAAACTCTCAGCAGGTCACATGCACTGAACTTGTTGTGCTCATGTTGACCAGTATCACTAGCATGTTGTGTTGCTACAATGGTGGACAACATTTAATACTCGTCTCTGTCCAAACAGATTGCACCGCAGCCATTGGACTCAGTCTGAGCCTATCTGTGATGCCAATCAGTCACAGGTAGTACAGCCACTGAGCATGGAACTACACGCCACCCAAAGACACATATCTTTTCATCAGGAAGGGGCCTGATACAGTCATCGCACTTATCAGTGAGCATGCAATGGCAGGCTGTCTGNTCCACGCTGTGTAGCTGATCACCCACAACTTGCGCATCACTCGGCACAGCACCTGCAGCAAGATATGAGCTGATGTGTCCACATGGCTGCCATNTGGGCCATTCTGACAGCTAGCACAGAAGCTCAGACACATGCAGCAGAAGTTGCAGTCACGGATGTGTAGCGTAAGCAGATCTTTTTAGCAGACCAATATGGGGTGTGGGGCCTGCACCAGCCGCTACAGTTGCAGCCTGGCTATGTGCAACTTCGGGACAAGCATGCATGTGCATCCTACACTGTGCATGACAAGCACGGTCTCACATGCGCTGAAGCCTCCTGCGCCGCCACCATATGCAGAATATGCGGGTGCAGCTGCCCCAAAGCCAGCCCCACCATATGCAGGGGCCCCACCGCCTCTTGCACCACCTCCACCGACTGCAGACAACCCACCGTCAGCACCTGTTGACAAACTCATCATATCTATGACAGTGCTGCAACCATGTGGACATAGATCAACACAACATTGAATGCATGCCAGACATGCAGATGCTCGTTGAAACAGATGCAAGCCGCTTTGTGCAACAGCAGGTGCAGCCTGGTAGTCANAGTCGCAACTTCTTCACCTGAAGGCATGTGGTGGTGAGTGGGCAGTGGAGTGAGGGCGTCAGGAGTGACAGAGGATGACAAATGCATGCAGAGCCAATCACGTGTGCAGCAAGCATCAGCTCATGACACAGTTCATGCTGTGATGATAAGCACAGTAAGTGATTGAGCAAAAATGCAAATATGCACACAGTCATCATATTATGCCGAGTAGCTTATGTGTGATGTTGCATAATGACCAATATCAGATGTGGGCAAACCATTTGCAAGATCACAATCTGCAATGCCCTGTCAAGCTGCTGTTGCATAGTACATGCTTCCTCAACCCCAAGCCCTGCCCTGCACTAAAGTTGCAGTGGCAGACAGCAGGTGGAAAATGGGAGGCACCCATCTTTCCACAGCATGGGTGGGAGTTGCTGTTGCCAAGCAGTGAAAGAGCCAAAATGCGCCTTTGCATGCTGACTTGCCGATGCACTGNTGTGAGCTTGAAAGCGATTGTGTACAGACTGGGAGTAGCAACCAAAGCAGCAATCCTGAACCTGTTGAAAAATTCAACGACGCACTCGAACACTGGTGCAGATACAATCACACAGCCCCGCCGGTACACGTTGTGCAATGCCGTTCGCAAACAGGTTTGCGGTCGGTGAACCGTAAATGACCTGCCATGCAACGGAGACAAGTGTGGCAGCATATTTTAGACTTCAGCGTTCCGGTCACTGTTTCGCTCGTTTAACCATCTCGAGCAAGGCATCAAGCCACTCTCCATCACAGTGTCTAGGAGTCACTTGTACCTGCACGTACTGAGGNGCATGCCTGGATCAAGCTCACAGCGTGATGCCAGCGTGATCATGCAGAAAGGTCAGTGGGAAGAGCTCCCTGGGCATCGATACGTGCCAGGCTCCAGTCCTGGCCAGGTGAACTCAACTCCCACCATGCCTTTAAAGCTGCTACTCATCTCCAATCTGGGATGCTTCAGGCTGAAGCTGTAAGAAGCTGCCTGTCATGGTTTCGCACATCATGCTGAGCTTAGCAGCACACCCACTGTCTCTCGCATCACCACACCAGACCATTGACAAGGCAGATTTGGTANCAACATACCTGTAGTGCCATCCCCTGCAGGCTGGGCCGCTGCTGCTGGCTGGTGCAACTGGCATTGGTCCCAGCACTGGCATCACTGAAACCTGTTTGACTGCCTGCAGCAGATGAGGCTTGCCAGGGGGGCTTCATGGGGGAGCCCACTTGGGTCATAGCATCACTGCTGCTACCTCTGAGAAGACTGCCACTCTGCACAAGCGCCCAACCAAAGTTGAGCAGCATGACCATAGAGTGACGCACTTAAGTCTGCGAATACTTGCATAAATGAGATCCTGTACGTCAACATCCTCCAGTGAATGTTGCAAAGTATCACAATAGATGAATAGCTTTGTTGATGTCTTTGGAAAACCAGTGTTGTAGGCGAACTCACACTCCGGTAATCTAGTCAGCAGTTGGCATGCAGATCCAGGAACAGAGCCATCATGCTGAGTGATGCAATGTTGACAACTGCAAGAGAACATGTCCGGAATGCATACACTGCATCAATTTGACATGCCGGGATGATGGACTGGTTGATGGACTGAGCAGTATGTGTCGTCTAGCGGCACAAGGGGGGTTGGCCACCTGGTTCGACATTTGGCCTTGTCTGCATAACATAAGCAGTGTCACTGAGAGCACATCATGAGCTGAGACTGCAGAGTCTTGCTGGCCATCATCAGTGCGTACACCATGCATGCTGGNCAAAGTGTGGGGCAATCCCAGAGACAACAACACATTCTGAGGCTTGTCCCTGGAATTGTCCCCTCACTTAACCAGGCACCCTGTACCGTGCACTTTACGTTTGCTTGACACGTCAGCACACTCTGCAGGAGAAACGGCAACACATTAGCAGCCAGGCATGCTTACCAAACCAAGTCCTAAGCCCAACTCAATTCCCATCGAGTCTTTTGAGCCAACTTCATGTTGATGCTGCAATTGCAGGAACACCACGACAAGTCTTGTACCTGGTCGTGCAATGAAGTCAAGCCAAACTTGTTCTCTAGGAGTCACATTGCTCTAGCCTCTTTTTGTGCTGCTGAAAGACACGAGAGACATACCTGGCAGATGGCTGATTAGGCAATGCATCAGCGGGGCTCCTGCTGGAGGTGGTGTTGTCCACCTTGCCCGGCTTGGAGAGCTCCTCCAGAGCAATGCTGGCCAGCTTGCCTGCTGCACCCAAAGCAAACCTGCGCCACCAAACTCAGCCGCTCAACCATTGCAAGTCACANTGAACCATGTGCAGATACATTCACTAAGCCTTCTGTGGAAATGCCGAGCAGCCTTAGATGTGTCTTTGTAAGCTTGCTTTGAGACTAGATAAACCGACAATGAGGAAGAGTGTGGACCGGTCGCATGTTAAGGCATAAATGAGTACCCAGTAAGTGCAACAAACGTGTGACCGCATGATCATGAGCTCTCTGTAGCTCACCTTGAGTCATAAACGCAGAATAACCACAAGTATGACGTAGTGCTAACATTTGAGATAGAATGGTTCGAGCGAACATTGCAGTCAGCATGCGGTAACGGTATTGCTGCAAAGAGTCTGGTTTCAATATCAACAGGTATACCAATAGATATTTTGTGTTAGCTATTTGACACTGCTCTGACACTGCTGATGGGCGCACTGCACAATGCTGATAAGATAGGGAGCGCAGGCCATGGAGCCGAAAGGGAAGAAAGCAACACGCATGCGCAGTCTGTTCTGGGAAAGCCTTTCACGGTGTGGGGTATAGACCTGCAAATTTGTACCGCTAAACCTCTTAAACCCTAGGAACAATTCTGGTGGTACCCCAGAGATCCTGATGCCAGCGAAAGCAGGGCCTCTGAATTGCAACCGCGGCAGAAGCGCGTGTCCTGAAATTGCGGACTGCACCTGCCGATTTGGCTTGTCCACGTGTGCCGCGCTGCTCACGCGTGCCGTGGACAGTTCACGGCAAGCCAGTAGGTCGGAGCGTAACGAGCCAGAAGCACACGCGTGAACAAATTACGTATTGATGAGTGTGTGTATGTTCTCTACTTCCTAGCACATCAGTTTGTCCAGGTCTACATGCGTGGCCACCTGCATTCGTCAGCTAACCAGAGGCAGCGAAGTGCATTACATAGCATCATTCTGTTGAAGAGGAAATCTCTGCATAAGCAAACCAGCTTATGATCAAGGAACAACATGAGCAGGAGGATGAAGTACAAAACACTGTGTGTTTTCAGCTAGCTGACAAGGCTGTGTGGATCTGCTAGATAACTCGATGCAAATTGCTGCCTGTGAGATCAGACATTCGGCACATTAAAGCAGGCACCATTACTTTTGAGGACAAGCATGCCAAGGCTTGTTGCCGTGTTGCTGACATGTTGCGCACACCACACCTGAGTGTGGACTGCTGCCTTGCAAAGGCCTGACAAGCATGACCTTTGCAGGGCAGCAAATATTCGTAATAACAGTAGTATCAATAATAAATAGTGAGGTTCAGTGTGCATAGTATGTCAACACACTGCAACAAGCCTTGAAAGCATGAAAAGCAGTTTGCAAGCTTGCTACACCATGGCANCAAGCCTGACTGACCTGCCTATAGTTCTTTTTGTAGTTGCCAATGCTCTGCCCAATTGGTGCTCCTGGGGGCAAGTCAGGAGCTGTTTGAGAGCCGTTCTGCAGGACAGAAATATAGTTTGCGGATTTGTATCGGCATACGTGCGCTTCTGCAGGCCAGGCATACAGTGATCACTACANGTCTAATGGAAGCAGAGCATGTGCATATCCTTGTAATATGGCAGGCCTATGGGGAGGGCATAGCTAGCTGCAACATGTTTAAAGCAATCAAGGTGATCGCTGCACATGTCTGACTACAACCCCAGTCATTTACCTCTGCAACTCAATGCCAGGTTCCAAGTTGACCAAAGTCCCAATAACACCGATGCTTTTCAGGGCCAAAAAGATAGCTGTGGCGGGGTTTTGGGGGGTTTCATGCACATGTATGACTGAGAACACAACTTCTCTGGGGGCATTGGCATTGTTGGGGAACAGTGCCCTTTGGGTGCCTTGCCTTTGCGCACAAGTAGAGAAAGGAATGGCCATGTGGCAATGACACTGTCTGATGATGGCGCTGCTTATCAGGGTCAGCTGTATGAGGTCAGCACGTGTCCAGGATTTGTGGCTCCAGTCAGCGAACTATGCACAGCTCCAGTGACCAGCTGCTTGTGGCTGTGCATTGCATGTGTGCATNGCATCATCATCTTCATCACCTGCAGGTTGACAGCCAGAGGTTTGTTGTTGGGGGGGGAATCAGTATGGATCCCCAAAATATTATGCAGGGTATATGTGGTCAAGTTTGTGACTGCAGCTGTTGTATATGCAGTTGACAGTTTGTCTCTGCAGATTAGACAGCAGCAACTATGGGCAAGATGTCAATCGGTGCTGTATTGTTGCCTGCCAGCATTGCCCTCAGCATGACTTTACATGTCTTTACTACGCGCGACATTTGCAATAAGGCGAGGGTGCGTACAGGAACACCTACATGGTGTGCCACACAAGACAGCAGCACATGACGTGCTGCTTTGTTCAGGAGATGCTGCCATGCACAAGTACCAACCGGGGTGGCTGTGTGCTTGACAGCAGACTTCCTGAACTAAGCAGCACAAAGCATGCTCCATGCCCATGAGGACCCACTTCTGTATTGCATCTGCCGCACATGCACTGCATGCCAGGCATCTGGCCACATAAGGGTTGCAGCGTACAAACGCCACAATTTGGCGTAGTGTACAGCTACTGGTCATGTTAACATGCTAGGGCTACAAGCTAGATCTGCCCTAGCCCTGAGGGGGCTGTTCGCCAGAACTTGTATATACACATCCTTGTTGGCGACTTCTCATGCTTGACGACAACTCGTTGTGCTGCACTGACTATTGCTGACGCCTATGTACGCAGCTTACAAACAGTAGCTGTGGACAAGGCAGCTCAGCGCGTGACTCATGACTTGTGAGGTGCCTCGTGCATCAGCATCAACAATAGTATCAAACGCTTTCATGTCTCAAAAGCATTTGTTGATGGCTCGCACAAATGCTTGCAGGATATGATTCAGTTCAATGGTGATGACAATGCTGATGCAAGAGGCGCCTCAAAGGACCTGAGTCAAGCGCTGTGCTGCCTCTCGCACAGACCTGACACCAGTGGCTGTTGTCCAGATAGAGACGTATAGCAACAACAAACAGCGCCTCCTGCCAGCACGCACTGCCTTGCTTGCAAGACTGGCATAGCTCGTCGAAATACAGATTGTATACAACAGTGTCAGGGGACCCTGCCCCAGCTGAAGGTGTGCCAAGAGCCAGGCACAATACCAAGACAGACAAACAGCAGATTCAGCAACCATCTGCATACTTGGTCAAGCAGGAGACTGCAGAGTAGCAATGCTAAGTTCAGGCCAGCCCAGCGCAGTACAGGACACACAAAGTTGCAGCTGTAGTGATGGCTTGTGGAGACAGACCTCGACTTCAGCATAGGGCTGGTCCATATCCACGTGAGCGCCATCTGGCACCAGGTAGCGAACAAGCTTGCCAGGTGACATAGCCACCAGGCAAGAGGGGTCTGACTCATTGGCTAGCAGGCAGGTCAAGCTGTCTATGGTGATGCGGGTGCCCATCGCCTCCTCCTCACTGTGCACCACATGTGACAGGCCATCCACCTACATCACCAAGCATGCAGTCACTGCAAGGTGTCACATCAGTCAACTTGATGCATTGGCAACAGCTAATGTGCAAAGGCCTGTACAATGCCCTCTGCTCCTGATTTGGCCTGTAGCAGCCTCTTGCACCATGCTTTGCAACTGTTCATGCGTGGTGAAAATGCACAAGACGGACATACTGCCCCGCAGACAGACCAATGGACACTGCGTGCTATGCTGCAATGGCTTAGCTTGTGCACCAGCCTCGCTCACATCCGTGGTCAAGCTGGACTATGACAGCAGCCACTCACACATGACATGCAGCCTGTTTGAAGTCTGGCAGTCATGGGCTTGTATGTGCTCATAACCCTGGCCAATGCCTCCATGAAAGTTGGCACACCGTGCAGGACATTACAGCACCNCCTCCTTGCCATAGTGACTGCTGCCCAGTAGCAGCTCGGGAGCTCTGTACCACCTGCATACCTGTACCGGATGGTATTCAATGGCAGCCATGGCATAAGCAAGTACTGCCTTCATCAGTCTTAACACGAGACTGTTGGTGGTGTTTTGCTACTCGCATCTAAAGCTTACAGTCATTGGGCTGTTGCATAAAGCGCATGATGATGCTAAATGCACTGCTATCTCTATCGCAGGTATCACTGTGTGCATCTGCTGAGCAGACATCTCGGACATCAGTCGTGCTTGCACTTATGTAGTTGACGTGCAATACTCCAGATCTGTCTACCGAGCCAGGACTACTACCTGATCAACCCTGCTTACAGTTTGGCGATGACTTGTGTTTGTCAAAGGAGCACAACCAGTGCATGTTCAGCAGAAGCAGAAAGTGTAAGCTACTGTGTGAGCAGCTGCTGCCGCCACTGACAAGCTTACCGAGTCGAGACATAGTCTGTGATGGACCCGTTGTTTGTTGGCAACTGCCTAGCGAAACCAAAGTCACAGAGTTTGAGCTGCCCTACCCCACTGTTACCTGCATGCATGCTTCCTTGAAGCAGTGTACTNCACTCCTTAACTTGTGAGTGTCTAAAGGCACGAGGGAGTCCCGGCAGTTGCATGTGTTGTTGCTGCCTTGCATTGCATGTAATGCAGGGCCAGCTGAACATTTGGGAAAGTCTGCATGTACACACTTTCACAATTGTGCTTGACATCTCGACACCTCAGCAATACCGTCCTGTGCTGGCTACTGTACACAGATCGCACAGTCACATGTTACTGCAGCAGCGATAGCAGTCGCATTAGTTGCTAACTCTCCTGCAAATCACGATGAGTTTCGGAAGCCTTGCATGTTACGAGCATGCTCTTCTTGGCAACTCGGGGTGCCACATCAATGCACCACTGCCGCTGCGAAGCAACAGAAGACAGCACACACGGCGACATGGAGACATCTTTGCTCCGGCAGCAGCCTACATGCAGCAGTCCCGTCCTGGTCATATCCNGAAATTTTTATAACCAGCATGCAAGGTACGGAGCCTTGCTCAGCAACTGGTGACTGCCTGCATACCAAAATCTGTATGGGCATGTGTATGATCATTCAGGCTGTCACAATTATTGCTACCAGCCATGCCATTATAGTATATACTGGTAGCTTTTAGGTACAAAACATGTGTCTCACGTACATTTTGCTTTTCCCCCTTTTCCACACATTTTTTACTGCAACGCCTGTCAAAGTCTCCTCCCAGCACTGGCGCGCAACAGTGTCTGTCTTGCAGCATCTGTCAAAGATGTACTCACTGTGGACTAATTTGTGCTGCAGTTGAGTATGACTTTGTGGACCCCAGGGAGTTGTTTGTCACACTCGAGACAAAACGCATTCAAGGGCTATTCCTGGCCGGGCAGATCAATGGCACTACTGGCTATGAGGAGGCAGCTGCACAAGGCTTGGTAGCTGGAGCCAATGCTGCAGTTCCAGGTGTTGCTCCGTGTGTGTTGCATCACCACGGCTGCTGTAGTGGCAAAGCTTCAAGTCAGCAGTACCTTTGCGCTTGTCTGAGACTGCACTAACAACCTTGCTCAAGCCCGAGACCCTGAAGCCTGCATGTGCTATGTGCACCTATGCATTCAACAGAGCTTGCCCTGTGTTATTGCTGTGAGACAACATTCTAATTGCTCTTGTGTTGAGGCATAGTGTAGGAGCACCAGTGGTGGCTGCCCTTGCTGCAATGTTGCTGCCTGTCACAGCTGGAGTGTTTTGCAGAGGAACCACTGGTCGTATCAAGATCACAGGGTTACACAGGAGTGCTCCTAGACGACCTCGTCAACAGAGGCACAGCCGAGCCGTACCGGATGCTCAGCGCTCGCGCCGAGTTCCGTCTGAGCTTACGAGCGGACAACGCTGACGCAAGATTGACGGGTCAGGGCTTACAGCTGGGCTTGGTGCAGTCCGACAGAGCTGCTGCGTACGCTGCTCGGTACGCACTTTCAAGAGACCAGCAGGCCATTTATTTGCTAGCTATGTGCATCATGTTGTACGTATGCTGCCACGTCGGAATGTTCAGGTTACAAGGCATGCAGCTTGAAAGTCCAAGTATATTGTGCTGTGCTCTATAGACATTCTCTGCTAGCAANCTGTCCTTGTCAAGATCAGCAATTTGAGTGCCCGATGACACCGCCTTGCTGCAGCAACAGATTGTTTGCAGTCAAGTGCTTGTTGNTTTCGCAAGAACAACACAACAAACTAGCAGTGCAACAGAGCCAGCTTGAAAGGTTTTGAGAGTGTGAGCAATAGTCTGCTGCTGCCCCCACAGATTCCCTCCAGGGAAGTCTTCAAGACAAGATACAACNCTTGACCGGTGTGTAGATCCTGTTGTGTGTAGACTGCTTGAGTGATGAACCAGCATAAACACAAACTGTGACATGTGGTCAGTGCCCTGAGAAGCACTGTTCTGGCGGGGGCTGAGTTGTGTTCACATACTGGTGACAGGTGGACAAGGAGGGAGCCAACCCAGAAAGGGTGAAGCAGGAGCTGAGTGAAGCTGGCCTGCTCCCTGAAGAATGGGGTGGCAAGACACCCATGATACAGGTGACCCTTGGCTTAACATTCACTGATGCTTTTTGCCACTCCATTGGCATAGTCTGAACACAACTGGCTGTGCTGAGTACTGGATGCTGGACTAGTGCCTGGGATGTGTTGTGGATCTGTGCTGTGGCCTGCGGGGCTCCTCTGTGCAGCTGCAAAACCTGCAGATTCGACGCTGTGTACAATGTTCAATTGGACACATGCAGCTATGCTCAAAGTAAGGTTTGCTGCAAAGTGCATGGCCCTACAAGCTTGCTGCTTTGAGATGCAAGACTACATGGTATGNCCAAGATGCAGGAGAGATACATATGAACAGCATACCATGACTGCCAAACATTTCATTGAACACTTACCAACGTTGTAATTGTGCACACACAAACAGCCGCAACTGAATGGCATACCAGCAGGCCATTTTGACTCTCATTTGAGCCATCAAGGTCATTGCTGCAACTTGGCTGCCAAACTGCAGTGCTGCCGGTGCAGGCCTTACTCACCCCCAAGTATGGTGTGGAGATGAACCAGGACCCAGAGCAGCTAGAGCCAGTCCTAGCTCAGCTCTTCACCTTTGCCTACATCTGGGCTCTGGGAGGCAACCTCACCCAGCCCTGCCAAGCCCCCTTCAGTGCCTTTGTGCACAGCCAATTTGCCAAGCTGGTCACCCTCCCACCCTCCGGCAACGTCTTCGACTTCTTTGTGGATTTCAAGAAGGCCAGAACAAGCGGGGTCGGGGCTGGCGCTGGCATGCCTGAGATGAAGTCCTGGGCTTCCATTGTGCCCAGCTTCACCTTCAACAGGAGCATGCCCTTCTTTCAGATGCTGGTCCCCACTGTCGACACTGTCCGCTTCTCCTTCCTGCTGGAGGTAGGCTCTATCACGTAAATGTATCACATCATGAATCTTGCTGCATCTTTTTGTCCCATGCACCCACAGAGGAATTGGCGGCAGTACTTCATCTTGTTGCCTGAACACTTGCCCGCATGATCTTGTGGCCCTTAGTGTGCACCAGCTTGTCTGTCAACATACAATGTGCTTNCCACAAGCAAGACGCAAGAATACTTGATGACCTGAAATCACAAGATTGCTGTATCAGAGAGAAGTGCATTGCACAAGCTGCAGCCAGGAGCTTGACACAACAGAGCCTAATGAGCTGAGAAAGAGGCATCACCACTGTCATGGTCTATATGGCAGTGCACAACATGCTTGCTATGACANAGGGACTCAAATGGAGGCGGTTCACTGAGACTTTTGACATACAACTGTGAGTTGCGAGCCTGATTTACCTGCATGTACACACACACACATAGCGTACAAAGCCTGCTAGCACATACCTCTGCGCTTGTAACTGATGCCAACGACAGCTACACTTTGCAAACTTGTTTTCACAAGAGCATCACATGCGTCAACACGTCAGTGCGTACTCAATGGCATCAGCCCAAAGATCTGAGAGGCAGCAATGCTTTCATAACGCAGAAGCACAGAACACGCCTGGGACATGTGGCAAACCCAATGCTGCACCTGCTGGCGTCGCGAGTCAGGCAGGAAGGGGCTGGCATGAGCAGGTCCAGCATGCTGGAAGCCCCGCTGCTCAAACCAATCAGCTGTCNCAGTGACTGGTGCAATACTGCAGCATGCCTACTGCTTGGCTGCTTTGATGCCTGCTTTAGCATGGCAGTATAGGTTTTGTCAAGTCTGCTCACTGTGCAGTGTTGTCTGCGTCTGTCCTGTGTAAAGCTTCACATGACATGCAGCTGCACTACATTCACGTCACAACTTCAGTGTCACAATTTCTCAGATTCAAGCATGTTGCAGTGTGAACATCCGCCCGGCACAATGTGAAGAGCAATGCACAGTTTTCACNAAATGCATAGGTTGTGCCCAAAGCCACAAGGTGCAGCAGCGTCACAAGAGGGTACCTGAGGATGGGATCTTGGTCCCGCGTCATCTGCTCTACAAGCGTTTCAGCACCTTCCTCCCGCCCATACATGATCAAAGCTAGCCCCATTGCAATGCCACGAATGATCTGTATACAAAAAGCTAGGTTTTCTTTCTTGTGTGCTTGACATACATCACCCTTACATCAACGTTGTTACTGTTCAAAGAGAGCATGTGCAAAGAGGGCATGTTGCAATATTCCCATCATGTGTTCAATTTCTGATTTACATATAACACACCATCATAAGTTAGTAGCATCGACAGGTGAAGCACCTTTTAAAAGCTGACAGCTGTCTGGTCTAGTTTTCCGCTCACCTTCTCATGCTGCGTATCATGTGCATAAGCAAGCATCTCAGCTGCTTTGTCTGTTGCAGTCCCGACTTGCAGAAGCCCAAGAGCATAGCCGGCAGCCTCTCCAGCAACAGCGCTATCAAGGTACAAAATATTCTTCAGGTCCTCAAACAGCTCATCATCACCACTGCCCAGCCCTGCTAAACCCAATCCCAAACAAGCTCCATGCTGAGTGACCTGCAGCATAGGCAGATGNTCCGCATTTGCAAACCCCAGGACAAGTCATTTTCCGTGTGCAAGTCAAAGCTGTGAGATGGCACAGCTGCAGCACCATGCACTGGGTTTGCAAAGCAGTTTTGCAATACACGGCCTGTAATGCTTCGGCGGCTACCAAGCCAGAGATCACACACTTGTGAAGTAATGCCACTTTGTTGCTTTGCTGAGGCAGTAGTGTTGCTTGCATTGCTTGCGATGCCATCAGACAGTCCGCTTGGCAAACCTTCAGGCATGGTGCAGGGCTGTGACATACCAGTATGCAGCCACGCTTGTGGTTCTACAAGCTGCTGCAAAGTACAGCAATTAGTCATGTAGCTAGGTGTAGTGCGAAGTCAGCTGCATGTCTGACAATCACAAGGGTGTTCGCAGCTACACAGGTCACCTAGCTATGTGATGGGCCGTAGTATTGTCCAGCTGTAGTGCAAATGGCATTGCCTTGCAGGTCTGCTGCTGATATCAGAGTNCGCTGGCAGCCAAGCCTGGCCTCAGAGCGCCGCCCAGCCGTGCCCCTGCAACGCCTTCAATAGATGCTGCGAGGTGAGTGGGGTGCTGTGATACCAGATTGCTGTTGTGCGTACAGGGTTTGGTGCACATCATGCTGCAGTTGTAGGCATGTTGCTATGGCAGCTGAATTACAGGCATCTAGAACAGAAGTCTTGTGTGCTGGCAGCATCCAGGTCTACTGCCTTTCATGCTGTTGGTACTAGCCAATATTAGTATCACACCTTATGTCCAGGTGTGGTTTGTGTGCATTGTGTAACTACCTGCACCACAACATATCTTGCAGTCCGTTGTTTGCAAGCACCAAACGTTATGCCTCTCATTTGTAATGATACCGTCACCTTTACACATTAGCATTGACATATGGCCTTTACATCTGGCGTCTTATGACCAGATGTAAATAATCACATCTGGTGGAGCACAGCGAGCATGCAGCTCTCCCGTGTCTAGTATAGTCATCAGTGCCTTTGTTCAGTGCCTGCTCACAGCATTCAAAAGATTGCCATGTGCTCTGGCTGCCTGAAACAGCAGGTTGGAGCTTACTGCGAGGTGAGGTCTGTGTGTACGCTATCAGGTTTGACATCAGAGACTTTCGACACTCCCAAGATGCTCGCTCTGGGCAGCCTGTTAACAGGCCAAGGTCGCCGCAACAGAATGGGAGCACCCCAAGTGTGGACCCTGCTCTGGCGACTGTAGACGGTGTGCCAGCTGCTGCCAAGGGACCTGCTAAGAAGCTGCGTGGCAAGAAACGGGGGGAAGAGGAAGAGGAAGGCAAAGGAAAGGGCAAATCAAAAGGTAGAGGCAGGCTGTCATCTGCATCACTGCTGTGTACCCAGTGCCATTAGACCATGACTTGTACGGAACAGTCCACAAGGCCAGTGGTATTGGATATGATGGATCACATCCTGAAAAGCTGTACAAGTGATGGTACAATACTTGCAGCAAAGGGGCTGTTGTAGTTTTGGGGCATTATGGGGTGATAGGCTGTCATTATCAGCTACACTACTAGCAGCCTACAACTAACNTTAGATTTTCGACAGAGGGACAAACAAGCGTATACCTCCTACATAAGGGTGGGTATTGAACGGTACAACGAGTCCTGCCTGTATGAACTCACCTGAACTCAAAGTTCATGGAGCGGATGGTGAGCCTGTCCTCCTGGTCCAGCTGGCTGGCGAGCTGCAAGCTGAAGTCTGACTGCCTGGCTGCGCTCTCTGTGCACATCTGAGCTGCAGTCTTGGCAGCCATGTTGGGCATGTAGAAGACATCCCACAGCAGGCTCCCCTCTGCNACGCCGTATGAGCGGCTCATAGTAAGCGGAGGGCCGGTGAGCCCACAATGACGTCTGCTGCCTCCCAGGCTTTTCCTGGAGACGGTGTGCGCAACAGCAGAAGTGCGCCTTTCAGCTTGCACTCACGAGGCGTACAGTTATTGGATACGACCAGACTCTTCGACGGTTCCCATCAGTTCAAGTCAGCTTTTCACAGTCTGCGAGATTTGCTCTCGAGTCTCTACGTTTTTCTCTTGATCCAAAGCTGGCTCAGCGTATACAACGTCCTTATCACCATAGCGTCATGTTCCTTCTACTCCTTCTACCACCTTAACCACAGCACCGTAGCTTACAGACTAGACTGGACCTTGGTGGCATTTGTCATCATCTTGCCGATGCTTGGCTTCACCTGGCTGGTAAGGTTCATGCACTGTGTCAGACGACAAGCAGCAGTGTGCTGTTCGGGTTTGACCACGCATTGAAGTGTCTACACTGGAGTCCAGCAAGCTTGCACTGTGACAGCATGTGCATATNAGAGGGAGCTGACGTATGAGCACAAGCCTGAGCTCAGGATCAGGCCATCTCAGGGTCTGCACACTCTGCCCATACACTGGGCTGTCCTGCTCCTGTGCCAACTGACTCAGCGTGCTGTCGTCTGGCAGGAGACCACGATTCAAGGCGGCCTGCATGGTTCTCATGTATGTCACGTAAGTCAAAAAGTTCATGTCGTATGCAGACTATGGGCTGCAGCAAGTATGTATGCAAGGATTCATTGCAAAGTGCTTCCAGTTTGCTCAGTCTTACAGGTATGCAGTATGGCCAGCCAGTTCCTGCCATTGTCCCTGGGCTTGCAGGATATGAGGTAATGCGCATGCATGAACTGCAGCAGCGGGCAACTGACCTCCCAGAGCAAGATGCCTCTAGCACTTTCTTGCAGAGCCACACTTGAGTCTCCGCCTTGCACTACAGACCTGCATCAGCACATGGGGTGAAGGGCCGATGACGGATATGCAGCAGACTAGAGACGCAAGCTTGATCACGCTTCTGTCACAAACCTAATATGTGCTAGACGAAGTAACCATGGCATCAGACCCGGCTTGACGTTGCCAACATCGCCGAGGCCGTGTAACAGTGCAGCATGCCCCTTTTGTACAGGTGCTGCTGNGGTGCAGCAGTGAGATGGCCGACTCATAGCATGCTTATACATGCGCATCAGCATAACATACGTGTGCAGCTGCTCGCCAAACCGTACCAAGGACTTTCAAATTGTGTTGCCTTGNAAGAATGCCGTCTGGGGATTGTGTGTCTGGTCTTGTTTGGTGAAAGTGCAACCATGGCAAGCCAGCACAGTCAAGTCACGTGTTGTCTTGTTTCAGAAGTGGCAGCGACGAAATGGCACCGTGTCAGCATCAGTGTCTGACATTGCATGTGTCTAAGCTATACTTGCATGGACATAGTCCCATATATTGCGGTGAAAACTCAGAAGCAAGGCGCCACATTGGGGTCTGACATACCATGCGTCCTTGCAGAGAGTGATTATCATTGATACCAGAATAAAATGCACAGCTGCAGGGAACAGCACACTGACAGATGCATGGCAAGGCAGGAAGCCAGCAAGCCTACACTTCTCATCTTGAATGTAAGATGACTGTACCTACTGTACCTACTATTTATGTGACTGCAGCAGCATCACACCTGGGGTCTTGTCTGGTAGCAGACCCAAGCGGGCCTTACAAGCATTCATGAGTGTATATGCATGTGCTGCAGAACACCATGNGATGCTTGAGCTTCCTAGCCAGAGCAAGCTGCTGGCCATCAGGCCCTAGCACAAGGCGGGGGGTGCTGCAATAGGGGTAATCAGCAGCTGCATAGGGGGCTGTTTCAGGCCATGTTCCTTCTGGACTGCCTCCAGCGCTGCCCAGTGGGAAATTTGGGTCATATTGGTTCTGTCTAGCTCTGTTTAGCCCTGCTAGCAGACGCTGCACACAGAAAACAAGCGTCAGCATTGCATACAAGCAGCGGCTGAGCATGTCTGGGTCTGAGGCACCAGGATTGCATGACTCTGCTGGCCAGTTTGGGCACTCCAGGAGTAGCGTAGCACTTGCTCAGCTGTGCACTGTGTCTATTGTGGGCANTGGGGTTGCACCAAAATTGTTGTGAGTTGTTCTGAGCTCCAGGGCTCATGCAAGGGCCCTTCCCGTGTTCATCATGTAGCTACAGGCAGCCAACTAGAGTGGGTGAGCATCATTTTCGAGAGGTGGTTTACCTGTAGAGAAGCGTTGATGTTTGTGCAACATGGCATGCACGCTGTCAGTCGCAAACTGTATTTTGAGTAGAATGCATAACAGGCTGATGTGAAGCAGCCAGAACAACATGCATGATGTCAGCTTGAAGCATATGTATCAATCCAAAAGTGCCATACCTGATGCCCAAGCCTTGCCTTGTGCCAAAAGCTTGCATTCAAGGCATGACAATTCCGAGATGTATCAGCCTGGTTGTTCAACCCCTGCACTGCGTCAACAACTTGCATCGAAGATGTGACAGACTCCTGAGGTATCACCTCTCAACATTCAACCCTTGCACTAAGCCACCACCTTGCATTCAAGACATGATGAATGCATTGTAGGAGCAGGAGGCCAGCCAGCGCAGGAAGCTACGGCGCAGTCAAACACAGCAGCGGCGTACCCCCTCTGTGACCCCCCCAGCCNACTAGCTGCAGTCTCTACAGATGAGTCATACACTGCAAATCTAGGTGAAGTCTGGTTTCTATATCAGTGAGGCTTGAGAGGGCAATGGAAAGGTGCAGCACCTGTCCCTTGCTGCTGTCTGACTGCAGTCTCAACAGTTGACTGTTTGTGCTGCAAATCTTAGGTCAAGTCTGGGTGCCTCATCAAATAGGCTTGAGAGGGAAATGGAGAGGTGAAGCATCTGTCCCTTGCTGCCATATNAAGCCCTGCCTCAACTGTTAGTATTTAGCCTTATTTAGCCTGCTGCCCAAGAGGTAGCAGCATCAGCAATTTTTAGTCTGGCACATGAATCACAGCAAGCGGGAAAGGCCATCATTGCAGCAGGGGCTCTGCATGTGCTTGTTGCTGCGTTGAGGGCACAGCGGCGCTGTGCAGCATATTCAACGGCAGCACTCAGAGAGCTCGCAATTGGCTCTCAGCAGGCTAGGGATGCCATCATTGCAGCGGGTGCCGTGCCTCTACTGGTCGCTTTGCTGGGGTCAGAGCAAGCTGTTGTTCAAGCAGCTGCAGCACAAGCACTTTGGAATTTTGCAGTTGGGCATCAGCAGGCTCAAGATGCTATCATAGCAGCAAACGCCCTGCCTGAAATTGTTACAATGCTGAATTCAGACCAGGCTATTGTGGTTGAGGCTGCTGCAAACGCAATCATGGGGCTTGCAAGTGAACCAGGGGTAAATCAGAAATGGGTGACTTCACAAGCTCCAACCACAATTGCTGCTGAGTCTCAGCAGGCTAGGGATGCCANACATCACCATTTTACTTGCTGTACCAGTAAACTTTGTGCCTATTAGGCGCAAAACAATCTAGTAGGCCGTTGCAGCATCGGTGTGCATGTCCTGCTGTGGACGTGAAGTCATGTCACATCAGTCCGTGCTAATCGTAAACACCATGCTTCACCACCGTCGTGTTTGACATGCATTGCAGTACGGCAGCGTGAAAGCAGTAGGACACGCAAGAGCTGCTACACATTTCTTGGCAGCTGTCACACATGGTGCAAGCTAGGCGGGAACAGCTGTAAGCTCCTGGCACAAATGTGCCAACGAGCAGTCAATGGTCATTTGCAGCAGAACAAGCACTGGCACACATACCGTGCAAATGCTGAATTTGGCTCAGAGGACGTCATTAACACCAGACGAAGGTGCACAGCTTTGGTCACTGACAGATTGTGCTTGCGCCATAAGTCAAATTATGTGACAACCCTATATCGCAAGGCAGCAACAGGCGAACTGATAATGTCTGACGTTACACACCTACACCATCCTGTGAGCAGACAGTCACCATATGCATGCAAGTGAAGCTTGTGCCTAGGCCTCTGCGTTCTTGAATCTTGACAAGTGGCTGCATAAAGTCACAGATGGTCCAGCTGCTGATTTAACAGCTGCGCAGCACGTGCTGTTTGTATATGCAGATACAAGCCTTGCCAGCTCCTGGGAACAGCCTGCATTGCAAGCACAGCATTTTAGCANTTTCACACTTGAGAACATGCGTCAATTTGCATGTGAGTCCCACCCTGGGATATGTGGCAGGAAGTTGAGGTCAAAGTGGACTACGCACTCAAGACCTGTGCTAAGTCGCTAAAATGAAAACTGCAGTCTAGCCTCTCTTGTCGACTAGACACAGCCTTGTTGGTACTGACCCAGATACCCAGTTCATCTTGAGACACTGTTGGACATTGCATGATGAAGATCATCGCACTACAGAGTGTGCTGCTGCACATTGCCGACAGTAACATCATTACAAGCATTATGCTGCAGTGCATTGATGGGGTTCCTTACCTGCAAGGCTTCTTTGCTAAGTTGGCTGATGGCGGCCAACATAGCCAGCACCTTCTGCCCAGCATCCACAATTCGACGAGTGTCAGGATCAGCACGGGCAGTCATGGCAGCTAGTGTTTGTCCTTCAATGGCTGTACTTGGGGGCAAGGGCATATCTGGAGGCAAGTCCAGGGCCTTGTATCGGTCTCTGATGTCTTTGCAGATCAGCTCCAACACTCGACTCTTTGCCTATGCAGGTGCACTGAAATGTGAGCTCAGTCAACCCATGCAGCGCCTAATGCTTTCCTTTGATACAGAACAGCCTGCCATCAACACCTATACAAACTTCTGCAGGGCTGTTGTCCTGTAAATTGCCAGCTAAGCACTGTCGCTAATGCGCCAAAGTTTTTGGTGTTGTGCGGCAAAGTTCATAAGTTTCGACCAGAAAGCTGAGCTTGGCTGACGGAGTNCTCATACCCTCGATGCTCACCTTGTGCCTTGCCTACGACGAGCTTGCCTAATTTGAGGCTCAGCTCACATTTGATCAAGCAGAGAGGCATAGCAACTTGCTGGTNGTCAGGCTAGTCAAGACACAGAAGTTGCTGGCACAGTCATGGTACGGGATGTGGTAAATCGTCGGCTGCTGGCTCACTTCAGGGCGCATACAAGCCCGCTGCTTGCTCTCCAGTTTGACCCCAGTGGCACACTGCTAGTCACAGCATCGCTGCATGGCCACCACATCCACATATTCCATATCTGCCCCCGACAACCTCAGTCAGACAAGCCTGCATCTGCTAGGCCAACGGCTTCAGCTGTGCACCTGTTCCAGCTGTCGAGAGGGGTCACTCCAGCCATCATTGAAGATATGAGCTTTAGCCGGAACGGTGCATGGCTGGCTGTCAGCTCTGCGAGGGGGACCACTCATCTGTTCAGGTGCTTTGCCCAGTCATATAATGAAATGTGAAGAGAATTATAAACATTACATTCATACAGCTGGCTCTGTGCACAAGCACAACAAGCTGTTACATGCCAGTAAAGACCACAACAGGAGAAAGCAATCACTTATGAGCCTTGACCCCAGAAAGTACATTTGCATGCAGCCAGCCTGATCACTGCAAATCTGGCAGACAGCAGCTGTGCCAGTCGCGCTACAGGTGGCTTGCTGTCATGGCATTTNAGGGCAAATGCACGCTGACGAATTGTGACTGGAAGCCTTTTGCAGACTTGAGCATGTGATATCAAGCTCTGCTTGTACACAACCGGGACAATTGCTTCTAGGAGGAGTTTGGGCTGTCAAGCATACCGCAATAAGCACATTGGGATCACTGGGTGTACGACAGTCGCTACAAGCTATACATAAGTGCGTATGACAAAGAGAGCCACCTTCAGGAGAATCACCAATCGCAAGCTTGTCCTTGAAAAGACTAAATGAGAATTTGGGCTTGTGAAACGGACACAGCGTACATAGCTTGAAACTGATCTTAGCTACATCGTGCACGTAAAGCTTGCGATGTGCACCAGCAGGGTTGCAAGACACACTAATGTCATAGACGTGCCTTTGCACTGCCTTTTGGTGGCAAGATCTTGTACTTCAGGAAGCGACAATCAATGTTTCCAATTGTCACTGGATACTTGCGCTCAGCCCTCATATGCATTTCTCGTGTAATGTCTGGGTTGCCGGACAGCACATGCGCAGTTGCCTTGGGGCATTGCTCCTACACCAGTCACCAGTCTTGCTACACTATGCTGTCCAGTGGAACATGTCTTACATAGTCTTGCGTGTAACATGCGCTACACAGCTGTGCAATGCATGCCACAATGTGATTCAGGGAAGGCCTGTGGATAATTTCAGACATGGTGAAACGGCCAATGTGCACATGACTGACATAGCTGGCGCATGCATTGTCATCCAACAAAGCTGTGACGCGTTCAAAGGACAGGCCAGAATCAGGACACCATGCAAACCCGCAGTCATTGCACACTGTGACATGTGATGCAGAAAGTGCTATCATCCTGACTAGGTACAGACAGGCATGAAGCACATGCACTGCGGGGTCAATCATAACTCCTGGGCAGGACATACACACTTTGGCCTGTGACCGCTTGCATGCCTGTGTGCGGGATGCTCACTGCAGGGTNTTGCTGCACAGTCTGCACTAGGTGTGCTGTCAGTGCTTGTGACAGTTTAAGCTGGATCTAAGCCCATTTGGCATTGTGTAGGCAACGTATGGTGGATGCAGGCAGATACTGCAGCTTCACCAGTGCTTAGAGATTGCCTCCTCGCTGATGGACTTCTTCTGCTTGAACGCTGTGCAGAGCTTCCTGTTCAAGACTTTGCGTGCTCAACCAAGTGTTCAGGCAAGATCTGCACAGCTGAAGTAGAAGAAGATTTGCCAACTATGTCAGGTCAAACAAGAACTGCTTCCTCTCCAGTCACCCTGCTACCTTGTCCACGCCACGGCAGCAATTTCTTGCAGGTGAATACGGTGAGCTACTGCTGAGTTCAGACGCAAAGTTGCAGCCTGGTGAGGAAGCCAGCAGTGTGAGCAATGNTCATTCAGTACACCCCATTGCTTCACAAGCCTCATCTGCATGCATGAACATAATGGCTGTTGAGTGAGTGGGCCACATGATGGCGTCCAAAAGGTGTTAGAAGACTTGCATGTGTATCAGCTAGATTGCNCTTACCTCAGCCCTCTCAGGTATGTCTCCCTTCTGCCTTCTGCTTTTGCCTTTCTGCTTTCGCCCTTTCTGCGTTTGCCTTTCTGCTGTTGCCTTTCTGCTGTTGTCTTTGTGCTCTGCCTTTCTGCTTTTACCTTNTGACAGCCAGATTGTAATCATGAATCTGCAGATCTACTGAGCACCATCATGCATGGTCCCCCCAAAGGTGCAACCTAGCCTTTGGTCTAAGCTGCCAAGATNAATGTTGCTGGATGAACGTATGATCTTCCTTTGATGGACTTGCATGCCTTACCTGTACGACCCCTACAGCTGCTGCCTCTTGTGGCGGACTTGTCACATAGCCTGAAACTGTGCAACAGCTTAGCTGAGGTTCACGTGATGTATGTCTGTGTGTTTGTGCATATGCAACAGTTTAGCACACCACAAAAGTGTGCACAGTGGGGTCTCCTGTGACCACAGGCAAGGGTTGATGCTCGCTGATGTTCAACTTATATGTTGACATGGCCAGAGCACACATTGCTGTGCATTTGTACATTTTCTGCCAGCGCNACGTCCACCCACACCAAAATATGCAAGCACATAGAACGAGCTCTCCAGCTCAGTGGATAATGAGAAGCCCTTGCCCTGGAGGACAACCCTTGCCATGAAGGCGCTGGTCCCTGCAATGCTATGACTTGAATCAGGGACAGCCTTTTTCGACAACAATAGCAGTAGCAAAGCCTACCAAGAAGGCTGCTTTGACAGGCTGGTCCACAAGTACAATGTTGCTCACCGAAATGTCTCTGTAAAACATATTGCGTTTCGCCAGCTTGTCCACAGTCTTTGCAGTCTGCAAGATTGTAGACATNCCAGCTATGTGAAACGTGTGTCATTGCGTATATAACAAGGTGTCTAATGACACAAGCAAAGCCATTGACGACTGTTTACAAACTCGTATGTACCTGAATCATACATGACAGTGAGTGTGAGCGCTGAGCATGAGTACCTCCAGATTTGAGAGCAGAAGTTCTCGACGGTGCAACACATCAGCCAGTTTGGTGAGGTAGTAATGCCGTCCAGCAAGCAACTCTTTCTTCTGCTGTGGTGACAAGTTTATGGATCTCTGCAGGCAACAAGGCACATAGTCACCACGCCAATTCATGAATTGCCTGCTGACCTGTGGTGCGACAGGTCTGAGTTCCTTGTCTTTCATGAAATCATGCGACAGCAGCGCACAAGCAGAGCACAAGCAGAGCACAAGNTGGTACATGCGAAGCATGCTGTTGCCAGAGCCGGCACCTTCTGTGGCTGCTGCAGCAAGCACTTGGGGTCNAGGCGTGCCCACACCTCCTGTAATCTGATCCTGCAGGACATTCCAAATGCTCAGCAGGCACCATGACTTGCTTCATGAAGCAGGGCTGCTGTGCAGCATCCTACAGCTATTGTGTGTACGCTGCAGATGGCTGACAAGCACAATCTGCACAGCTGACACATGCATGCATACAATGAGCAAAAGGCCCATTCAAGACATCAGTGCCCTACACCATACCTAAAACACAAGCAAAAGCAGTCCTGTAATGCAAAAGCGCATCCATGTTCTCAGACAAGATCTTGTACAGTCCACCTGCAACAATTCTGGAATGCCAAGCTGAATTCCATGTGGAGGCCGTACCAGTAGCGAAAACACATTTCCCAGCAGGAGGTTGAATAGGTTCTCGTTGAGGGTCCAGGAGGTGATGGCAAGGTAGCCCAGCTGCCCAAGCAACCTTGTCATGCTTCCAGCAATGACACTGATACTCCAATGAGTTTGCAAGTGCCAAAGGGTCCCCAAGCACCAAGCCAGGGAACCATGCATGAGCAGGTAGTTCACGGCTGTCAGAGGTCCAAGCAGCACTGCAGCCAAGCAAGTGAATCAATCATAGATGCCTTGCAAGTGGCATGATGCCGCTTTCAGTGCTTGGATCCTGTGAAGCAGTACAATGCGGCGGAGGCATGACTTGGCTTGTAGGCTGCCGGATGCACACACACATTTGTCATGACAATGCAGAGAACAGGACCTCGACAAGACCATGCAAACTAACAGAGAGCAGCAGCAAGCAGGCCCTGCGATCATGCCAGTGTGATGAGCCAATGTTGCTAGGGGTTTCAGGCTTACAAATGAGCAGGAAGCATGTGGCTGTCACAGTCTTCCTTGCAGCTGCAGGGCCAGAGCGCATGGCAGCAATGATGACTGGCAGGGGCAAAAAGTAGCCCAAGTAGCTGTCCAGCTTTAGAAGAGTGGCCAGTGTGTACCCAAGGCCAGACACTGCAGCTAGCATTGCTGTCTCTGCCAGAGACTGCAGACAAAGCACAACCGCTTTGAGCTTGGCTGGATGCGTTTCAGACTGTACCACTGTTGAGAACAAGAGACTGTTGACGCATTCACTGACATGACATCACATGAGCTGGCAGGTGCAGATTGGCAGCAGCGGCGGGAACTATCATGGTTGAAGCATGCCTTTGCGTATGCCATTGAGACTGTAGGGTGAGCTTCCTCTGCTTGCTGGTTCTGTAAGGCATGTNTCATGGTATTGGCTGGATAAGCTGTTTATGCTGCTCAGTAACAATGCGTACAAGCTACAAGGTGCAAAAGTATGCTGTATGTTTACTTGTGCTGACTTTGACATTGTTCATGGGCATATTGACTTGGGCACTGCTTACAAAGGAACACCTACGCTACAATCTGACTCTGCCGCCGAGCTATCAGCTTCTGCACAAAACGCGGCAATTGACTCGGTTGATAGCCCATGCTCCGCAGTAACGGAATGTATACAAGGTGCATGACACTCATGTATAAAGTGGTGTTGATTGCAAAGAGGAATAGGAGGAAGCAGGTGACAGCTGCAGGTGAAGGCGTGCCCACACCTCCTGTAATCTGATCCTGCAGGACATTCCAAATGCTCAGCAGGCACCATGACTTGCTTCATGAAGCAGGGCTGCTGTGCAGCATCCTACAGCTATTGTGTGTACGCTGCAGATGGCTGACAAGCACAATCTGCACAGCTGACACATGCATGCATACAATGAGCAAAAGGCCCATTCAAGACATCAGTGCCCTACACCATACCTAAAACACAAGCAAAAGCAGTCCTGTAATGCAAAAGCGCATCCATGTTCTCAGACAAGATCTTGTACAGTCCACCTGCAACAATTCTGGAATGCCAAGCTGAATTCCATGTGGAGGCCGTACCAGTAGCGAAAACACATTTCCCAGCAGGAGGTTGAATAGGTTCTCGTTGAGGGTCCAGGAGGTGATGGCAAGGTAGCCCAGCTGCCCAAGCAACCTTGTCATGCTTCCAGCAATGACACTGATACTCCAATGAGTTTGCAAGTGCCAAAGGGTCCCCAAGCACCAAGCCAGGGAACCATGCATGAGCAGGTAGTTCACGGCTGTCAGAGGTCCAAGCAGCACTGCAGCCAAGCAAGTGAATCAATCATAGATGCCTTGCAAGTGGCATGATGCCGCTTTCAGTGCTTGGATCCTGTGAAGCAGTACAATGCGGCGGAGGCATGACTTGGCTTGTAGGCTGCCGGATGCACACACACATTTGTCATGACAATGCAGAGAACAGGACCTCGACAAGACCATGCAAACTAACAGAGAGCAGCAGCAAGCAGGCCCTGCGATCATGCCAGTGTGATGAGCCAATGTTGCTAGGGGTTTCAGGCTTACAAATGAGCAGGAAGCATGTGGCTGTCNTCGGAGTAACTGGTTTACGGGGATCGCGAAAACTGAAAATTGTGGGGACTACCATAGCTGCAATTGTAGCTATTGTGAGCAATCAAACGGCACCTTGCAGGGGTGCTCACTGCCTGGCAGGTCACGAGACTCAGAGATGGGTGGCAAACAGCGGGATGATGCCTCAACCTCTGTGTTCGCGCAAGCTATTGCGNAGCACTTGTGCCAGCACTGCTGATGAACATCTGCATTGTCGGCATGAATCAGATCTTTGATGTTGAAATAGACAAGATCAACAAGCCTTACTTGCCCCTAGCATCTGGAGAATGGTCCCTGCAAACAGGAGTCAGCGTGGCCGTCAGTACAGGAGTGGCTGCTGTGCTGCTCAGCCTCTACATTGCCTCCAAGCCCTTGTTGGCCACAGTCATTGGCAGCTTGTTGCTTGGCATCGCCTACTCAGTAGACCTACNGGCAATGGTGGCATCATCTAGGTGGCGCTTCCAGTTGAATGATGGTGAGCAGTTGTACGCCAGCAACTTGCCTACAGNGCAGCTTTGCCACCTCTTGCGCCTGAGGTGTGTAGCAGTTATCAGGCAGCGTGAGCAACCCCAGCAGGAGTTTGATCGCACTGCTGCATGGCTCAAGACACTGGGTGCTGCTGTTGTGCTGGAGGACTCTGGCTCCCTCAAGGTATGTCCCTTCACCAAGGCACCTTGCTCCACTGCTTGCATGGCCTGATGGCTCTGTGCACAGAGCGGGCNGGGACGGTAGAAGCCTCATCAGCTTGCCCTCTGTATGCCTGTTGTTGCGATGTGAGTCAGCCACAAGTGCATCAGCTGTTACAGGCAGGTCAGATGCCATGGACACAGTATGCAACGCCTTCATAGCATGCTACATTCTGTTGCCTAAGCCAAGCATGCCACACATAAATGTGGCTAAATGACAATAGTGATGACAATATTCAGAAGTGTGCCAGCAGATGCTTGGTACCCAATGGGTGTGTCCTGATCTAGTTGTGAAAAAGCCAACATGGACTGATGATGTAGACACCAACATGGCTTGATGCACCCGANCGAATCACCTGTTGAAGACCATCATGCTTTACTAAAGGGGACATCACGTGCCATGTGACTTCCAATACTCGGCGCTGCACAGATGCAGCTTCGTTCAGCTTGATTAAGCGCACGGACAGGGCATGTACGTTGCCAAGTGGCCGCAAGCTGTTTTGACAGCTAGGTCAGTCTTAAACACAAAACTTGAGCCCAGTACATACAGCACTCCCGGCACGCAGTATGCGATGCAGAACCGGTGCAGAACCGTTGTCAAATTGACGTAGCGGCTCAGGCATCGTCTCAGTAGTCTCATGCTCACCAGTCGACAGCAAGTTTCCGAAATATGTTTCGCACTGCTAAGCGTCGTAGTGGCGCTCTAAGGAGTCGGGTATCAGCCAGCGCCTTGACAATCTGCATCTTAGTATTTTGCGGGTGCTTTGCTGTCGTTACTCGTCAACTGTACCGCGAGCATGCCCTCGAGGTGGTCGAAGCAACAGATGCTTCACAACAGCCTACGCTTGTCATATACAGCTATCGCAACGTTGACCCAGAAGCAGTCAGTAACTTACAGTTTTTCCTGAAGAATACCGCCACTCCGCGCGATCGAGCTCGATACGTCATTCTTGTCGATCACGGTCTGGACAAGTTTGGCGAGTTTCATTCAGCGGTCCTACCAGAGCTGCCACCCAACGCGCAATACGTCTCTGTCAGGATGTGCTTCGAGTTGGGACACGTGGGGATGGTTCTCTCCAGCCTGACCAAAGCTCAGATCGACCTGCGGCAGTACAAGTTCTTTGTATGGCTCGACAGCTCAGTAAGNGATTAGAGCTCTTTGCCGTGCCTGAACATGACACAGTAGGCAAGCTGTGCGAGGCCACTGTGGTGAAGGCGTACAAGCCTCTGACAGAGCACTGTCATGTGAGACTTCCACCCGTGCATTTTTGCGGTGCACTGTTCATTGCTCACCTGCTTTTGTTGATGCTCACGCCTTGGCAGCACCTTCTGAGCACTACCCTGCTACCTATGTCACACATGTGCTCAAGTACTTCTTGTGGCACTTGACAATCATGCCAAACCTTGCTGCTTGGTTTCTGGACAGGCATGGGCCAATTCCTGTGACATGCATTGCAGTGTTTCATATTCCACAGCCCTAGCCTTTGGTCTAAGCTGCTAAGGTNCCTACGATCGAAACTTCTTTACCTTGACAGCGAGCCGGAGACACAGCAGAGATTGTGTTAGCAGCACGAGCGTGTTTGCGCTGCGTGCTTTGTAAGTATCATGCTGCGACAGATGCTGAGCATTTGAATTTTTGGACAGCGGCGGTAGTGTGGCGGTTTGCTGCTGGTGATTCACGCTACTCTCATGCATGCGTGCACTCGCCAAGAACGCAGAGACCGGCATTGATCACGTTGTAGCAGTCAATCACCTTGCTACCCGCTCAGGCAAGGTGCCCTGCAGCATGATCTACAACCTGAAGAAGGATCAGAGTCATGGCCAGTAGGACAGAAAGTTGGCATCGCTCCGAAGCACCTCAGTCTCGACCTGGTTCCNTTGCAACATTTATGAAGACTGCATGCTAGAGTTGCTGTTTGGTTTTGGATCCCACTTGGGCAAGCTGCTGTCCCCGCCAGCTTGCAAAGTCTGCAACTTGAGCTTGGCTGGCAGCTGCCATTGCTGCTTTGTTCTCAGCTCGTGCCTGCTTCCACACCTGCATGCCCATCATATTGTCTCAAACATGCTAATATGCCCCTTGGTTACAAGTGATATGACATGTGCTTGCAATGGTTATCCACTCCTCCCAATGTGTGCTGAAAATGCATGCAAGCATTGAGTAAAAGTGTCCTGCTCTGAACGTGCCTGTCGCTTTGACAAAGATGCATCTACCGCTTCCAAGGACTGCTCATCACGCCTTTACAGACTGCACGTTGAGCAACACCCTGNGCCAACACTGCTTGTTAGAAGCGTCAGGAGCACGTTAAGCAACACCACGAGAGGTGGTGGCTCAGTGAGATGTGTGAACCACAAACACGAAGGCAGGAACCCAACAGTGTCCCAGAGCACAGCTGGAAGTGCCAAGAGCCCTTCCGCAAGATCATACAAAACAGTGGCAATGTAGCACGTATCATTCGGTGCTTGGACCTGATCATTTGTGCACACACTGCCAAGCTGAAGNAGGAGAGAGGCAGGAAGGCTGATATGCGGCAGCAGGCTGATCAGCACAAACAGGTGGTTGTCAATGCGGTGAATGTCTTGCATGCCGCAATCTTCTTGCATGGTCATTGAAACATAATTGCCATAAGAGCAAAGCTTACAGATGGCTTCAGTTGCGACCTGGTACTGGAGTTCTGCTTTACAGCGCCGCTTCAGCAGTATGATCAACTGTTCATTACAGCTTACTGTTTGGGTGCCATGGGATGTGTCCTTCTCGATTTGACTGGCCCAAGTTTCTGGGCATCTGACAGCAAGGGAGTCCCCAGCAACATCACACTCGATCATGTACCCCTCTGGCTGTAGCAGAGATTATCATGTAAAATTGTGTCTGCATTGAAGGCTTGCCGTCTGCTGGTGCACTCCACTAGGAAGTGACGCTCACAGTGTATCAAGCAGGTCAGCTGGTGTCNATGTGAAAGTAAAAGGTTGCCAAGCCAATAAGGGAGCGCCTTGACATTGAAATCAAGCAACCATGCATGCCATGAGAGGTGGCAGTCATGCTGACCTTGACCATGGGGTCTTGAGCAAGCTGGCCTTGCCTCATGCTGTAGCCACAGGTGGNGGTCCAAGCAGAAAGCAGCACTGGATGAAGCTTCATGGGAGTTGCACGGTCCGAAGAAAGAGATTGGTAAGCTAACCATGGTTTCATGTCACCCTGTGGTTTACATGTGAGACATTCTCTCACAATTGTGTACTGCAAAGTTCAGCATAGTCAGTTGTGGTGTATTGCTCAGCTGTATCAGCTGCCATTGTTGCAGCAATATGTCATNACCCCACCTCAATGCTCAGTTGCACCAGCATTACTTCTGCGTGCGGCTGGACATGGCGGTGGATGATCCTGAAGGAGGTGCCAACCTGACAGTTAGCGAGGTAAGACAATTGAGGTGCAGTCTAACTTATCTTATTTAGTTTTACCATACCTCATCATCCAGCACTTCTGTGAAGTTGATCCCTAAGCTACTGTGGCAAAATTACCTGTGCCCTGCCACTGCTTATTTTGCTCTTGTGGAGAACTCTGCTGTAGCTCAAGCTGATGCCAGCGCAGTCTGCCCAGACAACGCACNAGAAAGAACGAGGAATCATCAGAGACATTGTAGTGCTCAGGATTCGTGAAAGCCTCTGTGCCCTTGGCAATCATGACAGTTTGCCTTCTGAACACTTGAAAATGGTTTTTGGCTCGGGCTGCAGTCGATTGTCAAGGGCACTATCATGCTCAGACATAGAGAAAACATCTGTATCTTGGCAGTCATGACAGCATCCTTTCTGTGCTCGAAACTGGTGATTGGCTCTGGCTGCAGGAAAGGGGAGCAATCCTGAACAGTGCATACATGCATCTCTGCAGATCTATGTTTTCTGGGCGTTGAATGACTGGTGGAGGCCAACAGTGCAGAAAGTATATTCAGATCAGCGCTAGCGAGGAAAGGCTGCAGACATGTAGACACAGCTGAAGGGAGTGTGCACGCCTGTAACAGCAGTGTTGGCGGCATCTCAGCATGCAAAGCAGGGCATCAACAAAGGAAGCAACAGCATTGCAGGGTGTGAGCATGTCATGCATGCGAGGGTGTCTAAGTCAAGCTTGCTGCTCCAGGATGCCCACTGCAAGCATGCAGCAAAAGCTGCAACAGGATGCAGCTGTACAAACCCCTAGCCACTTAGCAGTAAGACATGATGTGCTCATTCCATCAACAGCCTCCAAACATGTTTGTTCAGGTGGCATTCATGCAGGTCCACATGCTTTGTGAACTGTGAATACATCAAGACCCAAGCAGCAGCATGCGTCAACAGACCATGCAACATTGGGATAGCAGAATCAGACGAGCAGAGCTATGAGCACAGGCAGCAGCTGTACCTACTTGATATACTCGCCAGGTCTGCATTGGAAGTTTTCTTGACAGAAGTCAATATCCTCCTGGTTTTCTGCCAAGTGTGTGTGAAGCCTGACATTCTCGTACTGCCTTGCCAGCTTAGCAGCTGACTTCATCAAGTCTTGGGTGACATTGAAGGGTGCACAAGGGGCCAAACCCATCCTCAACATTGAGAACCTGCCAAAGGAGAAGAGGGTTTACAGGTTTCGACCAGCCAACAAGGCTGATCTCTTCACCACAAAGTCGAATGCTGCATCAGGTGCTCCAGCTGATGTGCTATGTCGTAAGCGCATCATGCAGCAACAAAGGAGACGGGCATGCCATAGCACCAACATGCAGTCATGACTCGTTGCACAGTGCCTTGCTGTTACTTTTGAGTGGCCACTTCTTGCAAATACGGTGTTGCATACCATGCAGGAGGTTAGTTGGCTTGTTTGGCCCAATCTCATTTGGCTGCAATCTGCCAACAACAGATGAAGCTGCATGCATACGGTTGGGGCCTTCGGTCAACAGCACAAGAGAAAGACCTTTCTGGGTCGTGAAACTCTTTGATGAGTCTGTCCATGTCTTTCAGGATGTGTTCTTCCTCCTCACATGTGTTGTCTGGCGCCATACCCCCCTTGCTCTTGCCCATGCTCATAGCTCCTCTGGTAGGATGGAACCTCAAGCCTATGTCCCTGCACCCTGCTATATGTTTGTGCACTGTTGGTGCACAGATATTCTGCTGTTGCTGCAAGTCAGTGCCCATGTTGGGCTGGCCGTTGCAAGGCCTTGGTGACTTGACTGGGGTATAGTTGCATCAGAGCGGTGCACATATGCAATGCGTGGCTCAGAAACAAGGCAAGGTCCACCTGCAATGAAGTCTTGCCTAGACGCATGCAAGGTCGATACCAAATTCTTTGATTGCATATATGCAGTTTGAGGCTTTCACGAAGGGCTTCATGACCCTGTGTGGAGGGCCGGCCATCCATCTATTCAGCGCCACAGAGCTGGAGCGGTTGGTGTGTGGCAATCCCTTCCTTGACTTTGACGCCATGCAAGCCAATGCGCGCTATGATGGCGGCTACAGCCCTGACCANGCTGTGTATCAGCACCATGTGAAACTGCTTTGTATTAGCTGATGCATAGATATTGTCTAAGGTCAGCACCTTCCGGTATGGGAGATACTGTGCTACTCTCTGCAGCCAAGCATTTATAAAATCAGGTTACCTTTGCTCAAATGTCCATGCTGTAGCGGATCATTCAGTGATGCAATGCAAATGACATCATGTCATTGCATTGCTCTGCACCCATCTCGATTGTCGACCACCTCTCACAGTCTGGCATGAGGGGTGGTGGTGCCTCAGTGTTGACCCTGTTCTTGCAGGTTTGGGCTAAGTGCAATCCGCCACTCATCCAACATCTTCTTCACTGCCGGCCTCTTTGATCCTTACACAGCTGCCAGCCCCACCAAGAACATGTCTGCCTCCATCACTGCATATGTATATGGTGAGCCCTCTCCATATACATATCCGTCAACTCTGCATGTGTGCATGCTCCGTACAGTAGCACTGATGCACATCAGCACTGATGCTTTGCAGCAGAGCGGATGAGATCCTGTTACTCAGCAGCACTCTTGCCTCCTAATATCAATGCACACTACCCGTCGTGCAAAGCATTCGTGGCATGCAGTGGCGCTGATGTAGCTGTCATGTGGCACAGCTTAGGCTTTTGACTGATTGCATCGGCTATTATAGTCACGCTGTGTGCTGTGCTTGCTGGTCGCATCATAAGTACATGCAAGCAGAACGGTAAGACGTCACAGCTGCTGATCACAATGCTACTTGGGCAGCAATGTGCCATGTCTCATCGTGTGCTGTGGTATATGTGTCAAGTTTTGTTGTGTGCTCTGGTACATATATCAAGTCTGCATGTGAGCTCTGTTGTGTGTATCAAGTCTGCATATGTGCTCTGGTTCATGTATCAGGTCATGTGCGTGCGCTGGGGCATGTGTAAAGTCTGAATGCATGCTCTGGTACATGCAGAGGGAGCACATGGTCAAGACACCAGTGACATTGACCCTGCNCAGCCCACATTGGCATGTGATCATTATAAACTTGTGCCACAATGATCCAACATGCAGGACAACTATGTATGGCTGTTGAAAGAGAAAAAGAGTGGCAAGATTGCTGTTGTAGACCCTTCAGAGTATAAGCCAGTAGCCTCAACCATTCAGGACAGGTATAGTATGTAGTGATCATGCGCATGCAGGTCCACACTTCCCGTGCACGGACAGATTCAACGGTAGCAACTCCCCTCTCAGGAGATATGTATAAGCAGTACAGATTTTGTTGTATCATCAGCGGCACTGTGCTGCAGAGGGCTCAAACTGGACTACATCTTGAACACACATCATCATTGGGACCATACAGGAGGGAATGAGGAGCTGAAGAAGAAGTTCAGCTGCACCATAGTGGGGCCCAAGGCAGATGAGGGCCGCATCCCAGGGATAGACACTGCCCTCAGTGATGGGGAGTCTTGGCAGTTTGGGAATCTTAAGATGAAAGTTTTCGACACACCAGGTCATACCAGGGGCCACATCACACTGTGGTTCCCTGAAGTGGAAGCGCTGTTTCCAGGTATGCCTTCTCGGTTACCCATGCATCAAATGAACTTCAGCTACTTTGCATGTGCAGTACACTTCTGCTCTTTATTTACTTGGACTTGATCTACCTGGACTTTATCTACCTGGACTCCACGTCAGCAGTGCACCTGGCTCGGCATCAATGACCACGACCTGCTCCAACTTTTAAAACACATCAAACAGAACACATTTGAGCCCAAGCAGGAACGCAATTGCTGTGCTGTTTGCCCTTTGACACATATCAGCACAAACTTCATATACCTCTACATGCATGCTCATGATTTGACCACGTGTCAACAGCTGCAACATCCACCACGTCACACACCACTTGTTGGCTACACACTCATCCGCAGTCTACATGGTACACCGACTTTACACTTCGTACAGGTGACACCCTCTTTGCAATGGGGTGTGGGCGCATGTTTGAAGGCAATGCTCAACAGATGTGGACCTCCTTGTCCAAATTGACGCCGCTGCCACCCTCCACCANAGGCTGCTCAAAGTGTTACAGTACAGGCTAGTCTGTCAGGAGTCAGGTCCAGGACCACAGCTGTCTGCTCGTGGCAGTAACAGCTGCTTCTATTGCTTTCAGAGCACCAGTGGTTGCAAATTTAACAGCATGTCGGTCTGCATGTTGTTTGCATGCCAGTTGTGTAAGAGAGCGCCAGCTACACAAACATTTGGAGCGCCACTGGCTGCCAATGTACACAACTTCTGGCTGAAAGCTAGAATTTTGCTATGCAGGGCCCTGTTCAATGTTCTACTGGCAAGCTGCATATCGGCATCTCACATATGCCGATGGCACTGTAGGTGGCAATGGCAAGCAGATCTTTGGAGACTGCTGGTGGCTGGACACTGAAGGCCAGGCTCCTGTCCAGTCAGCACTGTCTGACCAGAACCTTCAGGCCTATTTAGCTTCCAATGCAAAGGCTGTGACCCCCAAGGGGGGACCCCTGTCACATTTGCAGGCCCCCAAGTTTATCAACAGTGCCCTGAATGTCTTCAAGGACAGGCAACACCCTGCAGAAGTAAGCATCTTCACTGCCTGCTTACTTTGTACACACACTGCAACCTAAGAAGGTATAGCGGACTCACAGTATCAGACTAAACCGCTACATCATTTCTGCTACCTGTGTTGTTACTGAGACAGAGGACAAAGGCGTCATTGGGAACGGCTGGAATGTGCATGTGTGCTTGCAGTTCTGTTGGCGTAGGGTCAGGCTACTACTCTGACCTTGCAACAAACATGTCAGCGCTGCAGCTCTGGCCAGAGCATCGGTACTACGGATTCGGAGATTACTCACCAGCTGATTCTGACTATGAGCACCTATCCATCGAACAAGCACTGGTGGATCATGTGGAGCTTGTGTTGCACATTCAAGCACGCTACAATCTGGACCGTGCTCCAGTCATTGCCATTGGTGCTAGCTACAGTAAGTGCAAGCATTGTTTTGTGTAGCATGTCCATGCTGTGAACCGCTTGTCCTGAAGATTGATATCTGATTGGCACAGCATGACTGGCCTGGCAGTGTGTACAGCACCATACAGCATAGCTGTAGTACCAAGAGCTTGCTATACACTTCTTTATGGTGCCAGGATGCACAATGCTGGCATGTGATCCACACTAGCTGTCCAGCATATTGTCTGCTGCTGTGCTGTGGTAAAGCTAGAGCTCTGTACAGCCGCCACACAATGTTGCAATGGCACTGCAGCACTGAAAATCTGCATACGTACTCTGCACAGAACACCAGAGGAAACATGTGTGACATGCCGCATGCACATACAATAGATACACCAAATGGCATCAGTGCGCAGGTCCGCAATGCTCAGCTAATCCATAAAGACTGCACTCACACACTATGGTGTTGGCAGAGCAGCTGCAGGCGCTGAACGTGNGTATGAGGTCCATGAAGCCCACAGGCTGGAGCAGGTGGCGGCCCCATGTGGGGATCTTGTAGATGAAGGAGTGCAACAGCTGCGGTGCGCATGTCATCATGCACACTGGGTCTATCAGCAGCTGCAGTCAAACGTATACTGCTTGACATAACGGGTCAAACATTTAGTGCTTGACATAACAGGTCAAGCAGATGATGCGCAAGCCCGGCTTGTTGGACTACTTGCATGCAATTGTGCATGCGAATGTCATCATGAGTCTCACGGGCAAATTTGCAGAGTGGGCGTGACAGGCAACGTGATGACTGTCGCAGTTCCTAAAGATCTGCTAAGACTTTGCTTCATCTGCTTCATACAGCCGAGATGAATGTTTCCTCAGTACACGTTAATTACACATGCAAGCACACCACCCATTTTAAGTCCTACCAGCTCGCAAACTCAAGCTTGCAGGTATATATGCTGATGACATGCAGTGCTTTAGGGGCTACACTGTGTGCAGCAAGTCACCACAGTGGTGCAAAAGGTCGCAAAAGGACAACAAGTTCAGTAATACAGCATGACTTGCCAGCTGACGCAAATGNTTGGTGAGCAAGTTCTCCAGCTCTAGGGTCTCACATAGATCAGTGTTCCAGACCATGCTGCGATCCTGGATACCCACATCCTCAAAGGATGCCACACACTCATCAATCTCTTTGCAGCCGTTCTCAAGCGTCTCTTGCGTCCTGAAGACTGCTGCATCAGTCTGCAGTTGACATGTACTTGTGAGTTGACACAAACTCATGATTCCTCACACCCTGAAGTGTCTGAGGTGAATGCCAGAATTGATTCCTCAATGCTAGCACACACGCTTTGTACACCACTTCCCTATCAAGGCAGTGATGGGCGACTGAGCGTCCAGGCATCCTGAGCACACCATCGATCAACCGGGGGAGGTAACCCTCACAGGAGCACATATGCATGACTAGCATGACCATTACGAAGCTTTCACAATGAGCACAATCAGCAGCACAATGAGCATACAGCGCTTGCGGCATACCTGCATGATGCGCTGCATGTTCCGCCGGATTTCAGCTGTGTGCAGATTGCCCTTGGAGTTGCGCATCTGGTCCAGCCGCTGCAAGCAATCCTGGCCAGCATCCTTAGGCAGGTCCTTGTGTGGCTGGTTGGGCTTCACATTTTCAGCTGCACAGCAAATGATTGTAAGTGTATACACAATGGGTACCTGACAGCAGGAAGACCACTTCCCTGGTGCTGCAACTACAATACACTAGCTGGCACTCTGCTCAGTCCACCTTGGCTACATTCAGGTGCTTGCATAGACGGCAGGACTGAGGAAAATGTGTGGTTTTGTGGTCTGCATGTGCAGTGCACTGCCATGCCTTTTTACAATTGCTGCACTGCATTGGCTCTGTCTTCCTGTGACCATAAGCGATCCAACTGACCAGCCAATGCAGCTGCATGCCTCATGCATTCACTTACATACAGTTACAGAAATATGCTTCACCATGATCTCACACAAGACAGCAAAGTCCAGCAATACATGTTGCAATGCTGGGCCAGTGCACTGAACATCAAGCAATATGTACCCATTGCAACAAGNTGGGGCATTCCTGAAGACAGTCAGGGAAGGGGTTGATGCTACATTTGACCCCTCTGACCCTTTGCCCTTCCTAGGGTTACACTACATGCAAGTCCCGGTTCTGTTGGTGCGGAATATCTGGACAGGACGACCTTGGAAGAAGATAGACCTTTGCATCGGCAAGGTCGTTGAGCTAGGTGGTGATTGAGTGTCTTGTGTGCTTGCAGTGACAGGACNCTTGCAGGAGTATATTAGGCAGCTTGGAGGCCTGTTGGTGCAGCATGACATCAGCTCCAGTCCACCCCTCCAGCAGCGGCTGCATGACTTGGCAATTGAGTCCAGTAAGCTCATTGGCATCATCAAGCCCCTGAATACAGCGGTGTACAAGGCAGTTTTGGCGGGAAGGCTTGATGAGGGCCTCACAGGCTCGCAGTTTCACAGCCTTGATGAGAAGTGGTATGCAGATTTGCCGGTAAGCAACATATTATAGCTGTGTCTGAAGCCTTGCTTATTTGGCGTATCAACTGCTGAACTTTGTGTCCATGATCAAAAGCAACAGAGACTGGTGCTGACGCGCCACTGATGAGCACAATACGAGTATCAGCAAGAGATGGGCTTGGAGTAAGTGTCTCATGAGCATGAAAGCACTGCAAAAGCCAATCAACTTGGCAAGCAGTTGACTGCTATGGTGTATTGCCAAAATTTGGATATACATATTGGACATTTGTTTGCCTGAAAGCTTGATGTTCTGTCTTTAGCTGAGATGTAGTTTACGCCATGCATGAATTACGATACAGCATTGGACGGCTCAAACCTCCAAGCTCTGCAAATGCTGCATGAGCAATTGCAGACATCACAAAGCTCTGGTACAGCATTCATCACCAGCAAGCTGTTTCAGCCAAACTACAAGCAACCTGCTGCGTGTAACAAAGCCAGTTTAGCTAATTCTGCTTATATGCCTTCAAGGCTGTTGCAGCTGTGTTGCTGCAGGATCTGCTTGGGCTTTCAGAGCAGCAGATTCAGGATATACTGCTGCTCAGGAAGCTATACCTCACAAAGCGAGGCCATTTGGCTACACGCCGAGATGCTGTCACAGATGAATTGGCAGCCTGCAAGACCAGCTTGCCCAATCCAGACAATTTGGCCAAGCTGTCCAAGCTCTCTGCAGATCTGCAGCAAATTGCTGCTGAAGATTATGAAGCTTACATCAGGATTTGCTGTGCCTTCAGACGCGGGGTAAGCCTTTGTTGGTCGTGCGTGCTGTGCATAGCAATGCAGATATGTGANGCATCGTCGAGCCAGGACATGCATTGTCCCTCGTGCTCAAGCTATTCAAACCGACGTCCAAACCGACGACAAGTTTCGACTGAGGCATTCAGTCTCGGTCAACAATTTCGACATCAAAGGGGACTTGGATGAGGTGTTCGAGTACGCAGCTGACTTTTCCCACATCAGCGGCTGGGACTCGGGTGTGTTTTGCTACTTTGCGTACATTGCAGTGTGCTATAATGTTCATTGCAGTTCAGTGTCTTAAAACGCTTCAGCAGACCTGTGTGTCTATATGTTTTGCTTTCCGAGTTTGTGGCGCACAGTACACACATTGACCTATAGTTGTGTACATGACAAAGACTGCGCTGATGTGATGCAGGCACTACAGGTTCACATTTGCGGGAAAGCAGCAATAGGGCTGCATTCAAGAAGGGTGACACAATTGCTTTGATGACAGTCTTGTTCGGCGTCAAATCTTCCACAGTGTAAGTTGCAGGAGATCTGAGCTATGCCCTCTGGTTGCATTGCAGGAACATTGGATACACCACTTTAGCGTTCAGCTGCATTGAGCTGTCGGCCTGCATGATGCTTATTTGTAAAGTCACATTCCCGACTTTGCACCATTGTGCGGTGCTGATATGCACAAAGGCATGTTGAACACACGTAACGCAGTCAATCCAGTCTTGTCTGACCTAAGGGCCTGATTTGCAGGTATCAGCTGCTAGACATAGACCAGCCAAACAAGGTGGTGTTCTTTGGCATTTCGCGATTTCATGAGTCAACAGATACTGTCACCTTCAAGCGGAAGCCTGGACAAGAGGGGGTTGTGCAAGTGGAGTACACCACTGACATTGAGCTGGTCAGATGGTACNTGAGGTGCGTACTTGCGTCTTTGCAGCTCAGCTTCAAGCTTATGAATACTTTGCTGCAGCTGTTGGCAAGAAGCTGCGGCTTCTTGGGCTTGTTNGCATAGCAAGGTCAAGCGCTTGCAAGGATGGCATGGTTTACATGCATGAGCATTGGACACACTTGACATGCATCCCAGCATCAGCCTTGAGTTGTGACTCCAACACGACTGGAGTGACAAGCTCAGTTCACTTGTCAACAAAGGCACAGTCACAGTCACCCATGTGGAGGCAAAAGATTGCAACACCGCATAACGCTTTGGGAAATTCAACTGTTCGAGGAGGCAGGTACCGCTCAGGCATGGAAGGCACGATTCACCTGAACGACTGCAAGCGCTTCAGTGAACTGCATGAGTGGCAACGCCAAGTCCTCCAGGCAATCCACCAGGTCATTCACAACAGTGTCAACAGGGTGGTCATACCCTGCACATTACAGCATCACTTTACATGTAATTCCACTAATTTGAGTGCAAGGATTGGCCTCCCTGCCCATGATGAACATATAGTCGCAAGCTGCAATAGCTGCATGCATCATACGGTGCACGTAACAATTTCACATAAGCACAGCCTCCTTGCAGACTGTGCATGACACATTACACTGGCGCACATTCAACACAGATGTACAGATGAAGAAAAGCAAGCCNGGATCCTGAAGTAGCTCAGCTTGCTACAGACTTTTCCAATTCACAGCTGGCAGAGTTTGTGCAAAGTGCANCTGTACAGTCACCTCTAGCTTATCTTGCTCAGGCGCCAGGAAGATGCCATTTGGGTTGTACACCAGATCCAGCTGCAGATTTGGGTCTGATTGGCCATAGCCAACAGCATTCAGCATCTGCAATCCCTGTATGCTGCGATCAAACACGCCATGGCCCCTCTGCTGATCCACATTTGTGGGGCTGTAGCAGGGCATTGAGGCCACTATGTGCACCTGGACCAACAGCAAGCCTGTCAGCGCTTGCAAAGTTGCTTGCTTGAGTATGCACAGCGGGCAGCAGTCACAGCGCAGAATGCTGCAAAATGCTGCAGTCCAAGCGAGCTNTAAAGATTGTACACTTTCTTGGAACCGGTGCTGTGTACAGTCTCTTCAGCTGCTTGTATCAACGCTCCTGAGCATTTGAATCTGCTGAGCGCTTTGCCGACACGACTGCAAAGCGTGCTGGTGAGCGCCACTCAAACAAATTTGTACTCAACATCAGCATTCATCAAGTGAATTGCTCACAGTTGCACTTGGCAAGAGTGCAGCTTTCAACGTCCGTGAACAGACTTTGTAAGGACCAGTGCAGCCCTGAATGATTGATAATACCCTGCTGTTGTAGTGCAGATAGACACCCACCAACAGTGCGCAGGACGGCACTGATGATGTGAAGTAGGAGACAGCAGTCATACCAAGCGAATGGCGNAACATTGGCCCCCTTCACCATCAACTTTGGTGCTCAGAAGCAAGCCAGTGACATGCAGGTATGCTGCTGCTGGTCAGTCTTGTCACTCAGCAGCATGCATGTTGTGTACCTGGCAGGAAGCTAGCAGCAACATTACAGGCTTTGCGGCTGGACATCTTCTGCTAAATCTGCGTAGGACCATCAGGCAAGTTGCCATACCACCAAGTAAAAATGCACAGGCTCTATTCATGACCCACTGTCTGCCCTGACAATCAAGTCCCACTTTGCTGAAGCAGTATGGAAAAGATACTGAGCCCAAGCATGCCAACCTGTACTCGCAACTATACCAGGCTTTTATGGATGTCTCAAAATCCACTGCATGGCTCACAACAAGCTGGAATGTATGTAGCCTTCAACGGACAATGGCAGCAGTTCAATCAAGACTGGTGTCAAAGCAAGACTTCTGTGTACATCATGGCATGCAGATCTATCGTACGCTGCGCCACATAACAAACTGACTAGCCTGTAAGTGCCCTATCAATTCCAGCATGTTGTGACACACTTCACGGGCAAACAAGCACAGCAGAGTTTGCATGTACATGCAGTCCCAATCATGCAACTTGAGGACTCAGGGGCTGGCTGACATGCTGTAGGCACCAACCACGCTGGGTCTATTGGGGCCGTCTGAGAGTGCTGGCAAGGTAAACAGGAAGCGAAAGGGGCCAGACAGCGTACAGGACACACAGGGTGGCAAGCAGCAAAAGTTTGATGAGAAGGAACAAGCTGATCTGCAGTCACTGGAGATTACGGAGCTGTCAAAGCAGCCAGGTGACACTTGCACTTATGATGACTGGAGTTGTATTGCCCTCATGAGACCAATTGTGACATGCAAGAAATTTTGTTACAGAGAGACAGCCTTGTGTGTTCAGGAAAGGANGGTGATTGTCACATGTGAGTTGCGGCGCCATGTCTCCAATAACTGTATCCTACATCTTTTCTCTGGCAACCCTTTGGCCAGGAGCGTAAACCACCGGAGCAAGTTCAACACAGCAAACACAAACAAGGCCCGGTGCGGAGCAAGCATCATGTCAAACGCATGTTGCATCCATGTCACCTACAAGCATCATGAGGTGACCTCATAACAACTAGTAGGAAGCTGAAATGCATGTCATGGCAGCAACGTCCAAATTGTAAAGACGCAAGCGGGCTCCTTCCTGGTGAAAGCGTTCGATGACCCCTTTCAAAGCTGACCTTGCCAACGTCATTGAATAGGCCAAGTGTGACTCGAGAGCCAGCAGCTGCATAGCATGGCAGATATTTGATGCTCCCACAGTGCAAGGAGTCAAGACCTCCCTTCACATAGCTCTCCAGCTCTGTCACAACTTGATATTCATTACCTTGGCCCTGCAATAGTGACTTTTCACAACAAACCCTTTACCAATGAGTGCAACAAAATTGCTGAACAGCGGTGGCAAAAACATGGAGTGAACTTACATGCGACCTGAGTTACCTTGTCCACTCCAACAAAGCTGGTGGCACCAGCGACCATATTCAGCATGTCTGGTCTGTCAAGCTTTTGCAGAACCCCAGAAGGATTCTGGCTTCTGTCCTCGGTCTTATTGCCAGAGTAGGATAGGTCTAGGTAATACTCAGAAGTTGGGAGGGCAGCAAGCTCCTGCAACCTCAGGCGTCAGGGGAGGGCACATGCATACAATAGACCAGAAGTTGTGACCATTAGCTTTACGGACCATCACAGTCACATAGCAATGCATACCTGAATCACCTCTNCAATGAAGAAGTTGCCGCATAGCTTCATCACGCTGGCCATGTAAGCTTCTGAGCCTGTGGGGAGGACGCCCCGCCCCATGGCGTCAAAGAAGGGCTGTAGCCTGTGCAGGGCTTCTGCAGGCCCCGCAGGGGCAAACAGCACCTGCCCTGCCATTGCTGCAGGTGGCCTGCCACAGCGAGGATGAGTTGCTCAGCCTGCAGGCGGCCCTGCTCCAGCAGCAGCCGCATGATGACTTCATTCAGCTCTGCCCCCTGCACTAGCTCATCGCCCCCCTGGCCCTCCTTTCCTGCCTCTGAGGGCTCATCCCGAATGTGCACCAGCAAGCTGGGCTTCCTGTNTCTACATGGCATTTACCTCTCATGCTGACTCATCTGGCCAAACAAAAAGAGGAACCAATGGGTTTGTGCAATCGCCAAGTTGTGGTCGGGGAGTGCATGTGTAATGGAATAAGTGTGCGCGGTGCTTGCGCCCCTCTCTCTGTAGAACATCAATACTGGCTCATGATCAGGCTGATGCATCTGTCCATGTGCTTCAAGACTGCACCCAGCATGTCAAAGCTGTGTGATGCCATGCAGGTGTCAAACAGGCCCGCCCCAGCAACAAGGCAGTAGCTGCTTTGCAAAAGAAATCAGAGCCAGCTGAGAACTGGCAAGGATTTAAAACAAAGGGGTTGAAGAAGACAACAGCCGGTGCTGCTGTGAAGAGTGTGAGTNTTGTCACATCTGAGATAGATCCTATAAGGGGTACAGCAGTTTCTTGCAGTCCTAGCTCGCGACATAGTTGGCATCATTGTTGAGCCCGCGACAGTAGTGAGGAAGACATGAGGAGTTAAATAGATCAAACGTGGGGAGGGGTCAGGGAGGGGGCCACAATGCAACACACCGCAGCGCAGCACAGCACAGCACAGCACAGCACCCCGCTTCAAAGCAACCCCTCATGCAACGAAGTGCTGCATGTAGGAGCTGCACAAACGCACCAGGAGGCAGATCATCTGGTCCACACTGTCATGCGCAGCAGCAGCTAACACAAGTTGCAAGCCAGCCCCGCAGGCAACGCACACCAGCCCATTGCTGCTCTGCTCCTCTTCACCTGATCCCCTGTTCAACACTTCATCTGACTCACTACTGTTTTGCTTGTTACTGTCTGGCAGCTCATGTGGTGCGGGAATCTGACGCCTTCTAGCTGCCTGCTGTAACACATGTTGCAAAGCCTCAATCTGTTGCTGCAGCCTGGCATCATCTTGCAGCTGCCATTGCCTGTTTGGGCTGCAGTCTGGTACAGTACGGCCCGGTCTGTCATGGCGTGGTGCGACACAAGGTGTACTCTCACAACCATGCTTTGCTTCTGTGCCCTGCTGGGGTGGGCAAGAGACTGCTATGCTGCAGTGTGGCTGCTTGCATGTGTTTGCATTGCTGTGACGTACGCTGCTCTGCNCAATGATGCCAGCATGCAAGCTGCCAAGAAGATGCTCCTGAGATGCAGGCATGCTCCCAGGTGACAATGCATTACCCTGAATCACAAAGCTTTGCATGTTGTCTTGCTCAACGGCCATGACAATTTTTCAGAGCGTGGGCAGATACTGCTAAACTGAGACTACCCAATGCTGGTGGTGATGTGTCCGAGGCCGTGTTGCGATACAGTTGTGCTGCATGATACCCTAAATAGGTTGCAGTCTAGTTCAACCTTACAACTTGTAGTGTGCTAGAGGTAATTGTTGCTCAGCAGCAAGCCGCAGCAGCTCATGCTTGGNTCTCACTTGGCTAGAAACACCTCAATAAGACGGCTGCACTAGCCCCAAGCGGGCCAAAATGCCCTTTGGGGCTGAACTGGACTCAATGGAAAACATGTCCTCTAGATGATTGTGCTGGCGTTGCCGGAGTACCTGAAAGAGCAGGTGCGAGAGTAGTTGGATGGTTGTACAAAAGACTCTACGCCAATGCAAACACCTGTACTGCATGTCCAACTGCGACTATAACTGTCACACCACTCAGACTGTGAAACAACTACAACTGTCGGATAACCATACCAGAAAACGGCCAACACTACCAGAAAATTACAGTTGTTGCACAACTGCAACTACATTTGCAACCATATGATGTCTACAACCACAGCTACAATTCATCCTGGACTGTACAAACATTCGGCGTCAGCAAATAGCACATGCCAGAAAGCTGGACAGTGACACTGGGGAAAGGTATGGGAAATTCAGCAACACGTTATGGCCAAGTTACAGTAAAGGTTACACTGATTGTTATGTAATGCGACTGTCAGCATCAAGGTCCACTGATCGTTACATTATGCGACTGTCAATGTCTAGCTGTTTATTTGTGACATTATCTGGTCTCTTGGCAAGACCTTACATAGCAATGTGGTTGATGCTCAGCCAGGTGATTGCCATCCACTGTGGACAGGAAAGCCAGAAGATGAGTCCAAAAGTACGAGAGGCTCACCGTGAGAAGCTCTGAGGAAGCCAAGTTGTTGTCCTTGTTCTTGTCAAACAGCGAGTATACAATGTGCAGTGGCGCATCACTCAGATCCCGGTTCATCACCTTCCGCACAGCTCTCTGCAACACAAGCATGCTGCAGTCTTGGCNGGCCAAGGCAAAGTGCGAAGGCACCATTAAGGAGCGGCGAGGGGATGACATCAGCCCAGAAGAGCTGGAAAGCAGCTCAGGCATCATGGGCTACGCTGCTGTCAAATACGCAGACCTCAAAAACAACAGAACAACAAACTACAAGTGAGTTGGTGATCCTGGGCTCAGATTGTTGTCACAAGCTTGCTACCACACTTCCATCTGTAATGGCACAAGACGGGTGAACTTGTGTCAGGCCATGTTTGCTGAGCCTCCTGCCAGATCTTGGAGTGTCAATGTGGTTACATGTGACTCCACACACGCATGTGCATTGCCTAAACAGGCAGCCTGACTGCCTGATGCACATTGCAGAATGCTGAGGTGTGGACTTCTCATGCAGGTTTATTCTGGATGACATGCTGAGCCTGCAGGGCAACACAGCTGTCTACCTGCTGTATGCGCATGCCAGGATTGCTGCGATAGGGAGGAAGGCTGGCATTGAGGACATTGCTGCCCTGGCCCATGAGCAGACACNATGCAGCAGACCAGCATTCACAGGCAGTCCCTAGCTTACGAGCTGAACTTACAGAGGTGTTCCGGCAGGCACTGGACACAGCGTATCCACAAGCTAACATAGAGCCAGTGGTAGCGCAAACCAACGAAGCCAAGTTTGGGGACTACCAGTGCAACAATGCCATGGGACTGTTTGGCAAACTCAAAGGACAGGTGGGACAGGCTACCTCTGCACATTCCAAATTTGCTCCATCCACATTCGTAACATATCTCACAGGTCATGTGTGATCACGCCCTGTCTCCAGAGCTGTCTGTATGCAGACTGTTGTGACATAANGCTTCCTTTAGCCGACATCAGTCATAGCAGCCAGGCTTCCGCTGTTCCACATCGACCTCTTCAGTCTGGTCACAGCTGCGGCACGTCAGCTCCTTCAAGAGCTTTGTGCGGAGTCAAAAACAGTGCCAAGACAGGTGTAGGGGTCAAAGCATGGCCCCCTCCTTCCCCTTCACCTAAGAAGGGTTTTCAGAGCCAGAACAGGAAACCACCTGAAGCTGTGGGGTCAAGGCAAGGTGGGCATATGATGCAGCCGTGTGTTGATCATGCAAGTTCAGTATGACTTAGAAAGCTTGCTTGATGAATATCTGTACTTACTGACAACTAAAATGGCCAAACACTGCCCACAATTCAGTGTTGACGCTGTTGTGTAGTTGATGCAAGATGCTGCCATAACGCTTCATGCATGATCTGTCTTCACGGCAGGTTTGCATGACCTGTCTTCACGGCAGGATTGCGATTCAGCCTATCATTGTGCGAGTCGTTGTCTGGCCTCGCAAGTTCTTATACTTCTGTGCAGGTCAGCAGCGGCTTGAAGGACCTATGTAAGGGCGTACGTATACATTGGCGTCCGTTTTAGGTGTACATTTGACGCAGAAATCTGCTTCAGGATTTCCTATTGTTGATGAGAAGTCAAACTTTTGTCGCCGCTGTATCTGGTTTGCTCTATTTACGATGTTACCATCGATTCCAGGGCGCGTGGCGCAGTGGATTAGCGCATCAGACTTCGGATCTGGTGGTCGTCGGTTCGATCCCGGCCGTGCTCGTGATTTTGTTGTCGTGCCTTACGATCTTGTCTTCTACGTACACCACAGTCCAGGTTGCTGACTGCAGTACATGCCGCAAACTCAAGGGCAGGTAGACGCTTGCATTTTGATCAGATTCAAACACGTTCCTGTTTATCTTACTGTCAACCAATAAATTTGCCGGCGCATTGCCTGACAGACAAGACTGTATGCTCAGAGATTGTGCTGCCCGTCACTTGAATGGCCTGCACGNTGGGCAGACTTGTTTGACCGATGCCGCCGTTGCCAGAGTTAAGCTGTCGACCCGAGCGACACTCAGCTTCTAACATGAGCGACAGCGATTCGCAAGATGGACACTCCATGTGGTCCCGACCTTTCGATTTCAACGGCACTGCTGTCAGAGTCGAAGAGGGCTGGGGAATAGGCATAGGTATGTCAGAACTGGTGTGTACAAGTGTCAAAAGTACTTATTTGGCCGAATTCAAGCGCCCGAACCCTATGTTCAGGCGGTACAGTTTGGGAGGGTGGAGTCCTGCTGGCCCGTTACCTAAGGTATTGCGCACACATGCACTTGGAGCACGGCAGTGAGTTATCAGCAACAACAGCGCCTTGCAGTATGCAGTAGCAAAGCATTTGAGGCTGCAAGCCATCAGGGTGCCAGATGTATTGAGCTAGGTGCAGGGGCTACTGGCTTACCAAGTCTAGTAGCAGCACAGCTTGGCTGCTTCTCTCAGGCAAGCTGCACCCTGTGCAAATGNGTGTGTTGCAGGCACAGAGAAGAAGAATGGTTGGCAGCCAGTTTGGCCAAGCAGAGGCAGGCTGGCAGGGGCAGTCTGGCTGCAGAAGGGCCCTGGGGCTCCAGTGGCCCTGCTAAGAGGAGCAAGTTGGATCCTCGCGAGCGGCCATCTGCGCATGCCCCAGCGCAGCAACCGTATACAGATGCAGCTCAGGTCTGCTCACATTTGCAGTGCAAGATTTACAGCCTGTTGCAGAGGGGATGCATGGCAGCAAGGCAATTGGATATGCTTAGCCTGGAGAGCCCTGAGCTGCAGATGCTGGNGCTGGCCCACCAAGGCGGCGGTCACTAGACAAGAAACGCCCACCCCAAGAAGAAGACCCTGCCAATNGGCCACACTCGGACACAGCCTCGCATATGTAAAGCGATAGGTCTGCAGGTCAATCATGTCATGGTGTTCAACTGCTTCTAATCCACCATCACCAGCAAGCTGGCCAACCCATTGAGCATGCAAACCACATTAGTACCGCCAGACAGCAACAAAGCGTGCAGCATCNTCTACACAACCAGTCAAAGTTTGACAGCCGCCGCTGCAAGCAGCTGCTGTTCAGATGGCAGCAGCTATCCTGACTCCTGCTAACTGATGAAGCTATGACTTCTCACTTGATGCATCATCGAACACTGCCACAGCTGAATTACATTGCCCCCTACTCACCCAGCAGCAGGAAGCAAGCAGATCTGCTGGAATGTGTACACATTCCTGTAGGCCTGAGCTCATTCTGCACAGCTTGAAAAGAGACACCAAGCAACCAAGTATTGCGGTGTGTAGCGTCACCAAGAGTGAGGCGAACAGTCCTCAGTGGCATGATTCATGAGCAGGGACCAAGTCAAGTCTTGCATGATCTAGTACCACAGAATGTAGACTACATATGACAGGGTGGTAGGAGCATTGTCCAGCATTGTTGCACTTCTGAGCACAACGAAACCTTGTGCAGGATCACAGAGAATGGATCGATCGACCGACTTTAGCCCTAGCAATGGATGATAGGGGAAATGACCCCTTGCGAGAGCGGTGGCAGGAAGAGCGCAGGAACGCCAGCGCCTTTGGGGATGTGACAGACTATTATGGCCTGCTTGGGGTCCCCAAAACCGCCCCCACTGAGCAGATCAAGAAGCAGTACTACATCTTGGCCAGGAAGCTGCATCCAGACAAGAACCCTGATGATCCTTTGGCCAAGGACAGGTTTCAAAAGCTTGGGGAGGCCTACCAGGTGTGCTGAGCTGGTCTCACACACGTTTCCTGATGTTCCAAAGCTGTCAACTGCTGGTTTGCATCATGCTTGTCAGAAAACATCTATAACTGTGTAGCACACCAGCAGTTATTGCTGCTGATCATTTGGGCATACAAAGGAAGTAGGATTGACTGCTCAGCAGAGCTCTGCTCAAAATGTGCTGGGTCCATGTTAGCACATATGGTAGGGCTCCAAGCTGCAGTTTCTGACACCACATAGTCTGTTGTCAGGGTGGCACACCTGGACCATCACCCTACTGCGGGGCTGGGTGCACCACTGATAGCCNGCTCACCAGCTTGTCACAACCGTCAGAGTCAGCCATGTCCAATTTTGTGCAGGCTTTCAGTCCCCGAGCTGCTCCTTTGCCATCGGCACAGGTACATTCATGTGACAATGTACTCTGCTGTATGCATGAGCCTTCAGCAGATGTGTGCATATGCTGTATCAATGTAATGTATTCAGAACGTTTACAGGAGGCAATGGATCCCTTGTTGCACGGCACACCACAGCCACCATGTCAAAGACACATTTGCAGTCTAGAAAGCCATCTCCTTGCCAATCTTGCTGCTGACAATGCCAGCCTGTTTGTGTCACAGCTTCATACCTCTCTTATGCAGGGAGCATTGNCAAAGTGTGCCAGCCTGACCTCTTTCATCGTCAACGAGCCTTAGCCCAAAGCTCATCATTTACAGGATGTAATAGTAGATGTGACAACTAGTTGCTGTAGTCACTCAGAAATAGCACAACCAAGTCGACTGTCACCAAAACACTGGCTGCACGCAGGCCTGGTGACGTCTTCGACGTGCAGATGCATGGCGCAAAAGCCTTGACTGAGCTGGACAGGCGTTTTGAGAATGACCTCATCCCAGACTTGAGTCAGTCCCATGCAACAGACCTGAAAGATGTCAGCAAGACCCCGGGGGGTCCAGTGGGGGTTCCAGTGACCCCTCCCCCACAGCTCAAAACGGTTTACCAGAAGAGCCTGGTCTGGGCAGCGGGGCATTTGTTGATGTACCTGGAGCAGCAGTGTCAGGGCTATGCCAAGCGGGTATAGCCTGGCTGATTGCTCACCATACAGCTTGCAGTGGCTTGCTTACTGATAGCTTGTCATCTCCCCAACCTTTTATGATACAGTCATATGGGGCTAGTTCATGCTGCATCTCTGACAGCAGACACCAGGTTTCAACAACAATTTGGTCACCTGATGGGGTCGATAAGGGTGACATGCGCAGCTGATAGCTCCGTTGGTTGTAGTTTTAGCACTGCCATATTAGGTCCAGCGTTGGATTGTTAGATTTTGTGTTCGCCATGTAGCTCGTGCTGCTGAAAAAAGACAGCTTGCTTGTCATCAGATTGTGGTCCATCACAAAACAGACCTGTGACAATGTCTTGATCCCAAGTAGGTAGAATTGCATGCTGGGCACTGTGTCTGCTTGCATGCAGCACCCAGAACACCACATNTCTGTGGCAGAATGACTGTTGAGCAAAGCTCATACTCCGCATGCAACATTGAACAGTGACACACTTGAGGGAGCCATTCACAGCTGCGTTTACATGGCAAACGCGCAGCATGGATCATGCCAGGGTCATCAAGCATGCGTAAGGAGTCCAGCATGGTTAAATAGGAACACTGCATCTTGCAAACTGATGCAGGACTACCTATCACAGCTGAGACAGGCCCGCACTACCTGGCATTCTCTGCTGAGGATATACAAGATGGGAACACACTGCTGAAGTGCGCACCTCCCATTCGAGATCGAGCTAATCAGCTGGGCCTGTTCAAAGGACTGAAGGTAGTTTGCAAGCCTTCCAACTGCTTGCTGCCATGTTGCAATGGTGCAGCATATGTCCAAGTGTACGGGACACTCATCAGCCTCAAGCAGTTGTTGGCTGCCGTATCATCTTGTGTTTTGCTGTGCACGGTGACCATTGTAGGACTGGTCTGCAATCTTGGACAATGCAGGGCATGATGCGTTGCTGAGCCTTAGTCATGTCAAGCAAATGCAGTAGTAGCATGCAGACAGGGGTGTGACTGATACTGGGTATGGGTGTGACTGGGGTGTATCGCAGGACGGTGTGATAGGGGCCTTGGCATCAGACCATTCCCCATCCCCATGTGAAGACAAAAAGCTTGCCGAGGGCAACTTTTTGACTGCATGGGGTGGCATTTCAGGTGATGCTGTGATGCATGCTGTGTGCTGGGCTGNAGTGTACACACTGCGGTTGGCACCTTGATAGCTGCTGTCTTTGCGGATATCGTGACTGCGCCCGAGCGGCGGAAGAAGCTAAGTTAAGCCTACACAAGGAACGCAACCGGGACGACGCAGGGAGAGCGGGGTGGTGGTGACTGCGTTGTGTGCAGCTTTCAGGTTGAACGGGCGCAACGCGTCCAGAGGTGCTTGCGCCCGTGCATTGTCGCACAGACTGCATCCGTGGCTGTGTGGCACTAACGCCACCACGGAAAGGCCAAATTTGAAGCTGCTAGTACGGTGAACATCGGCACGAGAATGGCACAAGCCGAGCAGCCAAAACAAGCAATGTTGACCAGTCCACCTTGGCACTTTGCCACATCNGCAGCCATCCTTACAGCTCGACTGTGGCTGTTCTTGTGTCGCCTCGCTCAGTGTTGAGCGGTTTCAAAGGCAGCTCCACAACATTTAGTTTGCACAAGTGTTGTACAGCTTTTGTTCAAAGAGGGCACCAGGAACTGCCAAAACAGCTTATGGTCAGCTGTTGCAGCCAAGTGCATGCGCAATTGTCAGCATACCCAGAAATGTAGTCAGCAATGCACACGCATGGAACGTTGTAAAACCTCTTCCTGACAAGACTATACAACACTGCACACATAGCATGAGGTATAAAGTCTGCTTTGNCAATCGCTGCCTACACTTTGTAAGGTGGCATCATTCCGTAGAGATTCAGCTGCTACTGGTGGTTCTTCTTTGACAGGCTTGCCAAATTGCTGATTACTTTTCCTTTTCTTCTTTGGCTTGCCACCAGCTACGGCCTGATCAGTCGGCTTTGCTGCTGCTGCTGCTGCTGCTGGNAGTGAGGGTGATGGCTGGTTTGTGTCACGACTGCCGTGCTGCTGGTTGAGCTACCTAACAAGGTGAAGTACTAGTGTTACACCAAACAAGCTGCAAAACTGTGCAGTCCATCAGTGTCTACTAGTCAGCAGTTGCCGTGGGAGTGTCCATTCTAGGAGCTAATGTAGCATGCCCGCCTCAGCAGGGCATGTTTGCACACAGGGCGCCAAAAAGCNCCACGACATGGTTCCCGCCAGGCTCAACAGCTAGCACTGCCCACAGACCCTTCAGCTTCCGCAGCAGCTTCTTCTTAGCTTTACCTACAGCAGTGACAGTCCAGACTTGGTGGATTTTGAACCTTTTTGCCCGTAAACCTTGCCATCCTAGCCCAACAGAGGCCAAAACGGGGTGAGCATTGAATGCATGTGTACAGCCACAGCTGCTGTTTGACCTGAACATATGCGCANGATCCGCAAGGTAGAAATACCCATATGTCGGTAAAGCTCTAAATTGCTTTGCAACGTCCTACCTCTTCTGGCAGCAGTATTGATGTGATTTCTGTGGAGTGGTGCCAATGTGACACAGGGTCCTACCCAAGACACAATGGGTTCTGCCACTGCAGATCAAGGCCATCAGCGCTTACCAGCTGCCGCCTCGCCGCTTGCTGAACTACATCATTGGGGGCTTGACAGTCTTGGAGGCCTTCCTGCTCGCTGTGTGGATTGTGCTGCATGCTGTCATGTTCTGGAACTGGTANCTGCATACAGCTTCACCACACAGGCGCGCATGTAGGCAAGTGCATTACATTGTTGCTCCCAACACACAAGATGCTGATGATTCCAAGAAGACAGAACCACCTCCACAACATAGAAGCAAAACTGCTTGCATGCCATTCAAACTGATACGTGTGCTCACAGTTTGGCAATAAGGTTGAAAGCATGGACCNGCAGGCTCACCAGATGTTGTTGTGCCGCTGCCCGTCATTCAGCACATACTCAAAAGACATGTCACCATTGTCCTCCAGATTCTGCAAGTACAGCTCACGCTGAGAGTAGGCGCCCAGATTGCTGGCAGCCATCCCGGCTGTGTTAGATGGCCCTGCCCCNCATGTGTGTAGGAGGATAGTGCAAACCTGATTGATGCTGTGTACGGGAGATCGAGGCAGGGTAAAGCTAGGGCTGCTCCCCCAGACAGGCAGGCAGCCCCCATCATAGCGGCAGGCTCAGGCTCTGCTGATACACAGGCTTCAGCACGTCTTTTACGCAGATCAGGTAATGCCATTTGGATATCTGTGTAACGACATGTCTGATGTTTTCAATTTGCAGGAAACTATGAACTCCAAAGCAATTGCTTGCTGGCTACAACTTGCGTGCTTTTAGCTCAAATATACTGAAACACTGTTACATGCAGCACGGTGGCGGTGCACACAGCTCAGTACTGAATGTTCTAAGCCCCTGCATGAAACCCTGTCTAGGTGTCATCGACTGCTCACACATCTCAGCACTATGTGCTGTTGCGCATTTGCAGCAACTGCTTTGTCTTGCACTTCAGCAACTCTGCTTGGACACGTCTCTAGCTGAAGCATAAACAGCTCAAGCCATCAAGCAGCATGGGTGATGCAGACGTGTCACAGCAGCGTACCAGGTCTGCGCCAGCCAGCAAAGCCCCCACTCAGCAGCAGCAGCAAGGTGGGCAGGAGGTGCCTGTGCAAGTGCGCTGCTTTGCAGCCCATTATGATGGTGATGAGGGTTTGGCCCGCCCCTTCTCAGCAGCCCCCTCAGACCGTAACCTGGCCTGGGGGGACACCCCAGCAGGCTTGGAACAGCTGCCAGGTCCCGCACTCAGGCACAGANCTCAAGGTCTTATGCTGCCTACGGTGTCACTGAGTGCATAGTCATGAGACTGCAATTTGTTTGTTGATCATGCACCCAGCTGGTACAGCAGCCTATGCGTTGCTGACGGCACCTTCCTTGCAAAATCCGTGNTACTTGCAGATCAAGGAGGCTCCAATCCAGTCTGAGGTGCAAGAATCCCAGCAGGCGCCCCTTCAAGAGGGTGGGCTAGAGACCCAGCTGGCACATGCTGAGGCTTGCTTGATCAGTGGCCAGCTGCTTGCTGCTGCATCTCAGCTTCAGACAGCTGTACAGGTAACTATTGGTTTCCAGCTCACATGCAGCCTTTTCCCACACACATGACATACATATAAACATGAGACATGTACAAATGTGATACATGAAACAAGCGGTGTCATGCAAAAGGCTTGGCACTGTCAGGTGCTATGTGAGTTCATGCTCCTCGCCTGCTCTAACTGTGTCAGAGTACACGATTGCCTGTATGCTGCACTGACATATTGCAGTCCTGAGGCTCGACCAGCGACCCACATGTGTCATCAACCTTGAAGCAACCAACAACCAGTCCACTGAACACTCAAAATGTTTGGAAGGTGCATGCATGCTATCACCACAAGTGCTACTTGACATGCAGCCTGACAAAGTTTGCTGCTATGGCGTNTGACCAAGGTGTCCTCCATGCTGGACGTGCGACATACAAGAGCCACCTGGCCATGTTGGCTGGGCAATTGTCACACGACGTGCTGCTGATTGGCTCAACTGGTTGCTTGTAAGCAAGCGCTCCTGATATGTTTTGCTTCTCACAAGAATGTGTGGACGCCGCGCCATTGTTCTGTTGCTGGTGCTGACACACCAAGTGTTGATCAGGACCTGACAAGAGGTAGCATGACATTGTGTGCCTGTCATCANGTCATCAGACCGTTGGGTACAGCCATGACCATCCTGTCATTTTGTTGAGGTTGCTTGTGATGTTAATTTCAGCTTTGCCTGATGCTCATGTCGGGGTTGATTGCATCACCTGGCAATGATGTCACTCTCTTTGCAAGACTCAACTGTCTTGTGCTTGCAGAGATTCTGCTGTGCATGTACGGAAGCAATGAAGTTCCTTTGATGTATGCGAAGTGGGAAACATGACCTACTGACATTGTGTGGGGCAGTCTTAACGAGGCACTTATTTATGTATGCCAGGCAGGTCTAGGGTTGTTAATGGGATGATACTGAGTTTGTTACACGTGGCAGCATGTCGTCTGTTGTACATGCTGTCACATGCCAGGTTGTTNTATAACACCTGCCTTGCATCTATACATCGCCCTATAGCATATGTGTTGTTTGGGCTGGCTCGATGAGTCGCCTATTCTTTTGTCTTAAATGCTCCAGAGACACTCAGTCACTGCGTGCAATTTGGCACTGTGCATGCGTCATAGCTGTGACGGAAGCAGCGCTGTGCTGCTTGACAGAAATGGAAAGTTGCGCCGTTAGCAACCTGCCAGGAAATCAGTCAGCTTCCTCTAAGCACCTATGAGGCAGCGCAGCAGCTGCAGACATACAGTCCGCTGGAGCAATCGCAGAACATAAAGCAGAAAATTGCACATAGAGTTCCTGACCAGCAAAGCTTGTTGTCTGGCTTCTGTTACCCCAAACACAAATTGCAGCTGCAATCAGCGTCTAGCANCAAAGCCTGCGGCAAAGTACGTCATTGCACTGTGTTGTAAAGTCCAAGACATAGGAAATTGTGCTCCTGCATTGCATAGTGAGTTGTGACCTTGTATGTATTGAAGGCACCATACCTTGAACCCTGTCTGACAGTCTATCAGTTGCTTTGCATCTTCCACTGCGTCCTGATCANTTCAACAGCCAAATGCTCATGACAAATGCATGTGGGTGACATTGGTAAGTTGTCAAGGTCACTGTTGATGAGGGCAAGCAAAAGTGCTTACTAGGCATCAAGTGAGCAGACTGCTCAAAAACCAAGTCAGCAGACATATGGATTAGGCATTCATGTGTGTAGGTGCGTGACCATATGAAGAAGAGCAAGGGCAGGCCAGCTANGTGATGAGGCTGCATGACTTGATGCATGACACATACACAAACCATGCTCAACCTGCCGCTGTTATTGCATTGCGCTTGCAATCTGGCTTGCAACATCATCAGCTGCCTTGTCAGCCGCNAGATGATCAAGAGGGGACCTTGACAGTGTATGGAGATCTATACCTTAGGCCCCAGCCTGTGCTTGCCTCAAACGGCGCCTCGCAACAGCGAAGAAAACTGCAACAGTCAAGTATGGTCCCACACTCATGCCACTGAACCGGGACACATGTCTGCTATTGCTCAGTTGTTCCACAAAGTGGCACACCGACCTCATACAGATCACATCCAAGTCGATACAGCATCCGGTGACGTGCCTGACTTTGTTTGCAGTGTCCACAAGCCCTACAAAGATACTGTTTTCGGCAAGAATGCCTGCAGCTGNGTGGCAAGCAGCCAATTTACACATGGACCACAGCAGACCGAGTGCAGCGTTCAGCTTCTTAACAGGCTTACAGAACAGATCAGTTTTACAGACAGCAGTGGGGGGTCCCCCCCACCGCCCCCAAGGCGCCTCCAGCCTCAGCACCTCCACAGCCTGGCACNGTACTGGGTTTGTTACACCGGCTGCCATTGCTGCACACTTGATGCTGTGCTGCTACAATGCCGCTACCTGTCTTTGAATTGCATGCTCTTGTGGTGCTAGCCGGAAGGTTCAGCATAGCCAGCAGCAGCGGTCTGTGTGAGCAACTGNAAGCCTGCCATGCCGAGTCTTGGCCAGCTGTCACTGCCTCGTCGTACTCCTGTGACCGTGTCAGGTGTACATGCTGCAGGAACAAAAGCATGCAAGCTATGCCTTGACTCAGGAGGCAACAAGCTATCTGCAAGCTGGCTCACCAGAGGCACAAGTATTTGCAGCCGTTCCTCAGGAAGGCATTGCGCAGCAACAGATCATTGTAAGCACATACTGCTGTNAGTTACCATTACCAGCACTTCAACCAACCCCAGGTTACATACTGCCCTGCTATTCAGCTGCGTCTGGACGCCTTGCAATTGCACTGCATGTGTGACAATGTATGCATTGTAGGAGGACATCATAAGGTCCTTGCAGCTACAGTTCAAACATTGCTCATACACCATACTTTGTATGTCTACATGCATGGTGTCACCGATCGTTACCAGCGTGTGCTGCTGTTTCATGATGCCTGGTTCATTCGCAGAAGCACAGTGCCCAATATCCAGCACGGCANAACCACCCGTCAGACTCTATAACCCAGACCATGCCAGATCAGCAGAGCCAGAACAACATAACAAGCTGTGTCATCAAGGAGCTAATCCTGTGCAGCTTAAACCATAAATGACACAAAACAACCATAGCACATTACTGCAGACTCCGCTCGGGAAAGTAAACACCCTCAGTTGCTCTCCAGTTTGCATCTTTGGACTTGGCTTTGCCACAGACCTCTTGCTGGCCAGTAATGGGCCTGCTGAAGGTCTTGGAGTGCGAGGACAGATACACTCCAGTGTCAACANCTGCTGGTGGGCTCATGCTGTTGGGCCCTGGAAGTGGTCTGAGAAAAGGACTGAAGGGCTGCAGGGCATCTGGCTTTACAAGGGTGTGGGCTATTTCAGAGGTGGGGCCAGCAACAAGTAGGGCAGGGTCATCAAGACTGGGGTTGAGTTGCTGGTGCTGATGGTCTTGAGCATGGAACGAGAGTTTCTGAGCGTCTGAGTTGGCGTTCTGCAGCAGCTGCAGAGGTGCCGAGCTNTAACCACAACAGCGAAGCTTGTATGCTGCCCCTTTGTTACAGATGGGGCTCATGAATGTTTACTGTTGATGGATGATGTTACTGCAGGCTTGTTGCCAGGCTCACCTGCGAACAGCAAAGCCCGACGGTCATCAGTGGTGGGTACCACCCCTGAGGCCACGGGGGTCAGCCCATCCTCCAGGTCCTATACTGGCAACCAAACCANTGTGCGACCCACCAGAGCCTGCTGCAGCGCGGATGCTTCGATGCCCTCGATCACCTCTGCGGGACGACACTTTGATAAGCTGCAGCAGACTTGCATACGGATCCAAGCATTGCTTGGCACACTTACTGTTGTCTTCGGCCACTTGAGCTTCCTTGATGCGTTTGCCATTGCAGTACTTCTCTGCAAGCAGNGCTTAATCCAAGTGACAATTGCTTCTGGCTCACCTTTGTCCTTCAGCAATGGCTCTCTCTGCAAGCACAGTGATGACTAGGTGTGTCTAGGTGGGCATGTGGGTTTGGATGGCTGACTTGACCAGCACGTTGGGNGCTGTTGTCATACTGCAGTGTTACAATGTCAGTGTGCACGCAGATTGATTCCGGAATCTATGCATGGTGCGGGGATACCTGAGGGANCAAGGAGTTTCAGCATGGCACAAACATGTCTAGATAGGATTTGTGCAGCGATTTGTGTCAGACAAGTCCCCCTGGGCAAATGATGTATTGCACGGATGATGCAGCATCAAGCGCAAGCATCATGCTATGCTGTATGCGTCAACTGATGTGCTGTGCCTAGCATGACTGTCAAGCAGGCCATAACCAGCAGGCCATGCATCCATGTCTGAGATCTGCCAGTGACAACTATGACAGGAGTCACATCGTGAATGGCAAAGCCCTCAATGCCAGGTCAAAGGATCCTCCGGGGCAGACAGAAACTGACCCTGGACAGAGGGCAGCAAAANGCTTGTACAGGTTGTTGACAACCACTTCAGCATTGGTGCCCCTGCGCAGCTCCAGAACCACCCGCATGCCTTCCCGATCACTCTCATCCCGCACATCTGACACCCCTGTAATGGACCCCCCATTCACTAGCTTGGCCACATGCTCCACAAATGCAGCCTGCACACATGCACTGCCTGCCGTTGCTGTCTATGTTGTTTGAGACTGCCCACGTGCAGGGTCCGCACCCTGCTGAGCTTGACAGCATTGGTTACGCATCATGGATTGTTGAGATAGACCGTGAAAGATGCAAACTTGTCCAGGTCACCACTGACTGCNCCTCAGTTGACTCTCTTACTACGACACCTGCTGCTGAGCGATCATGCTGGCCGCTACTGCATGTCCAGGCAGGCCTTCTCTGCTGAAGTACAAGCCCTGCCAGACAGACTCCTCATGCAAGCTCATACAAAAGGGCACCCCCCTGATAAAGACCCACCCCCCTTCCCCTATGAGGAGCAAGACCTGTCTGGGCCCAAGCCAGTTGCACCAGCTGATGGTCAGGTATCCATGCCTTGATTTGTTGCGTGTGGTCACAATACTGATGTAGACTGATTGTGGGGCATTATAATGGCTCACTCGTCACCTGTGGTGCCTCATTGCTGTGTTGTCTGGCTAGATGGCGACATCACAATGCCTGTTTTGCAAAAACCAAACCTGGGACTGTCACCTTGCTGAGACACCTACAACTGACTGACAGTGTTGTTGCCTCTGTCAAATGTGAGTGTAAAGAGAACCAGTCGCCCCGTTCAGGCTGTCTGTTGTGCACATGCTGCTATGTTCTGTACTGCAGCACACAGAGTGTGCATGGTGGAGTCTTCCACCATTGTAAATTGCATGAAGATCACTCTTGTAGCGCTACGTGCAGATGTGAATGATGACTTGAACATGATTAGCTTGCTCAATCATACGTCAACTGTGGGTGTTGCAGCTCTCCTTGGTCCTCTTTGACCTTCACAGTAAATGTTTATGCGACAGTCTTCAACAGCGACCTCACAAGAAAGTACCGGCTCAGAAGCTTGTTGTTTCTTCGTTTTTCATATATTCTTCAAGCGGAAATTTTGAGTGCATGAACAGTGTAAAGCAAGCGGGTTCAAGCTTGCAAAGTGTTGTACTGCTTTTTTGTTGCACATGTGCTGGATACCTGGTGCACAGTTTGTTCTTATTTTGCATACCTGCAAGCGCAGTATGTATCAAATGGAACATCTTATACACAGGTACCAGTGACAGCTCGTGCCAACTTACAACTGCAGAGTGTCATGCACAGGCGTTGGTGACAGCTCTGTCCATTGCTTGGGACGAGGCCTCACATCTGTTGAGGCATACCAGAGGGGATGTGACAGCCGCTTTCAAGAATGAACTCAGCGCTTACCACCTGCACCAGAAGCTGCTGGATGAGCTTGTGTGGGAGTATGCAGCCTGCAGGTACAAAGACANTCACAGTTGCATAGTTGAAAGAGAAGGACGGTACATATTTCTCCCACAAACAAGCAACTCTGAACACGTGCCGCATACATGCCCCATCCTTCTGCACAGCCTGGTACATGCATTGATCACAGCCTCCAGTATAGAGNGCGTTGTCACAGACGACTTTGCCTGGTCGCACTTTACCACACTGTGTGAGTGCAAAACAAGTTAGGCACAAATGCTCAGCAGATCAGCAAGGTAGGTAACTCCCAGCTAGCGTTTTGGTTCCACATTGCAAATGCTGCTTTGACAGCCAGTGTCATGAAGCTATGGAATGTTGTAACTTCAATGGCACGACTCTTTCCAATGAACATATGTGTTGCTCTGCAGAAGGCAGTGGTGACAATGTGTTGGATGATAGCACTTTGTCAGGTAACAAAACGCTGTCCTGCACTTCTGCCAGCCATGTGTATGCAGTGCATGCATGTTTCAAGGACCTTGCATTGACAGGTCTCTCATAACTATCATATTGCTTCACACTGCAGCCATACTCAAGCCTTGCTATGCTCTGTATGCTGTCATTGCTTGCATATGTGGGATCTCAGGCTTTTTATTTGACTAGATCATCATAATGACAATCGGTAACAGCATTTTGCACTGTGTNACACATTCCTTGGCTGCATGCAGCAAGACAAGATGGATTCGGCATCGTCTGAACGCCTAATCACTCAACAAACACCTGTCTTGAGCTTGTACAGGGTCGCTTGGAGAAAGAGCTGGCTGCCAGTCGCAGCACGCAACAGCAGCTCACAGACAAGCTGGACCGCTTGCACACTGATGTCTACAGAGGCAAAGAAAAGATGGACCAGTTCAAGCTGGTTATGAACTGGAACCAGGAGGAGTTTGCACAATGGGCCCTGGCAGCAAAACAGAAAGAGGAGGACAACTTAGCCTTGCAGCAGTACTCACAGCAGGATGAGGTCAAAACACGGGACATGACCATGCAGCTAGAGAAGCTGTCGACAGATGCACTTCGCAAGAGGGCAGCCTTGGATGCAGAGGTCACTGAGACACAGGCCGCTCAGATCGAGCTAAACAAAACCGCTCAGGATTTCAGGCAGTTGCACACAGAAAGGCAGGAGCTGGTTGAGCAGTGGGACACAGCCATTGCAGCCATGCACCGCAGGTACACAGATGTGTTTGAGGCACATGTGTGCCACCAGGCTTTGCCACATGATTTATCTCTCTGCACGCAGCTAGCACTGTAGCTTCACGAAAATATGAAATCTAGTCAGCCTTCACAATGTCATTAGTCAAGCTGTACCCTTGCAGCCTGTTGCAGACTCACATCCTGGCCAGCGCCGACTGTGACACAAGGGCAAACACACAAGCAGCGTAATCGCAGACATCTGCCATCTGTGCAAAAGCTGTTTCCTTCAACGCCGTGCGTGCATCATAACCCCGCCCTCTTTTGATCGCAAGCAGCAAGTGTGCANGCCCTCCTCCTGGCATCTGCTGTAGTCTGCAAGGTACCTGATTCCATCGTGGATGTCTGGTTCAGCTCATTCATGCATAGTGGGCCTCTCAAATGTGGGGTCATTTTAAAAGTTATAGCACGAGCCATGGTCTGCGGGCTACCTTTCTGGCCATGTTGCGATGCACAAGCTTCCTCCTGCATCCCATTGTGTTTTGTTTGAACCACAGTTTGAACAACAGTGCAGGACCTGTTTGAGGCTGGTATGGATGCCCTGGTTGGGGCGCTGGAGGTAGGACACCTTTGGCAACTACAGCAAGATCGAGTGCCCCGTCCTCAGATATGCCTGCAAAGTATGGGCTGTTGATTCCGGAGCCAGCTGAGCATCTGAGATAGACACATCAGAAGGAGCACCGCCAATGACATTGTGTGGGCACATTCTGGCAAATAGCTCCTGCAAATTCACTTTTGGCAGCAAGTTTGCGCTATTNTCCACCTGCATGTCAAGAGTTACCCGCTGACGGTCACTGAGGTAGCACAAGTTGCATACACATTGGCANATCGCAGCGATGCGACTGATCACGTGCAATGCCCTGCTGATACACAAGCTGTTCGACCACACCAAGGCTTGCTTCAATATTGATTTGTACATGTGCTTCAGTCCTCATGAAAGTGAGGTTTACGCACTCAGCATGCCAGTTTGCTTCTGACACGGTGCATGATGTCGTAAACTTGTAGCACAAATCCATAATATTTTACATCATTGAATAGATGTCATAGCTAACAGGGACATGCAAGCTACGACGCCTTCACGTGTATGGCGAGGGGTCCAATGCTGTGTCAGGACTATGCATTGCAACAATTATCATCAAATCTGTACAACATCTGGTGATGTTGCCTTGGATACAAATGTGGGGCATACTGGCATGGATGAGAGCAGGAAATCCAGGTAGCACAAGTTGCATACACATTGGCAGGCCGCGTTAAGCCGCCACACTTGTGTCTGTGTGCACACAGTGACTCTACATGGTATGCTGGCTGTTGTTCTAGCATCACAGCATACCATGTGGACAGCATCACTGCCTCAACATCACTGCAGGAGGTAGATTGCGCTACCTGCAGGAGCTGTTGCATTCAGGGTCTGCAAAGTGGTCAGCATGTTCAGGATGCTGATAGGCCCATCCAAAGCCTCCCATCCAAAGCCAAAGGCTGACAACAGCGTGTTTGTCACATTGGCTGCAGCTGTGGCNAGCTGCTCCATTTGGTCCTCGGAACACAATGGGCACACTGATTGTGCCAGCAGACATGTACAATGTCTTTGCAGCTGAGTTGATGATTTGGTCAATGGCTTGCATTGCAAAGTTGAAGGTCATGAACTCCACAACAGGCCGCAACCCTGCCATGGCAGCGCCACAAGAGATACCAGTGAAGCCAGCCTGCATGTTGTATTACAAGGTGCTGACTACAGTTGTTGGCATGTACATGCAAGATGACAGCTGACCCTTGTGATTGACATATACACAGCCAGCTATGTGAGCAGGCAAGGGGTATGCCTTAGGGCTGTACCTTGAAACTGTGTGAAAGGCTTTGCCTTAGACACTTGATGCTCAGTTCCTGCAGCATGTTTCTGCAAAGCAAGGACTGGGTTAAGAGTCTTTCCAACTTGTATGGTTAGACAGGCCGAGTTACACAGCATGCTGCATAGCATCTGTATGCTGANCTGAGGGTCAGCAAGTCACAGCTGGAAGGGAGGAACATGGAGCTGCAGGCTGACCTGGCAGCTGTCCAGGTACGTAACCACAGCGTGTGACTCCGAAGTTAAGACTACACTATTCTCTTGCAGCTTAGCTTGATACTGATGGGATTGCTCCGTTTGTGCATGGCTTGCGCTTATCATGCATCATGTAAGTCATGCACCTGTGGCGTTCAGCAAAACATGTTGTTGCAGGAACTGTGCCAGGTCTTGTGTAGCTTTGCAGACTGCTTGCCTGCAATTGCAGGCCCCCAGGTGGCAAACAACCTGTATGCAACTACATGTGCATACTGTGTTTATGGCCACTTGTTGACTACGGTCCGTCTGTTACAATCACATCCTATACTTGCCTGAGGCAGTACTGCACAATTACATGTGACTTGTGATGGCAAACAAAACTATGTGACGGTGTTTGCTGTGCAAACGTGACACCTGTCAGTCAAGCAGATACAATGTCATGTTGTATTGCAGCCCCTATTACTATTGCTTTATATTTCCTGGCACCAGCTGTAACTGTGGCCTCATGCAGCTGCCGTGTATATCAAATGTGTGCCAGATACACTACATGTCAGGCTGTTTCGATGGCTGCCTGCCAGAATCTGGAGACTATGCAGCAATACGCAGAAGCACCCAGCCTCTGTGTCCCATGCCGACGAATATCTCTGTGCCACTCTCAAAGTTACTCGGCACGGTACAAGCATGAACAACTACTTCCACAACCTATTGTGACTAGTCGACCTGACACAACGATCACACCACGTGCAGGACAAGTTGCAATTGCACGTGGAGGAGTTGGCAAGCCTGCAGGCCCAAATAGCTGAGCTGCGTGGCTTGGTTCAAGGGCTGAAGGACAAGGCTGTTGAGCATGAGACTTACGTCCAGCAGCTGGAGTCTGAAGCACGCAACNGGGTTCCAGTTGTTGCTGTTTACTCTATATCTCTTCTGTTGCTGTTCAGGCATCTATGTCATGCAAAGCTGATGGCACCCTTGNTGCACAACAAGCTGCAGTACCGTCGCAGCAACACCCACGCATCTGTTGTACACCTTTGTTCAGGTGAATGCCAGCAGCACCTGAAACACTGTTCCTAGCCTCGTCGAGGAGGTCATCAGCGACATGAACAGGCAACAAGGCTATGACGCCTGCACTGAGCTGTTCCCTGGCATCAGGGTGACAGCCCCTGGGTTCATGATATCTGTGACTTTGAAGCCAGGGAACAATTTGGTCAGGGTTCATAGCCACACTGTGGCACTTGAGGGGGGTCAAGTCCTTGACAAGGCCCCAGCACTAGGGTCTGATGGAGACACTGAGGTCCAGGGTGGCCAAGCCCAGTGCCAACCAGGTGAGCAGCCAGCACTTGTCCTGGTCCTTTGCCTGCATGCTGTGCTTCTCTGATTGCTCTGTCTTGCATCTACTGATACTGCATGCAGACTACTTGCATTGCATCCATGTCACAGAGCAGCTCCTGCCCTCAGCACGTCCATACCTGTTTGTCGTCATGTGCTCGCTGTATCTTACTATAATGACACTGCACAGACAGCGTTGGTATTGTATCCTGTTTGGCAACCCAACTCCTGCCATCAGCACATGCACATCNGCCGGTATATAAAACCACAAGCTGAGAAAGTCACACCAGACATTTGATGCAAAGTTGGTGCAAGAGTCTGCAGGCAGCACTGATGAGGGGGTGATCTGATTGATTTGCACACATACTTGCACGTCAGGTGCCTGACACATCATGGTTTGCCTACTGGTGTGTGCATGCAGAACATATGGGCAATCTGCACAAGTACTTGCACCTCAAGCGCCTCAGTCATCATTGCCTGCTGATTGATGTGTGCATGCAGGGGATATGAGCAAGTCATATCAGTGGATGCCATCTGGGGATACTAGCACAATTGGTGTGGGCGCTGCTGGCTCACAGCATGTGCGCCCATGGTCTGCGGGACTGCCTCCTCAGACAAAGCATGCTATGGTATGTCCTGCAAGCAAGCAGTCACATGAGCGCCATGGCAAAGGCATGGTCCTGGAAGTGTGAAGCAAACTGAGATGTTGCTGCTGATCACTACAGGATGTAACACATCACTGTTGCTGAACTAGCCAGTTCGTACTCCAGCTGTAGCATCAAGCAGACAATGATGCAAAGCAACCAAGAACAGCACTGTATTGTGCAGCATTCAACGCAAACCCCTGGTTTATATTCCACGTGACTCAAAGTAACAACAGCATCACCAGGCAGTGTATCGTGCTGAGTTGAAAGACATGTGGGTGTTTTGACAAGCAGGAAACTGAGCATCATCTGCAGCAGCTACAGAAAGGCCCACATGTGTTGCCTGCTGGCTACAGACGACCTCAAAGTGCTAATCTGGCGTCTGCAGCTGCACTAGCAAGGTAAATCAACCTCGTATCAAGTTGCATAAGTGATGTCCCATGTTAGCTGCAATTGGGCTTGCTGAGCTTCTACACTGTCAGGGCTTCTGCTTGTGCATTTTGGGAAGCACAGTAGTCTGATATGTAATCAAGCGGACTGTCTATAGAGGCATGCTGTGTGCATGCTGTCATGCAATACCGTAGAGTTGCACCTCGCGACATGTTGTGTACAGATGAGGCCATGTGACCTTACTGAGCTTTCAGTGCGCATGCACACCATGAACCTGCCCTGACATGCTTCATGGCTGCCTTCTGATACCAGCTGGGTGTACATGTCCACTGTGGAGGTATGCCCCATGTTCCTGAACTTATGATCCAATAGCAAACATATTGCATCTCTACATTTACAGTCAAGGTGCAGAGTTCTACTGTTGATGCAATGGCTGCAGTGAAAGTGCCTGCGCGCGCCGTCAAAGAAGTTCCTTGTTGGAAGATATGAAGACCATCAAGGCTCTTTGAAGCAGAGTAGATGCTGCCACCTTGCATTCTGTCTGACTGACAGATTGCCTGCCACACACAGCACTGTGCATTGTTCATCTGCAGAAAGTGGCAAAGACCTTCTCCCTTCTCAGGGCTGCTACAGATTGTTGGATCAAGGTCACATGGAATGCTAGTTCACTTCATCTCCGCTGTGTGTGCTGAGGCCAGGATCAAATTCAGAGTGTGCTGGAAGTTTGCGGTACAGTGTGTTGCACGTTTGGCCTATTCCGGCACATAAAATGCGCATCAACTCAGTGCAGTGTTAGAGAAGGATCATCATTGCATGTCGACATCACTGTTGCAATTTCCCATGACTGTACTGTTTTGGCATGCATAGTCACACCATGACGTGCACAAAGTCGCTGTGGGCTACAGAAAGACAAAATCTGATTCCAGGCCATGTCTGCTTGCATGGCCATGTCTGCTTTGCATCACTTAGTGCGTTCAAGATTGCCTTCATGATGCCACAATTAAACATTTGCGGCAGCTGCTGTGCGAGCCAAAGCATTTAGTGCAACTGCACACAACTCTTCAAAGTTCACGGGTAGCTGCGGTAGGCAACAAACTACTCTCCTACCAAGACTCCCGCACCAGGAGCACCCTAGTGCTTGATGTGAATAAAGTGACTTTGACTGCACTAGCTTGCAAGATGCAAGTACATCCAACAAAGTTTTGCAAACTATGCTGGGCAGTGCAAAGTGAAAGGGACCTGTGCTTGCTGCATGCTGTGCAGTTTGCTTGTGAGTGTTATTTACGGGGACACTGGCATTGCTGATCACGTGTGGCTGGTTGCTCTTGATGTTGTCACACTGGGGTGCTTCGCTGTCAGGTGCCTCTGCTTCATACAGCTGGTTGCAGTAGCCAGTGCGGTTCAAAGAGGTAGGCCACATGCCAAGGCTTGCAGAGGCCGCTGCTGGGGCATTGGCAGCCTGACTACTTGTAGTAAGTGATGCACCTCTGTTTGGCGCTGTGCTCATGTCCTCATCCCCTTGACTGCTCTTTGGCACCAGAGGCTGTATGTACTGGGCCGGCTGGCTTTGTACTGGATCTGTGCTCAAAGCATTGCCAGATGAGGCACTCACCCAAATCTACCAGGTAGCCTTTTCATCACCTCCAGTGCACTTCCCTTCATGCACATCCTGCTCATGTCTATAGCGCTCATGTGGCAGACCTCTGGGTGCAATTGCCCACACATATAAGCCTCACACCATTCCTATTCAGTAATCGTTCATGTGAGATGTCGGACACCATGTCCCTTGTTTGTTGACATCTACCCCGGCTTCAATCAGGCTTGTTATCCTCGTAGATGCAGCCCTTCTGTGCTGCAGGCTTATCTTCTGATGAGGACAGACCAACAGCAGGTTGACCTACAGTTGCCTGCTGGTCTTCTGGAGCGAGCCAAACTGGTATGGGTAGCTGCCTGCCGGAACACCCGTACCTCTGAGTTTCACAAAGACGTGGCACGTGTCATGACTGACATGGGNCAAAGAATTGTCCAGAGGAGTATATGAAACAAGTGGTGGGTGGTTTGAGAACAAGAGCAGCATTGCCAACGGAATGGAACAAATTTGACACACATTTTTGCAGCCGGTGTCAACAGCACATACAGCTCCANACAAGTCAATCACCGCTGCAGACTGCCTCATCAGACGTTCGATCAAAGCATGAACTTCGCTGCTTACGCTGAAAGCCTGCCAGGAACAGTCTTAGACCAGCTGTACCAAAGCATACACGTTTGCCAAGCCATCTTGCGCTCGTTGCCTCCGCTAGCGAAACAGTATGTCGTCCGGCTACTGCACACTGGCTCGGTGTCTGCGGGTATGTCTTTTAAAACACGCTGCAAACTGCGCTTTAGCCAGCTCACAGTCACTTACACATCGCCTGACACGTCACCATCATGCACACAGCGCGACGCGGCATTGGCATACAGACTGGCTCGAACAGTGGGCCACACCAGCGGCTTTTAAAAAGCACGAAGCTGCAGTCAACAAGTTGGCTCAGCTGCAACTGCTGAAGCAATCAGGTGTTCAGCGCGGAGCCAGGTAGCATTCCCAATTGGCTGTTGACTGAACGATGCCTGCATGCTGGGCTAATCATCAGTGAAGCTGTCAGTGAGTTGTTGCCATGTATAGGAACAGCAGCAGCACATATGCCCTACACCCTNTAGTGAAAAGTGGCAGATTTAGCAAGTCGTTTGAGGACATGCAAATAGCGTATGTCTATGTTCACGGATGTGCCCGTTGCTGCATAGCCAGGACTGATAGATGCCAGTGGAGCCTTGAGGAAATTGCAACAGGCTGCCGAGCGTGTAGCATACAAGGCGTTGACCTGTTGCTCGTCACTTCCAAGCTTCCACTCCGGCGTATGCAGACTATTTCCCTCGCACAGACCTGCAGTAGTCTCTTGANTGTTTGTGGGCTGATGACACCCAACTGCCTTGGAGTTGTGTAACCAGGCAAGAACCATGGATGCTGCTGTATCTGTGCAGCAGTGGCCCGCTGTTTTGGATCTGCCTGCAGGATCTTCTTGATAAGATCCCTAGCTCCTGCTGAGACTTGCACTCCTTCTGGGTAGTGAAACCTGCTACTGGCCATGTCGTCCATCATCTTCTTGGTCAGCAGGGAGGGACCTGATGAGCTGCCTTGGAATGGCAGCACTCCTGCAGCAAATAAGTTTCATTCGGTCGTAAGCGATGTGCAGCACAGAAGCTCTGCTACCCACCACTTAGCACAACATGATTGAGCTACATATGACAGATAGCATACAACAGTGACGTGCAGCATCAAGATTGCTTGAGCAAGCAAAATCAGTCCATAAATTGCACCTAACAGCATGCGCAGCCATCATGTGGAACGCAGTAACAAGTTGTGCAAGCCATCAAGACTTTCCATCTTGCACCAGCAGAGCAGCTAGTTTGAGGTACGATGAATACCCATTAACAAAGCCAATGTACTGTTATGAGGTGTGGCTTCAGATATGCAACCTCAGCACTTTTGAACAGCACAACAAGCCTTTAGTGGCAGAGAGAACACACCTGTCAGCATGTAAAACAGGATGACACCGCAAGCCCACATGTCCAATGCAAGCCCATCATNTGGCTATACTACAACATTGCAACTGAGTATGCAATTTGCAAACCCAGCCCACGCAACAGCAGAGTCTTACCTACAACCAACTACAGACGCCTAGTATGGACATACTTGTGGCAGAGTTATGTACAAGGCCAATGATTGCCACAAGGGCAAGACGCTGTGCAGCTTTCCTTGCTCCGTCAGGTGGCGCACACTTACTGCCCAATGACAGTGGTTTCCCCAAATGTAGTGCAAGCCCGCATATCATGCACGCTCAACTTAGCAATGTGCTTGGCAAGATAAGCAGCCCCTGCCTGCCAGCTCTGGCTTTCAGCAGCTTGTTTGAAGAGCAGCTTGTGAGCTTATTGCAAGAGCAAGGTAGCACAAGCTCTTGCTCAAGATTGTTTGCTGATTGCTTTATGAAGTGATCAACTAATGTGGACATTGGAGAAAATAGATGCAATCATGGAAGAATTAGGCGTTTTTATCCGGGCTTCAACAATAGCGTCTATTTTCTGCAATGTCCACATTAGTTGATCACTTCATANTCCGAGAAAGGGTAAGTTTTTATGGCACTCGTCTGCTTTTTCGTGGGCATGCGCACATTGCAGTTGTTTCAACCTTGAACGTAACTTCTGCGATCTTGTTGAGCTGACCATCGCCCCGTTGCAGGCGCTTCAAGTCAGACTATAAAGCTCGATGCTACATCTGGACATCTTGCAGCCGTCGCACCGCGTGGACGACGTCGTTATTATGCCAACAGCCACGGTGGAATCGCGCATATCAACTGTGGCGATCTTGATAGAGTCTTACACAGGCGGCGTGGACAGCAAGTTGATGTTTTCTTCGAGTGCTACAAGAGAATAGACGAGGCCAACTACCTTGCAGCATTTCAGCGCCATCAAATGCTTACCCCTGCTCAGAAGAAAGCGCCAGATCAGCAGAAAGCCAAGGACTTTGTTGCTCAGCATATCCCTGGAAAGCTTACACGTCAGGCGGCGGTGCAGCTGACACAGCAGACGGAACACATGACCAGTTCAGGCCCAGGTAGCATGCAGCTGAACTCCAATGCAGCTTTGATTGGTCAGCCAGGCACTAATCTGCAGCACCAGCCAAGAGTCTCAGAGACTGTACATAATGTTAGCAAGCCACAAGCTGCCCCAAATGAATGGACCCAAAACAAGCTGGCGCGTGACAAGCAGCTGCATCGCCCACTCACTGCAAGGTCCTACTACGTTCAGTCAGCGTCAGGCGCAGCTGTCAAGGAACAGGTCCACAGACAATTTGGAGAGGAAGCAGAGCCTCGCATCATTGCTGTGCTCAAGCAGAGTCAAAGCATTCCAAACATCGTTGCCACATGCAAAAAGCACCCAACATACAGCCAAGAATATTGCACGAAGGCAGGCTTGCCTTTCCTCATCCGAGGCAGCCCGGATGCCACAGCAGACAACCGCAATCATGCAATCGAAGTTAAGGCCAGAATGTCGCAGCGAACAGTCAGCAAACATGAGGACATCACAGGGCATGAGGAGCTGCAGCTGCTTGGTTATGCGATGTTCTCTGAGGTCAAGAAGGTCACCTTGGTCCAAGGCCTTGAGCAGAATGGCAGCTACTCGGAGGCTGATGTTAATGAAATACTATATCTAGACTACAGCCAGGACTACGGGACACACAAAAATGAGAAGAATTTTTTCATCCAAAAGTTCAGCCAGGTGCAGAAGGTGCGCTGGGAAACTGTTATTTTGCCTGCTGTACGAGCTTTTGTGACCGTACTAGACAACGTCATGTGTGATATTAGTCTACAAGACAAGCTGTTATCACTGGCGCCGGTAGAACAAGTTGTCTGGTTGAGTAGAAGAATATATGCAGCTAAAGTACATGAGTGAGTGCTTGACCAGTGTACAAAATGTCGGATTGCACACCATACAGGGTTTCAAGTTTCAAACTGGTCGTTTGACCAGGTGTACCCTGATAGCAGCTACACATGTACTGGTTGGACGCGTTGTTTGACAGTGAGAAAAATGTGTTGCGTGTTGACAGGTCCAGCCTGACCATGTGATTGCTGTACATGAGTTTTGGCCTTCGTGAGTTCAAGTTGCAGTGGCGTGGCTCACATGACTTCAAGTGTACATACGTTAACTTCAAGATATTACGGTTACAGCGTGTGTTGTGCATATCTGTGTTGCGACTTGCNTTGCTGATGGCATGTTGGCATCTGATGTTGCAGGGCATTTGCTCACTGGAGTGCTGCAGCTCAGTAAGGTGCATAAGTTTTTACGCAGACTCCCTCAGAGCATGACTATACAAGCACAAAAAGCACTGAAGACACTTACTGCCATACCCACGCTGTACCACCTGCTTTATCAAGCCACTTTATCAGCTTGACCTGCCTGCATTGCAGTAAACCATGNTTGCATACTGCATACACAGGTGAAGCATGTGACATGACACCTGTCTGCCCATACCTACAGCTTTACAAGGCATAGCTTAACAGTACCACGCTGTATGTCACAGAGCATGTTGCACTGTATATGCCAAAGGTTGTGTTCAGGTGCAGAATGGTCCGGCAACCTTGCTCTATCTGCATGCACAGACATGCATCTGCCTCTGTCAAACTGCAATTTGCCTTCCTGTCAGACAGAAAAGCGTGCTCTACATGGCAATGCGTCGTGCGACTTTCTACAATGGACAGTCAGGCCAGACAATGGCGTGAAAATGCAGAGAAGACTTGGAGGTAGTCAGTCCCGAGTCCAGCCCCTTTAGAGCAGCAGCATCCCAGGGGTGGCAACCCTCACATCAGCAGCGCCAAGCACAGCAGTCAAAGCCACACATGTCTCCTCATGAGCATGACAGCAGGCATGTGCAACCGTTGGAGAATGGGCATGGTGGACAGCAGAGTGCTTCTGGGGCCAATGCCAATGGCAAGAAGCATAGCGTCAGCTGGCAGGCTGGCGGGCCTCAGCATGCAAGGGAAGATCCCATGCAGCCAGATTTGTTTGCTGTGCGTGGAGTCAGCCAGGATCCTGCAAGCAGCATGTCAGGTTTGTGCTGGCTCCTTGCTTTCCTAAGCACAGCTTTCTGACCTACAACGGCGCACAATGAGGCTGACCCACTGAGCTGTGTCAACTGGAACTGAGGCTCATTGTTTCAAAACAAGTCCACTTGGCCATATTCAGCAGCACTGGTGCTTCAGCTATTTCAATGGAGTTGGCTCAGAATGGGGCATGCTACATTCAGCTGCACTGGGTGCAGCANCCAGCTATCTGTGTTGGCTTGCAACTCCTGCTGTACCACTTCAAGAGATGCAAAAGATTGGCCTGTGTCATCATGTTCTGGCAGGGGATAACCTTGCATGCTGTGCATAACAGCAAACAGAAGTACCAGGGGCCCCTGCACGCATGTCCCATGGGCTCGGCATATGCATTGCAGCCTAACGAGCACACTTGCATATAGCCAGCATAAGGGGACTGCACACCCTGCAGCTTGTCCTGATTTGTGTAGTGATGGGTGCAGGTGCCACCTACCAGTGCTGCTATGCTGGCTTTGAACAGCCTGTTGTTATGTAGCAGCAACTGTTGAAGCAAATGCCATGTGTTGATAGCCAATTTTTTGAGTCCTTGCCCGGTCTTGTCTGCCTGCCATAATCTGAATTCAGCGCTGCTAGTCAGTATTGCAAGCTCCCTGCAAAAGGTACCACCCTGTCTGTGCGCAACACCACAGTGCTGATAATAAGACCAACTCACGTGTCAGGCAGAGGCTTTGCTGCACATTGGCTAAGCCTGTCGACCTCAGACCTGGCAGTCGTGCGTTCCATCCTTCGCCTGGTCTCACCAGTGCCAAGCGGTGCTGGTTTTGGACTCTTGAAAGGCACAGGAGGGGCAGGCATACTGCTCCTAGCCGNGTCAATCATACAATACCTGCTTGATGCTGATTGCTGGCCTCCAGCCCTTGTCACTCACAATCGACAAACACACAAGACCGGATGGGTATACTGTAGCATATGCATGCACATCGTCAGCTGCAAGCTGAAAGTTTGCGCAGAAATTTCTCAGGCAAACAGGATTACCGTTAGGATGAAAGAACCCCGAGGGGAACCTGCACTCTGGTGGTTTTGAGGGATAGTCATCTTTGAACACCAAATCTACTGGGTAAAGACCCTTCTCCCATATTGTTCCAGCTTTGCCTGGTATTTTGCATTTCCAGTGCATCAAGTCAACGGAACCTATAAGGCGTGGAGTGTCAGGCAGGCGNAGATCACCCAAACCACCTGCAACAATGCAAATGGGCGGCATATGTTACAGTCGAACTCAAGGCCAGGTGGTGATGTTGTCGGCACTGCATCACATGCATGTGTTTGACCCGTGATGATCTTGGCTTGAGGCTTAATAGCAAGCACAATGACGTGTGTCTGAGCATGACTATAACCCACAACTGTATTTTTGTTTGCACAAAGCAGGTGCAACACAGCTGCTTGCCTTGATGATTNACTTTCAATAGCATCTGGGTGGGTACTTCCCTGCTCGTGAACGTGGAGCATCTGCATGACAGACGAGCTTGGTTTGCTGTTCAGCTCTCATTCGTGGTGATGGCAATCAGGCAAGATGCGGGATAGCAGCTGCCTACCTGTCCCACATCACACATTTTGACAAGATGACTGTCATCGTATGTCTTGTAGCTCTCGACCACACAGGGTAGGTCCAATAGTGTGACTGGAAAGACCTCAGAACCGAAGGTAAACTGACCAGTTCTTCCTTCACTATGCGACGCTGCAGTTCGCAATGCTTCGTTGAGCATAGACCAGAACCGACAAGACAGGCTCGTTTACACATCATAATGCTGAGATGACACTCACGGTCAAGTCTGATGTCAAGCTTGGCTTTGCTGTTTTCGGTATTGAGCTGCTTTTTTATCCTAGCAGCGACAGCTTTATCCTGAAACCTCAGTAAGTACTGTTCCTCCCTGTCAATCATCGCGCCATGGTACGGACGTGCCTTGTGGGCCGTGACAAATCGTTGTGTTGCGCGGGTGTGTTGCTACAATCTCCCAAGCACTGCCGAAATGCATGCATGCAAACTTCACATGCCGCAATTTCAAACTGTCGACTCAGACATCCTTTGGTACCTTTGGCAAGGCCGCGCCGTGCAAATTGGACATCTCGCCAAGTCGGCAAAGCAGGATCAATGGTGTGAGCACGCAGTNAAGATATGTGTACAAGAAACGGGGAGATTCAACGGTTACACTTGACAACTCAGTCCAGCCTGGCAGCGAGCATTAATAGTCAGTGAGTGAACAGGGTACGGTTCACTCTACTAGACAGGTCACCGTCTGCGGCAGCACCCCGCAGGATAGCAGCAGCACAATGCACTGCTCACACGCCGCCCGGCGGGCCTTCTCGCAGGCACGCCTGAGCTTCATCGAACCTCTCTATATTTGGCCCCGATGGCTGACACAACTGTTCTGACGAGTTGTTTGAGTGCAGGTTCGCCGCGGCNATTGTGTCAGCCAACAACCTTCTGGGCTGCTACGCCCCTCTTTTGGCCGCCCTCTGTCACAACAGGTGCATCTTTAGTCCCAGTGTTCCCCCTGCAGTTTGCTTGCACAGCATAATGTGAGGGCTTTACTGCAAGGTTGACTCGTGTATCTTCGGTCCCTAGAGCTCAAGTGGCTTATGTGCTGACATGGTTGACTCAGACACAGCTGACAACACCACAAGCATCAACAAGAAGCCTTCCAACAAAATTTCCTGCACTTCTCGATTGCCAGAGCTTCCACAAGGCATAGGCCTGATCTGGTCGACCACATGACTCAAGTGTTTGTCAAGCCACACATGCTGCCTCTGCCTCTGCCTCTCACAAGANTCTTCCTGCTGCTGTAGTGCAGTGTGAATAGCTTTACCCAGAACCTCCAGCAGCATCATAAGTGTAGGAACATCTAGGAACATCTGTAAGAGCTGCTGCAAAGCCTGCATTCAGGCCAACAGAAACACTTGTTCAACATGGACACTGTATGTGTTGCTTGGGCGCCCTGACAACAGCATACCCATCTGCGCATTTGTTCTGGGAGCATGCTCAGTCATACTCAAGCTGAGGTAGATGTTCCAGCATTTGTATGAACAGACCCGGCATGGCACATGGAAAAAGACAAGTTGGTCACTTTGCAGACATCACCATCAACAAATCTGTCTGATGTTGAAGGGTCAGGTGCGAAGAAGAGAAGTTACACTAGTCAGCATATGCGGGCCTGCTAGCTCATGCATCAACAGCACACCTGGGCAAAGATGGNTGGATTGCTCAAAAGGGACAGTGTCTGTGACATGTGTGTGGTATGTTTGTGGCACCAGTGACAATCGAATGTATATAGCCAAGCTGAATGACAATAATTGTAGGTAGTCATTGACAGCGGCTGGACAGTCCTGAAATGTCAAGCTTGATGCAATGCCAAGCTATAGTGGTGAGTTGCACACAGCAGATCCTCTCAGATGCAGCTTGCGCAGCCAGTTGTTAGTACACGCTTGCATGTGTGCATGAGTGCATAGTTTGACGAATGTTGCAGATACAGCAGCAGTTGGGCCGGCAACAGAACCTTGAGGGTTGTAAGCTTCTTGAGTGCTTGCTCTGCATCCTGCATTGAAGGATCTTGGTCTGCAGCATCTGCCTTCAGCATAGCAAAGGCTGTTCTGGTGGTGGTCTGGACAGCATCTGAATCTGCATCCTTGGCATAGCCAATTAGCTTTGGCCGCCACTTGCCCCTGCTCAGTTTCCATTGCACCTAGACACACGTGCGTCATAGTAGACATTATGCTTTATGTGCTTTAGTGCTGCTTGCCATGATGCAGTTAAGGTCAACACACAAAGACAGAGATGCCATATAGCGGCAGCACTAAAGTGTTCTCGCCAGTGTACAGAAACTGAATGGCGCATTGCCACTGATTGCATGATGTCATACATAGCAGTGCAAAAGGTGTGAAAGGTGTACAGCCTTTCACACTAGCTCTGCACAGCGCAGCTGCGAGCTTACCAGTTTCACCACTTCATCCTTATCTAGACCAGCTTCCTGCCTGCCTGATACAGTGGCTGGCAGCTCCTCATGCATCCATCTGCAATGACACGACCCATCTACCGCTAGTACCTCTGGTTACTATGCAGCAATGCCAGCAACTTGACCAGCAACTTCAGTTTGTACAAGGCGCAAGCAGTCGCAAGCCTGACCTTGCCTGTCAAGCTCAACGAGCGAGGGATCAGACGGAGACTTGTCAGTCTGCTGTATGCGTGCTGTGANAAAACAAGCCATCTCTTGGACATGCACATATACAGATTTGAATAATAGCCAGCACAAGCTGTGTTTAGACCAGTGTGTAATGCTTGCTGGATCTGCGCACCATAGTGAAATGCCTACACAGCCTTGTCAGCTGAAAGACTCGCTTGGTAACGCCTTGCTATGACCTGCTCTTTGTCAGCTCTTGCATGCACTTCGTGCAGGAACCTTTCTTTAAGCAACAAGTGTGCATGTGGATGAGGTTCTATGCTGATCATTCTCTAAGCCCAGGTTATGTATGAGGACATGACTCAAGACTTAAACTTTGAGACAGTCATCACTGCCCCGACTTGTGTCAGAGACAAATAAATATGCGCAAAACAGCACCTGCAGTACTGCACTACTAGTACACNGTCTGGCTTGATTTTGACACCTGTGGCGTCTGCTAACTGGCGCTGCCATGCAGAGTTGGCATTGCGTCCTGCAACGCATGGCATACAAGCAGATCTGCTCCACGCCATCCTACATGGTTTGTGTATGGCCCACGCACATACAGCTAACAGTGCGAGCCCAAAGTATGCATTGTGGCAGGGGTTGCACCTGACTTGGTAGCACGGCAAAGAACACGAATGTGAGCAGGGTGAGAGTGCAAGCAGCCCCAGCGCCTCGGTATTGATGACATTGCGGTCTGTGTGAGCAAATGTTGTTGCACCGTATGGCACGCTGCCATCTTGCGGTCGCCGCCCTTGCTCTTAGCGCATCACTCTACGTCGAGTGCCTGCTGCTGTTGACGGCACATGCACCACAGTACTGTCGTAGTTGACGCGGTTTGTTGAGACCGAGATCAAGTCGCAGCTGGTGTCGTAGTGGTGGTTTCGGGGCACCTGGGGTTATAATGATGTCAGGCGTAATTTCTGCAAAGCAAGGTTGCGTCCTTGATGACAGTCAAGTGCTTATGACACTACATAGCATACATGTATGTAAGTCTAGCNTGTTGTTGCGCACAACAAAGCCTCCTTGGAAGTTCTGACAGGGAGCTTGACATGTGGGTTGAGGTGCGCTGAAAACAAAGCGCGTTGTACTCTGCCAGCTCAGTAATTTGGCACTCAAAACATCAGGCTTGATCTGTAGCTGAAAGAGCTGACTGCATTTTGACTCTGTGTGAAGACTGAGCAGATCACAGAAAGCAGCGTAGTGAAGTTTGCTGTACATTGTACTGCTGAAGTTGCAGTCCAGGACAGTGGACAAACTCCAATGCTGGGCATGACTTGCCTGCAGAATTACATCATCATCATCATCCAGGTGCATGTTGCCATGCAGATGTGGGTCCTCGCCACTCAAAGTTCGCCAAGGAAAAATGTCTGTGATGGCCTCGTCGTAACCAATAGGCCGATCATCAAATTCATAGTTGTCATCACTATCAGTGTCGAATTTCCACTTGGAAGTGTGTTGTGCATGGTGGATCATGACCAGGTACACATCCAGCAAACCCTGTTGCTCTGCATGTGCCAGAACATGTGCCAGCTGCTGATCTTGGAGGCTCAGGTTGCCCAGGCTGTCCAAGTCAGGTGCTGTGTACCTGAATCCATGTCATGAGCACTGGGAGCTGACAAGCAGCAATGCATAACTTGCAAATTACAATGCAAGCTGCTTACATGTACAACATGTCTATCATATGCCGACAAGCAAGCTTTTCACACATCACACATCTAGCGCGCTGTGTGGGGTGAACGATGCAAGCATTCAAACTGTGTGTACAGGTAGGATGTTGACCAGTGTAAGCCTTATTTGGCATCGAGGAGATAAAACAATCGTCTTCTGCACAAGCGCAGGTTGGCATCAGCCTCGGTAATCATGTGTGCAATCTTGTTCTGAAAAAAGGCTTCCGTTTTGACAGCGACTTGACTGTCTGACTGGCACACAATGTCGTATATCAAGGCTTGACAGCATGCATCTTCATCCAGGTGCAACTTGTACTGGTAGTCTATACTGCAGCACAGCATAACATGCAGGCGGACTTGTCTTAAGAAGTCACAAATGGCACCAACAGGTTGAGTTNAAAAACCTGTTATACTACAGATGTAGCTGCGGCAAAGCAAGTTCGGCAAGACACAAGTCAAAGAATTGGATGAGGGGCATCTTCATGACCAGCAACACCATGAAATGATGTTGTAGCCATGTTAGTGTGTAGTGTCAGTGCTCTGCCAAATCAGCACTTCAGCAACACTGGCATAGCAATCTTGCCCTTTTGCAGGCGTGCCTTTGCCTGCAGTGTTATAACCACAAGAGTAGCAATAGGCTGATGATTGCTGTGAAACTCTTGTTGAGTGAATCTGATAAGCTCGAAGNACACAAGCACAGGCAAAGCAAAGTCACCAGTCAACACTGCAGCCTCACGACCTTGACACAAGCACACCTCTGGTGCTGCACTCTAGCACCTCAAACAGTGTGGGGACCATTCCAGGACACCCTGCTGACGTCACAGCAACAGTAGCAAAAGCATCTCGCGAGNACCCAAGAGATCTGGAGGTGCTGCAGGTCCATCAGCTAATGGCTCTGCAGTCCGTCTGAACAAGTGCATCACATCTTCAACTACAGTCCAGGTGTGCTTTTCAAAGCTAGATTGTGCCAAAGCANAAGCCAGACCCTCTTGCAGCCAGCACAAATGTGACTGCAGCGTCGTCATTTAACAACACCGCCTCCAAGCCAGACCCGCTGGCAGCAAGTACCAATGTGGCCTCAACTTCTTCATCAAGCAGCACCACACCCAAATCAAACCCCTTAGCAGCAAGCACGAATGTGGCTTCTGATCCAGGCGGGGCTGCAACAGCTTCAACAGGCCACAATCAGGTACTGTGACACACGCGAGCCTTGGCCTGTGCTGTGCAATGTGTGGCGGGTGCNGGGTTTGGTTTTGAAAGCCCACCGTGTATGCCTTCCGAGGCGAATGTCAGTCGCACCTGCTGCGGCTGCTTGACAGGCTGCTGCTTTTGGCTTGGGCTTGTTGCTACGGCAAACACTCGTGTACGCTGCCTTCCTGTTCGAATTGGAGAGCAGGTGTGGAAGCCAGTCTTGGCAAGCACTGTTGGCATGCCTGGGCAATGACGTGCGTGCCCTAGTCAACAGTAATTTCGATGCAGCTGTTCTGAATTGCGCAGGTTGTTCCTGTCGTGCGGTTGATGTCGCAGTTCGTGTCCTGGTTGATGTGTTTATGTACCGACGAAAGTGCTAGAAAAACGTTGCCAAGTGTGCAGCACGTCCCTGCTGCCCATAACGCGACCTACTGGAGAGCCTGAGACAATTAGTCTCTGCTTGCACAACGGCTGTATTACGGGTTAGCGTACACCTGCAGCTTGTGTCGAGTGAGCTGACTGTGTTTGCACGTGTGCAAATTCAAATGGAATCACGGCATGCGTTCAGGTAAGCGTCAGCACCGTAGGGCGCGAAAGTCGTTCTGCGTGTCTACCATGGCTTCTCCCGCTCTGCAGGCTGGGTAGCCAGAGATCACAGATTGCTGCTGTAATACCAAATGCCTGCGGGATGCACCCCTCTGGCGGCAGTTCCACACATTTATGCGCCTGAGTCATCAAATCAGGCGTCACAGGCCTGACTGCACGTGGCGTGGATTTGGACTGATCAGTGAGCTCATGGGTGCAGATACGTCATGGCCCATGGTGTGAGCTTGTCAGCTGCACCACAGCCCAGCCTCAGCAACATCACGACATGCTTGTACATACAACACATGCAACGTTCTCAGTCTGTGCAATGCATGTGGTGTCGGTAACAATACCATGCATGCTTGGGTGTCATGAAATAAGGAAAATCTGGCGGCCATGTTGTACAGCCTACTACAACAAGCAGCATTCACAGAAAAGCCAAGCTTACGGCTTAAACCCTAACTTTGCAGCTGCGTATGCATCACAGCCTAATCAGCGTGCTGTATACAAAGCTCAACCACTTGAAGGTTCAAAAAATCGCAATGCTGTCTATATTGGCCTTCCGACTATCTTCATCTTGACAAAGTTTGCACCAGCTGTGCACTTTGCCCAGTTCAGGTTGGCCTCCTTCAAGGCTGACAACACCCCTGCAGACACTATACACAGTGGATATGATGGTCACACGGAGCTACACAAGCAAACGACCGCTGCAACACCGCAGCTGTCGCAACACATTTCATGTCACTAACAGGCAAACTTTGCCTGTGTAATTGCANCGCAGCACAGGTTACGGCCCACTCCTTGAGAGCTAGGGTGAGATTTGCTTTAGGGGTGGCTTTGTCGACTGAGGGTTGCAAAGTTGCCTTGACTCGACTGCTTGTCAACCTAGCTCGACGCAGAACGAATCTGCCCTGCGGACGTACTGCAAGCTTCTGGTTGCAACGACGACTCAACAAGTCCCCGGACAAGCTTNTATATACACATACAGTATACAGCAAAAGACACACTCAAGACAAAAGAAGACACATGGAGGCTTGAGTCAAGTTAACAGCAAGTCTGTCTTGGTAGCCAGCTTTCATTGAGGCCAGGTTGCCTCCACACCTAGTCACAAGACAGCTGTGAGCCTGGCTGATACACACCAAATTGAATGGGTTTGATCTGTCTGTAACATGTATCTTGCTCACAAGGGTGGCTGTTACTGTGGCCAGGCTGCTTCATGAGCACCATCAAAACCAGCATGTTCGTTGCCGGCAGCCAAGCGGTGCTGCAGGCCCCCAATGACGCTCCCACACCTGGGACAAGCAGCTTGCTGCATCGGCCCACCGCACTCCCCCACAGCATAGATGTAGCCACACGTGCACCTATAGTAGCCACCTGCCCTGACTTCCCCACCCATGGCCCTGATGACTGCCTGTTCCTCTTCCTTACTCAGACGCTGCTCATTCTGGGCATCTGTGCGAAACATGTACTCTCCNTTTGCAGCTGAGTTATTGCTCAGTAATTGAGGCAGAACAATTGGAGGGGCATATGCAGCGTTCATGCAGCCCTGCTGAGCAACAGCATGCTTTGCGCATGAAAGCACGAATTGTGTAGGCACTGTGACAACTGTCACGCGGTAAGCCTGTCATGAACCGGCCATGTATGCAAGAGGAAAGGATCCAGCAGCAAGCCGTGTCTTGCGGTGTTCGGCAACAGCGCGAATGCAGTGATGCATGCTAGCTTTACCCTATGGGGGTCCCCACCATGCTTAGTGATGTTGTCAAAGGTCCATGTGAGGGCTTGTGACACCTCCTGCACCATCTGGGGTACAACAGCGGCGGGGTAGAGGCTGTACTGGATCACACATGTCAGGACCCCTGCTTGTGCCAACCCGTGTGCAATGGGGGCATACTGCCATTTCTCGCCTGCAAAGCCAAGACTATGTCTGTTATGCATGTATGCATGCAAGGCCAATGCGAACTGTACAACTGGACGTTGGCAACATGTGCAACATGTTTATTACTCAGCNATTACACGTGCATTGCTATATACATAGTCAGAAACCCTTCTCCAAACCCAGACAGCATTTCAAGGTGAGCACTAGACCTGTACATGCTTCCGGAAGCTGTGGAAAAGATCTGCCGGCAACTTTCAGGCTGCATGCAGAGACAATGTGCTGTTGCATGTAAGGCCAGACTGGATGCAGTCTGGCATACCTTGGCATCATGGGCATGCTCCTGCAAACCAAGGGCAAGGGCGCTTTCCCGTATGAAGTACTCCAGGTCAGCTGCACCTCCATCTATGCACTTGTTGGTCAGGCTCCCCAGGCGATCCTGCAGCACCATGCATGACATCAGGCTTGNTGGACCAAAAAGTAATTATTTGTTAAATCGGCCTTCATTGAAAATAGTACGGTATACCGTTTATGAATGCTGTCAAAATGTCATTGATTGCTGCCAAGTGTTGCTGTATGTGGTTTTGCCAAGTTCGTTACTGTATGTGGTACTGCCATGTCAGAGTTAGCTGTGTACTAGTTAGCCATGTCAGAGTTAGCCGTGAAAAGTCAGCTGACTCATTGCAGACACTTTCACACAACTGCTTGTGGGTTATTGACTTAGTATGCTGGGTGCCAGTGCCAANCAAAGTCACGCCAAAGCGCTGATAGGCGTAAGCGAGGCCAGTCGGTCCAGTATGCTGAAGAGTCCGACGACAGCCAGTTTGACCAGGAAGACGTTGATCCCGAGCCCGGGGACGATGTAAGCACAAGCTTACGCTGCACAAGCTCTGGACTCGAAACACTGCGTGCCATGCTACTCTGTGTTTTCGTGTTCATGGGACAATTTGGCTAGCTTGCAGCACCTGCATTAGGCTTCAGGTTGTTGACAGTCGCAGTGAGCCCCTGATGCCAGCAAATGCCCTGCATGTGCATGCAGAATGACGAGAACTNGAGTTTGCTTGTCAGCTGAAAGTTGGTTGCTGTGTGCAGAGTGACAGAGTCTGCCAGATGACATCAGTCTTCTGCCGCTTTCTGATGTGTGGTCTGTTCCCCTGGTCACTGGTCACAATCCTGACAAAGGTATCCATAATCATTTCATGTTCTGTGTACTATGGTACCAGAAACCCTCTTTCATATGTATGATTCAGCAACTATACTGCATGTCCAGCAGCAGCCTGTTGCAGTTGCTTTGGGTATAACTACTGTAGACCTGAATAGACAATTTGTCATAAGGTGTGCTTCATGCAGTAAGTCTGTATAAGCAGCATCTGTTTAAAGTTTCTTGATGGTCACATGCTGGCTTAGCAAGTAGCATATGCAGAGTCAACGAACTGCACTGATACAACATGTCAACACCAACTTTGCATGCCAAGTAGGTGCTTTGTCTGTGTGGCCAGCGGACCCTTGCCAATGTCAATTTCGCCACTATGCAAACACATTCATGTTTGGGCATATACACAACGGGTTTACTGTATTAACTGTGATCTGGCAAATGCTGGATTGTGGGCAGCAAGTCCTCAGTGTCACCACATACATTGCGCTTTGAACGGCCCAAAATTGTATTGTACGCTCTAATCTACAGCACAGCTATGACGTAGACCAAGGGCAATCTGTGGGCATGCTGTGCAGTTTCTTCAAGTGCAGGGGCAGCTGTGGGCGCCTGCCATGTGCACAGGTACAATCCCCTATTTCAACAGACAGAGTGCTGCCTGTCTGTTGTGGCACAATGCTTGTAGTCCCTCAACATGCATGCAATGACCAAGCACTTCGACATGTATAGCATAATGTGTGTATGTTGCCATCTCCAATGAAACACCCAACTGCAGCGCCTTCTTCATCAGGCACTCTCATCTAGCAGCGCTGTCTGCGGACAACAGCAAGCTGTACCTTCGGGCAACTTGCATGTGATAACTTCTGGCAGGCGTGAGCCAGTTGAAGCTCAACACCCTGGCATGAGTTTGTGTTTTCATCATACTGAATTGCTCTCGAGCTCGTGTAATGCAACATTTTCCTGCAGTGGCTGCTATTGTGGTACATGTGCCCACAGCTGTGGCCTTGGTGCATTGGTTTGGGCTTGTGGGTGCTGGCGCAGCAGTTTTGATCATGCGATCTGCGCACCTTCTTATTACCATAGGTGCGTGCTTGTTCATAACAATGAGGGCATGCTACTGCTCTCAACAGTCCACCTCATGCCAAACAGGGAATGGTGACCAAGCTGCTGTGTTGACTCCTTTATCAAGCTGCTTGCCATGCCAGAGTCAGAGGCATGCTGTACATTGCTTTTTGGTACCGTAAGCGTGATGCTTCTTGGAGTCTCGCCACAGCAGATAGTACAGCAATGCAGGCTAATGTTAGTGATGCTAGCACAGCTGTGTACAGGCTACACGTTGACTATGGGCAGAAGATATATCAAGCTGGACCACAAATGTGAAGGCTTGGTGGGCGTATACAGCAGGATAGGAGACATTGAGGAGCCTGCGCATGCAGAAACCACAGCCACTGCGGATACTTTGCTGCCCCTCAGTGACAATCAATCACATGGCGATGCCACAGCGTCAGATCCTGTCAAACACGATGATCAAGCCCCAACAGCAGAACTGCTNGCGTGCATTCCCAACTCTCTGGTTCAGAGACCTCCAGCTCACAAGCAAGACCGATAAATCAACATGTCAGCGAGGCTTGACACTTTGCACAACAGACAACAGTGAGATTAGCGTCAGCGTAGTGGGCAACACAGACAGCGAAGCGTTCTGCACTTGGCTTAGGGGTCATCTGGCAGGCGTTGCCATCCTGCACATTGTACTGGCTGATTGGCTTGCAACAGCAGAGAACTCCAATCTGCAAGGCGAATGGCTGTTGCGTGAAGTCTTGTCAATGTTGTGCACTGGGAAGGTGCCTGTGATCCCACAGCTTGCTCTGCAGTCAGGTACGCCAGNGGAGAAGAAGATTGGCCTGGCTCTGCAAGAGGCGGCCGTGATGCTGAAGGCGTGCTTTGTGCTTCTGGCTGCCTGCCTAAACGCACATCAGAAGCATCAGCAGAAACAGGTACAAAATGCTCACGTTCAGCTTCAGCTCATTGTGAGTGTGCCAATGTCAGTCTGCTGGAGGTTTGGCACACGTGTGGTCAACGTGTGCGCATCTGCAGTGACATGACTGTTTGCAGCAAATTCTTGGTCAGCACAATCTGTGCACAATGTCAGTACTCACGGTCGTGTATACAAGCTTGCTTTGTAGGCTGGCGCATGCCCTAATAGATATAGCTGTTATCTGAGCTTATACACGATTACAATACAAGATGAGATGATGTTGCAATCAGCAGATTTGCCTGCGCGCTAGATGCCCTTTGGAGACCATTTGCACATGTTCATGTAGAGCTCTTCACACAGACATTGTAACAAGCTCTGTACATGAGCATGCAAAGTCAGCGTGTGGTTCTTAAGCAGTATAGTTGCACACGCACGGTGGTGTTGTACCAAGCAGGACATGCTTTCTGTTGCATATGACACAGCCTGCATCCTTTGTGCTCAAACAGGCAGCAAACAGTATAGAAGCGGCCACTGCTGATGAACTGTTCAGCACGGCTTGCTACTTGATAGCAGCAAAAACACCTGATGTGGACAGAGAGTCTGTGTGCTTAGCAGGCCGCATTGCTCTAGTGACTGTGTCATCCTGTATAGGTGCTGCAGCTGCTTGCCTGCTGCTACTGGTGCTGCTGTCTGCTGTAGCACTACTTGGCCTGGACTCTGCAACTTGTCTGAGTGCTGCTGAGGAGGGCAGCAGGTTTGCAGAGCCCTGCCGTTCAGCGGCAGGTGACTGTGCTGCTTCCATGTCTGGAACCTGAGGAGTTGCTGAGGGTCCTGTAGCTGACTGCGGGGATGCTGGGTCCTGTGTGCCTGCCTGGGCGGTAGGTTTCAGCTTGGTGGCTGCAGGGATTTGTGAGGGAGCTGCAGGTGCATCCTTTGAGGATCTGCGGGGTTGCCGCTGTGTGAGCCTTGCCTTTGTGTCCTGCAATAGGAGCAGGTACGGTACAATCAGCAACTCCAGTCTTGTGCTTTTTTCCTGTTGTACTCAGTGATCAGAGCTCAGCTGCGCGTTGCATGCCATTTGTTGTTCCAGAGCATTGTTTTTCCAGAGCTCCAATGGCGTATGCAGCGTGGGCGGTGACANGAGGCTCTCCACTCTCATCCCAGAGGCCACAAAACATTCATACTCCTGCCAGACAGCATCATGCACATTGTGGTGCTCCCTGCTTTCATTGCAGCACCAGATTGAAAGGACATGCTGGAGTACCCTGTGGCATGTTGAAACCTGCTACATTGCTGAGCTGTATGAATTGACCTCCACTAGCTGAGGCCTGATTGCCTTGATGGTTGGGGACATGGGCTGCACAGACTGCAATGCTGAAGGCGTATACAACTTGTTGCGCTCTGCCAGTGTCAGCTGCAACCGCTGGTTGATAACCAGCAAAGGGTTAGTAGGGTTGTTCATGACAGCCTCATTGACAGAGATGCCGTCTAGGTATTGCTGCAGTATGGTGCGCAAATCTGCATTCTCTGCAGCTAGTCGTGCTCGCTCCTTATCTACTGCAGCCTTGTCCAAGAACGCCTGTATACAAGACTGGGTTCTGTGCATAGGCTACAGGCTTCAAGCAAGAATGTTGTCCGACCACTGTTCATCTCTTGCTTGCACAGGTCATCATGCTCAAGCACATAGGTGCTGTGTGCTGTGTGACTCAGGGCCCGCTGCAGGTTTGTGGTGCAGCGTCCGCAACCAGCTATAGGGTCATACGTACAAGACCATGCAGTCTGTGTGTATACGTGTCAGGAAATGCAATCACTGCAATGTGTGGTCTAAGGCATTTTGCACCTTATTGTAGCGCTTGAAGAAGTTATTGAGGTAGTCCCACTCAGTGACCAGGGCTCCAGAAGGGTCCAGCCCATGGCAGCTGGCTTGCTTGAAGTTGCCCTCCCGTTTGCTCAACAGCTTGCTGACAGCCTACGCCATGATAGTTGGTGAGGAGCGCACTGAATGTGAGCATGCCTTGGAAATGAACTACAGCAGTTGTAAGCGGCACAGCAGATGCAGATGCAAGTGCCCAGCAGACATCATGCAAATGCAGCAACAACAACCAGACTGAATCTAGCAGATAATAAATTTACAACTGCATCGTCCTATGAGAAGCCCAAGCAGCAAGACAGCATGNTGAGAGTCTTCCTCATACAGCAATGCGCACTAGCATATTCAACATGAGTCCCTATGACACAAGACTTTAGAAGTCCCAATGTGCTACATACGAGGCGCCGGCACCCTTTCAAAGACTGGCGCAGCCTTGCCTAACAGACATAATTTGGTCTACCTGACTACGCCAGGGCTAGCTGAACTTGTTCCATCACACAGTCCGTCCATCATTTCCTCCCTATCTTTTGAGGTAGTGAGGCTTACCTGAATAGTTTTGCCCATGCCCATTTCATCTGCAAGAATCCCTCCCTTGACCACTCCTTGCTCCTGGGAGAGTGCCCAGGCCAGGAACTCCTTCTGGAAGGGCAGCAGTGGCATCAGCATCTCCGGTGGCGGCTCCATCTGTGCATTCACCTGCCAGCAAGCATTGCATCACGTCAGCGCCACAACNCAACAACCCAGTTGCAGCTGCCTTCCTATTGTTGACTTTGCACACAACTGTGCCCAGGTTGCAAGGTGGCCTGAAAAAGCAATCATTCCTTTTGTCATAGCAGCTTGCTGATGTTGGGTGGCTTGCTCATTCTTTCAACAGCTTTCATGGCAGCTGTCACTCAGTCAGAACAGTAATCCCTGTCAGTCCTGCTGTGCACAGTGTTTCTGCATAAAAGACTGCTCAACTGTTCTTCTTGCACAGGCTGTTGACAGCTGGATAGAGAAGCTGGAAGTGGTGGACTTGCGCCCACTGCTGTCAGCTCTATTTGGACGATACGTTGATCCAACTTTGGAGTACTGTCGCCGCAACTTCAAGTATGTGGTGCCCATCACGGCCATCAGCCAGGTCATGTCCATCTGCAAGATCCTGGAGAGCATACTGCCCCAGGTATGCGGCATGATGAACTGCTGCAAACTGAAGCAGCACAATTTGTTGGGGGGCAAGCACATTGAGTGCATCCACGCCAATGCTTGAATTCCAGTTGTATGATGCAGTCAGCCTGCCATGNCTGCTGGCAACGATCTGTGCACGGCGAATGCCATGATCACATTGACGTGATTGGGAATCGAGACTATTGAAGGAGGAGACTCACACGCAAAGATCAAGGCTGCGGCAGCTCCCATGAAACCGAAAAATGGTCCTACAACGTCACCAGTACTTGATTCCTGCAGCAACTGCCTGTGAATTCCCTCCATTGTGACCTTGCAGTTGCTACTAACTCAAATCGAGAACAAGAGCGCAAGGGCTGCTTGAGCGTCGCAAGGGTACGCAAACGAGTCGAGACTTTGCGATCAACTGCTGTCCGCGAAGAGCCTATTCCCAACCCCTGTGCGAATATTGCTACCNTGAGTCATCCTCTGGCTCAGACTCACTGGCCTCTGACTCTGAGGCTGCCCATTCTGAGTCACTTGCGGAGTCCTCACTAGGCTTTTTTCTCTTGCCTGCAGACTTGCCCTTGCTTGAAGCAACAGCCCTGCCCTTGCCCTTGGCTGCNACTGCTCTGCACATGCACGCACCTGTGCAAGTGGTTGAGAAAGCGTTGGGATCAAGCCTAAGCACAGCCTGTTGCAGCTGACTCGGTTGATCAGTCCTGGCGTATACAGCGGCGTCCGCGAATTTCGGAATCCTGAGCCACAACTTTTTGGGATGACGAGTGCGAGAACTGTAGGGGCTCCTGAACAACTTTGCAGGTGCCTTACAGTTCAACATTGTCGCAAGCCCGCAGTAGAGCGACAACTTCCTGCAATACGCCAGGATGCTGGTGCATTTGCAAGTGCGATGTATCGTCGTCATATTCTGCCTCATGTGGCTCAGTCAACGTAGGGATGGGCAGGAGCGGTGCTAGGTCTGTTTGGGATAGATTGCTTAAACGCTGCGCATAGACCACCATGTGCCTTGTCCGGAAACTTTTCACGCCTAGATGGCCAAGGGTTGCAGCACTAGCACACGCTGCAATCCAGCATGGCACATCGATGGCAACATCTCTGTGGCGACATGCGAGCAGCGTTGATCTCGTGCTGCCCAAAGCACTCGCAGCACGGTAACCGAGACAGCCACGCACGCACGCACACACAGTTCAGGCAAAAGAGCAGATGGAATGGAATCTGGTGGATTGCTCTGAGCAGTAGCTGCAGCCTACACATGAGAACATCTACTCGACGCAGACANATGGACACGATGGCCGTCTCCCACTTCAAGAAACCGTAAGGAAACGAAGTCACCCTTAGGCAAAAGAGCCAGTCGTTGGGAGTGTTGTGTTGCATGTATCTGCAGATATTGCAGCTGAGTGCACTTTGACAAGTCCAGCTGCCCAGACTCCTCGTGAGTGCTATAGCGTAGGTGGGTCAGCCTAGCGAGACCTGAGAAAGCTTCAGGTATACTAGAAAAATTTTCCACTGACAACCTCTGGAGCCTGTCAAGTGCTGTGAGGCATTCAGGTGAGACAGGTTCCTCCCGTGTGTACTGTCCAGTGAGCTTCAAGGATGTAAGTCCAGCAAACTAGCTGATTACTTCAATATGGGCTGTTTGTCGAACACAGACTTCCAGGTCTTTGCACAGGCTTGTGAGCATCTCCTGTGCTCGGTCATCCCGCAGGACATCCTCTGCAACAGCTAGACACGTCGCTTAGCATACAGTACGCTGCCGTGAACGTTGTATTTCCGCGACTTACCGTGCAGACGCAGCGAAAGTTCAGGCAAGGTTGAAGCGGCAGCATCGCTGTTCACAAATATCAGCCGCAAAAGGTCAGCTTGGACAGGATCGCTGCCACAGAAGGAACTAAGATGTAGGAAGGAGATGGAGCGCAGCCGCCGCGACAACCATTGTAACATCTGGAGTCGGCGCGCTTCGCACGTAGGAAGGCGCAGAGTCACCTGACTTCGATCAGGGTTTTCGGTGATGGGGTGGCGTTTACGTTCGGGCCATCTGGTCATACAGCACAGATGAGTGTACAAGCTGCAATGTGCCATAAGGGACACCTGACTCCAGGCGGTACATACACGCTCGCAGTGAAGCTTGCTGGTGAGGGGCAAACATCTGAAGGCGAGTGCCAGAACTGGGCTTGGCAGGGAGGCCCAATGTNCAGCGCGAGGGAGACCCTCAAAGTATCATGTTTGACAAGCAATTTTGCCAGTACTTGACAAGGGTTGTGCAGCAGACTCTACTAGAAACCTGCACAGCTTAAGCAACGGGTTTTGCCTGTCCAACACACATCAATTATGCACATCCATGACACAATTCCCTTCCACACCTGGCACGATCACATCCCCTGGTGTTGCTTTTCTGCTACAAATGCTGTATTGGCTTCAGGTGCTGTGGTCATGCACACAGTTGCCTGCCANTTGTGTGCTACAAGTTCTCTGCTGCAGTCAGCTGACTGGCTCCTTGGCACGGAAAACTTAGGTTACACTGCTGACACTTCAAGTCGCTGCTACGGCTTGCACTGTGCCAGAACCTTTGGGGCGGTGCTATAGCTGTCTTTCCAATACGCAATGAGCTACAATTGCTGCCGCAGACTCTTGTGGGTGTACATCTCTATGCATGATCAAGCATAATCCAAGCCCATGACACTCAAGAACGCCAGGCAATGGATTCAGCGGGACCTCAGCAAGCACGCTAGTGTTCAGTGAGAGGAGTCAAAACGCTGCTATGACATGCACAAACAACTCCCAACACATGTAGCGGAGGCTCACTTTGATGACGGTGGTCTTGCCAGCACCGTTAGGCCCCAGCAGCCCAAAGCACTCATGCTGCTTGATGGCCAATGACAGGTTTGCCACTGCAACCTTGGCAGGGTTGCTGTCTTTGCCCTTGTATACCTGTGACGCACAGGGATTTGTCTTCACAGGTGGCCCTCAGACACCAACACAGCCTGGCATCACGAATATCACAACAGGACCTACTAATAAATCATTTCCCAAAAGTAGTATCCCTTTCAACTGCCCATATCTGGACAGTCTACTGCCANTGACACTTCTGTCAGCTGAATTTGTGCCACTAACAAGTGCAGGCTCCATCATGCTGACATCTGCTGCTGAATAGCCTGGAAGCATTGTTTGCTGCAACTGTCGTTGCTCTCCATCTGGCAACCCGGTCGATAGTTGTGTCTCGTTTTGCACATATGCTGTTGAGCTGTAAGCAGTTGCCATTAAGCTTGCATGTGGTTGATGTACAGACTGCTGTGAACCTCCTGCATGTTGTTGAGCACCAGGTACTGAATTTGTTGAGCACAGGCCTGCACGTCGCGCATTGATGGCAGATTGTTTCTGAACGCTACTTGGCCGCTGCCATACGTCTTCATCCTGCCATTGATTGCGCTCTTGCTCCTCTTCATCAAGGTAGCCCAGATCATCAAGTACATCATCGGTGCTATGGATAGGGAGGGCCTTTTGATAGTGCCCTCTGCCCTGTTCCATGAGGGCCCTCTCGGTGCTCTTACTGATGCACGCTGAGCTGGGTTGAGCGCCATAGCTGCGTCGCTTGATCTGCGACTGCATTGCAGCTGACCTCCTGTCTATTGCACCTACACAGCAGGCAAATGTACACCTTNGAAGCAGTGCAGACTGTTTTGGAAGGCTTTAATGATGCCACATGTATGCCTGATGTTGGACCTGCGTTCAAGAAGATGCATGAAGCTGGGATTAAGGTCAAATTCTGTGACGTCATCAGCTCACCTGCCCGTGTGTGCATCAAGTCATGCCATAATGGCAAGCAGCAGTGTCTGTCACCCATATTGCATCCAAACCTGGACATTGACGACATGCAGGTGTCTACAATGACAAATGGTAGTATTGCCATCACGCAAGGGCTTCTCGAAAGGGCACAGCTGCAGCAGTATGTAGCTGAAGTGATGGACATCACACAACCTCAGGCATGGAAGCCAAGCCCACAGGCTTATCAGTTTGCAGTGCAGAAGCTTCAACTGCAGCCACAACAGGTAGTAATAGAACGCTGTGAATCGGGTATATCCAACAGCCCAGCTTGCGCTGCTGATCTTGCACATACTTCCATTTCTGCCAGTCATTGCTGCAGGCACAAACAAGTTAAGAGGTGTGCAATGCATGCATGTGCTGAGTGTGCANCTTGCTATAAGGATCTGGAGTCTGCTAGTGCTTTGTTGGTGGCATGTCTTCAATGGCTGTCATCCTGATACAAAGCTGATATGGCTTTTGCCGCTCTCCTGCTGAGTCAGACAGGAATGCAACAGATGTATGTGGTGCCGATCCTGAAGGACTGCTTCACAAATGGGCTGAAAAAATAGCGTTCTATGCTGGTCTGTTTTGACTAGCAAGATAGGGAGAATCCCCTCATGTGCATCTGATTAGTGAGACAAAGCTTGTAGCCCCATTATGATGCAGGAAAACCAGCATGAGCAGGACATTCACATTCATGTTCATGCGTAGACAACATCACACAGTGCAAAGTCACTGACTGTTCCTGCATGCCTGGATCAGACTGGCACCTTTGCTTTGCCTGAACAGCAGGATGCATTCAGTCTGTGTCACTGGCATACAGGAAGATGAGCAGCAGTCAGTGTCGCACACCTTCNTGCACCCATTGTGCCGGACTGCAACCCAGACCGTGTTTGACACAGCACAAAGTGAGCGCAGTGCCTGGACTGTAGCCTTAGCTTCACAGGCACTTACATCAATGCAGACTGCCAGATGCTGCTATGTTTGTTGGTTTACAAGGATATCAGCATTGTATGTGTCTTCACTTGCCTGTTGCCCATTCAGGTCAGTTGATGCAGCCTTGCGGCGGTCCATTCCTGCCTTCAACAAAGACTTGCGAGAGGTGCAAAGCCGACTGGAGGATGTTGCCTTCAAGCTGCGCATCCCTCAGCGCAAGCCCTGGCAGGGCATGGCTGATAACATTTCTGCCTCCCAGGCTCTCGCCCAGCAACCAGACAAGGTATGTTTGCAAAATGGAAATGCACATGCNCGCATCTCAAGTGTTCTGTCATCCTGCTATGCAGCCTGGTGTTGAGCGAGAAGTCGATTCATACCTCAGACGCAAACATGAGACACATATAAAAAACGTGGAGATTGTCGATAAGGAGGACTTGGACTTGGTGAGAGGCGCTTGCTCCAAGGACTATGGCCCCAACTTACTGTTTTCTGCCAATGTGTGACTGCGCTCAGTGTCACATGCTGGTGATGCTGCCCTACGGATTGACCCAGAGTTTTGTCCAGTATCTCAGATGCACAAAGATCACCGCAGTCTAAAAAGCGCCTGGCTGTAGCGACAAATGCTGTTGCAGTTCCTTGCTTTGCCACCTTTTTGCCACCAACACATGCCACTAACATCCTTATATGACATGCTGCAGAAAAATCATCTCTCAGGGCTACAGCAAACCCTGCTGAAAATCAGCTTCTGGAACACTCAGCAGCTGATGGAAGTCAAGCGGGAAATGCAGCCAATTGTTCGTCGCAACAAAAACAAGTCCAATGTGACTGACGCATACAAGGCTTTTGGGCCTCAGCACAACAACCAGACAGTCAAGCTGCAGGTTGGCAGACTGTTGTNCTGCTGTTAACACACAATGTAAGCAGTGACTGGAACTTATGGACAGTCAGATGTGACCCTTATCCATCGTGTACACTGGCTATAGCCATGCGATGTTTGCAATACAGGTATTGCAGGGCATGAGGGAGGATGTGCATACCAAGGTATTGAAGCCAAATTCACCGACTTCTTCTTCCTTGCCACCCTCTTCAGGGTCCTCAGGCAATGGTGCGCCATCAACATTGGCACCAGCAGAGACTTTGCCAGCGCCATACCTGTGAATAGCAACAGCACTTTTGGTTTGCAAGTGTCATAGTGAAGTTGCTGTGCAACTATTGGCAAGAAGGGCTTGTGAGCGCCTGAAGTGCAAAGTATGCCTTTGCATTATGTGGTGGACTGCAGCATAGGGTGTGAGGCGGTGGGGCAGGTCAGCATGCTTCTTTGCACATACTATGATGCAGTTTGCAAACGTGCATGAGAAAGATAAGGGGGGTCACTGCGTTTGGCATTCAGTACCCTGTGTGACTGCAAGGTGAGCGCTTTGGTACATCATGTCCAGGCTGACAAGCATGAGTGTAATGAGTTGCTATGGACCTGATAGCATGGGATTGAGGGTTGAGCTTCAAATGATTATATTCCTAATTGAGCTTAAGATATTTCGACACACAACTGTAGGTGAGCAGATGCAACATTCAGTGCTAGCATGCAGCATGTGACAGCTGGCATAACTTCTGCANGGCAGGTGGTGCTGGCTAAGAAGTCTGGCACATGCTTTGCACAGCAACACAAAGCTCAGGTCAGCTTGCTGCACAGGAAGCAGGTGAAGGTAGCTCATTGCCTAAGTTGGTCCCTTCTGACAAGCGTGGTAGACATAGTGCTTTGCTATTGCAGATCTGCACGCTGCAATGGCAGTCATGCTCATGTGATGTGGGCTGCTGCATTACAATGCTGCATGGACATCTCTATCAAGGCTGCAGTTGCCTCAGGGCATGCCTGATGCATGTGGTGCACAAGTNTGCAATGATGCATTCACATGTGCACCCACGAAAACGAGCATGACTAGGCTTTGTGTTGATGGCAGTCGCCATCTCCAGCTGCTTTGCAAGCTCACACAGCAAGCGAGGCTAAGCAGGCCCTGCAAACCCAGGCAGCCGAGTGATTGCGTGCAGGTATGAACTTGTGTTGTCCAGGAGAAATATACAGCCAGAGACAGCAGAAATTCATGAGCAATGCCAGATGCTCAGGACACACCTTATCACCAGATATTAGGGACATTACTTGCCACCAGGTACTAGGGACACACCTGATCACTAGATACTAAAGACACACCTTGTCACCAAATGCTAGGGACACCTCTTATCACCAGATGCTAGGGACACGCCTTGTCACCAGTTGCTAGTCACAGACCTTATCACCAGGCTTGACAGTGCCACTGAAGACACGCCCAAAGGCATCAAAGGCGCTGCAGTCCTGCTTGGGGTACAGCTTGGCAATGTGTATGCACAGGGGCCCGCGAGGATTGCAGGCCTTCACATGCTCCACAATGTCCTCCTTCTGCTCCCCTGTGTACAGCCTCTCAACCTGTGACACATGCTCTGCTTCGTGACAAGGACTGCTGGCTTTTCAAACTTCAAAGCAGTTGTCAAACAGCATCATTGNGATTGAGTTGTCGCTCTGAAATATGACAACAAAGCGGTGATGTATACACAGGGTGCGGAGTGGTGTAACAAGACAGCGATATTCAGAAGCAGTAATGTTGCTGTAGTCTGCCTGACACAACCTCGTTACCAAGGCTGGAGGGCTGAGTCTGGACTGATGCTACACTGCACAATCATGGCACTTGCGGGGTTGTAGCATGCATGAGTATGCCATACCATGAGAGTTCCAAGTCCAGATGGCTTCATCACAGCCATGTCTGCCATACTTGGACCAGCTTTGTCTCTACTGGGACGGTCAGGCCGTTCGTCATGCATTCGTAGAAGGCAACTGCTGATTGCCAGGGGGAAGAAGGGCATCCATGAGGCAGGCACAAACTCATCCAGATCAGCAAGATCAAGGAGTTGCAGGTCCTCTGTATCAACAGGCATGATGTTACAGGTGCAAAACATGAGATCAGCTGTGAAATGACAGCATGCAGGACAAAGATACCAGTCAATACTGCAGTGCTACACGCTACAGCATGAGCGAGGAGGTTAGGCTCACCATGAGAAAGACGCCACTGTGCAAGCTATGCCTTACATATAGCAACTTTGAGCCAGGCAGTAGCCAGCCTGAAGATTGTGGCCCACAGATGTGCATCACAAGTGGTGCCCAAGCAGGTTGCATTGACACGCTAATGATGTCAAGCGCCCACAACAGTTTCTGATGTGAGCTGTTCATTCACAAATCGCACGTCTACCTGCTGTGCTCAGTCCCAAGCCCTTCTGTAATAAGGTGCCGTACTGGCTCCATATACTTTGCAATCTGTCGCTGTCAGTGATTGCGTCCAGGGTCTCATGTGCTTGCTGAGAGAAGGCTGACAAAGAGAGCAGAGGCTGTGCACTGAAATTGGTCGTGAGGTCTGCTGCATGTAACTTCTCCCAGACAGATTCTGTGTCATACAGCAGGAGGTCTGAGATACAACAGTTGGCTGGTAACCAGTTATTGTTGCTCAGATGGAGCCACAGCATATTGCAAGGCAAGGACATCAACAATTTGCGTAACTTTCGGAAGGGCAACTTCAGGGCAAAGCTGTCTTCCCAGACTTGCAGCTGTGTCTGTGGCTCTAGCATCATCAAATCCTGCAGTGAGGCAGACATGTGTGAAGGCAGTNACGTCTGCATAGCTTTGAGGGCTTTGGGCATCGCCCTAGCCATGTTAGGAAGCTACTGGCGCCACTCGCAGCATTGCCTCTGTGCTTATGGTATTGTGGCCACTGTCACCAGTGTGTTCAGGCCTCCTGGCTGAGTAAGTGCATCAATGAACATAAGCGACATCGTGCTTCCAGTTGTTTATGCTAGCTGTTTTATGGATAGCCTGACTGACCCTCCAACACATCTCCTGCTCTCTGAAAGCCTTGTCTGCCTAAGGCATTTGTTTGCATCTTTGTGTGGCAAGACAATGTAGGCAGTGCTTGTAGTCCATGTGATCACATCCCTTGCAAGGGCTGCATGCACAGTCTGTAGTCACAAAGAAGTGATATCTGCTGATAGCTCACTGAGTCCATGATAGTCACAAGCCACTCAAACCAGCCTGCCACACGCTGTCACAGCAACAGCATAGACAACAGCTGGAACTGTTTGNAATGTGGATTTGGGCTGCAATGCATAGCAGCACCCTCAATGCGACTATGCCTACGAGAACATGTCTTGCTGCACCAAACTTATTATGTGCAACAAGGGATGCTGTGGGCAGGGTGGATCTGGCAGCAGCAAAGGCTGTGGTCTGGAGTGAGTGCAAGATGGGACGCAATAATGAGTCTGGCATGCTGTTTGGAGCAACTGTCAATGCAGAAAGGCAAGTTGCCATGTTCCATATTTCACCTGCACAATGTTTTCACAACAAGCCATTGGCAGTCACGTCGTATCGTACTCAGTTGTCGGCCTCCCTGCCAGATGATAAAGAACCAGGGTGCATGTCCTGGAACACCAGTCCACGCTGCTTTGTGTTGTCTTGCAGTAACACAGCACAGCTGGATGTTCTTGTTGCGCAGCTCCTTGTCATGCTAATGTGGCTTGGCCTGTATGTGCTTGCACTGTTGCTGTGGCCCTATGCTAACCTGAAATGCTTTGCAATGTGGCGCATATGAGCCCTGGACAAGTGTTTCCTCAATGCCGGTATTACATTGCAGGATGGGAAAAGTAAGTGTGACCCATCTTGCCACTGGGGACTATGAGGTGCAAGATGTCAAGTGTGCCAAGTGTAGCGCACACCTCGGGTGGACATACCTGAAGGCCTTCAATGAGGTCTGCATTGCTCGTGCTCTTTATTTACTATTGACACTGCATTCCTCTGCTCAATCAGGCTATGCTGGTCTGGATGTTCTCAAGTGGCAACACAGCTGAAGCTAGAGATATATGATATCTTGCTAGGCATGAGACAGTTCAACGCATGGATTCAAGCTTTGTGCGTTGTGATGCCTGTGGCTGTGTATGTCCATTGGCGACTCTGTCCTGCCAGTTTGCTTCCTACAACATGTGGGGTGAGCCCATTATGGACCAGACAGTCCTTGTTGTACCTGCTTTGTATCTGCTGCATGCAAGAGCTATAATAGTGTATNTCAAGAAGCTGAGGTGTTGCACACAGAAGCTTGCACAATGGCATTGCCAGGCAACACAGCAAATTTGTAAAAAAAACTCCAGATACTGCACTGCCAAAGGGAGGACAGCATGATGGACACATTGCAGCAGGTGCAAGGTCTGGCCAATACCTGTTGGCAGGAGCAGCTTGCAGGACCCACTCNAGGAAGTGGGCAGAGACAGCATTCAGGGAGTAGCTGCTCAGCTTGTGATCGCGCTGAATGGCTTGCAGCAGGTCAAACTGGATGCGACCGTCAATGGTGATCTCCTTGTACTCATATGTGCCGTAAGCTTTGCTGCTGAAAGAGGCGTCTCGAATCCGCAGCTTGCTGTGATCAGCCACCAATTGTGAGATATGTGGGAGTGCTTGCATGGCCTTTTTGAGACATACATATATTGCATCATGACCTCATGGATGATGAAGCAGGCATGCACAGCTAGCAAAGCACATGACAAGGCTGCACATAACTTGCAAATGTTCTGATGTAGTCACAGAAGATTTTGCAACTGCATCTATATGGCATTCTGCANCATTTCGGTACAGCGTGCAAAGATGCCTTGCTTGCCCGCCCTGACAGCATGTGCTTTTGCAGGTGAATGAAAANCTAGCAAGGTGAATTGGTGCTTAGCAGCAGTGCGCATTTGCAGGAGGAGCCTGCTAAGGAAGATGATGAGGAGAAGATTGAAGAGGTGAAGGAGGAGGATGAGGCCAAAGAGAAGAAAAAGAAGAAGGTACAGCCTGTTGGGTCATTTGCAGCTGTGTTACATTCTGCTGTTTGCATGCATGTTCATTTGTTACTTGTGCTGCAAACGAGTAGGCAACATAAACCATAATCCCCATTGCCCCCAATGCTGATCACATGGGCTAAAGGGCAGCACAATACTGCAGCGTTGAACAGGTATCCGATAGCAAATTTTGTTTTGCAATGGGCAATGTGACTTAGTCCCAGCATGAACATGACCAATGATGCAAANATGAGGTGCCACAAATGGTGAGAGACATCACAAAACCCAGTATTGTCAATGTTTGTCAGCAAAAGCATTGGCCTGCACTAAAGTGCCTAGCAGGCAGGCAGCAGCCCACAAGAGCTGGTATGCTGCTGTACCCGTGTAAGTGTCATAGCCAGCTGTCAGGTAGCTGCAGAGGTATGCTGGGACACTTCATCTGGCTGAATGACAGGACTGATATGACAGGATGCAATCTTTTAGTGAAGGGGCTGGAGCTAGCGCACTCGTGGCATAGCACATTGCATAAGTGTAGCACTTGCATGTATGGTATGTGGTCACCTCGAGAAGGTAGTCTGAGAAGTCCAGAGGCCAGACACGAAGGTACTTGTCATCAGACGCAGTGACACACAGGCCCGCACTGACCAGCATGCAGTTAATAGCTGCACTGTGCAGCTGGTAGACCCGCTCTAGGATCCGCCTCCCATAATTGATCTACATCATTTACACAGCATCGTCTGCAGTGCTGGGCGTCTATGTACAATGCTACCCAAGCAATTGCTTCCACAGTGCACTTGAGGGCCCCACTTGAGGTCCATGCCAGTGTATGACAGCAACTGGCTTTGAACAGTNCAAGCTGACAACTTGGCAAGTTGTTACCTGTTGAAGATCCGCTTGCACATACACAGCTTCAAAACAGCATGCTCTTTAAAGGACTGCACATGTGGGCAGCACAGCCATGCATAGCGTCACATCAGTGTTTACTGCGCATCGACAGCAGAGTGCAGAGGAATCCGGCAGTTGCCGTGTCAATCTCCCAATCAGTTTTGGCATGGTCGCTGCTAAGAATCTGCACTTCTTCTGGAAAAAGCATGCTCTTACATTGCGTGACTATTGTCACNACAGCTCACTTCCACCAACCACAACAGCTGCTTTGACATACGACGTTGATCTGCAACACAGCGCCGGTTCAGCTGCTTGTGCCTGACTGGAAGGATGCTGGTGCCTAATCTCATTGCGACGCTCCTGCTATTCTATTTTTCTAAGGGCGTGTATACATAATTCTATACATAGAAGTTCGTACCACACCTTGCCTGGATCAGCCTGCTTGTGGTAGNAAGGATGACGGCAAGGCCAGCTCCTTGCAACAGGCCAGCTCCTTCTTCAAGGGCGCACTGCGAGGCCTACCGGAGACTGTGATCTAGTCATGGTGATCAGAATTTTCAGTGAAGTTGTCCAATCAATTACATCAGACAGAACTGAACAGTAATCCTGCAGGAAGTTGAGGTTTTCTTGTTCTTGCAAGGGTTTTTCTGGGTTGGCTGAAGCTTGTGCAGCACAACCACTTCCATGTCATGTTACCGGGGTGTTTGGAGCTTTGGATTGTGATGTCAGAATGTGAGTGGGTTGTGCTCTGATCTTATGTCACCTTGCCATTGACAGTGACCTGAGCTGAGGGTGCATGCACTTACCAGCNGTTGATGCCATATCTGCATGTTTTGAGCTGGCAGGTCGAAAACACTTGACACAGACAGCAACCGGTACGCCGTGTGCTCAAGCCAGTTTGATACAGCACAGGAAGCGCGCTTGAGTCTTGGCAGCATCTTGACTTACAAGGCCTGATCATCAAGTTGGTCACAACACAGCAGTCCTGTCAGAGTTGCTCTGCTACACAGCCTGACAAGCATCAGCCAACGAAGTCTGGAACGGCAAGAGACAGCACAGCATACGCAGCATAGCNAACGCATTTCTTCCTGTTGTGCCATGATAGCATCCAATGCACTACGGCCATGAGATGAAGCAGGGAAACTTGCTGCGGGTGTAGAAGGGGCATTTGCGGGNTAATGTAGCAACTGCAGCCCAGCAAACACTACATGAGGCCCACCACAGCATCAGCAACAGATGCTTGCTGTGCAATGCAGCTACCGGCTGTAGAGCCATGGCTGGCTGGCACTGCCCCAGCACATCAGCAGGGATTGATAATCTTGTCATGTCATGTCACATCATCTGTAACACTAGGAGGCAGCAAACTTTGTAGCGCTTCAGCGATAATACAAATGCACCAGTCTCTACTAGGGCACCTTGCTCAGCACACTATGCAGCTGCAATCAGGAGTTCTGTTGAGACAACACATCGCTCGAGCTGAACCAACAACATTCTGATAAAACATAGCATGCTGTGTTGAAAAGCGCATATTGGGCCTTGGCAGGTGACAGGGAACAAATGCATTACCTGAGGGTGGGACACCACAGCTTTGGCTACAGCATCTCGAGGTATGCCGCTGCCGGTTAGAAAGTCCACCCTCTCTTGCAACATGCTGGTGCTGTATGTCAGCACCGTTGGCTGCCTGCACATGCTCACAGCTTCAAGGCGAGCAATCAGCTCAGTGCTGTTGGCTGGTATCTAGAGACAAGACAACCCTGGTCGAGGTGAGTTTTGCGACGTCGTCCATGCGTGTTGAAAAGATTTGTTAGCACACAGTTGAATTGACAGGCTTGCCAACTGTGGTCTACAACATTGCAGCAGTGAAAGACAGGTCCATGAGAGGTAATATTGAAGGGGCAGCATAGTCTTACTTGACAATGAGCTTGCTCAAGCCCTCCTCTGTCACACCCAGCTGTTGCTTCAGAAAGTCCAGGCGAGGCTGCATGGTGCCCTCCAGACTCAGCTGGAAAATGTNTGTCTGTCAGGGCGCACCATTTTGGGTCTCACACCAGTATAGGGGTAATGCCTTGTGTAAAACCTGGGCGGCAGGNGTTGAGTCCTTCTGGTGCCCGCTGACCAGCTATTGCAAAGGGCAGTAACCAACATGCCTTCACTGTCTTGCCTGCTTGACCATGAGAAACAAGTCATGGTCATAGCTCATCCAATGCTTTTTTAAGGAACAAGCCCTTGCTGAGCTTTTGCAAAGGGCACAAGACCTGGCGCCAGCTGTCCACCCTGAGCCTGGCTTACATAGGTCTCACATGTACTCCTTTTCTGCACAAGGTTCTGGCAGGCATTTCCTTGTTGAGTACTCATGGCAAGCTGAGCTAAGCAACCAAATGCAAACAGGAGGTTGTGCAGTGGTGTCATGCTTGGGCAGCCTCACCGCANTCCAACCGCCACCCTGCTATGAGGGCTCTCCCTCAGCATTTGCCAGGCAAACCCAGCAGATCAGCTGCATGTATGCGATAGCCTAATTGGCATGCATGTTGTCGGATGTCATATGCCTGTTGACACTGGGGTTGACACTGCAACAGGGGTGCTCAACACACACACCTGAAACTGTGTGTCATACTCGTACTCGCACAAGTAGACATCATCACCCGCTGTCTCTGCCTGACTGAACTCTGCTAGCGAGAAGCACACTTGAACAGGCTTCCAAAGGCACTTGATGTCATTGCTGTCCCTCAATTGGGTCAGAAAAATCTCCCTGGCGGCGTGATGCTTCTGCAGAAACACCAAGCAAGCAATTGGTCAGCCTGGCACCAGAACTTAGCGTGTTGTCTTCATGCAATAGTTTGGAACGTCACATCACAAGGTCATGTTGTCTGCATGAGGTGAGCCGCNGCAGCATGACAGGTGCCCTGTGCAGCAGTCCTTTGTTGCCAAACTCCCACAAAAGTAAGCATGGGGTCTGTCACAGCTTCAAGTCAAAGAGTGAGCATATTGGAACACCGCAATGCCAACAACAGATGAGTGTATAGCTAGTGTATCTAAAGGTTGCAACTTGACTGGTGTGCAATCAAGCTATGTTGATGTCTGTTAACAGGCAGCTCCTGCTCATATGAGGCAAAGGAAACTTGACGAGCTGCAGCATGCATACAGCTGNAGAAGCGAAGCTTGCGCAGAAGCAAGGCGCATGTGACCACAAAGTACACACCAGCAATGGCGGCTGCAATGTTGATGCCGTCACGCGTGATGTGGTCTGTTGANTCTTGGCTTGGGCCCGGGGCTTGTGAGCCACCCACCTCTCCCTGTACCCCTCCGCTGCAGACACAGCCACACTGAATGTACTGNATGAGCAAGTACTGGTGACATGCAACAAGATGTCACTCTCTTGTATGTGCCACTGGCTACACGCATCGTCTGAGCGCTCATGCAGCTAAAATATGTGCAGTTGCTGCTGGTTACTAACACTGCCGCATGCATCCTGCTCATCAACACAAGTCATGTCAAGGTATGATGGTGCTGCATACCTTGAGGCAGTAGACAGCGAGGCGCCTGCGTGTCTCCTCATTGCCATACTGCAGGTCACTGATGATGCTGTGGTGCACATCCNCCGGAATCTTTGCGACAGCACTTCGACTTCGCGAAGTCGTCCATGAGCGACTACCCGCTAAACAGGCTTGCACCACGGGCATCACTGACAAGCAGACCCTGCGCCAGATCTTCTGGCGTGTAATCTGCATCCCTGCCGCTGGAATCGCCCGCTAAGGCGCAATCCCGTGTGGCTAAGCCTGATCACCAGCGCGCGCTTGTGCTGCTCTGCCCGNAGACAAACGACTGGGGGCAGGGCCTGTCCCAAGGGGTCTCACTAAGCCCATTCCCCTCTCCAATGTCCAATTGGTCCTCTTCTTCGTCACTACCAGATGATTCGGACTCATCATCATCCTCAACTGGGTCTGCCATTTTTGGATCGTCTATGTCCTCGTCATTGCTGTCGAGTGGAAGATGAGGTGGGATACCTGCACACGCATCAGGATGTTGTCAATTGCATGAAAAGTCAGCATCAGTGCCACCCATTTGCACTGCTTGAGCAGCATGTCGCTGTCTGGTTGGTGTGCATTGTACTCAAGACATGGCATCATGTGGACTCATCCAAGCTAACTTCCTACCTGAATGCTCAGTCTCAATGAGCATCATTGCATGCCGCTGAGCGCGTGTACGGCCTTCCTGTGACAGCCAGCCCTGCCCAACCCCAAGAGTGTGCTGATCAGTGCACCCGTCCAGACTGCTGGCATGAGCAAAGGCATCTGCAGTACCCCCAGTGCTGCTGAGATCTGCTGCAACCCCTGCCAGAAGGCTCTGCNTTATCAAAGACACTAGGTGCTCTCACTGGGGACTTAGGCTTTTTGGGTGAATAGACCAACTTCCACTTTGGTGATGCAGAACTGGAAGACTCAGCGGCCCGCCAGGGATGATGTGGCTGCCTTACTGCAAGAGGCGGCAGGCCTGCCTTGCCTACTGGAAGAGCAGCACATCATTGCGCGCCTCCTGGCCGCTTACGACCGCTGGCTGGTACTGCTTTGCACTCTCTTGCACGTGTTGACCCTCTTGTGCTATGCCTACATGAATCTGATGGCATGACACTTTGACACCCTCTGTAAACTTGGGTCGGCCTGGACAAGGCAGACAAAGCCTATAATGTCGTCTCAGTTCTTGCATCCTTGACTTGGTATGCCTACCCATAGCGAGATGTGCATTTGTCTGTCTGTTTAGCATCAGCACTGCTACAGCATGAGACAGCGATACAGTCAGTCAGCCTGTTGTGCAACGGCGTTTTGCTGGCTGAGCCCATGAAGCAATTGCTGCGAAGCTGAGGCAGTCATTCGTGCATTGTGCCGCCTGGTCAAAGTAACCAACCCCACAGCTGTCAGCTGTGCACTTGCCATGTCAAGTGTGGCAAGAAGGCTTTGTAAATCAAGTATGGAATCATCACGTTCACGGTGGAGTTCAAACAGATGATATGCGCCAGCAGCGCCAGCAACAGGGCAGCAACACACATGAAAGCTGCTCGCACATTTAGCTGCACATTTCCTGACTACGCATGTGGAGGCGGGCAACCAAGCTGTCTGTCACGAGGCCGTGGCACTTGATGTCATGCACATAAGACTGGAAACTGGCAATCGCACAGCAGTAGTACCAGCTGCGAGGCTGTGCAACTGCCTTGAGCTGATCAGGGTGACACTGTTTGATACAACATTAGGAACGTGCTGTGAGGGCCGGCCAGCTGCTGATCATGGCATACAGGCTAGACTGGAGTTGCAGTAAGTTCCAGCCATGGCAGCCGGCCTGCAAGCTGCCTGAAGCTCCAGTCTAGCCTGAATGTCATGCACACAGACCGGCAGCCTTACATGCTGGGTTTGCCTGTTATGGCCCCCAGGAACTGTTGCCTTGTTAATTTGGCTGCACAACCAACATTGTGCAAATGTGGTTGTTACTTCAGCTGGGAGCAACCAACAGCAGAAGCGCTGCGGACGCCTAGAGTTGTCCTATACATCGCTGAGAACTGAGAACCTCTTGGTCAGTTCTGATGACCAAGCACCACTAGCGTGAACTATACACATGTTGTACATGCTGTGGATCCAGCTTCGATGTTCAGGTCTCAGTGGGCTGCTTCATGCTGTGGCAGCACATGTGGTACAGCAGCAGAATTGCAGCAGCCACTTGTAGCCTGCTCATCAGCTCCTGCAGGAAGGCTGCTATTTTCTGACCATGCAGTAGTGGTTTGCAGGGGTCTGTAGGCACCATAGCGCGAGGGCACGAGGCATCGGTGCGCATAGCGGTGCAAGGGCACCATGCAGCAGCAGCTGCTGCCCGCCTGCCANAGGATGCTCCCTTCCTTGTACACCTATTCTGAGGTCTCGCCAAAGGTGTTCATCGATCTGCCTTCACAAAGCCGCCAGGTTCATGCCATTTGGCAGAATCAGCTTATGCAAGGTGATGCTCTGCCAGGTTCTTGGTGGAGCTGACTTGTTTCTGCAAGGGCTCATTGTACCAGATTTTGGTCTGGGAACATTTGCTGCTGGGGATGTAAGGGTAGCCTCCATTCCCCAGAATGAGTACCCATTTGCCATTGGTGTCATGGAAGCCAGCAGTGCTGACATTGCCAAATCAGGCCTGAAAGGCAAAGGCTTGAAGCTTTTACACCATTTCCCAGACATGCTGTGGGCCTTGGGAGACAAATCCACACCTGACAGCTCCTTTACCCCTACTAGAGTGTTTCCCCAGGTAGAGTCCACAAGCCCCTTGACATGCGTCACACGCATTGGCCTTAGCAAAGCTTCCTTGTATGCCATCAGCTGTTCAATGTTCTACTGACATGCTCTGTGCTTTTGGCTCAGATTTCACGACATCCCTGATCTAGCCAGCATGCTCAAGCTGCCCACCCTCACAAATCCTTCATTGCCTGCATGTAGGCATCCTTGGCATCAGACAGCACTCAGGAAGCACCTGCTAGTCCTCCTTCTGATGCCAATGGTCATGAGCCAAGCCTGGAGGCACAAGCTGAAGCTTTGAATGTCAGCAAAGACACCAAGTCCAGTCAACCTGTCTCACCCAGCGACACAGCTCTGCCGGCTGAGCAACAACCAAAGTCTGAGGCAGAGCCTGATGCTGAAGCTAGCCCTCCTGATGACATGGATGCCATTGTTGAGGGCTTGCTCATTGCTGGCCTCCATCAGCTTGATGATGAAGAGCTGCCTGTGCAAACCAATGAGTTCTATTNGCCTTCCACTTCTTCTGCCTCATCACCAGCCATCGAGTTTTGGCAGGTGTCGAGGTATGTTTTGCCACATCACTGCTTAGGTGTGTCACAACAGGGGCTATTTGATGTACTGCCCCATCAAGTTCTCATGGATACACAAGAAATCTTCTGCTTCATCAGTTCAGCGTTGCAGACGTCATGGTGTGCATTGTGTCACATGATCCATCACTTCCCATTACGTCTCTTATTGTGACTGTGGCTGTATGCTGAACACGCATGGACAAGGCTTCTGTACTTTCTGGAACCCTTGCCTCTAATCCCTCTTTATGAGACTCCTGACAGATCTCAAAGTGTGCCATGTGATATATGCANGGTGGCCCAAATGGGCCTGTGCCAGGTGCAAACATGACAGCTACCATGAACATGACTGCTGGGGCAAACACTACAGCTGCAAACACCACAAATGGTGCAAACACTACAATCAGCGCAAATCTGAACTTTGGAAACATGACAGACAATGTTGGCACAGCTGGACGTTGATGGATGCCCCCATGGGAGCAAGGCCGTGCTTTGCATCTGCCAACATGCGCTGTGAGGGCTACAGGCCTGTCTGTATAGCACATGTCACTGTCAATGCAACAGCTTTAANACACACACAGTTATGTTTTGGCCGACTGTACAAGCTCAACAGCACAACGTGGCATGACTCATTGCCAGGCATCAATCTGGCCCCCAATTGAGGCTGCTGTGTGTGTCTTTGCTATGTTGCTCACTGCTGAAGTTGCTGCATACGATGCGCATATCAGTCGGTCCCTGAGTTACCAATGGCATCGTGGAGGGGTGAGCGGTAGCTGAAAATGACAGCGCACATCAAAAGTATGCATGCATGCACTGCCACCTTGAGTCATGTAACCATCATTCAACCATCTGCTGCTGCATCATTACCAATCAAGCTGTCTACTCCATTCAGGCAGAGCAGCGTCAGGACTGCAAGCTGGATGATGCAGCAGCTGTGCACTTGAACTCATGGATCCCCCGGGACCTTGGGGAGGGGGCGGGGCGCCCGCAGGCAGACCCCACAGCCTGCCTTTTGAATGAGCTGCAACAGCTTGACCCACCTCTNTCCTCCTTTCCTGCCTTCTGAAGAGACAGCATAGCAATGCATGAATGCATGCAATTATCAAAGNGACAGACACAACCAGTCCTTGCAAATCCAGCTGAACAGTGCCCAAGCACAGCTGAAGGAGGTATNGGCTGTGCATGCCAAGTTGCTGCCTGTCAACTTCAGTGGTGTCCCAGCCTGCAGAAGTTGGTGTGCCTCCTGAAAGCCTCCAGCCAGCCTGAGCTGCACTGCTTTGACCCAACTGTCTTTGAAACATGCTGCAAATCGGTGACTAGGATATGTTGTTCGTTCGCCGTTTTCGAAGTCTCTGCAGGAAATGTCGCTGGAAACATGACAAACAGATGAAAAGCCTAATGCTAGAAAGGCGTTATCAACGCCTTGTAACGCTCGACACCTACTCGGGGTGGAAAGCACGTTCATAGGCGTGCACAAGGGCTGTGCTGGGCTGAGNTGACGCACTAGGTGTGTGGTTGACGTAAGTTCCCACATCACTGGCCATGTCACGGTGCCAATTCACTTGAAACGCACAGCACACTGCCAGCCCCTGAGCAGCGAGCTATGAGTGACTACTGAGACAGAGAAGCTCTTCACATGGTACTCATGTTGTCCGCTTTCCTAGGGCACAACAGGGCATTGGGGCATACATGACTCACCCTGGGTTAGCATGAGACCCATTCAAGCTGAAACAGTCCTGACTGCTTATTAGTGGACATGTTGCACCAAGAAAATTCACAGAAACAAGCATGCCTCACCTTCCAAGACTGGCAATCAAGCCGGCCACCATAGCTGGTCCCAAGCCCTTCCCCAGGTCGTCGGTCATGCTCTGCCATGCCAGTGCCACCCCCCTGGTCTCAGGCTCATTCACATTNAGCAGCGCTTGAGTACAGGAGGCAGCAACAGGCTCTTGCTGAGACAGCTGCCATCTCAGCTGCTGCTGACACTGCTGCTGGAGCTGCTGCAGCTGCCATTGCAGATGCTGCTGCAGACGCTGAGGACATTGGACGAGAAGCTGTGCGGGTGGCAACAGCAGACCTACAGCAACTACATCTGAATGAAGCATCAGGCGAGCAAGCATTACCCANGGTCATCAATGGATGGCCATGTGTGTACATATGCACTTGTAACACATGGGTGTCAGCTAGTCACTGTATTGTGATTCACTGTGTACTCTCTGCAGAAATGGCTGACTCATCAGAATCTCACGGCTGTCTGTAGCAACCTGTAGCCACCTATGTCTTCATGATGTGATCATGCGCAGGTCATGAAGCTGTTCCTAACATATCTCGTAAACAGCCAAGACAAAATCTGCAAGTACGGTGTCTCCATGCATGACTACATTTGTGGTGTGCCAGGTGCTGAGGGAGCGACAAGTGTCAGATGCAGAGCTGGCTCGCACTCAGAGGCTCAGTGAGGCCGAGGCAGCTGCAGCGTCAGTGCGTCAGGCNATAAAATGCTGCATGCCTATGACTTGTTTGACAAACAGCAAGGAGCAAGGTGTGCTTTCAGGACGCCATTCAAGCATTTGTGACTGGGAGAGGTGCATAGCCTACTCAGCAAGTAATCTAGCAGCCAGAAGCACCAAGTGCTGGTGTTTCTCNTGCGACGAGCCCGCCTGAGCACTTGGTGGGGGTGCAATTGCAGCAGACGCCTTGGAAGCTGCTGCTGCAGTCGCCCGTAGCGCCTTGTGGAGATGGGAGGACATGCCTCTGGGCAGAAAGGATGAGCGCCTTGACGTAGCAGCACTGTTTGGGGCTGCTCCAGGCGATGATACAGCTGAGCTGGCAATGCTGGGAGGACCTGACTGCATGTGAGATGCTTCATCCCCGGAGCCTGACATGCCAAATGGCACTTGAGCAAAAGCGGACGTGCTCATCTGAGCCTGGCTGGTTGCCAAATTTGCTGCAGGATCCTTGGGCAAGCTTTGAGCCTGGCTGTCATAGGCGTTTGCTGTGTTATTATGGGTTGACAAGGCAGTGGGCACATGAGGCTGAAACATTGGTGATGCAGGTGAGGTGTCTGTCNCAGGCAGGCTCAGGGCTCTGCCATTCACAGCCTGCACTTGCTTGCTTGCAGCGCCTGGCATGCCTNATGAGTCCTGAACAGTAACGTCTGCTCTGACTGCCCCTGCAGCAATGCATCACGTGTACACACCGCGAGTGTATCATCCGCTTGCTGCAATATCACAACCATGTGCTGCAGATGCCTGGCCATGGGCAAAGTAGCGCAGCAAGCAATGTATCCGTCTTGGCATGTCTTGTTTGGTGTAAAGATCTAAGTGCCGCACATTTCGCAGGCCACTTGATTTGAGTTGCTCAGATTGTGTGCTGCGCAACATGTCTGCCGCTGTGCTGTTTCACAGGCAGCCACATGAGCGCCAGCAATTGCTCTGATGCCAGTGTGTTGACTGATGCAGCAAACCCAGTCAAACACTCTCGTGCCATCTCAGCATCACTGCAATGCAGCTACATGCGGTGGCAATGCAGTATGTGAGGATCTGTCTTGCTGGCTTGCTACCTGATGATGGCAAGCTGCTGTGGCTGGCAAATGGCCTGATCTTGGTGAGGTCCACCACCCACACTCCCACAAAGCTGTTGTTGCAGGAGCATGCTACCAGCTTGCCATCTTGCTGGTTCACACTCATGTCTTGCACCTGTAGTCACATTACAGAGGGCTCACACATGACTGATTGTTGCTTTGCTGCTTCACACAGCATCAGGTTATCACGAACTACAGAAGAGCAACATGCTGACTGCATGGCAAAGGCGCTGTTATTGCTGCGGCAGCCATGTATGTCCTTGTCCACATCAAGATATGTGCTGCCCTAAAGTGCTAGTCAAATGCAACCACTGTCAGATATGAACAGACAAGTCAGCAGCCAAGCTCTTTGTGGGATGGATGTCTATGCCATGCTGGCCCGCTACTTTGCAACCTTCAGCTGGCAACGTTGCCTGAGGATACTGCCGCTGAAGCTGTGTTGGACAGGCTGCTGTGTTGCATATGCCTTGTGCTGTGCTGTTTCTCATTCCGCAAACAGGAAGACATGTGTTGCGGCAAGTCAAGTCNAACCCAACAAGACTGGTGTTATGTGCATGATGCCAAAGGAAGCTAATGTACAATGCCTGTGCAAAACTACAGCAATTGGGCTTGAACACAGTGGCAGCCTCCTGCTTATGGTGCTGAGCACAAGCACAATCACATACTGTGGGCAGTTGGTCTGAAGCTGTGTACACTGAGTATGGTGACCCTTCTCTGTCGAGTTTGATCCTTCTTCAACAGGATAATTCAGAATCATTTGTGCTGCAGGTCAGCTCGGATGATGGCAGCACGGCTGAGCCTGGTCACCATTCCCGCACACCGTCACCCCTGCCCACACCCCCCATGTCTGTCCATCGGCCTCATCTCTCTTTTGAGGACATGCTGCGCCAACAGCTAGGACAACAGGTCAGATACGATGCAAGGACATGTGTGATGCTGTCAGTTTTGGTGCTGCCTGCATTGAGCAGCACCTGATTTATGCTTTGTTATTGCATGGCAAAGCAGCTCGCCATGGCTTGTGCTCTTAGTGTGACTGCAGCTGCAATGAGTTGCAAGCCAGTGCATGCAGACATCTGCACATGACATGCACCAGGCTGCCCTNAATGTGCCCACAAACCGCACTGGCAATGCACAACCACAGAGTAGCTTGTCCCTCTGCATACCATTGCTGGAGATCAAAGCTTGGCTGCGTGGCTGCGACATCTGTCAGCTAGATCTCAGCAACTGACTACGTCCTCACATTGCTGTGCAGAAGCGCGCACCAAACACGCACACAGTGCTTGAGATTGTCCATGCTAGATGGGGAACTGGAGCCAGGCTAGTAAGCCCCACACACCAATTCTTTGTTAGTTTCTGCTGCAACATTTATTTTCATGCGTACACTATCCTTCCAACACTGTTCCACTGCTTATGAGCAATCTTTTGGGCATGCCTGTCTTCAACATGCCCTCATGTCAGTATAGCTGTTACACCCATCTTGCTGACATAATTATATTGCTTGATGTGTTGCTTGCCACAACCAGAGTGCNTAGACCTGCACATGCCAGATGTCCCATGTCAGGTCTTTTACAGCTAAAGCTATAACCAAGATTGACCTCTGGACAGGTTTTGGGATTGCGTGCAGTTGCACTGATCTTGTTGAGTATGGTATGGACACAGGAAGGATAATCAGCATGTGTATACCAGTGCATTTGCTACATATGCAAAGCCCTGTTGCTGACATATGCTGCATAGAAGTGGCATGTTATGTGCATGTTGTATCAAAGCACACTAGCATACAGACACACGTGCACACAGACAGCAGTGCACACAGTCTAGTATGTGTTTTGAGCTCTTGCCACCGCTAAATTGTGCATTTACTGCTTGCTGCAGACCTTAGTGCTCATCAGATGTAGGGCTTGCTTGCATGTCAAACAGCCAGCTGCACCCATGTGTCAAATGTAAAAGCAACAATCACATAATTTTGCAGCATTGACATGTCATGCATGCTAGCTGTGGCCNTGGGTCACCCTTTGAAACTTAACCCCCCAAAACAAAATGTATCGTGGCAAATTCCAGCATTATAACTTGTGATGTACGTTACTAGCAATTCAACACACTTGCCTGGTTTGCAGGTGACACATTTTGCAGGCTCATGCATCAATCGCTTCACACATATGAGGACAGACTTTAAGGATCTTTCTGGGCCACTGCCATTGCAACACCCCTGGGCAACCTGCTAGAGGCAACCTTANGCAGTGGTCGTGGTCTTCGCCGCGGCAAGCCAAACATCAACTTGCCACACCCCAACTTGGCTCCTAGGGGCAACGAAAATGACGACATTGACGTGTGAGGATGCCTGGGCTTCACACAGGCCTAGTGGGGAAGTCTGGGCAAGGAGTGGAGCAGAGCAACCAGGAAGCAGTCAATGTGCATGCTGTTGCAATCAGACAGCGCTGGTCTGAGAACATGGCTGTAGCCTGTCTTTGCTTATGACGTTAGTCCTCACACTCAGTATCTTGCTGGTGGTGCCTATGACACTCATGTCCTCTGCTGTGTGCCTCGTCTGCACTTTTCAGTATCTTGTGTCGGTCATGTTTGCTTGGTGTATGCGCGTGTTTGCTTGTGTGGTACTCTCAGCTTGTACATTAGCATGAATTCATATATCTGATGTCAACACACTTGTTGCATTCTGGGGATCTAGAGATTAGCTTAGANCAAAGAATCAGGATGATGTTGATTGGCTGGATGAGCAGCTGCTGCCGAGTGAGCCGACATACTACAAACGAGTCACACCTGCTGGTAGGTGACTGCAACCTGGCACATCTTGCCATCCACAGCAGCAAAAGTGAAGCATTTAGCACTGCAAGTATGACTGGCAGTGCATATTGTAAGACCCATCAGCCAGACCAGCATGCAACATTGTGATGTGCAGATATGGAAGGCGGGTTTGGCCAGCATTATGGTGGGCTGGAGTCAGATCGATATTACCTGAAGCTTGATGATGACATCATGTACGTCCAGCCAGGAGCAGTGGATGCAATGCTTCATGCCAAGCTGCAGAATCGGTTCTTCATCATTTCAGCCAATGTCATCAATCACACAGGTATCAGAAATGCCATGTTGTGGTGCGCCCAACTGCATCAGCCCTGCATACAACAACATGNAGTTCGGTGCCCAGCTGTGCACACAAAGCTGCTTGCGGGTGCAATGCACAAGGCTTGCGCTCGCAGCCTCGCCGCCAAAATGAAGCTGCTTGAGCTTGTGGGCAGTGAGATAAGCTCTATGGATCTGGTGTGACAGATGCAAGTTTTCGAGAACGTCAAGAAGCTCTCGGTAGCGCTTATATGCAGTCGCTTGCTGACTGTCACTAAGCACATACCAGTGAGTGCGGAACCTGGGCTGTTCAGTGTCATATGTGGTGTAGAAGTTGCACGGGATGGCTCGAAACTTTGGAAGGTGGTTGAAGGTCGGCATGACTGACCGGAATGATGCCATATGAGTTCCTCTGCACCTTCTTGTAAGCCTTACACAGCAGCGTAGGATTGCCCACTTAGCTGCTGCTGATGCCTGCTTGTGACCGAGNTACCAGTAGCTGATGTGCCAGACTCACCAGCAGCGGTTGCAGTTGCATGACACAAGTTCTGCTCCTGTTTGTTGCTGATTTGCTCAGTTGAATCAACCGCTTGATGCCTGCTGTTAGGTGGCCTGCTGGCATGATCGACATTGGATGCATCACTGACAGACACTGACTCCACATGTTGTCTGTGCACCTGACTAGTCACATGTGGATGATTACCCAGTGCTGCTGCTCTGTCAGATTTCCCCCTGTTCTTTTTCCTACGCTTGCTGTCAGGATGGTCTGGCAATGAGTCTTCCTGCTGAGCCCCTGTGAGCATGCCGGGCGGTGCAGGACTGTCTTGAAGCTTTTGTGCCTGGCTAGCATGCTTCTTTCGCTTCCTGTCTGGCTGGTGCAACTCCAGCTGCCTGTGTTTGCTCAGCTTTGGCTCGATCTCCTGGACTCCTTCCGGTACTACCTCACCTTCGCGAGTTGGGGATTCATTGTGAGCTGCTGCAACATCAGCCTCTGTTTCCGCTGTGCTGTTTGCTCGGCGACGCTTTCTGCTGCGGACGCGAGGAGAGCCGGCCANCCAGTCAAACGCGATGAGGAGCTTTGAGCGGTCGTGCCGAGTTGCCTCGTGGACCTCTCCTTTCATGGGTTTCAGCGTTTGAGCTCACACCGGAATCGAATTCTGGCAGGCTCAGTCTAGTCTTGAAGGGCAACTGANGCATTGCTATGGCTTATTGAGCCACCGAGGGTTCAAAACCTGGATCTGCGGCAGCAAATAGTCGACATGCACAATCATGTGCTGCTGATTTGCTGCTGCACTTCCNTTCCTTGGATTGCCACGGAAAAGGACTTCTTTGGCAGGCCTGGGTCAGACTATGACTTTGAGGCTCGTGATGTGGACGCCACTTTTGAGGAGTATGAGACTGCCAACCAGTCCTTGCAGCGCCTTGCTAACAAAGTCAATCGCAAGGTATTGTCACCTCTGCAGTCCACTCTGCATGCAGAAGTTGTGCAATTCACTGCTGTGCATAATCATGAGCCTCAACAGGCTGTCTGAGATGTGAATACTGACAGCTTGACCAAATTGGTACAAGTGTCAAATTTACCGTGGCATATACTGGTTCAAAGGCAGTATGGTTCTTTGACATCCTTCCTTGCAAAGTTGCAGTTGTTGCTGACATCCCTGNTGCTGCTGGAGGGAAGCTGTACCAGGTGCCAACTGTCTTGCTGTATCAGCTCTGCACTGGCTTTGCAACCCATCCCCCAAATCCAGATCAGTACTCGATCAGGCTGGCATCTCGGAAATGCACTGCAGCCAGCACGCCCCCAGGCTGCCTGTACAACCTGGCCTTACAGTGATATGTAACCCATGTCTNGCATGAGAGACAAGCAGGAAGTGGATGACCCCTAGCTCTACATGCAGAATGTTTGACCTTGCACAGTCTGGCAAACTTTCAGCAAGTTCGTCACTACAAAGTCATTGCCTCAAACATCGTGCCTGAAACACAGAGGTGCAAAGGCATGCTAGCAGACGCCTTTGCAGATAGGGTGAGCAGCAGCAACAGTGGCAGCAGCTGACTTATCACTTGAGCAAATCTGCGGACTCTTGTAATGAATGCTCCTTTGGCGTGCTCAGTCCATTCCACAGTGATTGGAATACAGCGCATGCTAGAAACTGTCTAGCAAAACATTGAACCAGCTAGTGATTGATTGAGTTAGAGTATGGGTTGTAAACCCTGAACCCTAAGCAATTTGATAGNGAGCCTCTTATATCGGAAGGTCTAATAGGTGAGCTGTGTCCAGGTACTCATGGAAGCCCTGCTGCTCATCTGNTCACACTGCCAACATGTCGCCAGTGGCAGAAGAAGGTGTGATTGAGACATTCTTCCGCACATCTTTGCCTCTTTGCAGGCGCACAACTTGACCCCCTGAGACATGGAATCATGCAGTCTTGCTCAGCGCACATACTCTTGGCTTGGGATGCCATGAAAGCATTTGCAATTTGCAGTACGCTGTCAGCGTCGACAAGGTGCATGTGTTGCAGGCTGGAGAGCATGAAAGCAGCCCAGTTCAGCAGCAGGGGTGCCACCCCCCATGAGGAGCAAGCCCTTCTGAAGCAAGCCAGGTCCCTCATGGCAGCCAGCCAAGACTCAGCAGAGGCTGGGGGCTCNACGGTTGCACACAGATCCTCTTTGGCACCTGCTGCATCAGCAACTGCTTTGTGGAAAGCATTGCAGGCAGCACAAACATCTTTGCAGGATGTGCATGGAGGTTAANTAGCCTGTCAAATGGAGCCGTCCTCCTGGTCAATCAGTCAGTGCCTGGTGTGTAAAGCTTCTCCTTTGTGTGACCAGGCAAGCTGCCTCTGCAATCATAGCAAAAGCCATGTACTGACTGCAGGTTGGGGACTACATCCTGTCGCCTGACATGTGTGTTGAGCGTAAGTCCATCAGCGATTTGAAGCAGTCCTTCATCTCTGGCAGGCTGTTCCATCAGGCGGAAGCCATGTCCCGCCACTACAAAATCCCCATCCTGCTCATTGAGTTTGAGCGGGACAAGGCCTTTGCCCTGCACTCTGTCTCAGAGATTGGTGCAGACATCTCGGTGAGTCTGAGCAGACATGCATGCTGTGAGCCCTTCTGNATGCTTGCTGTTTCAACATGCTGCTACTGCTGATGTCATGGCCAACCAACCAGTGGCCCTGGTGTCATACTTGCTCTCTGGTCACCCTGCAACAGCTGTGAGGACAGCTGTGAGGGCAGCTGTGGACCGCCCAGTGGAAGCCATGTCAGGTGACTTATTGCAATTGTGTACAGGGGGCCGCTTGAGCAGCAAGCCTGTGGCAAAGCGGCTGGTGATAGATGTGCGGGAGTTCATGAGCAGCCTGCCCTCTGTGCTGCACCAACAAGGCCTGCAGCTTGCGCCTGTCACCTTGGACGTGCACACTTCTGCTACCTCATGCCTGCACGCCTTGCTCAGTGGCCAAGCACGTGAAGCACACTGATAGCATTGCGAGTTTGTGTATCTTGCCAGCATGAACTTTACTGTATGTGTGGAGCTTNCACATATCAAACAGAGCCCTTAGTGTGGCTTCATACAATTCCAATTTCCGAAACTCACGTCCACGCGATACGCTCAGAGGGGAATGGAACGAGCAGGCACCTTTACAAGCAGAACGCCGGTCTCCTCGAGATAGATGGCAGAGCACAGACGATGAGCGGCAACGCCGGTGGCAGGACGCCCCTGGCAGACCGCAACGCTACTCTCGCAGCGCTGGGCCAACACCCAACCAGTACCGTGACAAGCGGGACTATGCAGACAGACCTGAAACCAGAACCAGCTTGTTGCAAACGAATTGGCAGGGAGATGCTGTCTATGGCACAAGTCCTGTCCTGGCTGCACTGAAGTATGGCCGGCGCACACTGCACATGCTTCACGTACAGGAAGGCTTGGCAGCAAACAATCGAAAAGAACAAAGTGCAGTGACAGATGCACTGAAAGCAGCAGCTGACGCAGGGGTGCCGGTCAAAACAGCAAGCAAACATGATTTGAACATGGTGTCAAACAACAGACCTCATCAAGGCTTGGTGCTAGACTGCTCACCTTTNGCGTAGTGTGTGTCGAGGAGAGTCATGATCTCTTGAGCAAAGCCTGCTGTCTCTTGGGGGTAACAAGTGCATACCTGCAGGCACTTGGGACTCACTGNTCTGTCTGTTGGGAAACTCGCTCACCAGCTGACTGCAACGTGCAGTGGAAAATCTGTGTATCTGACCGTCATAATGGTCTGTGGCCCTCATGTACACCCACACAGGCAGCAGTAAAGTTGACACAATGTAGCTGAATTAGTAAATATACTGTAACACACTATACTATGCAAAAGAAAAGCCTCGAGAATCATATCCTAAGATGTGGACGTTGCAACGTTTTCAGCTGCTTTTGGACTCTGCTGCTGCTGCTGCTGCTGAGCNCAGCAGGATAGGAGCACGATGAGTAGCCGCAGCAGCCAGGCAGAGCTGCATGGTATGTCTGATGCCCGTATGTCCTGACACTTTGACAAACATGTACACAGTGATGCTGGTGTGTGGAGTCATGTGTGATAAACCGTGCAGCTGCCAATGGACTGTAGCATACGGTGTCAGGCAGACATTTACCNCTGGCTGACAGCCGTACTTGACATATAGACTTCCAGTTGTACAAAACCTGCAGTCATTTTTAACAGCAACGGACAGACACTAGGCTACAATGAAGTCAGCGATGTTCTAGATTCTGCGACCTCCTGCCTTTCTTCAGCCTTGAACGGCTTGCATCATAAGGTCTATGAACTTGCAGAGCACCCATTCATACATGCTCTCAACCCTCTGACGCATTGTGACTACTGAACAGCCCCATTGCATGCATGAGGCTGTGCCTGCGCTTGAAGCTTCTCAAGATCTGAGCTCAACTGTGCCAACTCAGCTTGCGTCCGTGACAGCAGCTCAGGGTCACTCTGCAACAGAGTAGCACATTCTCTTACTGGAGCACACGTAACAGGACACAGTCATGATCCTGGTAGCTGTTCTTGTGCCAAACAAACTCCATTTTATTTGAGCTGAAGTTGACCGAGCGCACATACAAAGCTTCAAGCTTGGAAGTGACATTTGACACAAGCAACTGCTATAATGTTTGACGGTNGCAGGGCGGCAGCAGCGCAAAGAATATTCCAATACCTGAGGACACTTGGGCAGGAATCTGACAGTCAGCCAGATACATGCTCACCTCTGCTCGTTGCGGCTGCCTACTTTGCTGGCCCAGGTCCAGGACCGATGCTGCGCCAGTACCAGCACTGGACAGCTCCCGCCCGCNTACTGCACAGCAGTGTTGTGCCAAAGCGTTAAGTTGTGGCAAAGTTTTGCGGTCTGCATCATGGCTAGGCTTGTAGGCAAANAGTCATGCCATAAAGTACCTGTCTGGTTTGACCTGTTGGCTGTATTCAGATATCGTTAGCTGAACTCTGAAAGATGCAGCACACTGCTCATCTCAGCGTGCTGAGTGAAGATGCTGAGTGCTGCTGTAGCACAACATGCTGTTCACTGGTCTGACTTCACACGCAATGAAGTATTTCTTTACGTGATGGCTGGAAGCAAGCGAGCTGCTGCTCCTTCAATCATCAGGAGGCACAACGGCACACCTCAAAAAGCCATCAGTGAAAGNCTTTCAGAGCTCGGATTGCCATGATCAGAGTTGCATCTGAGTCAAATTGCCTCTGCAGGTGCACAGTGGGTGGCAAAGGTACAAAGCTTTGCATCAAGCCATAGCTGCAAGCCGGGGGAAGCAATGCAATTCAGGCACGCATTTGTTCCCACAACTTCACAATGCACAGCCTGGATCACACTGTGGCGTAGTGATATTCAGCTGCCAAACACATAGTACACAGGCACTNTTGTGGAGACGTCCACTGGCATCAGCATTACAACAACCTCCATGTTGTGCAGGAAAGAGCACAGCAACACATACAGAGGTTACGGTCCTCGCGTAATGCAAGAGCTGACCCAGAGAACTTGGTCGCCACACGCAATGGCAGCGTGCCTGATGTCACATTGGTAACCCGGCCACCTCAGGTCAGAGAGCAACAGCAGGGTACAGCTGATGACACAAGGTTGCCCTCTAAANACAGCAGAATAAAGCACGTTCAGTCGCAGTAAACCGAAGACACAGACGTTTCAGCAGTACTACTCAAGACCAAAACCTTCAGCATTCATGATTGCAAGCTTGAGCCTGTCAGTGAGCTTCTCTTTGCTCTTGTATGAGGGCAGCAGGAGGGTGTTGAAGCATGTATGAGATGTCGGCAGCTTGTTGCTATCTGTCCCATCTCTCTGAATGATGCACCTCAGGTTGCCCAGGCCCCCAATAGGCGCCCTATCACTTCCTGTGAAAAATTTGAGAAAGCGTCGCTTCTCCTCATCATCCATTGCTTCCCTGACAACTTCCCACAGCCACTTCACAACCTGCAATGTCACAACACACATGCTCAGCCTTAGCAGCACGCTATCAAATCCACGTGGAAGACTCCTTGCACCTTGGGCCAATGGCTTACATTTGTACATTCAAAAGTCATCAAGCCTGACTAGCTACCACAGTGTGCTTCAATGGNCCCCAGGAATGTGCTTGCTGCTGTAAGATGGAGTGTACACAGTCAACGGAAGGATGCTCAGCAACTTGCCCAGCGGGTGTTCCGAATGCGTGGAGATCTGACGCTCTGCTGTAGCTGGTGGCGTGCAGTCGGCATGCCAGANTGTCAGTGTGCTTTAGTGCAAGCCATCACTATGTCCTGATTTGACCTCAAGAATGCTGTCTCTGCTGACTGTCAATGTAGCACTGTGCATGCCTGCTGAAAGCTGANTGTGATGTGGTATGCAGCTGTCCATCAAGGCAGTCACCTGCTTTGAAAGCTCTGACAACCTGATGTATGGCCTGCCACATCATACATTGCAGCATCTGGTCTTGCACGCAGGTTTGAGAAGAAATTTTAGGATGTTAGGACTACAGCAAAATGCATGTCAGCTTGCAAATGCTGTTTGCATTGTGGCACCGTTTTCACAGGCTCCGATCTGGTTGAGAAAGTTGATGTTATGAAGTCAACCTCCATCCAGCCCCAGGTGCAACTCAGCTGCCAAACCACTTCAGATGTTTCTAGCCTGTGCGCAACTCTCCACGCTGTGACACTGTAGTCTGGTGTTCACAGGTCCCCTGCAAAGCAGGCCATCAGGCCACCTGCAGATGAAGACAAGCCAGACCAGCTGTTGAAGGCATCTCCAGCTAGTCAACAAGGAAACGCCTTTGTGTGGTCTCCCAGGCTGTCTGGGTCGTTGAGGAGCNCATGATGAGGATCAAGCGCAGCCTGCTCCTGCTGAGGAATCTCTGCACTCTGCTTCTGCTTTTGGCAGCCCAGANTTGTTCCCTGAGTTGCAGGAGTCTCAATGATTGCCCTGTGTGTGCACACATCTGACCAGTCTCTTGCATACATTTGCAAAGGCTGGGCTTGCGCAGCTAGCATGGTACTGCCTGAGCATCGGCTATCTGTGCATGCAATCTGTCTGATTACATGATGTAAGCACCAACACACCTGGCGGACATGGCTGACCTGCTTGATACACTGTTAGCATTNCACAGCTGCGATGTTGTGGTGCAACAACAGTGTGTTGACTCTTGCGTAGCACCTCTGTGTCATTGGCGCTCTCTGTAAGACTGCTTGCTGAGCTGCTCAAACATGCTCTGGCTGACAGGATCTGCGCTGAAAAGATGGAGATTGGAGTCAACTATGTTCCAGAGACACCCAACCTGGCCAGAGTAGTGGAGATGAAAGCCCTGACAGAAGCTCTGAGAAAGGCTTTCCCAGAGCTGACGCCTGACCAATATCCCTGGCCCCACCGGCAGAAGGGGGGCCAGGTGGGGTCTGGCTGGACCAACCCCCCTCAGCTGTCCACCTGTGCATCCACTGCTCAGCAGGCCCTGGACAGAATCAGGCAGATTGCTCTGCCTAAATTGCAGTTCAGATCTGCTAATCATGCTGAAGCCTCCCATAGAAAGCATCAGGTATATATAAAATGGCTTACCCTCTCTGCAACTGCCCAACACTTCTGACGCTGCGCTGCAATGCCATGTTTTCTAGTTGCTGCCCACTTGGTATTGATGGTTCAGCAGCACTGCTAGTGATTTGCTGAAGAAGCAGGGTGAAAAGGTCTGTGGAGATCTTACTGCAGTTACCTTTCCACACTCGCACCCTTGTTCCCTTAGCAAAGCTCTGCTAGACATGCACAGAACGCTCACGCTGCATGCAACCAGTTGCAATTCTGATGTATCATGTAGATGTTGAAGTAGTGCAAGATACATGCACAGCATTGTCTTGACAGTTCTGCTTCTGACTGACAAGCTGGATGTGTGTAGGTAGCACCTGAGGACTGTCATGAGCAGGATGACAGTCAAGCAGCTGCAGCCCACACCAGCACAAGTCACAGCAGTTTCAGCTATCGTCCCACCACCCCAGCCCTCAGACCTCACTCTGCACGTCCAGTGCACAGCAGGAAGGACCGGAACAGCCGACGTCCGCTGTCTGCGCGCAGCCCACATAGCAATGCCATGCCGGTATGCACAACGAGCCATTCCAAAGTTGTCTTTGTGTGCTGACTAATGTGGTGTTTGCATGCTGTAGGTCCACCANTATGCAATGAGTTCTCTGACTGTAACGGTGAATTGACCAGAGCGGAAGCGTTCTTCAACAGCGGCATCAAGAGGAGTGCTGCCGATGGCATCCTGCATGCTGCCCATCATATACTGATTGAACTGTTCACTGCTTTTAGCCAGTCTCACCATCTCTTCCAAGTGCCCCTCCACCTGCCACAATGTCACAGCACAGTAGTTGCTGCTGACCTGTATCACAACCAGCGCTTGTAGAGTCGTGCCAATTGCCTCATTGCATTGGCAGATTGTACAGGGAGGCAAGCTGTCACATGTCCAGGCAGAAACGTCCGTTGATATGCATATTGTGAACAACCTGAGGTACACAATGTACCTGCCTGCAGTGCATAGCTGCAAGTTTGAACATATAGCTGCCAGCAGTACTTGCACAGGACTATGCTAGCCCATTCCANTGGCGGCACAATGCAAGCTCAGCAGCATAGATACTGAACAATGTACTGAGCATATCACTGCACATCTGTGCATTCAATAAGGCAATCTGCTGTCATGAACCTCTGCCGACCAGCTCGTTCATGCAATACAGCAACAGTAGAGATCATATTGACAGATTTAGCCTCACAAGCGCAGTGCGTGACACACAGTACGGCCATGATAGTCAGGAAGCGAAACACAGCAGGGAAGCACAGTGGCAACAGGCACAGCAACAGACAGCAGACTTGGCTTACCAGCAGGGGCGGGAGCAGTGGTGGTCTCCTCAACCAGGGGTCCAGAAACCAGAGGCCAGGAGTTGCGAGTATTGGGGCAGTTTTGGGTGTCACGCACAATGTACACAGTGTCAGCTGTCACCCTGTTGTTGTCCTGGTTTCTGTGCCATTGCCTGTAAAGCAGCATTGTGTAGGTGGAGAACAGGGTAGACAGCGCCTGCTTCAGATGAAACAGCATAGACAGCAGCATGTGGACAGCACCTCCGTGCAGGCTGCACTCCCTGCCAGTCCGCAACTGTGCAAGGCTGTTGCAGCAGTATCAGAGCGTTGCACATTCAGCAGATCCTGCCGTGTTGTCAACATGGCATAGCACAGCACAGCCCTGTAGCTAAGGTCCCGACACAGCACAACACAGCAAGCACAACAACAACTTGACAAGTAATAACAAAGCACCGCACTCAATCAGGAGGACTTCTTACAGCACAGCACAGCACAGCACAGCACAGCACAGCACAGCACAGGAATACCTTGACAATCCATCACAAAGCACTGCACTGAATCAGGAGGACCTCCCAGCAAAGCTCAGCACAGCAGATCTGGCAAAGCACATGCAGCCTACCAGAGGGCAGTGGTGGAGTTGATGATGTCCAGGGTGCCGTGGCCAAAGCTGGGCTCCCGGTACAGGCTCCAGCTGGGCTGCTCCTTGTAGCAGTAGCCTGCCGGGTTGCCTGTGCCTGTGCTGTTGCCATCCCCCTGCACCACACCAGCAACCATGCTGATTAGGACACTCAGCAGCGTACAGCCCACCAGCAACCATGCTGGTTATGACACTCAGCAGCGCACAGCACACCAGCAACCATGCTGGTTAGGACACTCATCAGCGCACAGCACAGCAGCAACCATACTGGTCATGATATCCAGCAGCGCATAGGATAGCAGCAGCCATGCTGATCATATTAATCAGCAGCAGATAGAACAGCAGCAATTATACTGGTCATGATGAGCAGACAGCACAGCAGCAATCATGCTGCTCATGATATTCTGCAGCGCACAGATCAGCAGCAACCAAGCTGGTCGTGATATACAGCAGCAGATAGGACAGTAGCAATTATGCTGGTCATGGTGCTGGTCATATTTAGCAGCAGACAAAAAGTTGCCAACACGCATGCCATGGGCCAGTGCAGCATCTCTTTTCCGTGAACAGGGGGAACCTCGGTGCAACTCCATCATGACATGCATTTCATGTGGGACTCTGAGTTGTGCACACAGCATGCAGGAAGTGATCTAGAGCCCTGAGATGTCATGAGCAATGCTTTGTCTGTGTTGATGGCAAGGAGTTTGTGGCAAGGGTGAGTGGCTGTCGTGACTTGGGAGATGCAACAGCATGGGCAACAGTTCATGGTTGTGTAGCGTTGAAAGTGTGGCGCACCTGGAAGGTGAAGACACGTCTGTAGTAAGACCAGATGTCATTGATTTCGGGGTCGATGGACTGGATGTAAGCGGGACGCACAGAGGTGTTGGCTGGTGTAGGGCAACCGCCGTTAAGGTCCTCATATTCTGCAAGCAGCACACAACCATCAGCACACAAGCACCCCAAGCGTTGAGCTGCAAGTCTGTGAGCGCATTGCTGTATTGATGAGAATTGAGCATCCAGCAAATAGCAATGTGCTGATGGCTTGTGAAGCCTAGTTGCCGTTTTGAACCTCCTCAAATGTATGCAGCAACAGTAGACAGCTTCAGAACATTCAGGATGGCAATCAAGCCTTGCATGCCATCAGTATGCAGCAAAAGCAGATTTTTGCAACAATCAGCAAGCAGAGGTATGCCTTCTGCCAGCAGCAAGTTACAGTCGAAGCATGTGAAGTGACATGCTGCTGTGTAGCATGTGTGTACAAGACAGCTCAGCAAGAGACTGTACTGCAGTGCAGGTTGCTGCATCAGCAAGAGACTGTACTGCAGTGCAGGTTGCCGCACCAGGGCCAGTCTTGCCGTTGTTGAGGAAGGAGAGCCCCTCTGAGTTGCCAGCATCCCCAATAGTGATGTGCACAGCTCCACATGGGTCCACATTGTAGTCATACTGCAAGCATATGCACAGTAGTTTATGCAGGTGCTTTTCAGCAACACACTGCAGCTTGCATTAAGCCTTGGCATGACTTGTGGTCGTCAATGATGCCTTCACAGCATTTACTGCAATATTGGGCTTGGGAGCCTGGCAGTAGCAGTGCTGGAGACCCACAGCAATGAAAAGCACACCATAAACACGCAGATGAAGTGAGCCTGGGCTGGACCACTTAATTGCAAATTGCAGAGGTTGCCAGAATGGAAAGCGTACCATGGGTGCAGTCCTCTCGTAGGCATGCACGTGTCCATAGAAGAAGACATCCACGCCATGCTTGTAGGTGAGAGGCTCCATGGACACCCGCATCTGCTCAAACTCCTTATAGCTGGCATCAGTGGTGTACCTGCGGTGCAGCATGCTATGTTTCTGCAGTCATTCTTCACCGCAACATATCACACAACGCGGCCAAACAACGTATACTGCGATGCAGTGTTCAGTTCCGTGCATACTTTGCACTTGTCAGTCTAATGGGGCAGCCGCATGCACAAGCTGAAGCAGACAGATTCAAACACTTTGCACATGAATTGCTTACAGAGGCAAGGCTGGTAGTGCTGTCCAAATAAAGCTGCAACTTGGGGGGTTGCCCAAGTGTGCACACGCGTACCAGGGGTTGTGGATGTCAACAATGATCCATGGAGTCATGCTGCGGTTGACGCTCATGAGGTCCTGGGCCAGCCACTGCCATTGGGGACTACCAGGGGTGTAGTCCACATACGGGGACAGGTTGATCACGTGAGCGGGGCCCACGTCAGCACTGTGGAAGAAGTACTGGCTGGATCCACTGGAGTTGGAAGGCATCTGTATGGCACAGCATGGTGATGCATAGGCTTATAACAGAAAGGGTTTGGCAGCATTGCAGCATGACGCAGTACTCAATGACTGATCTCGGCCATGACCACACACTACCAGGGTGCTAAGCGTTTGCAAAGGATTGCTGTGAAGCACAGGTCGTACTCAGGCGACCTGCACCACAAGGCTCTTTCATGTGTGCAGCACTGCAGCCCTGTGCTAAGCAACAGAGTGGAATTGACATCCTACCTTCCAGCGAGCTTGCACAGACTTGAAAACAGAGTTGCTGCCGTCACTCTGAGCCTCAATCTCATGGTTGCCTGTGCATGCTAGCATGGGCACCTGTAAATATCAGAATGTGTCTTTGACAAGCATACACAAGTGCAAGACAAGCTCTACATGCATTTCACTTATGTCTGTGCACATGCTGCTGCAGCTGATGGCATGCTGAGGGCAGCAAGTGTTTCCCTCAGGAATGTGCATTATAGTGGCACAGGTCAATCAAGCAAAAGCAGTATAGTGGCACAGGTCAATCAAGCAAAAGCAGTATAGTGGCACAGGTCAATCAAGCAAAAGCAGTNATATTAATGTGACAGACAGCTACAGCGTGTAACATGCAGATCTCAGCAACTGTTGTGTCATGCAGTCTCAGCCTCTGTATCACAAGGCATACTCAGTCAGCACTGACTTAATCAGCACAACCCAGAGCTCAAACATCTACCAGGCAACAGTGCCACGTGTATACTCCACCTTTGCACCTGTTGCAGACCCTGTCCTGCACAAGATCCAGTCCACAGACACTTACAAAGTGCTTCTGGACCAGTTCCAGCCTATTTGATTGCAAGCTGTCATAAGCATAGTCAGTGTGAGGCACCATTAGGGTGATATATTGTATTCGGCTTGAATGAATTCCTTGCAGAGAAACGTTATTGGCCATGCGTGTAGAGTGTCAGAATTAGGACTTTTTAGCGTTAGGTCTCTGTGGAACTAGGGGTATCAGGTAACATCTGTATTTCAATGTCAGCCATGTTTAGGATATGCAGTTGTAGGTGTTGGGTGCAATGCATCACAACTTATAGGATACAGTGTGTACCAATTGTGAGGAGTGTGTCATGTGTGTCAGTACAACTGCAGGTGCAATGTATAGTTCAGGTTATCCGTCCGTGTGCAGTGCAGGTTTGAATTTCTGTGCTACCGAGTTTTCATGTGTCATTTGCCACATTTGTACTCACGTCACAGAGGTTGACCTGTATAGATTACAATGCAATACGCATTAACAAAATGCCAGCGCAAAGGTGTGCTTAACTTTGCACTGCAACTGACAGTTCCAGATGATGTCAACCCACCGTGAGGAGTTGCATTACAAATCCAACTGCTAATATAACACAGGTACCGGAGTCATAGGTACAGTTGCACCTGTAGCACCATCATTGCATGAAAGCCCAAGCCTGACTAATCAAGCATGCATCTCACAGCTGCGCAATTGTCTGTCAGCTGACACACCACGTCTTTGTCGAGTGCAGCTGCAAATTTGAACTGGCACAAACACAATATGTGTGAACAGCCAAGACGGCTTGTCAGAAAATTCACCAAAGCATGTTTGTGACGAAACACCTGCATGCGCAGTTATACCTGGCAATCTACAGTCCGGTTCATGCCATGGCTTCCGTCGAGTCAACTTGATAAAGAGCCAGCTGCAACCCTTTGCTGACTCATCACACCTTGTCCTGCTGATGCTTCTGTCTTTGGCGTGCCATGTAGCCAAATAGTGAATACAGAATTCCTCCCAGAAGACCTAGCCCTATCCCTAGTAGGTTTTTTGCGTTGAATTGCACATCTCCAAACAGAATCATGCCGAGTCCTGTTGTGATGATGTCTTTCATTTGGCCTGCATTTTACTGAATACTAAGCGCATTGTCACATGCTTTTGGTGCCACCAGGCATGCAGACACAAACAAAGTGATGTATCACAAGTGGCTTGTTGCAGAGCGCATGTGGCCTCACATGTACAGCTGTACAGTACAGCAACATTGCAGATTTGCTGCAACATGGTGTCTGCAAGATTGTCGATGGCTACAGGCTAATTGAGAAACTAAACCCTACCTGTGATTGTGGTGGCCAAGGGCGAATTGACGGTTGTACACCTGAATATGCAAAGATTGAGCAGAAAAGCTTGAGAGGCACTCACTCCCAAGAAAGCCTGCGAGGGCACCATTATGCTGTCAATGAATGGAGGAGACACAAGTGCCTCATTATATTGCCATGTCAGCACTGGCATGTACCATACACTCCACATGGTCACATACAGAGGATTGCACTCCAGGCGGTGCTGTATGATCTCATGCTCTTGAAGCCTTGAGCAACATGTAGAGCAAACAATATACACAAAGAAGCCATAGCAGCAGCAGCAGCAGCAGGAGGCAGCAATGCAACTCATTTCTGTATATACAGTATCATGTGTCAAATGCACAATACTATGTATCTCAGCAGCAGGATGCTTACTAGAAACCACGGGTTATGGAGCTTGGGATACTGCTGAACTGTTTGAAGCTCATCGGTTGCAATCAGCATATACGAACCCATGATAGGCAGAGAAAGGACATTGTTGTAATACAAAAGAGAGCTCTCTGAGAGGCCTATATCCAAGCAAGAAATTAGATTGTGAATCATGACTGATTATGTGGGCTTCTTAGTGACGAAGATCCTGTGCTGCATACCAGTGCTATCCTTGAGCAGGCGTATCAGCAACAGATACATAGCCGTACTAACAACACAGATTGCAACCCATATATAGCCTGGCAGACTGTAAGTCAGGTCTGTAGCCCCAGCAACAATAGCTCCAGTCAACATCAATAAAATGGCTGCCTGCACATTGCAGATCTGTTGAACATGCCTAGCAAGCAGCACTACAAGCATGCAGCATGACAGGCATTAACCAGTTTGATAGTGTAGCCTGCCATGTGTTTGCCCATGACCTGGTCAACCGGCATCAATGCGGAAGAATGTGTATGAGATGCAGGGTGCAACGGGGGGAAAAGAGATGTGTAACTCGCACCATGCATGACTTGCTTGGTAGCTTATTGAAAAGAAAATACTCTCCTCCCACTACTGCTAGTGTGGTAGCGCGACGGAACACACTGGATTGCAGAGCAACAGGCTTGCCTTGTTCAGTGTGGTATGTTGCAGCAACAGCAGCTATAAAACTGCTTACCTGAACATGGGGACTGTCAAGTAACGCAGGGCTGTCACTCCAGAAACAACATACAACCACCAAAAAAACACAAGGGGCACTATCTGCAAGACAATCAGCGTTCAGTCTGGGCAGGGTGTCACAACTCAGATGCAGTTGCTTTACCTGTCGCGCCGTTTTAAAGCTAAGTCGGCCGAAGTGAAAGAGACCTACGCCCTTTAAGATTTGCATGTACAGGATCGATACGATGATCTGTAGCGTGGTGACGAAGTTGGGGTATCGGAAGCCGTACAAGGAGAACACGGCCTTGTTGAACAGGGTGATGGATATTGATACTGTCCCATAGCTGAGACAAGCCAAGAGCTTTTGGCTTGTACTGGGAGCTGATTGGCTGTGCAACAGCGTTCCGGTGGCGGACCGTTTCATGGCTGCTTTGGCGGTAAACAAGCATCAATCAGCATCTTGTGCACCAGATCACTCTAACACTGTAGCGTGTGTACGCGAACCAACCGATGTGGCACGTATTGCAAGCTGAAATGCCAAATCCTTTATAGGTGCGCAGCCCACAGGTCCGATTCCGGTTTTCTTGGAGATCTCAAGATGAACGCGCTTACTACCCCCAGCTACCGATGAAGTTGCACACAAGGCGATGTTTGAAATCCCGGTCCAACATGGCTGCAAGTACTGAAGCAAACTGACTGTAAGGGCCAACCTGTAGGGGCGATAACAAGTAGTGAGCAGTATGTATATGGTGATGTAGTCAGGCAATTCCCGATCACTATATCAACAAGCCCTGGGTAGCAAGGTAAACGCTACCAAAGCCGAGACTGAATGAAATGGATGACTGCTGAAGGAAAACTTGGTATACATTGGAGTGTACATACATAGCTGAAAAGCAGGATGACTGAGCATGCATACACACACTTATATCACATGAAGCAACGGAAAGCCTACTATCAAGGCTATGGTGCTGTACACAGTGCCTGAACTGAACTAATTTGAGGGCAAAAAGGCAGCACACGCAGCAGCTGGCTAGTCAATGACCGCATTACCAATGCGTCGCTTCCGTGGAGTGTTTGTGTTGCCCACAATATGCTGTCGCAAATCCATGGCCTCGTACCCTCTATTGGCAAAAAGTCGCCTGACATTGTACACTGACAGCTCTGACATCGCAGAGCATGTAAGGTCTGCTGCCTGCAAATGATATGCCTTGTGCGCTCCTTGCACCGCCACTGCCTGCAGCATGCAACCATGCCACATGATACCAGTGTCTTGCAGCACTGTTGTCACTTTCACCTACGTACATGCTTGCAACCAGCTAGATGAGAAATGCAGCTCAGCATGCCATCTTACATGCTTGCTGAACATGTCGCATAACTGTAATGAGAACCTGCATCAAACCCTGCCTGCCATGCCAAGAACTTAGGCTTGAACGACAGGTGTGTGCTGTTGGTCCCAACAGAACATGCATGCAACACCACATTCAACNTTTGGTGACCTGGCTCGGTGGTCATTTACCGCGCAGTGACGTCGTCACAGGTGGAAGTTGACAGCGACAGAGATGCAGGAAAGATAATCGCTTTCCTGATTTCTCGCGAGTCGCTCAACTACGATCGAAGATCGTTTCATTATCACATGAACCCGCTCATCGTTGGCACACAATGCAACTTTGCACATCACCTCCTGGATAAGAGCGGGAGGCTGAAGCAGCGCCTGCATGACACCTTTGGTGCAGAGACCGATCAGGGCAATATCATGTATATCAGAAATGTAATCCTGAAAAAGGAGTACGGCAAGCAGAAACTAGCCTGCAAAGCTCTGCGCAAGTTCTTGCAAGTGGCTTGCCAAGACCCGGAGAAGCCATATGCATATCAGTGGTGGCTGGCAGGTACCGGTCTCGTGCAGCAGGCCCATCGCAAGGGAAACCCTTGGTTCTACACTGTGCAGCTTACCAACAAGCTTCCCCAATGCTGCAGTCATGCACAGTGAAGCATGCGAAGANATCAAGTGTGCTGAGGCTGTACAGACATGGAAACTGAAGAGGGTTGCTGCCCACACCTTTCATATCATTATGCTTGTTCGTGTGCCACTTCAGTGGCAAAGAGCATGAACACAGACCAGGGTGCCACTCAGTGTCCTTGCTCAATTGCAGTGAACTGCATACCAAATCATGGCTGCCTGTCCTTTGCACAATGGTGTTGCTGTGTCACCGTCANATGAAGAGGCAGCAGTCAGGGCTCTGCAGCGTCCACTTGCTGGGCAGCTGTCAAACAGCAGAAACAAGGCACACGCATGTCTAGTTGTGAAGCAGGCAGCTGCATGAGAGGAGCAACGGTGTGAGCATGAGTTAGTGGCAGAAATGTGCAACAGTGCAGATGCTGAGTGCTTTACCATCCACAGCCTTGGTTGGGCTTGCAATCTAGCACTCAAATGACAGCTGCCATACAGTGCAACACTACGTGACCATTGCTAGATGACAGTTTCTAAAATTTCTGAGCAATGCTTGCCAGCAGCCACACACTGTTTTGNAAGGGCAGTTGCGCTAGTTGTGCATACATATGACCGCTGAGCCTGTCTGAAAGTATGAAGGTTGTGCCCAAGTGTGCGATGTATTTAGCCTGCGTAGAATACCTTGCATTCTCAACACATCTCCTGTCTCATGTTGAGTACTCATGACAAAGGACTCCCTTGCAATGTCCCACTTGTCTTGTCTGAATGTCACTTCTGCTGTGTGCATCACTGCAGCAGCTAGCTTATGTGATTACATCCTGCTGAACATTGGAAGGCTGTACACAAGTTTGGTGCCCAAGGCAGANAGGGGCAAGGGAAGCACAGAGGGAAGCAGCGCGTTGCATGCGCTAACCCCGCGCAGACACTTCGCAGCAATCAAAGTCTTTCCACCGAACCTACGCGTCATTCATTCGCCTTGTGATTTGACGCTGTGTCAAGTACGCGTCTGCACCGTGCTGCACTGGCGACCAACTTGCAGACCCGCAACGTAGTGCATTTTGCATGGTCGAAGCTGCTACGAGCCTGTCGTCTCCTGTCGTCTTGACAGCCGAGCACAAGGCCGACTTGCAGCAGTTGACGAAGCTGGCAGGGCTGGACATCAGGCCTGAAGCTCTGAACTCGATCATAGAACTGCTAGCGCTTGGTGCAAAGCCACACGCACTAGGACCCGTTCTGCAAGCCATCTGCAAGCCATCCCTTAGTGGGAATACAGCTAGACAACCATCGGCAGAGCCAGCAGGAGGCGAATAGCTTATATCAGTGGTTCAGATCAACAGTAGGCATGGCAGCCTCTGCACTTTTTGTGCTGGACTTGAAAGGCCGAATCCTTCTGTCTCGAGACTATCGCGGTGATGTTAACCCAAAGCAAGCAGAGCGCTTCATTACAAAACTGAACGAGCTTGAAGAAGCTGGAAAAGTTACACCTGTCATTTTAGATGAGGGTGTGTCATACATCTATGTACAATACTCCAACCTGTATCTCTTAGCAGTAGCAAAGAACAATATCAATGCTGGGGCAATACTACTGTTCCTACATAAGCTCAAGGAAATATTCACCCACTACTTCCAAGAGCTCGAGGAGGAGTCGCTCAGGGATAACTTTGTCATTGCATATGAGTTGCTTGATGAGGTGAACATGAGTTAGTCAAACATTCTTGCGACAAGTCTGCATGTAACCAAGCTCTGTTATCTGTGAAACTCTTTGCATGTCTTCAGGTCATGGACTTTGGCTACCCTCAATTCACTGAGGCTAAAATTCTTTCAGAATACATCAAGACGGATGCTCACAAGATGGAGGTATCACCCTTACTGCATTGCAGCCTAGTTGTCATTCACTTCAGCTAGGCAGTGTACATCACAAAAGACATGTTCAGCTAACTTGTATATGTTGCAGTATGTTCAAAGACCATGTTGCTGAAATTGTACCACAACAAAATTATGCTTGCCAATAAACCAGGCTTTGTCTGTGCCATATGAGGATTGTCTAGGCTGGTGGCTCATGCAGGTAGCTGTGAAGCCCCCCATGGCGGTCACCAATGCAGTTTCATGGCGCAGTGAAGGCATCAAGTACAAGAAGAACGAGGTGTTTCTTGACGTGGTGGAGAGTGTAAACCTCCTTGTGAACAGCAATGGGACGGTCGTCAGATCTGAAGTTGTGGGGGCGCTTAAGATGCGGACCTTCCTCAGTGGCATGCCTGAATGCAAGCTTGGGCTCAATGACAAGGTACACAGCAGACACAATGCAGGCCTTTGTGACAAGATGCACAGCAGCTGCTATGTACACACCATTGTCACTGTCAGCATCTAGCAACATGACAGTCTGCTGCTGTTTGCATACAAATTAGTAGCAGCTGTGGTGTGCAGCTTGAGATGTGAGTAACCGCATATGTGCCAGCTGCAGCTGCACAAGGTGACAACCAAAGCAGCAGCCATGTGTGGTGTGAGTGTGCTAGTCAGGGTTCACAATCTGATGTAGTACTTGCTGACAAGAAGTGTTGAGGTGCAGGTCTTGTTTGAGGCCCAAGGTCGTGGTGGCAAGAGCAAAGCAGTCGATCTGGAAGACATGAAGTTTCACCAATGTGTCAGGCTGGCAAGATTTGAGAATGACCGCACCATTTCTTTCATTCCACCAGATGGAGCGTTTGATCTCATGTAAGTCATTTAGTACTGCTTTTTTTGTGACGCACAAATTGCACCTCGCTCTTCAAGTGTGCATGGTACAAGAGCCAGAGCTACCAGTCACAGGACAGGTATCCTGGAATACCAACAACATGTGATGCTTTGGACATAGCTTGCACGCGTTGTGCATATGGCAGCGAGCGATAGCACGTATGCGCAGGACGTATCGGCTGAGCCAAAATGTGAAGCCCCTGATCTGGGTAGAGTGCCTTGTAGAGAAGCATAGCAGGAGTCGCACTGAGTACATGGTCAAGGCTCGCAGTCAATTCAAGGAGCGCAGCAGTGCTACAAATGTTGAGATCCTGTTGCCACTGCCCCCAGATGCCATCACGCCAAATGTCAGAACATCACAGGTAAGGTCACCTGATGCCTTGAACCCCCCTTCTGCTCCCCTATCCCNCTGTACCATTGCTAGAAACCACATGCCTTGAAGACTGCTGTTCTTTTGTGAGCTTGTATATCTTACCTCAATGCAAGAAAGCCAAACAAAAAGTTACGTATCCATGCTTGTAGGATTTGTGCTGACAAACGCAGCATGGCATGAATGTGTTAGATCTTGCAGCTGAGACACCAGCAGTCCCTGCTTCTGTATGAACCTGCAGGCTCTTGGCACCGTCCAGATACCAAACGCCACTCNTGCCAGTAGGTTGCTGCTGCTCAGGAGGCGGCTTCCACCACAGAATCTCCACTGCCTTAGTCATCAGGTCACATGTGACTGGGATGGGCTCGCTGGCAGGGATGTTAAGCCTACCGCCAACCACTACCATGCAGTCCTGCATGCAGTATGAAGGTNGGTTGGCTGGCTGACTTGAGTGCTGCAGCCTCGGTGCTGGTGTGCGTGCAACGTTTGGTGTTGGTGTTGGAGCCTTCTGGCTGGCTTTCATGTTTGCTGCAAAGTGATGTCAGGGTTGGACAGGTGCCAGTGGCTTTCTGGGTTTGGCAAGGGGTGGGTGGTGTGGTGACGTGTGCAGCAGCTTTTTGAAGATTGTATCGACTGAGTTGCAACAGCATCCTGGGTGACCTGGAGTCAAATTGGCGAGCACAATGTGCACGCAGTCTGTAACAAATGTTCTTAACATATACTTCCAGCTTGGGCATACAAAGTGAATGGGACAATGAGGTGGTCAAGAGATATGCCTTCTCACAACGCCTGTTGTACAGTCACCATGAAGCTTTGTAGACAGTAAGGCTATTGAGCATACTGTGTGTCACATGCTTGACTTGCCTGTGAACGCCCAGCCATATGTTTGCCTTTGCCACTCTGCCCAGTCATGTAGAGTCTGCCTGAAACACTGGAAGCAAAGGCCTATGTTGGGAAACCCCTTGCACCTGTGCACTGACTGCCTGTACAACTATGTNCAGCTGCACTGATCACCGTCGGCTCTGTAGCATAGTCTGCAAAACAGAACGGGTTTCTGCAGCATTAGCGACAANGAGCGGTTCTGGAGCCACTTTTCTGGGAAGCGAGCAATGCCACACGGCTGTCTACCGTCAGCTTGCATAAGGACACAATGTGACACAGCGTCATAGGACACAATGTCATAGGCATATCTGCAGACTGCTGAAACAGTATGTTGTNTCGTCGTGTTTTGATGACAGCAAACACCACATTACAACAGTTTGTTTACCGACTTTCTGATGTCTCAAAACAGTATACAAGTCACTATCNAGTGGCAACGGTACCTTTGGCCCAGGAGATGATCATGATGGTCCCCAAGATGGACCTTGGGGTTCCCAAGCTGGCCCTGGGGGTCACCATGACGGTCCAGGGGGCCCACATCGCGATCCTCATGATGGTCCAGGTCAGCAACCTTGCCTTGACTGTCACAGGATTGCACAAGCTCACTGAGTCATGATCAGTTGGCACCTAATGTGCACTGTGACAGTGCAATACTTCACNGATCACATTCAGAGGACCGTCAGGTTTCGGCCCGTCCTTAAGCGAAACAGCCAAGTTCCGTCAGCAAGCGAAGTAGAAGATCAGTAAAACAAAACCGATAGGTCCAGAAGAGAAAGCTGCAGCCCTATGTACATGTCAGCGCTGTGAAGCTGTTACTTCCGGAACGAAAGCTTGTGACGTTGTACGCTTGACAAGGCNTTACTGGCATTGAAAAGGCACATCAGCTGCTCTGATGAGTTGTGTGCATACATGTACAGTGCAGGCATATGCATGCAAGGGCTCTTGCTGCATCTGGCCGTGCATGTGACCAAGGCGTCTGTCAGCATTCCAAACTTCAGTGCATGAGGCAGACAATCATGAGAGCAGTGNGCGCGCAGAGTTGCGCAGGGTGCAGTGAACCTGGGCAAGCTTGGTTCGCACTGCCAGTCTAGGAGGTATGTATAGGCGTGTCCGGTAGCATGCGATACGCGAGGTATGTGTCGCCGCAACGCCTGGACGTGAGCTATACTAGTTTTTCGTCATTGCTAACTGCGTTGCATGAAATGCTCTAAGCGCTAAGCAGAAATGTCCGTAGCCAGATCAGGGTTGAGACAGCGGCGGGGCCTGCTGNCCTGTTGAGCAGTTGGGTGAGCCCAGCAGTGAACCCCCGCCTGTGATTGATTTCAGCAATGAAGGTGGACACCAGATCTGCCTTGCCCTGGGCCTCAGGCGTGCCTGCATCAACCACATGCAATGCGGCGCATATGTAGTAGTCCTGGATGTGTCCGCATCAGTGAAGTTGTGATCAGGCTAGGCGGTTGGTGCTGGACACAGCATGCACTGGTGATCATGCATGCATGTAGATTTGCGCAGGCGTGAAAATGACACAGCTGATATGGATGCATGCATGGCAGAAGATGACCAAAAAAGCAGTGTATCTTTTGGAACATGTCACAGGAGCACAACCCTTGCAACTCAAGTTGTTGCTCAGACGGTGGAGGCCTGCTGTGCATGTGCCAGTCCACTCGGGGTCTACTGCAGGACATGGGTGTAAGCGCACCTGGGACATCAAGTGCTGCCTTGACTGGAAAAGGAGTCAGATAAAAGCGGTTCTGTATCTCATCTTCAGCATAACTGGCAATGATCACCTACGCATGATTGACATGATTGACATGATTGGGCATGCAGTCACCACCTGGCTTATGGTCAAGACTGGTTTTGACATGCTTTGCATTCCACGTTTGAAATGCTGGACGCACCGAAAAGAAGAGTACTCCTAGGAACCTGGTGCTTTCGAGCTCGAGGTGCTTCAACAGCATGACCAACCATATGGCCAGGACAACGCTCAGCAGATACCACACCAGCCTCCTGCCAGTACGACTGTGGCAGACAACGCTTGACTTGCAGCAAGTTTGTTATACACAACAGAAACTGTCAAGTTGCACAGATCACTTGGCTTTGCTCCGCATTGTCACACTGGTGCGCAGAGTCCCACCTGAAATGTAGCGGTGTCTNAGCCGTTACCGCCAAATACAGGTAAGAGTACTGAGACTTCAAATGACCTTCAACAAGCGGTTGGCAGCGCACAAGATGGCAGCTTACAGGGTGGCGCAACAGGCAGTGATGATGCTGTTCAGCAGACCAATGCAGTGCTGCCACGGCCGCGAAAGACGACAAAAGGAACAAATGCTGCTGGCAACACCAAAGAGAGAAGAACAAGCCAGAAGGACAGCAGTGCCAAAGAGAAGGTCAAGTCCAGCAAGAGGATATCTGATTTGAGCATGGATCAGGAGTACAATGCAGAAATGCTAGACAGGTTTGGATCTGTAGACAGCAAGCCCACTAGGGACCTTAAGTTGGATCCTGTGTTGCAGCTCGTAAGGTGGCGCGAGTCCGTCTTTGGCAGCAGGGATATTTTGTCTGAGAGCAGAGACTCTGTGTCTGAGAGTCTTGATCAAACTGATGAGTGACATTCGACTTGATGAATGGANCGTGAGCATGCCTCACCTACGACAACATGAGCGCCTGCGTACAAAGTGCCTAAAATAACATGGCGTGTTGTCAATTCAATTGTTCTCACGTCTGCTTAGGTCCTAGCATCGCAGAGCTGTTGGCGTGGGCCAACGATGCAGGCATTAACACCAGTCCCTTGGCAGCTGATGACAGCCTGGGCGTCAGAGGCGTGATNACAGGGGAGACTGGTTCCTACCGGTATATGGCCCCTGAGGTGTTCCGGCATGAGCCATACAACTTCAAAGTGGATGTGTACTCCTTCAGCATGATAGCGTATCAGCTGTTTGAGCACATGCCACCATTTGCGGGCATGGACCCTGTGGCAGCAGCCAAGGCAGCCGCCCTCAAAGACNACACATTGCGTGCACAGGGCTTGCAGTCACGACCAGTATAGCTGGATTGTGCAGAACCCTGACTGTGTTCTAAGGCGAGGGCCTTCGTCACTGTTGCAAGGTGATTATGCAAGCAGCAAAGTAGCTGAAAACACACCAAAGACCACAAGGCCTAATGCACACGGCATCGACAGAGCAATACCGCTGGTGACAGGACATATGCAGCAAGCCAATCATGGACTGGAGCGCAGCCTGTGGGGCATGCCACACCAAGAGGGGGAATTGCAAGTGTGACAGGACGCACCTTCATGGGCTTCTGGAGCCGGCAGTAAGTTGGATCCCTCTGCCTGAACTTTCTTGGCCTCTGACAGCTCATGGCGCACATGCTCCAGCTGAGCTTGTTGCTCTCATCAGAACCTGGCGTCGCCCTACAGGGTTTCAGCGTTTTCTAGGGCACCGAGCGAGTAGAGGAGGATCGTCCAAGCCCTCACCCTTGGCACAGCACAGTCCTCAGTTAAATCACCNAGCCTTATCAGGTGCTCATGGCTGGTCTGGCACAATGCAGCAACAGCAAAGTGCATTGTAGAGTGCTGTACTTGCATCAACTGCAGCGCTGTTCCCGGTAGCCCTGGAGACTTGGCACATGTACAGGAAGGGCCAGTGCGCTGCAAGCTTCCTGAGCTTGTATCAAACATCTCAGAAGTCAAATGGCTTCATGAGCACACCCCTGCCAACCTCGACTGATGGTTGAGCAAGCTGATGTGCTCAAGCAGCTTGGGTGGTAGCTGCTTAGCCTAATGATCAACTTGAAAATCAATGTACTGTATTGGACCAGCAGTGCCCATTTATTGCTGCTGGGCTGGGTGTGTGAAGCTTGATGCTGTTTAGATTGCTGGTCCTAAGCCATCAGTCATGGCTTGCAGGTGCTCAGAAGCATGGTAGAGCGAGCGTGGCACAAAGATCCAGACAAGCGACCAGGGTTCCAGGAGATTGTTCAGATTCTTGATGACCAGATGAAGCTCATCCTACGCACAGGGCAGGACAGGCAATTGACTGGCGGGACTCCTCAAGGCAAATGCTGTAACATCCAGTAACATGGCTGTCTAGGTGGCTGCTGATGTGCATGCAACATCAGCCACCAGTCATTGTAGTGTTTCAGTGTGCAGGAATGACTTGTCTGGCAGGAGTGTGTATATCATCTGACAAAAGGGTACATGAGTTCTGGTGCTTATGACAAAATCGCTGATTCACCCCACTTTGCGATTGGGCCCAGCCAGCCGTTTGAGTTGGTGTATGCCCAAGATGTGCTGTGCTGCTGAGTTGAGGCACNCATGGTGTTGGGCGAAGCTGTTGCGGGAAGCCATGTAGCTCGGGAGCCTTCATGCAGATACTTGTCATAGGGAACCAGGTCATCACCTGCACCAACAGGTTTGTNCTCACTGTTCTCTTTGGGCTGCTGAATAGCCTGGAGGTTTGTCTAGCTTTGAGTCTGTTGCTCTTGTAGCGTGGAATACTGTCATAATGCATCTACATGTATGTTGACAATCTATCAGTGGGTTGCTGCGAGAACACATAGCTTCACACACGATGTGACACTTTCGCTGCATTTCAGGGGGTTTCGGTTTGTGTTTTGTGTTTTACAAAAAGGTCAAGCTAGAAAATTCGGTGCCACCGTTGTAGATGTGTAAATTTGCATGTGAACGCGCATTATAAATTCACTTTTGCAAAATGACATGCGACTGTCGACTGACTGTAAAGTGGACACACCCGGAGTCTCAAAACTTCGCATCTGCCAGAATACTGTGCCAAAACACGTGGAATCTTCTAATGGTACACACAACTGTCAGTCAACATGGCTGAGCTATATCACAAACAGAGCAGGTGAAGAAGTCCTGAGCTAATTATAAGCTTATGAGCGACCCAGTCCTGAGCTAAGCGACCTGGAACAATTCAGGGGTGGGAAGGCACTGACATGACATGGACAGCAACAGACTGCCTGTNAGCAACCAGCACAATCGTACGTGCTATCAAGTTTTACCGCCCAAGCGTAACGGCAATCATAACAGTGTCCCGCTGAGTGGAAGCACGACAAGGAAACAGATCCAATTCAGAACCCCGCGTCGCAACCATTGCGGCTGTGTGCATGGTCCCGACCTTTCTGACAGCAGAGGTAGCACAGGCAGCGGAAACCGGACAAGTTGCACGGATCAATAAGTGGTTAAACGAAGGCGGGCCAGTCAATGCTCGCGATGTATTCCAATGTAGCCTGCTGCATTTGGCAGCAGGCGCTGGGCAGATGGCGGTCGTGCGTGAGCTCATCAGACGAGGGGCAGACCTTGATGTAAGCCGTGCAGCTTGATGATTACTGTGTTTCTGCCAGTCACAATGCATTTGACATGTCCAGGATCGGATGTCTGATGGCACGTCTGCCATGGGGAAGACAGCCCTGCACGTAGCTTGTGAAGAGGTACAGCTTGTAACGCATATACATCTCGTGTATACTCGAACAGGCTATTTGACACACTGTACATACAGGGCCAAGTTGAGATCATTGAGCTCCTGGTTGCAGCAGGCGCAAATACAACACTGAGACTCACCGCACCCACTCTTTCACAACAACAGGTACAATGAGCTTGTACTTGTGCACCAAGAGACTTACTGTTGTACACCCATCTCTGTCTATCAAGCAGCTTACATGGATGGTCATGGCAATGGATAGTGTTTGCTGTTGGCATGCTTGCAGATGCATCTAGCTAGGAGAACCAGGAGTGGCTGTGGGCAAGCACAGCGTTGTTGCAAGAGCGCTTTTTCAGGCACTTCCAAAACCAGCAGAGATTTATGCAAAACAAGTGCTGTAAGGTTGGTGACGCTGCCTAAACCGCTGTCAAAACCTGATACAATCGCTTGCTTGGCTGTAATGATATGTGAAGATTTTGCACCATATCTATCTGCAGTGGTCTTGTGCTGCACAGGCTTGCACTGGAGCGGCCTNGTGAGCCACAAGCTGGAGTTTGGTCACACGTGTACATGCAGCGAGCACATGACAAAGTGCAAATGACACCCATGTACAACCAGCACTTTGCAAAGAGGTCCCCCCCAGTGTCCAAGTAGCAAGCACAGGGCAGTCTGTCAACTGTGCTTATCTGCAGTGATCCAGTATTAGTACACGCTGAGCTTGACGCGCTGTGCAACACTAAGCTGTTGTGCTTGCCGCTGCCATTAGACTCATCACCTACATTTTGCATTCACAGGACATGACCTTCAACTGAAGCACCGTCATATGCAATTGTGTGACGTTGAGGCATTGAGGCTAACCCAGCTGTAACAATCTGACACAACCCATGGCCAGAGTAATGCAAGAATTGCATATCTGGCCGTGTCTATGCCCAGTGTATGTGAGTGATCCTGCTGTGTGTTGCTGCAGTTATTGCAATGCTGCTTCCATTCTTCAATGACATTTTGGGATTTCTAGGGGCCTTGGGATTCTGGCCTTTGACAGTATTCCTCCCCATTCAGATGCATTTTGTCCAGGCCAACGTCAAGAGATTCTCCCTCAGGTGGACTGTGCTGACTTGACCATCGTTCAAGACGAAGTGCAGGTGAAGAAGAAGAAAAGATGCAATGAAATGATACTCTTCTTCTTCACCTGCAATTTGTCTTGAATGATGGTCAGGCAAGCACAGTCCACCTAACGCTGACATCAATAACAACATCACCTGTTACTGACCGTTTGACAAGGCTGGCATATTTGCGTGTGCAAGTGTGTGCAGCGGCACCAAGTGAGCAAGCAGCATTGCATACAAAGAATGCTTGAAATGACATATCAGTGTCAAGTTGTATGTCAGTTGCACCAGTAAGTGAGCAGGCATTGGAAACAAGGCAGGGTGTCATCAGAGGTGCCAGCAAATACCTGTGCAGCATGAGAGTGGTAGCCAAGGATGTCCCACTCCCAGGCTCTGCTGCCATACAGGTTTGATGCCAGCGGACTCATTGCAATTGCATAAGTGAAGGCCTTGATGACCATCACAGATGCAAGCATTCCAGGCCTGCGCTTGTAGGACCAGGCTATGGCATCAAACAGGCTGCACAGCAGCATGCGGTCCTTGACCCCAGTCAGAATGCCCTCTTGGGCATACCTCAGCTGATCCTCCCAGTCTGGAGAGGTCCTGTGCCTCTGCACAGCACCACACTCGTGCTCATACCAGGGACGGCAAAGCGAGTTTGCAACATCTACATGTGCACTTGTACTAGTGATGATGCACATGAACTGCCTACCCATCCTTTGATGATGCACCATGTGCTGCCAGCAATTGCTGTTGAAGCTGACAAGAAGCTGTGACTATCATGCTACAACAGGAGCATGATCCTCACAGCATGACATGTGCACGTCGCAACTTGNCAGCAGTGAGAACAGCTCAGGACGGCAAAATCCAACAGCAACCAAGACTTGCTCTTGAAGGAGCGTTGACCAGCATGTGTTGACAGCAATGCTTGCGACAGTGAAGCGGTCAGACGTGCTGCTTGACAGTGGCTCAGACAGACACAGCAGCGGACACCGCCCATATCATGCTTGGTGGAGTGTTGTTGGCCACAAGAAGGTAAGGGATTCAGGGTGGGGTTCAAGGACATGTTTTCAACTGCCCATGCACTCATCACAACACTCATGCATGTTAGTGCATACCNTTCCTGTTTCACTTACTGGTACCTGCAGAGCTGAACAGTGCAGCTGCTTTCTATATGTTGTTGCAGCATACTCCATTGAAGACTTCTTACTTGGGTGCAATGGCTGCACATTGTGCCATGCACTTTGTACAAGATGGGCACGATGCTACAGTTAACTGTGTCTGCTGCATTTCCTCCTGACTTGATTTTGGGTTGGCTGCAGGGACTTGACTGATGCAGAAAGGCAGATGTATATTGACCTGCGGCCCTTCATGCAGCGGACTCCCTTCATGGTGCATGCCAATGCCAGCCTGTCCAGGGCCTACCGCCTGTTTAGGACCATGGGCCTGCACCACATGGTGGTCATTCCACCCAAGCCCATGGTCATGGGAGTCATCACACGCAAGGCAAGACAAGACTCCAACCTGAGTGTTTTATTATTCCTATAATCAAGCTGTCTATATGTATGCTGTCATGTGCACATCGTTAACCTGGTGATTTGAACTTCCACGCTCCGATCCTGCTGTCTTGCACACTGTGGTATGCTATGCTCAGGCTTCCACTTGGTTCTTTTTTATTACAAGCAGCTCTAACATCTGCTGATTGCTATTGCTGAGCATAGCCTTATGCCCCAATTAGCACTAACAGCAGCTGTCATGCTCTGGTGAGTGCATACCTGTGTCATGTTGCTCACACCAGCACTATGTACCCACAGGATGTAACTGAGGAGTATTCATGCCTGCAGCAAGTAGTACTGGTTTGTGCACACCATTGAAATGGTTTCCACCAAAGGAGACACAGATCCTCAAGTGTGGATGCTGCAGGTGCATTGACTGGGAAAGCTATACACGCCACTATGTGGCCGCAAAGATATGGCAATGTATCTCTCTCTGGCTGCGCTCATACATGTCATGAGCGTCAAAAAGCAGTGCTAGCTGCAGGTCTCTAACAGTGTCCCCTGAGCAATACTAATCAACGCCGCATACAGCAGATATGTGCAGACACAAGACTATAATAGCTCCTGGTCTCACACTGAAGACTCCCAATGGACAAAGTTAGTGTAACAGGGCAGCAACACAAACTTCAGCAACAGTTCTGGTCAAGAGCCCTATTGACACCAACAAGCATGCGCTTGGGATCATTGCAAACTGGCGTAAGAGAAGACTGCACGTCCTGTACCGTCAGTACGACCTGATGTGATGCACGTCCTGTGACACCAGTACGACCTGATGCTCCCTTGTGTTGTGTGAACAATTCCAGTTGGGGCTGGCTAGGGTATCATTACGGATAGATGTGTGTACAAAGGTTTCAAGCGGCTCACCAAGCTTCAAGACAGCAAGGCACAGCAGTCCCAATGATCCATCTCAAGCTGTGTTTACGGTGGCAAGTGACAGGGCAAAGCTGTTGACTGGCAACGTGGGCACAGCTTGTGCACCCTTGCCTTGTGTGCTTGCATGCTTGTCCCACCAGCAGATGCTATGTGAAGCTTGTTGACACAGCTCAACCTTGAGCANGCGCATGTACATAGATTGCAGTGAGTGTGCAAGAACAGCCACAGGTCCACATCATCAGGCAGCATCAAAGGCAACCATGTCAAACTTAGCTCTGGCTATGTCGAAGCAGAAGCCCAACAAGATCTGGGGTGCAATCCACAGCAGCCCTCGTTACAGATCGTGCATGTTGCATACACTCAAGACAGATGAGGTGTGCAGCATACGCTGATGTAGGTGCGCATGCCATTCTGGAGCTGCAGCTGGCGAGCAACAATGGTGGCCAAGGCGGCGCCAATGACTGCCACCCAGGAGCGGAAAGGTGTCATCCTTGCAAGCTGCACACCTGGAAGAAGGACAGCAAAACTCTCATGGCAAGTCGGTTTATGGGAGGTGCAAAGGCAACAACATTTTGCCTTGGACTCCAGACTGTGAGTCTGGAGTCACAGTCTTTGTATACGCTTATGCCACTGTCTTAGTGCGGCGGTGGGCTGCAAGACCCAGCAAGGACTGCCTGTGCTGCCAGGTTGTTCAGCCGCTGCGCCTGCACAGGTTTCTGGCATGCTGCTGTGGGCTCAGCAGTATGTCAGACCAGTCATGCTAAACACACAGCCAACTCAACATGCCATGAGTCCATATTCTTTCAAAGGTTGCAAGACCACCACTGCACCACTGCAAATGCACAGTGACAGTCACAAGACACGTGTACGGCTGGGAATAAAGNCCAAAGGCAAGAATGTCTGCCATGACAGTATGATGCATCAGGTACCGAATAATCTTTTCAGCATTGCCTGCATTTCCAGCGCCTTTCTTGGTGCATGTTTGGATCAGAAACATAACGCTAGCTATGAACGACACGATAACCAACAATGTATGGCATATGTGTACATGCAGGATGTGCACAGTGCGCTCTTCCACACCAAGCATGGGCACCTTATGCAACATTAGATGCTGGTTCACGTCAAAGCCAAGGTAAGCACTGTGAGTAGTGATAAGGCTGACTCAGCAGTGTATGGCAAGACAGCTGATGTACAGTAGCTGCAACCCACACTCTACCCCAGCTTTGCATAGCTGCAACAACAATCACCATTGTGCTTTCAGATGCGGTCAGACATATGCAAAAGTCAACGCACCTTCCAGCCGAGGTACCAGCGGGTGACCTCATCAAAGTTGGGGCTGTTGGCCAGCCAGTGCTGTAACACGCGCTGCCAGGCAGGGAAGAAGCGGAACTCCAGTAGGTTGACCATGTGGTGCTGGGGCAGCACAGGCTGCCAAGCTGTAACCCAGTGGAAGGGGGCCAAGTCCTGCTGCAGGGGATTGATCTCCAGCACATCTTGCAGAGCCCAGGCCAGCTTAGGTACAATGCTGCGCATTACTAAAGCATCCCAGTCCTTGGCATCAAACACCTGCAGTGAATGTTGAGTGTGTGAGCGTGTTGGTGTCAGGGATAGGAAGCTTGAATTGAGACCGGAAGCATCTGGAGCCAATCTTGGGAGCGTGAAATCAATGCATGTGTAAAGTGAATCATGGGCAGGCTGCAGACTGGATTAAGGCATGCACAATTCTGTCCCTTGTACCTGGCACGAGCATCCTGCATTGTAGGGTGAGCACCAATGGTGCTGGATCAGCACCCATGCGTGATGAATGCTAGGCAGGCTGGCCTGAGGTGCTGAGCACTACATGCCATCGTATCACGAGCAGCAAATGCAAGTGCAGCCTGCCACCAAATGCCTATAACCAACAATACTACAGCCATTGGTTTTGCCTGATGTGCAGGCTGTAGAGCTTTCCAGGGCATATCTGCAAGTCGCCCTGAAGACATCAGACAGCTGTGCCTCTCACAGCGAGCTGCTGCCCGAAAGACGCATACTTGACACATGCAGCCTGATACTAGTGCAAGCTGTGCTGAATGCTGATCCTCCAGGGTGCTAGCTGAGCAGCATTGCAACAAACAAGCAAGCTTTGCTGTGTTTGCAAGCTTGCAGTGAAGGAAAAGCCACGACCCATTAGACAGTGTGAGTGCTGTGAAAACTCAGCATTCTCCTGTTGTTGAGATGCTAGGAAGGCCAAACAATTACTTCTATACCAAAATCTCTGGCACTCTGTGAGGGCAGAGTCAGTCTGTGGTTGTCGACTTGGCTGTCATGTGAGCACGCAGCAGCAGATGATTTTAGCACATACTCTTGTTGTATTGATGCTCAGCAATCATTGCACAGTCACGCCAGATGAAAAACTTGCTACAAGCAAGTCCAGCATTTGTTTTGGACAGGCATGATGCTCATGCATGTAGTCCAATGCCTGGGTGACTGGCAATGCTCAATACAACACAAACACATGATGCAAACCATGTCAGAAGGAGGCTGACCGTATGCCAGGGACTGAGCAGAGCCAGTGCAGACTGGTCGGAGGGGTGCCACTGCTGCAGCGCTGTGGACAGCTTGAAGCGAATTGAGGGGTACAGATCCTCCATACAGGACCCCAGGTAGGGCAGCCAGGGGTGCAGCCAAGCATGCAATGCCACAGTCTCACTGCGGGGCTCCCAGCTCTCCACTGCTCTAGCCAACTGCAAGTGCAAACAATGTTGCAGAAGCTGAGCATGAGGCTAAGAAAGTACTGTGCATGTCATTAAACCATGCTCGGATGCAGATGATGCTACACGCTGTACTGATACGTGAAACCAGAGCCTGCTGGACATTGATTGAATGCCTTGCAGCTGACTGACATGGTCTGTTTAGGTCACATGTACATGTTTCTGTGTGTTGGAGAAACAGAGAGAGGGTGCCACCACCAGCAGTTGTAGCTGCATCCATCGTAAACACAGGCTGAACGCTCAGAGGTCAGGTGTTCTGCATACATGCTGTGCATATAGCACATATTGCTGCATTGAGTCTCTGACCATGCTACAAGTTTACAAGTATGGCATTTTGCAGGCAGCCAAAGGTGTGCACACAACTGCTGTCATTACACAATCTGAAGTGCATCACAGATTTGAGCTGTTGACCATCAGGATGTTGATCAGCTGCTTGATGTCATGACACCTATGACTACGTATCAAATGTCCAGCAGATTGTTTCATATGCACAGCAGTGCCCATGCACTTCAACAATATGCTCCAGCAACTCTGGCAAGCAAACACCATACCAGGGGTGTCCTATGTGTGGCGTCCTGTTCTGTGTAGTCAAGCTAGTCAATATGCATCAGGCGCACCTTGGGGTACACCAGGCTCTCCAGAATGTGCTGTTGCAGCGCACCTGGCAAAAGAGATCCCCACAGCTCAATGAAGTGCAGCAGGGGTTCCGGGTTGCGAGGCTCCCAGTCATTTGTCACTGCCCTGTTTAGCTTTGGCAGCACCACAACAGAGCACAGCTGGACATAGGGATCGCTGCTCGCGCCCCCGGCTGACTGGAACACAGCATTGCGCTTCTGCATGTCAGACTCCAACAGTTCCCGCCAGCGGAAAAACTCTGCTGTGCCGAGGCTAGGGTCTGTCAGAGGGTTCCATGCGGCAAACAGCTGCATGAGGCGAGGTAGGACTTGGGCTAGAGCGGCTGCTGCTAGATTGTACATGTAGTACTCCTCTCTATGCTTTGACTTCAGCCTGGTGTAGACTGATNTCAAGGACGACGATGCCGGGCTGTCGAAGCATATTGCCTTCATTTGTAATTGCAAGCAGATGGCTAGCAGAGTTACAACCATCACTAGCCGCAGTGCAAACAAAATGACATGCGCAGGCAACACTGAGCTGCGTAAAAAGCAGCTTGAGAGAATGTACCAGAGAATCATTGTGTTGAAAGTTGCTTGTGCTGCACAGTTTATCCAGCACACTCTGCCATACTTACCAGCATGGTCCTGTGCACGACCATGAGCAGAATCGCCAGGGTTTGATGAAGCGCAGTGCTGAGTTCTCCGAAAAACTTGCAACAGCCGCGCAGAACAGCTGACAGCAAGTCATCATAACCATATAGGAAAACGCTGAAAACGCCCCCTGATACAGGGCATTTTAAGGTCAGAACCGTCGTGTGTAAGTACGTGATCTTGCTTTCGAAGTGCATAATGCGTTGCCATAAAAAACGCCTTGTCAGCGCTACAGCAGCTTGAAACACACCTGCACTTTCGTCTGAGCACGTCCCCTGACCGCTACACGGGGCTCGGGTGTTGTACGACTGCAATCGGCCTGCTGCAACAGCACAGATTAGCAGCCATTTTGACATGACATGTGAATAGAGATGACAGTGCCTTGCTCAAGCTTTGGCATCTCATGCCAGCATAAGTTGAGCTCTGCTGAGTGGTGGACTGCATCAAAGCCAGAACACAAACCTGCAGCTGCAGCTTGAAGGCGTTGCCACTGACATGGTCCTCCAAGAATGCCAGTGACTGCAAGTCCCAGTCCTCAAAGCTGCCTCTAGGAATGAAGTTATTTGCCATGAGCTCATTCAGGAGGTCCACTGCATCATCCCCCAGGCACCTGTCCCGCCCCAGCTGGCTCTGGAACTTGAGGCCATATGGAATCAGGCCAAGCCGCTTCATGTAGCATACATACTTTTCATGCTTGCAATGAACGTAGGGGCAGCCTTGGTCTTTGCAACCGCCATCAGAACGAAAGTAGGAGGGGCAGGGTCTATCAAATTCTTCAACCCCGTGCGGGGGACGCTGTGGGTGTGAATGTGACTGTTGCTGCTGCGAGGAGGCTCTGCCAGAGGAGGGAAAACTGTTCTGGGCTTGCAGAGGGGGGTAGGAGGGGGTGTGATTGCCAGATGGGGGTGCAGTATGGGGGCGGGCAGAGCTAATGGGTGCCAAAGGGCGACAGTGTGGAACTTCCTCCTCGATCACTTGATGGATATACCTTCTGATTGTGCCAATAGCTGTAAACACTTGACCGCTGAGTGCGTGCGGCGGATGGTTCTGCTGATGACTGTGTGCTTTGATGCTGCTTCCGACAGCATAGCAAATCACAACACTGTGCAAGTCTGCTGGAATGGATGTGAGGGCACCACATTTGACAAGCTCCTCGCTGATGATGCCCGCGCCACAGGCGTCCTTCAACAGCTTCAAAGCATGACCTTCAGTCTGATCAGCTGGCTGGACCCACTTGAAATTGCGGTTATAGGCCTCATGCTTGTTTGTCTTACAGATGCTTGTCAGGAATGCTGACGCATTTCCATAATTGACCCGCTCAGAAAAGGTTGACAGGATGCGCATCTGCCACAGCGGAGACTGCTTGTACAGGAAGTCCAGGCTGAGGTCATCGAGGCTGTCGGGCAGCAAGTTTCCAAGCCTGACTAGGCCGTGCAAGGCAGCCTCAGCAAGCTCCTTTGGAGGCAAGAGCACCCGCTGCTTGGGCCTTATGAGCTGCTCGGCTTCTTCCTGACTGGACTGCTTTGGGGGTACCTTTGTGTTCACTTGCAGGCCGTTCACAAACGTGGACACCTTTGCGACTGGAGCTGTCTTTGAGTCTTTGGAGAAGGAACCTGGGACAGGAATTGGCGAATGTTTCCGCTTGCCTGGACGGTCTTGCTGGTTTTCCTGGTCAGCTGATGCACTCACACTGCCCACTACTCTGCTAGCCTGTGCTGCGCTGCCAGTGAGCTGTACACCCTTGTCTGCACCTGCATGGCCTGCTGGTGATGTAAATGGTTTNTGGCAACAACGGTTGCAGTCAAGTCAATCTGAGGAGCTGACACAGTTGCGGTTAACTGGTATCAGCCATTGCAGTTCACCTCAGCAAGCCAGACTGCACGCAATGTAGCTGTAGCAATACAGCTACAACTACAGCGTGTGTCGTCTGGCTTGTTGAGGCAACGGCTTGCTGTGTGTCTGCAGCAATCTCATCTGCGGCAGCACTCTTGGCACTGTGGTTGTGTGTAGTGGGCAAGCTCTTTGTCTGGTTGCTACAAGTCTGGCCTCACAACAATCAGACAGACAGCTTGCCCACCACACACAGCCACAATGGAAAGACCCCTGAGGACCCCTGAGGGTCAACACCAGGGCTAGGGGCTGGGGCTAGGGCTNACGTGCAAAGAAAGTTCCAAAGACCAGTAGCAAACAGGATGAGCACCAAGATAGCTTGTATATTGCCTACAAAGATCCCTCAGAAGACTGCATAGGACCGGAAGGTGATTGCAAGTGTGCCGGATGAACTTGACACATTGGATGGCGTTTGTTGAGCATGAGCCTGAACAAGAGTGCATCATGGCTTTACAGGTGTGGAGAAGCTGTGCAAAGACTTGCAAGTGGACCCTGCTGACCGCAAGGTTGGCTCGTTGCTCATTCAATGCACATGACCTGCTTCTACTCACCACTGTAGCTTTGCAGGTGCTCTTGCTTGCATGGAAAATGGGGGCACAGCGCATGGGGTTTTTCTCCAGATCAGAGTTTCAGCAAGGTGCGCAGGTGTCATGCAACGCTGCATGCACTGTGANTGCACAGAACTTGGTTCCCCCATCACTCCTCCAACACACCTGCAGAATTTCCAGATAGCAACACATGTGCACGTCTACATATCAGAACTTGTACTGGAAGAAACCCAAAAGCTTTGCAGGAAGATATTGCATGCAATGCTTGAGGGCTAAATAACATGACATACAGCACGTCTGTACACATGCCACAGCAGTGCTTTCATGTCACATCACAAACAAGCGCACACAGCTGCAGTTTCAAGGTGAGATGTTCACCAAGTGAGGACGAGGCGGCAGCCACAATTTCCCTCTTGAGGCCTGTGTACTGTTGCAGGTTCTTGCAGTCATCACTGTTGATGGTGCTGGCCACAATGGAGCGCAGCACATGGTGCACCTCGCCAACAGCGGTATCTGCAGGCCCCTTGAACAGCACCAGGCACTCTTGCAGCAAGCGCCTGTACCCCATTTCAGGGGCAATCAAGTGAGGCTGGTAGCCATCTGCCTCCTCCACTATCCTCTTCACATTTGAAGGCTCCAAGATCTGCCGACCAGACGCTCCCAGTCAGTGAGGACTGTCACATGTCAGCAAGGCTTTCAGCACCAAAAATCATGCAGCTCCTCTGTCGTTCAACACAGCAGTGTTACCTTGAGGCACCTTGAAGCCTGCAAGAGCCTGCTGTGTGGCTGTANAGTTGCTTGAGGTCGAGAATGACAAGGCAAAGCAGGCAAGTGTTGTGTGCTGATGAGTTTGGTCTGCCAGTCAACCACTCAGCTGAGTCACCAGGCCGTGCACACCTGTTGTTTGATTTGCATGCATTGACAACACTTTTGTAACATGACCCAGATACCCAGATGATATTTGCATATATGAGCTTGGAATAAGCATCTCTTGTTTGTGTTGCTGCTATCTCTGTAGTGCCTACAGTTATTATATGTACGTCTATGACATGATTGCATACACTGGCAACTCTGTACCAGCAGCGTAGCATCACTTTAAAAGTCAACACCGTCTATAAGTCTCCATCAGTTTTGGCATGCACAGCAGTCACCACCTATGTTTACTCACTCACACGTTTGATGCCTTCAGAGCATTGCAGAGCTGCAGCTGCAGATCTCCGCTGTGACAGATGACAAGTCACAGTTGGAACAGCTGTACGAGGGGTTGCAAGAGGAATACCAGGATGAACAGGTAACACGTCCCATGCGGTTCAAGGCATCCGACTTCCAACACATGCACTACGAGCAAGTTCAGCATGACTTGTATGTTCAGGCTGGCACTGTTGCACTTGTGATGAGCACTCAGCGTTGCTGATCATATGACATGCACTTTCATACACCTCTGCACATCTTCTTCAAACACAGCATGCAGCCTTCAGAGAACACTTACAGTGTGTAGTCACAGATTGTGAACCCATCTGAGCTCATGTCTGCTGTCTACGCACTCTTGCCTGACTTGGGGCCAGCCATTTACTGTTGCATGGTTTAGGGCAGGAGCTGTTTGATTCACCTGAACATGGCTGCCTTCGGTTTGTGCAGGAGGCGCTCCGCCAGGCTGCTGACGAGAATGAGGCTTTGCAACAGAGGCTCGNTGCCATAGACCTGGAGGTCACACCAGATGCAGCCTCTGACAGCACAGCGCTGCTGCTGCCATGTTTGGACGTAAAGTCTGCAGAGCCAGGACTGCTGTCGTCTGCGCCCTTGTCTCCAGACCCTGAGGTCAATGCATCAAATGCAGCTGAGCGCCATCAATTGCCAGGCAACCACCTGCAGCTGCCATATGCCAGAGAGCTGAATGTCGCTGACGAGACTGGGTCCCTGCTGCAACTACCAGTGCATGACGATCCAGATGTAGCTACAGACGCCACACTGCTGCAGCATCATTATATAACTTCCAGTCCCAGTAGTGCTGCAGCAGCAACAAGCACAGCTTCAGCTCAGCACACTGACAGACAGCCACAGTCGCCAAAGCACAGTGTTCCTGGTGTTTCTTCCATGCAGACAGGGTTCACACAGGCTGAAAGGGCACCGCACACTTGGAGGAGCGCCCCCAAACAACCGTCCTGGTACCAGCATGGGTCCCTTGCATCCAGCACTGCAGCTTCAGACAGCTCGCACGACACCCTTCATGACATGCATGACATCAGACCATCTGCAGCGTNTTGCGTCGTTGCTGCTTATGCTACTTGCAAGTGCTGCTGTCGATTCAACCCCAGCTGCTACTACTTGTGACCGCTGCTGCTACTGCTGCTACTAGACTTCCCTACACAGCGTTTGTCAGCCTGACATACCGACCAGCAACATGTGTACTATGTTGCTCTGGGGTGCGTCAAGTGGGTCATGTGTTGCAGGTCATGGACAGGCCTNGCTCAGAAGGGTTGCTGGTCATAGGGGATGCATGAGCGCCGTATGGTCGAAGCGGTTGAAGGCAGATAGGCACCGTGACAAGTCAAGGGTCTACCAGATGCTGGCGGGCTCAGTTCTGACAAACATTTACCTGAGGTATGATGTCCAACTTTTGTCATCCATCCTGACTCCCCGCCGATCTTGCTCCTGAGGGAAGATCTCAGACCACTTCTCAGACAAAGGGCCACCTGTACAGCAATGGGGATCATGCTAGGTACTGAGCAGCACAGCATCAAGCATGTGGCAGATTGCNTTCATCACAATGAATCATGCCAGGGCACTCACTACACTAGATAGTACACGAACTAGTGCTGCGCACGCTGACACCTACAATGCAACAGCTCTGAAATCACCCATGTTGCAGTAAGAGAATGAGCCCAGTGCCAAGCACGCTGACACCTGCAGTGTGACAGCTCTGAAACCACCTTGAGTGTGCAGCTGTAATGCTTCTATAATTGTGCCATAGCTTGCTTGTGGTGCAGGCCGCGGACGGAAGCGGGGTGGCACAGCCAAGGCTGAAAAACGAAAATCACCTTCTGGAAAGGGCAAAGCTGAAGGCTCTGCCAGCAGAAGTAGAGGAAGAAGCGGTACTCGGGGTGCTGCAAGGGGTAGGGGTGGGAACAGGAGCAGGNACATTGCGTGCACTCCACAATTGGTGCAATGAGATGACCTTGACCGTCTCTGCTTGCCTTCTCTTAAGCGTCAAGGTTGCTGACCACACAAGGCAATGCAAAGCAGCTTGCTGCGCTGTTGCTGGCGCTGGTTGTCAGGCTGCTATGGTGCATGCATTCACTACATCACCCCACCGATTCAAAAGTGTCGAAGCTTGGTGAGTAGACAGCATGCAGAAACACAGCAGCAAGTGCAGGTTNTTGAGAGGTTTGCAGCGCAAGAACTGTTGGTATCGCACATGACGCAGCAGCTGAGCACTTACTCTCAAGGCCTGGAACAGCTCCACAGCATCTGTTTGAAGCAAGAGCAGCGAGTGTCTTGCATAGAGAGTCATGCAGCCGAGCTAGAGCGCCAGGTTGGTCAGAAAGCCAAGCGCATCACTGACTTGGAGGCTAATGACGTTTCCAAAACCAGTCAACTACAAGGCCTGGAGCTTCAAGTCCAGAAGTACAAGAAAATTTGCTCATATGTTACACACATGGTGACCAACCAGGTGCGCTCTACGGTGGCGCAAGCAGCAAATTGTGCATGGCTCTTTGCTTGTGCAATGGTGTCATGCAGGCAATTATGCAGCAAACGCCTGTACAACTTGCTGCTAATGCTGCAGGTTAAGCCCTGGTTATTGTTCATCGTAATGAGCATCACTCAAGGATGACACCTGGTAGGTTGGCGCTGCAAGACTGTTGATGGCAGCAGGACATACAGCAGCTGCAAGGCGATGCATGTGCAAGCCTGCCTTGCTGGATAGTCATGCTGTATGGTCCTCATATGTAGCACTAACGCAGTCAAGCTGTCACGCTGTGTCTGCAATATCAAGCTTGTATGCTACAACACGACACATGGTGTAGTAAGGCAATACTGACCTGGACCCATTCTGCCAGATGGTCATGTTCTCGGTAGCCAGTCAGCCTGTGAGTCATCATCTCAGCTGAGCTGAGATAGTGAGCTTTGACAGCGTTCTCAGTTGCAGAGCCTTGCACTGGTAGGGGATGTGCCTCAGTGTTGAAGACCCATTGGTCCAAAGGGAACTTGGGGGTTGGGCTGGGGTCAAGAAGGAGGTACAAGTACTTGAGGGCCTCACCAGTCCAAAACGACTCCATTTTGTCGCGATGAAGTGGCGGTATCTGCAGGACAAGCTCACCACTGAATCTCACTGCACAACACATCAATGAGATGTTGCAAAGCATGTGACCACACAGGTGTTTGCAACTAGACCTGCAAACTTCTATCATACCTTGCATGTCGTGAACCAGCGGTGGTGCATGTGTCAACTTGTGTTACAAACGGCGCAAAGGTGTCTGCCCCCTGTGAGACAGGTTTTCATGTAGCAACAGACTGTCACTGCCTTTTTTGCCATAATTATATTGGGTCCAAGGATGTAGCCTCACCCACTGCATGCAGGTCGGGCTGCAGAAGAGCTGATGTATCCACCCGATGAGATGAGCACCATCAACCAGCGGCGGCTTGTCATGGCGCGCCGCATAGTACAGAAGCTTGTAGTTGCGTNATACATGCACAGACAGTACGTCTGGCAGTGCATGCAGTATTGCTACAAACAGCTAACAGTTCTGCGATCACCAGTGTTGAAGCAAATGTGAGACAAGGCAGGTCGATGACTGCAAAAGAATGCCTGCTTGCTATGCAAACTGTTGTGTCTTGCTTGAGCAGGCAGCAAACACAAGGCAGCACACCACCTCCTCCAGGGCGCTGGTCAATGTACGCCAGAAGCAAGTCTTTCTCTTCCGTGCGCACCCAAAGTCGCTGGAGCACTCCTGCTCAGTCCACTCTCAGCAGCACTGCTGCTACTGAGCCAGAAGCCAGGAACACTGCAGCGACTCCAGGCATGACCGTGATACCTGATGTTACTTTTATCTCAGCTTGACCTAAAAAGCAACACTTGCAGTGACTGTTGCTGGAATCCTGCTTGATACACTTGAGCTTGCAAGCGCTTGAACTAGGCTGCCACAGACCTGCCCACCTAACAAAGTTATATGTATAGACTGATGATCCTGTGTGACAACTAAAACGCTGCCATACAGATTCTAGCTGATGAAAGACAAGAAGCACCTGCATTTTCCTTTGATGCAGCATGACATGTCTTGCTCANGAAAGGCACTGATGCTTGCTTGCCAGTGCAGGTTGTCATTTCCGCGCCATCAGCAGACGCACCAATGTTTGTGATGGGTGTCAATGAGAAGAAGTACGACAGCAGAAGCATGGATGTGGTCTCAAACGCATCGTGCACAACAAATTGTTTAGCTCCCTTAGCCAAGGTGTGTCTTCTACCACATTGCCACTGATCCCCACTTGTTGCTGCTGATCCCCATCATGGCTGCTGGTACCATCTTTGCCAGGTTGTACCCCATGTCATGCCCCAGATGCAGACGACGTGTACCAATTGCTTTAACTAGGTGTGCTTGACTTGATGTTTGTCCTTCTAGCCATATAGGAATGGTGCAACAGCAACAGCAGCCCAAACACGCANTGTGATCTGTCAACATTAGGCAGCCCCTGATAAGGCTTCTGAATTGGGCTATAGGGGCTACCTTGCCTCTGCATGGGGGATAGCGCAGGGCTGCTTGGCAATGCCCCCCGCACTGCTGTCCTTTGACCTGATGGACTTTGCTGCTGGTATCTAGACCCTAGAGTATTGCTTGGCAACGCCTCAATGCCTCTTGAACTGAATTTTCCTTCTTGATGCTGTGCATCATGTATGCTGTAGGCAGATTGACCGCTGCTGGCGTGATTGTGTGTCTGATGGCCATGCTGCAGCAGCTGTGCGTCAGNGTGCAGCAGTAGAGGCAGGCATGATGTCAGCAGACCAGGTGGCAAGCAGCATCCTAGGGCAGCGCTGCTGGGTGCGCTGGCCCTACCTGCAGGAGGCCCTTGTCATCGCTGTCTCTGACAGAAATGCTAAGGTGTGCTGCCAACTTTATATGTGATGCATGCCAAATTGTGGCCATTGGCTTTTCTCGGCGATGACATTAGAGTAAAGGCTGAAGTTACATGAGAGCGACATTGGGTGTGAACATAGCGCAAGACAGTATTGTCTGAGTGATGGGCTGCACACAGCCTTCCCTGCGTGCAAGGCTGTGTGTGCATATATCATGTTACAGTTCATGTGTCATTGCAATGGCATTGCGCTTTGTTGTGCGCTCAAGCTTCAAGATGGTGCTGATGCGGTGCGTAAGGCAAGGTTAATAAGTACAGCTGCATGTCACAAATGTATCATAAGCTGGNTGCGCCTCAAATTTCGCAGTCTGCTAGCGTTTCGCAAGCACTTCCGCCTCGAGCCTCGTTATGGCAATGGCATCAGGCACAGCANCAAGAGAAACTGACTTGGGTTCATTGTCCGCACAGTTGTTTGCTCCCAGGCCCCAGGTCAGTGTGCTGTCATGATATGTTGTGCATCAAATCACAATCTGCCTTCTGCCCAGCTGCAAGCGCTTGCTGCAGTGNTGCAACTGCCCTACCTGCACATATGCAATCAAACTTTGCTGCCACAGAGAGCTACCTATACACACACTCTGCTGCATGTCTGCCCTCAGGTCTTGAAGGACTACCAGGGTACCATCAGTTTGAAGGAGCTGAGCGAGATGACAGCCATCAAAGTGGAGGACGTNCTCAGGATTGCTGACATATCCTGCATGCACAAGAAACCATGGGAAGCACAGCAGTGTTGCTCAGCCTGTCTGTCAAGGACACCTGTCAGGGAAAGCAGCAACCTTATGATACTTATGATAACATGCATTTGGAAAGGCGAATAATGGGAATTGAACCCATCTTTCCAGAGTCACNGTCCAACTGGCCATGCCAAGCTGCAATGAGACTCAAGTCAATGTCAAATGAATCAGCAGGCATGTTGTGCTGCCCCCAAGAANAGCTTTGTTACGTGCCTAAGCGGCTTGACCATACAGCATACCAGGACAGACTGTCGCACATTGCTGTCACAGGGGATCTACCTTTGTGAACACCGAGACCATGCAAGCGGANGCGACCTTGGCAACATGTCAATGCAGGTGAGAGCACTGATGGAAGCAGCACCTTGCAGCCCAGTGAGGCAGGCATGTGCAGGGCTGATATGCTGTTGATATGTATGGCTCCTGAACTGGTCACTATGACTGCATGCTGCTGCAGCTGTTGCAGCAGTCGGCGGCCATCTGGTGAGGCTACTGGACCATCTGAGGCTGAGCGACGCAGCAAGCCTGAGTGGCCGACAATTGCCAGTAGTGACACCAGCTGTCTGGCTGGCAACTCGCAANGGGTAACTATCCGGTGGTGGTAAACAACCACACACTCATTCTGAACTGGAATACACAGACAGTGCCTTTGCTGCGCCAGATTGCCATCAACAAGGCAGAGCAGGGAGGCAATGCCTATGCTGGGTGAGTGCTGTGCTCTTGCTGTGCTTTGGTCTTGCTGTGCTGTGCTCTTGCTGTGCTGTGCTTTGCTCTTGCTGGGCTTTGCTCTTGCTGTGCTCTCGCTGTGCTGTGCTGTGCTGTGCTTTGCTCCTGCTGTGCTGTACTTTGCTCCTGCTGTGCTGTACTTTGCTCCTGCTGTGCTGTGCTGTGCTGTGCTGTGCTGTGCTACTCTGTGCTACTCTGCCTGTGCCTATGCGATGCTGATGAACAATGGTATGGCACTTCACAATCAGGGCATTAGGGCTAGGGCCTGACAAAGTCGGGCCACTGCACCTGGAGCTAAGACACTGAAATGACTGGTCACTGTTGCAATTTGCCCTCAACTCCACAGTGTCTTGTTGATGCTTCTTGCTGCACCTGCCCTTGTTCTGGCAGAGTGCAACAAGGGGTTAATGGCTCAGGAGCAAGTACAGTTTGAAGGGCTGGTGACAACACTAAGGTGTCATGAACTTGCTGAACAATTCCGCGCATTTGGTTCTCAAACTACGCTTCACATGACATGTGTAGGCCGGTGGGAGTTCTGGCAAGCCAGGAGGAGGTCAGCAAAGTGTTGAATTGTTGCACTGTTTACAAGCTTGTACTGCATAGTGCCTCAGGCCTCGAAATTCAGTGACGCTTCTGTGGTGCTGGCAGACCTGGTGAAAGACGGCAAAGTCATCATCTTTGGCACCATTCGGAAGCTTGTGCAGCACAGTGCTTCATTCAGTGACATTACTGCTGTCACATGTGCAGGCCAGTGGNAGATACACAGGTGCAGATGCTGTTGGGAACACAGGAGCGCCTGTTTTCCGCTTCGTGTCAGTCTATGATCAATGTGACCCTCAGAAGTACTGCACAAGCAGTGGTGAGTAATTGGCATGCTGGTGCAGCCACTGTATTAAATTATGTTGCCATGTTCCGGTGACTGTGACCATGTCAACACTGGTTTGCTCGTAATCGTGAGCCATGTACCTAAGCACTGCTGCTGCACATCCTGTCTTTCATAATTCCGGTCATGTGTCCAACAAGCTGTACCGCAGCTTCCTGTGCCCGCAGAACTTCTCAATGACGCCCCTGCACATGTTCTGGCAAAACACCAAAAGCCTCTGTGCGTTCTTGCATCAGGCTCAGCTGTCGTACTCTGATACGTGCATGCACAGACTGCGGTTGCTGCCACAGCTTGCTGCCCATACTGCCCAACACTGCCCATGGCAGGCTTGCCTATTGCTAACAGCACAAATGCCTTAAATCATACCTGTCTCGCCCACTGGCCCATTCACATCCTTTTCCACAGGCTCCTGTAGCATCTATGGCATCTGCCTCACGACTGCAAGCAGCAGCAGCAGCACTGCCTACANAGACCATCTCGTGTGCTCACCAGTTGCTTGGCGCTGCGATGCAATCGTATCTGCATTAGCCTACATTTGAGTTTGCAAGTCTGGGTTTGTTGTGCAGGCAAGCGCATGCACACTGAGACAGCATCCACAGCGCCGACCCAAACATCACATGACACATCAGCTAGCGTGGCTGCAGATGTACAGCCCAGCCAACCTGCTGTGCCTCACGCGACACATGAGCACTCAGATGAAGCGTTGGTGCCCGCTGCAAACATCAAGCGCCAGCTAGTCCTGGAGGAGATCTCCCGAAGTGGAGAGATGGGTGATAGCTCTTACAGGTAATGCCTCCCCTGCACAGACTGCACCATGTACAAACTGCAAGACACTACTGACTGCCGTTGCTCAGGTGCTGACAGTACCTGCATGTNGGGCAGCTTGAAGCATCAAAGGACTGTGTGGTTGCCACAGTAATGACACCATCGGGGTCAGCTGATCACACACTACCACATTGCTGAATACAGCTCCTGACAAGCTCATGTTTGGACCAGCCAGTTCTATGAGAAGGGTTGGACAAGGTGAAAACTGTCTCAAGACTCCTGCTTGCCCAGCAGCATACTTTGCCGCAAATACTGCGTTCTGAACATGTATGGCTCCGCCTCCTGAACCCACTTCATTCTTCANCATGGCAGCGCCTGTTTGCATATGTGCACCCAGGTTTCGGCAACAGACAGATTTTGACCGCTGGCCATCATCATCATCATCGAATGCTCATGAACTCATGTAGGTCACAGACGCTCTGAGTGCAAGCTGCAGCTTGCAACACACCGAGCCACAATTCGGTCCAGCACTTATCTTGAACATTGCCCCCTCCCAGGCTGGCCACAACAGCTTGGCTGATTTGTGTCGTGTTTGACTCACCTTGACCTCCCTGAGAGGCTCCCTGAGCCTTGACCGATTCAGACCTGAGATTGCTTTGCCCTACGCATGCAGCACAAGGACGCTCTTGCACAGCAGCTTAGCGTCGGGGTATAGGTGTCTTGCAAGTCCGAAAGNGTGAGAATTCAAGTCAAACGAAGGCGACTCAAGCTGGCAAGGTGCACATCGCCGTGTGAGAAAGCTTTCGGCGTCTCGAGAGCTGCACAACACCATTTCATCACCGCGCTTCTCGAATAGACAGTTTCTGTTTAATTGGCAATATATAGTGTATATACAGCTTTCAGTTTCGGATTCGGTTAAGCATTCAAATCTAGGAGTCAGCACATATTGAAGCGCTATGTCATTGTTGCGCAAGTGCTCGCGTTTGTTCACGTCCAGCGCTGATGGTTGGCTGGGCACAGGCTTGCACTTCAAGTGCACGCAATGTGGCAGGTGCTGCACAGGCGGTCGAGAAAGGGTTGTATGGGTAAGACTATCCCTCCAGGACACAGTGTTGTCAGCTGCATAATCCTCATAATCGACAGCTGATGCTGCAGGTTTCTCAACATGAAGCCCATACGCTTGCAGACAGCTTGAACCTGAGCTTTGACACCTTTGCAGACACATACCTGCAGGTCTGCAACATCAAAGCAGGCATCAGTGACACAGGCGCCAATTGCAGAACATATGACCAAGAGTTTTATGTAACTCAACGCCTCTTACTTGCATGCTGCAGCCAGGAGGGTTAGCAGCAAAACCTTTACGGCTTTCCCTGAAGAAAAACAGCACAAATACTGCATGTGTCTTCCTTCAGGGCAACAAGTGCGGTGTGTATGAGCATAGGCCCACTCAGGTGCAAGCGCATGAAATGATGTTGTTAATATGCAACAGCATAAGCTTTGTCATACTGCTGCAACACCTAGATACAACTTCACCTACAAATTGTGACTTGCAGTGCCGTACATATCCTTTCTGGCCAGAGCCGCTGACTTCAAGGCATGACTGGGAAGCTGAGTCTTACCGATGCGAGGGCATACAATTGCACACGACCACCTTGCCAAGCCAGCAACAGAGGACTGGGCGTGCAGGTAGCTGACTGCATTAGACCATCTCNGTACCAGGACGCCTCTGCAGAAGAGGAAGGTGAATTCGATGAGGAGGAGGAGGCTTAAGCGTCAACCTGACTAGGAATTGTAGACAGTTTGCAGGGGATTAAGAGTATACATTGCCATATCTTTTTTGGCAGCAGCATCGCTACTGTATATGCAGTATATTCTAGACCGCACTCAGCATGCTAGTTTTCAACACATGACTCTTGTCCTGCTTGCTGTAAGGAACGTATGTCACTCAAAACAGATGCTAGTTTCAGCAGTTGTGTTCACAGCTTGTGATTTCGTGTTTCCAAGTACAGCTAGCCTTACCATCATTGCAAACATCAAAACGGCTGTAAAAGCCTGACGCATTGCACCTGCATAGTTTCAACTTGCCTGATCAGATCATTCCTATTAAAGTCGTGTGGCACTCCACGGTAGCCTAAGGTACAGTATGTTGCACTGCTCGACTTGATTGCAGTGAAGTTCAAGCTCAGAATGGCTGATGTTGTACACATACTCCAACATGGTGGGAAATTGTGGTATGGTACAAAATCCACGTGCTGACATGTGCTATCAAGCGTTTGCTTGGCGTGTGCGTGATAGGATTGCTGATGAAAGCCCTGAAAGCTGCCCGGAAAAGGCAGGAATTGGCTGGCACATGTGCAGCTGTGACCTTGCTTGCATACACGCTATAGTGTCGAAGGAGCGTGTTGGAGCAGGAATTGGTGACAACACCGCTTCCAACTTCAGTTCAATGTGGATAGCTAGCAGCAAAAGCACTAGCATCGCTTCGAGTCTGCCGGCCAATGGCAATGGGCAAGGAACCAGGGGACGATTGCCCAGCATCACTGCTGTCATCCAAGGCATGCAACATCCTAGTTATCTGTGCTGTCCAAACGCCCATGTTATATGCTAACTTCACCTCAGATGCATTTAGGGAAGGCTGGCTTGAGGTGCCTTCTTTGCCACCCATCACCACACCAAACGGCGATGCCATGGGGGTGTCTTCCATCAGGGTGCTAGGAGGATTACCAACAACAATCTGCAAGACAGTAAGTGATATCTGCTTGCGCATGGATGAATCAGCAATGTTCACAACTCATGTGCATTCATGCTTTTAGCACAGTGCTTTGCGGAGCGTTGCATGTTTTGTATGATGTCATCAGGGCAGCTCTGCGGTGTAGTCGCAACCAACACTCAGTGATGACTGGCAAGCAGCAATGGCTAGCTCGTTTGCATTTGCAGGCAGATGTGTTCANGTTCTAGCATGCCAGGTGCAGCTCGACTTTCAGTGCAAATGCAGGCAGCAAAGGATGCAAGCGGTCCTAGCTGTATCACGACACTGCTTGAGCCACAAGCACTGCTTTGGGCCTTCATTTATTTTTTGCATGAGCATTGCTTTGAAGGAATGCATTACATGGTTCCCAATTCTGACATAGCATGAGGCATTGATGCTGCACCCCACCCAAACACCAAGGAGGCACACAGTGAACACAAGCCAGAAAACACAGCAACATATGCAGTGACAGTGCTGAGCTTGTACCTTTGAGTTCATGGCAATGTTGAGCTCCAGATGCTCCTTGACTGATTCAGGCAGATCCAGCAGATCTGGAACCTTCTGTCCATAGTGCTGCCCAGCAAACCAGCCTTCAATAACTGTCATGCGGTTCTCCGTCAAAGTGCCAGTCTGCAAACAACACCAGGGTCAGAAGCACAAGCACCACAATCATAGACTCCGTGTGCTGTTTAGGCTATCTCCGCTGCGCACAGCTTATCTCAACATTCAAGAAGGCTCTCAAACCACATCGTGTCTGAGCAAGTAACTGAGCAAGTAGGGTTGGCACTGCTGATAGTCTCACAAGCTTTCAGAACCAGTACCCCAGAGCCGCACTCCATGTGCCTTACTGCAACACCAATCAGGAGGATCTTACCCCTGGGTTAAGGTTAGGGTGTAGGGTTGAGGCAAGGTGCAATGCATCTGAGCAAATGGTAGTGATGCCACCTATGGTTGCATAAGCTTCCAGGATCCTGTCACAGCGCTGCAGCCCATACCCACCATTGCAAACCTAGTCAGGATTACCCTAAGCCTGGCAAGACTGACCTTGTCTGAGCAGATGGCTGTGGCGCCGCCCATGGTCTCACAGGCTGCCAGCACCCTGACAAAGTTATTGTCCTTCATCATCTTCTTCAGGCTGTAGGCTAGGGAAATGGTGACAGCCAGCGGCAAGCCTTCAGGCACCGCCACCACCACAATGGTGACAGCGAAGATGAAGAAGTTCAGGGGTCCCTCCACAATTTTGCTTGCTGGGAAACCTTTGTTCTCCACCATCCACCTGGAATGCAATGTGTCAACATGAGGCAGGTTCTGAAACACACAGTCAGATTCTGCTGCAGCAGAGCTGCTGTATGCAGATGNTGCTCATGCTGTGTCAAATGTTGTCAGAAACTCATGCAGTCCCCATGTGCATGCTGCAGCAGCTGTCCGTTGGCAGTTGGCTGAACCACTTGTCAACACAATGATGCCATGGAATCTGCCAAATAAGAATGCATTTTCATGGCACGCTATGATACAAATCTGCCTGTATGCAGACATCCATCATTGCCTGTTTGCACAAGTCTATCAGCACAGCTACCTTGTAAATATGCAGCAATCATCGTAACATACATTTTCCGGACTTCTGGGTGGGTTAAATANTGAGCGTTATGCATATGACATACACAACCTGGAAATGCAGGTTGCTTTGTCACCAGTGCTGCTATGAGCATTGACACAAGTAGGCATATACATGCATAGTGTGGCTGCAGGCACACTAGCTGAGCCGCACACTTGTGTTGCTGTTACCAAATGGNGGTGAACTGCTGAGATGCCATTTCCTGGAAATTGTGCCGTGTTGCAGGATGCTCATGATGCGACTTGTCAATCACTCCACGCTCAAATAAGTTGTACACGCCACTGTTNAATAGCCCTCACCTCTCATCATTTGACACATCCAGGGACACAAAGCTGACCATGCTGTAGTCATCCAGCAGCTGTGCCACCTGAATGCCAAGGTGCTCAGTCATCAACTGCCACCGCAGGCCGTNAGATGCGTGAGACAGCCACGCAGTTCTTGGGCAAGGACGTCAAGAGGGCAGTCGTGACAGTGCCAGCATACTTCAACGACTCACAGCGCCAAGCAACAAAGGATGCTGGAGCCATTGCTGGTCTTGATGTCCTGCGTATCATCAATGAGCCAACAGCAGCTGCCATCGCCTATGGACTTGACAAGAAGTCTGAGTCAGTCGGCGAGCGCAATGTGCTCATCTTTGACTTGGGTGGTGGCACCTTCGATGTCANTTGCAATGGTGAACTCTTCTTTGGGTTCACACGCGGGGAGTCTTTCAGGAAAGCTGTCATTGCACTCACAACATCATTTGTTGCCTTGCCAGCATACTGATCTTCAAGCATGCTCTTGACCTGCAGCACGAATCTTCAGCCAAGCCTGATACCATACACATGTACCAACACTGATGTTGAACATATTCTCCTCTTGTCTGTAAGTACCTGTGCCTGCAGTGCTTCAGCTGTCAATGATGCTATGGCTGTTGCTCCTGAGAGTGCTCTGATGGCAGTGTGTATAGCAATTGCAGCGACGCCAAGTGTCACTGCTTGGCCTGACTGTAGCACTGACCGCTCCTCTGCGCTCACGCCTGATAATGATTTTGCAGCAATACTGGCTAGTTGCTGCAGAGTGGCAGCATCCGTGCTCCCATACTGAAGCTCCAGTTGGTCAGCGGAGTTGAGCATATCCACCAGTGACTGCACGACTGCTGGGCGCATCTTTGTGCTTCCGGTAGCCAGGCTGATCACTCGACAAAACAGAGCAGCGCGACCCTCTAGATTGCTGAGCGGGGCCNAGCTTTGATGCAGACTCGCTGCTCACAATGTGCATGAGTAAAGTGTATGACAGCCATAGACGATCTGTGCTCTGTCTCCGACTTCCCAAATGCTTTCGTGACAAACTTATTAGCCAACACTTCAGCTGCAAACTCAGTAATGCAGATGGGACAGTAACACAGCTCAGCCTGCTCACATCTAGCCAAGCTTGCAGTCCAAGTGAAGCTCCTGCCAATTCTCGTTTTGGTCAGAGTTCAAAGTACTGCCTGTGCAGCACTCTGCCCTTGTACTGCACAGCACAGCACAGCACAGCACNGTGAACGTGAACGCCTAAAGGTCTAATTGAACCTTCAATGGCAGCAAAACGGCCTTCCAGCTGAGACTATATAAATGCAGTGCTGGTGCACGCGCTGTGCAGTGNCATTGGGGCTGTGCCAGCAGGTGTAGGCGGCACCAGCTGCAGAAGCGCTGCCTGACAACTGTGCTGACTTGTGGCCTCAGGAGTGTGATTCTCCTGATCATTGCTACCTCTCCTTCTGGAATGCATGGCAGCTGCAACTTGCTGCATGAGGGCTTTCTTGTANTGCGTATTGACAAATCGGAGTTGTGAAAGCGCTGTGAGCTTGGTGCCGGTGCTTATGCAAAGCAGGGTGGTGAAGAAGCAGGGTGGTANCTGCAAAGTAGCCATGCTGCGCGTTCCGCCATGTGAATACAATCTTGTATTCACATGGTGGTGCTTATGAAAGTGCGGGATTCGCAGCAAATTAAGTCTGGGGGAATTCACCCATGCACCAGAGAGCCATAAATCCTGCTTTACTGGTGAAGCACATGGGCACTGTTCAAAATTTGCATGTCCGAGCTTCTCTGCGCGGCGACAATCTTTGCGCTTGCGTATCGATCGCTTTGCGATCTTACGTCTACCGAGGCATACGCTGGCGTCTTGCTGACGAGCCTTGCACCTCGACGTGTAGTACGGCAGTTGCTGATCTGCATGCGTACCTGATCAGTTATGCTGTGGGTAGATAAGGTACATGANCTGCAAGAAGCCAGTCCAACAGACATGCAGTTCACAGTAAGCTTTACTGTGTATAAGCAATGTCGCCCTTCACATGTGCATCTTTGTTTCAAGTGGTATGTTGCAGCATGATGACACCCAAGGGCAGTTCCCAGTGGTAGGCTACGAAGTGGGTGCACATGCTGTCACATGTTGGGGACTCANACCAGGACAGCAGGGAAACTCACAGTGACAAGGAGCCTCATCCAGAGTCCGGGGCCGTCATTGTGGTCAACCACAACCTTGAGGCTGCTGGGGGGTGTGCATGCAACCACCCTGTAGTTGATGTCAATCCTGCCAGAGGCCTGAGGGGAGATGACGTTGTAAGCCAAGGCGTTCAGGTCAAAGTGGTCCCCAGCGCCGCCCGAAGGGGCTGCACACTCTGGGCAGGTGTCTGTGACTGTGACTGTGACAGTTGCGNAGAGGTTGCTGAAAGTCAATGGCTGCTGCTGGACCTGAGCAAAATTACACCAGTTGATCCCAGTCACACAGTGCTGAGACAGGCAGCAAGTCACGCCNGAGTCGATATCGACCTTATCGAGCACGGCTGCCTGTGAGCCTTTTGCGTGACTGCAGAGGCGGCTGACACCCTGATCGCGAAGTGCTCGGTGGGAGACAGCAGCTTGACTCGGTTGCACGTGAGTGCGACCTGGTGTGAAACAGCATCGGGTTGATCGAAAAGCTTAATGTAATTTGGTCNAAATGAGATCTGTAGTCATTGAGGCTGGCAAGCAGCGTGTTATCAACAACACTGCCATGATAAGTGTGCCATGCAGCTCATGGCAACCCTGACACAGCAGCAAGTCAGCACACAGCGCTGTACAGTTCAAATCTTGCAGGAGAGACTCCTACATCTGCTGTTGCGTCACAAGCAGCAAAGCAGGTGTGCAGCAATGTCACAACCCAGCATGATTGATAGACNTGATGCATTCTGCCCTACCTCTTTTACACTGTTATTGATAACTTGTCAGTAACAGCATAACGTGTCAACTGCACACAGCAGCTCCACAGCTGCAACAGTTGTCAAGGTGTTCATTGCACAATTGCTGCCTGACTATAGGGTAGGGTACATGCAGCAGAGACACAGTGGTGTGCGCAAAGCACTTCGCCACAGTAAGGAGCAAAGACACAGCAGCAACAATTTGATCACCACAAAAAGGTGAAACAGGGTGCAGGGTAGAGCCGCCNCTTCACAGTAATGCAAGTGGGTGACAAGGTGGAAATGTGCTGCGCTGCCGACTTGTTCAAGCATCATGTTTTGTACTGAGTGCCTCCAGTGGTGTGCAGGCTGTCAAATGACTTCAGGGAGGCAACACAGGTGGTGTCACAAGCCCTGCCCAGCACACTCCCTGCTGGCCATGTGCTCATGCGAGTGGCATATGCAGGCGTGAATGCCTCAGACGTCAACTTCACAGCAGGGCGGTACCATGGCAGCATTGAGGCAGCCCGGGCTGCAATGCCCCTTGATGCCGGCTTTGAGGCTGTGGGTGCCATTGCTGCTGTGGGCCAACAAGTCACAGGTGCTGCACTTCTGAACCTGTGATTTGTCGCTCATAACTGCGCCTTCAATTTGCCATGTACAATACGCAGCATGCTCATGTNGAGACCTGGTATGTGTACAGTTCCTCCTCCCAGGATATTAATGATAATATAATCATTGCAGTAGGTGACATAGTGCAGATCATTGCAGCACACCATTGCAAGAAGTATGTAGGTGTGTATTATATTGTAGGCTTGCCGGTCATGCTTATCTCACTGTCTGTCCTGATTGTACCTGCCAGTGGAAGTTTTCTGCTAAGTATGACTTTATTCAGTGCATCATCTGCGTCTGGAGAACAGAGGTGTATCAGGGTCTGCGACTNAAGGCCTGACGACACACTGCTTGTACTTTTGTTGTGCCTGGGAGCTTAGCTGTTGGCTGGCCACGTCTGAACCAGCCTGACTAGCACCAACAAAAAAAATACCAGTAAGCCTCGTTGCATTTGCACGCACCTGTGATTTGCGTCATGCAGGCATACATATTCTGGTTGTTGCGTTATGATCATGACATCATGATGCGGAGGGAGCCATTCAAACTGCTCCCAATCAACACATTCTGTTGATAACACAAAGGACATGAACATAGCCTGCAAGCATGGCCCAAGCTACATTGGCAAGAACGTACCTTGTTGATACGACAAGGTCAATGGAAGCAGCTCCTTTTGGGCAATCATTGTTGGCAAGCACACAAATCAGCTGAGAACAAGCTGTCCCCAGCAGCTTGCCCCCAGCTTCATAGATGCCCATGATCAGCCTGAAGTGCTTGGCCTTGACATGGCTGCAGGCCTCATCCAGGGATATATACATAAACCTAAGTTGTATGCAGAGTGGTCACTAGCTAGACCAAAATCAGGCTGAGACAGATTCAGAAGTGATGCAAGCATAAAGGACAACTCTTGGCAGCATATTCTAATCACATCTGACTGTACATACATTTGCTGCAGCTGCTGTTGTTAGTGTAGTTNTAGCTGCAGCTTTTGGAGGCGAAGATTGTTCAATGTAGGCTGTGCTCAGCAACAGCACTGCTTGCTCTTATNTGATGACAGCTCCATTATGTGCCCGCACACATGCTTTGCTGTAGTCTGGGTGCTCCTCACCCTGCAACACAACCCGTGCTTGGAATGCTGATCAATCCCGTCGACNTACAATGCTGCTCTGCAGATAAATCCCAACCTGGTATGCCCACAGCAGCATCATGTCCTGCCATGCCCCAACACATATTGTATGAACTGACAGAACCCTACACCTTGCTGGATTGCGGTCCATGACTCAAAGTGTCACCTCTGCTTCGCAATCATGTCAAGGTTTGGCCCCACAGCATGTACATGTTCATGCCTGTGTGAAGATGACTCAAGCCGTTCTAAAGGCTCTTCTACATGCTATCACAGACCAGTAGGTTGTCATACACGTACAGGAAGTTACTAGAGCCTAGCATGCATCATCTGCTCCTGATCGTGACGAAGGGTCATCATACCACAGATTGCTGCATACCCAGCTTGCCTGCATAAAGTCATACCGTAAGCTGACCAGGTTTTCAATTCTGCATGTCGTACAGGGGTCACAAGCAATCCCAAACATTGGTCCCTTGTCATCATCCGTTCTCATGCTGCAGGCGTATCCATCGTGCAAAATACTAATGAAGANGTTCCCTGTTGCCTCTGTCATAGTGGATGCTGCAACAACAGACTGCTGCATGGGAGTTGGCTGACTGTTGCTTATTGGTCCCAATGTATGCTCTGATTGGCAGTGCTCTTCTACCTGGGACCCTGCATGCAGGACTGTTGTAGAAGTGGCTTAGCAATCCCTGGCATTTGCAGCTCTGTTCGACAAAAGCTCTGAATGTGATGCGCATGTGTCATGTACGAAGAGCATGCTTCTGTGAGCTATGCGTGTACNACCATCGTTAAGGCGAGCTTGCACAGGTGTTCTGAATAGCATGGCTTTTGTGCGAAATTCAGCAGGAGTGGCTGAGACTGCTGACATAGCATCTGTTGTGCCTGCTGACTCAGCGGCCTGTAGNGCGCCTGCTTGCACAGCCCAAGTCCACACAACTGCCAGTGCTGATGCCATGCGTGAAAGTGATGTGCCTGCAGCAATCAGCAGCAGCAGCTTAGCTNGCACTGTGCATACACAATGTCTAGCTACATGACGCTCCTACCTTCTGCTCTTTCTCCCACTGCTTCTTGGCTTTGACAACTTTGTCCAGATGGGTCTTTTTGGCCACGGCCAGCTCATTGGCATAGTCAGCTTCCAGTTTTGCCTTCTCTGCCTTCCACCTGTGCAAGCATGCAATGAGAAGGCCGTCCTGCTGTAGTTTGCTCACACGTAATACCTGCTTGACATGATTGCAAAGGCAATCNGCAGCTGGCTACTACTACAACCATACTGATCTCATTACTCGGGCCCACAACCAGGGACTGCAACTGCACCCTTACACCTTCAGGCAAGCTTCATCCAGACAGCCCCGATTGAAAGTTGCATGCCTGCATGATCAGGCAATACTTCTCCGGCAGCTTCTGCCGTGCTAACCTGTTCTTGCAGATGCGAGTTGCTGATATGCCTGGCAGCTGACTTGGCCATACTTGCTGCATGCTTTTGTTNGCATGTCAAGCTTGGACAGGCATGCTAACATGAAGTCGTCGTCGGTGACACGCTTATTGCAAACTTTTCTGTAGTCAGGTATACATGGCAGTTTGTCCGCATGATTGGCAGAGCACTCTTGTGCAGTCAATCTCACCTGCCAGGCTGGCTAGCTCAGCTGGGGCGAGTCTGCGTCTTGCAAGCTTCAGGACATCGGATTTTGTGAAGCGGTCTGCCGCTTCCACGTCTAAACCAACAGGACTGCCACAGGATACTGCAATGCCTGCAGGGCAGTCTGTGGTTGCTGCACTGAGCCAGGAATTGGTTGTAAGGAGGGAGCCAGCAGACATCTTGAAGGGTGCTTTGCATGCTGAGCAGTGAAACAGCANTGTTGTGGACACCTGTAGGGTTGATTTGGTGCATAAGCAGCTGTATGTGTTGCTGTCAAATGGTCACATACACATCTGGCGAATGCATGATCACAAGCAGCCTACACTGGTGGCGGTGTGGGACAAGCTGACCCCTAACTTCANCCATGACTAAACGGGATATGGTGGCCAACAGCATCCTTCAGATGCAGATGGACAACGAGCTGGACACCTTCACTGCTGACATTGACTGCTTGTGGGACNTAACCATCCTGCCAACTTCTGTTAGACCTGATGTAGAGGGTCCTGCCTATCTGGTTTTTTGTAAGTGTCCAAAGATTCAGAATTGGCAGAATCAGAATGAAACCCTGTTCAACGAAAACCTGATCATATACATAAGACAAGTATGCAAAGACGTGCTGACTGTACGCGCTCTGCTTTGCAACTGATAACGGATTGTGGTGTGCAGAAAGTCAGCAGTCAGCTACACCCAGCCAAGGTGCCTCAGAAGGCACTGACAAGCAGCAAGGCCCCAAATCAGCATTTGGGGACAGAGCACAGCGAGCTTTTTCAGACAAGCTGCAAGATGCTTCAGCTGCAGACATAGCGAGGAAGTCGTCAGCAGGNCTAAGCAGCATTGCCGGTGTTTACTCCTCAAGCTGACTTGTAATTGATCAATGCTGGAGTGGGAGCTTGGACATTTGTGGGTGTAACATAAATCCTTCAATGGGTGGCTCAGCTTGAAGCTATGTAGTTGCAGCTCNATTCGATGGCTGACACTATCTTTGCAGCTTATGATGCCCACATCCAATGTCTCCAGGGTTTGTCTGAACTAAGGTTGCATGCTGTTTTGCCTTCTACGTCTCACAACAAAAGAACACAGACGCCGTTCGTGCATGGTTGTAGCTGTAGACCCTGTGGTCAAGCCATCTTTGTGAATTTGGCCAGCAAATGTATCTGCAGTGATGACACATTTACACTCGTTGCACAGCTGGGCTTTTGATTGTGAGTTGATCAGTTTATGCAGTGCATCATGNTACGTGCCCTACAACTTACATACGGACTATCTGTTCAAATGCCATGGCATGTGGACATGTGTACAGTCTGCATGCCCTACCAATTTCACACGCCAGCACGCTAAACATTGTGAGATCTGGGCGTCCTAAATTTTGTTGGGCACGATTTCGTGTTTATTAGCTTCATGAGCCATGCTGCTTGAGTCAGGACGGCATCCATTGCGCCTCATGTTGTTGACCCCTCGCTTCAGCAATGTTGTTGTCATGTTGTCAACTTGTGCTCATGTTGTCTTTGTAGCATCAATACCTGACATGATGTGAGACAATACTCTTTGTCTAATGTTACAATATACGAGTATTAAATCAATTTTCATGGTATTGCAGAATGACATACATGCACCAGGCACTACAGTGTATGAGGCTTTAGAGTTCTCAGCTCAGATGCGGATCATGGATGTAGACAAGCACCAACTGAAAGACTTTGTAGACCAGGTAACAGCTGCATGGTGTTGCTCTTGCCTTGTGATGTGGTCATCTTCATACAACAAAGTGTTTGTAACCTGTGGCGTCATTGCATAGTGGCACCCCCAAGGAAAGTAAGTTGTCAGTGAACGTAGAATGCAAGCCCCAACACGGCACAGCAGAGCATAAAATGGCNGCTAGCAAGCAGGGAGTCATCTGGTGACCAGCTCAAGTCTGGAATGCCTGCACTGTGACCCCGCAATGACATGACTGCTTTCCAGTTTTCTATGTTGGGTCCGTCTGAGCTGCCAAATGTGAGCTGGCTGACGCCACCCTTCAGCTCTGACACGGCAATGACCTTGTCATCAGAGCCACTTGCGAGGAAGCGGCCACTGTGTGAGAACCTGACTACATTCACTGGTCCGCCATGATCTGCTAATGTAGCGAGCAACTTGTGCGAGGCCTTGTTAGCTTCTGCTTTTGCGCTGAGTATTGTTGCTAGGCTCCACACTTTGACCTTATGGTCAGAGCCTGATGTAGCAAGTCTGCTACCGGTGGGGTGGATGCCCACAGAGTAAAGGGGAGTACCAGTTCNTGGCCCCAGCAGGAAAGGTACAGCAGGCGCAGCGGCCCCAGTGCTTTGCTCAGCCTGCTGTAGCCAAACATCTGGAAGATCATGAGAGCACACCCACACACCATCAGGATCTGGCCTATCTGCCCACTTGTCATGCCCAGGCCGCCATCTGCTAAATCTTCACTGCAGTAGATGGGCAGCAGCTCATCATACAAGGTGCCGATGCCGCCCATCATGAGGTAAGCCAGCACAGCACGACCTGNCAACAATGAGATGCAAGCCTGATCTTTGTCAGCGTTGGCAGGTGAACATCATCAGTCCAATGATGACAGGCCAGCAACTTTGAGCGTGCCTGACCTGCTATAGCGATGGCACATGGACAGCATCTGTCTGATAATAACAGGCCAGCAGTCAACAATAAGGTGCAGGGCTGATTAATCAGGGCTGATGAACAGCGATAGCACATTTGTAACAGGCCAGCAGGGCAAGACAAGCCTGACNGTGCAGCGACATTGCAGACTCGTCTGGGCGCGCAAAGCCATGACTGGCCTGAGCTGATGCACTCGTCTTTCGACCCTGACTAGCACACGCTTCACTGGTTCACATGCGCGGGCGTAACACCAACGCCAACGATCTGGCGTGTTTCAAAAATTTGGACGTCGAGCCCAACAGTAACCAAAAAGGTATCGGCTAACAAAATAAGACTGTGTGTGTTGCAAAGNCTTTATCGCAGGGGACAAAGTCAATGTGGCAGGCATTGTGCTGGCTGGTTCAGCTGACTTCAAGACTGAGCTGAGCCAGTCTGACATGTTTGACCAGAGGCTTCAGGCTGCTATCCTTGCAGTTGTTGATGTCTCATACGGTATGTATCCTGACATCTGCATGCACACACATGGCAAAGCGTCAACAGCATTCGCAACCATGCCTGGTCCCGGCATCGTGTCATACTGCATGCACACATACTGACGTGCAATCATGTAGGGTTGGCAAGCTGTATACAAACAGTTTATGATGCATGTCCTGGATGTGCACACAATGTATGGCTGCACGTTGCTAAGCTCTATTTGCTTGGCCATGCTGCCAATATATAGGGATGTACTCTGCAGGGATGTACGCTCTACTTTATGCATGCATGCTGCAGACTGTATGTGNTGCCATGTTGATCAGGTGTATGATCCTTTGGTGCTGGCAGCTTGACCTGTACAGCTTTTCACAAATCTCACACCTTCAACCGCGTGATTGTGCTAAGATGCCGTGTGCGTTCTCGGCCAGGAAGTCTTCTGACAAGTGTCGAGATTCNTACAAGTCTCACACCTTCAACAGCGTATTTGTGCTAAGGCGCCGTGTACGTTCTCGCAAGGAAGTCTTCTGACAAGTGTGGGGAGTGNTGGAGCTGGCATTGGTGGTGCTTTCACGGCTTTCAACCTCAGACAGCTCTTGAACGACACTGTCACCATACACGTGTATGTATATATACCGAGCAGCTCTGCACAATCTGCAGTCGCCAGACTCACCACGTCGTAGCTTGACGATATTCGGCAGCCTGCAGTTACGAGCCTGGGCAGATNAAAACATGGAGTGAAGCCTGGAATGATGACACGGGCATGACCTTTGAACCCTTCTGTGCCACCATCCACTAACGGCTTGATTGTGGAGATGTCTGGCTTGCCATCGGCATCATAAGCTGCAATAACCAGTCTTGTCTCTTTCAGCAGGATGTGAGCACACATGTTGCCGCACACTCAATGTTGCAACTAAAATGCAGGTCTTTGTTCAGCACGGGGTGTCAGGACAAGGGTGTGGGGTGAGACTGGTCTGCAATGAATACCTAGCAAACTGCAAGCAACCTGGTTCATATATCTGCGGGCCTCTAATGAATCAAGCCCTAGAATGATGACATGGAAATCTTCATAGAAGTCTACAGGCTTTTCTTCAATTCTGCAGAAGTGTGGGGTAACAGTGACACCAGACACTCTTGCCATGACGCGCTCTGCAGCTATTTTTGCTTTTGGTTTGCCAACATCCTTCAGCCTGTACAAGTGTGCAGCAGGGGTTCAAGCAGGGACTGTGTAGCGTGCTGAGTGTGCATAACAGCACACCTGAATAGAAATTGCCTGTTGAGATTTGATACATCAATTGTGTCCATGTCAATGACATCTATGTTACCAAACCCACTCAGTGCAAGGTCTTTCAGCAGTTCGCAGCCAAGTCCACCAGCCCCAACACACAAGACCTTGCAGCTCTCATGCAAAAACTCTCTCAAGGCAGGGTCTGGTTCGAAGTCTGGACCGGTGATATTGCCAGACCGAGTCAGTAAATAGTCAAGATCCTTCCATCGGCCTGGCACATCCATTTCACAGGTCGGACTTCACAATAAGTGGTGTGATCAGTGTGTTACATCATGCAGCTCCTGCAACGAACTCGTGCGCAGCACAAGATGTCTCATTTGTCAGCAAGTCGAGGTGCAGATCGCGACAAAGCCTCACACGGCTTGTGAGCCCCACGCAACGCAGCGCTAAGTGCTAGGTTCCTGCTGACAAACGTCAATAAGAGAGGTGTTTGGTTCGTTCGCGCTGAGGATTATAAACGAAGCAAAAGCGAAAGCAGCGAAGTTCTACCTACCAGCGCTGAAGCCAATTTGCGCAACATACCGACACCTTTGTTCCGAGAACGCACACAGCATTGTTGCCTGTAGCAACGAAGGACAAGAATTTGACATAGCGCCTGGTGGCCTGCTGTCGTGTTGTGCAGGATGTACACTGCTGCTTGGTCACGTTCCTGTTTAGTCGGAGGCTAGTGTGTGTCAGTCTTGCTCCCAAGATGTATAAGCAGTAGCGTAACACCCTATTCGCTCAAAACAGCTACTGTACACAGCAGTGGTCACGGCGCGCTCCGGGAAGCAGCCTGGTTGTACCATGAACTTCTTCAGCAACATGCTGGGATCAAGGCAGTCAAAAGAGAATGCTGCGAGTGCCAGCAGCAACAGCAACGGAAATCAGTGTGGGGGAGACACCAGGTCTGCTGTGCACCTCAAGGCTGTGCAGGGGCAATTATAGCTCTCATGGGTAGCTGGCAGCTTGAACTGATGCTCAGATCCCACTGCAGACCGGATGGCAAGGTCACTTTTGGATATTCCTTGATGCGTGGCAAGAGACAAAGCATGGAGGACTTTCATTATGCCCAGGTCAGATCACACTTTGATGAGGCGCTCAACTGCCACCATGTCTGGCGTCCTGAGAGCTCGCATATACCAAAGATCCCAAATCATGTTGTGATCAGCCTCTTTATGTTGATCTGGGATCTGCAGTTCAAGAAGGATCCTAGAACTGGCGAGGTTGTTGGTTGCTTTGGAGTGTTTGATGGTGAGTCAGTGCCAGGGCTTTCTGCATGCAGCTCCAAGGGCTGCTTGTGACGATTGTTGCATGCTTCCAGGCCATGGTGGTCCAAACGCAGCGGATTTTGTCAAGCAGAATCTGTTTGACAACCTTGTAAAGAACCCTAAGTTCTCCACAGACATAAAAACAGCTTTCGGTAGGTCCCTCGCAAGTAGCATGCATTTGCGCTTGCTGCTGCAATTTGCCATGCAGGAACTTTTATTCCTCTGACAGATTATGATGGGGACCTTGCTAAAGCTGACTGCACCACCTGGCACAACAACTTTTTGACTGCACGCGTGTGAGGCCACCACATCTTGCATTGCAAGCACTGTGTCTGTACCACCAAGCCAATCTCAACCGCATGGATGACAGAGTTGGGCACCTGGCTTTTGCCAGAGAAGCGCATTGATTGCACCTCCAAGCACTGCTGCTGAGTGCAATGCACTTTGCTGCACATGCACATAGGCCCCACCCAACACATGCTTGCACCTGCAGTGGAAACCTTTGTGGACACAGACCAGAAATATCTCCAGGCAGACACGGGGGCCAACAGGGACGATGGCTGCACAGCAGTCACTGCCATACTTGTTGGCCAAAGCCTGGTAGTAGCCAATGTGGGTGACTCCAGAGCAGTGCTGTCTAAAGGAGGCCAAGGTGAGCGTCTGACACCCGCAATGGGTAATATGGACTGCACAACAGCTTCTACACACACATGACGCTGAGACTGCTTGAGTGCCATCTGCCTGTGATGCCTGTTTCAAGTCACAGCTGATTTGAATTGGCTGCAAGACTGCATGTTGCGGTCAGTGGTGTCGGTGTCACAGACTTGCATGCCTGCAAATCTTGCCTCCAATCAGTGTCGCACCAATGGACTGATCATGTCCTCTTGTTCAGCCAGTCCTGGATGGTTTAGCCAAACACAGCTGCTCACAATTGCATGTGCTGCAGCCTTCCCACTGTCAGAGGACCACAAACCCAACCGCACAGATGAGAGGCAACGCATAGAGAGTGCGGGCGGCGTGGTTGTGTGGGCGGGCACCTGGAGAGTGGGGGGCGTTCTTGCCGTCTCACGGGCCTTTGGTAAGCCCCTGTGCCCATCAGCTGAAGATGCGGGTCGTTGTAAACATCCCAGCATCTTTGCATATTAAGTTGCTCTATGTACTGCATTCCAACATGCTGTAGAGAGACCATGTAACCTGGGATAGCCATGCTGGTGTGCTTGTGCCTGAAGGGGCGCTGTCAGTCTGTACCAGGGTGGCATAATAGCAAATGTGCCATGACTCTGTACACAAGTGGAGCTGTCGGAAAGCTATTGCTGCCTGCTCTGTCGAGCCATCAACATGATCCTGAACATGGCAATCAGCAACCAATGCTGATGCTGTGGTATAAGCTTTGCTGTGTGCAAAGGCCTTTTGCGGTGTGAGACTGGTGATCAGTAACCTTGCTGACATGAGACATAGACTAAGAGAAAGTGATAGTGACCCAATCAAGTATGTGAACGGCAGAATTTGGCAAAAGCAGACATGGCAGATTGTGGCCTTTTGTTCATAGCTAAGATCAGCAAGTGTGGCGCAAAAATCAGTCAACAGAGCAGCATGAATCTCCAGTATTCTGGTGGCTGAGTGGTGAACACTTGAGGTGCTGCACATGTGCTGCCCTTCCACCGTCGCTCACTCTGCGCAGAGCCACCAGCTTTGAACTCCATGCCACCAGCAACAGTACATTCCTGGTTGCCTGTTCTGGCAATGCCACGTGGGACACTGCAGGAAGAGACTTGGTCATGTGTGGCTGCTCACGTGATATCCAGTGCTGACAAGCAGAAACATATATTGTGCTGACAGCAGTGCTTTATCAGCCCTGATGAAGCTGTGTGTTGGGATAGCCAGGCAATTGGTCTCCATTATGTATACCTGTCAAGCTGATCCACCAGCATCAATTGGTCTGCCCTGCCCAACTGTCTTGGCAGCAGGCAGACGAGTGCAATGCGACTGCTATTGGTATAGGTTAATTGCGTATTTCAATGATTTGGTCTGACAAGTCATGTGTATGACTGGCTTTCCAGCAGCAGTGGCTGCTTCAACAGGCATGGAATCACCAGCTGATACCCCACCATACGCTGCCAACCTGCAATGGTTCATGGTCGGCAGGGTCTCACAGGAGCAGGCTGCGTATAGCAACATTTGACATAGAGTTTCACATTACTCTGGTAACACTGTTGTGGCCTTTATGCTGTGACACTTGGGCTGCTTCAGCTTGTTCAAGATAGGGCCCTGCCTGTACCCCGGTTGCATGTTCCCCGTACAGGACTTGTACATCGTGCTGTGTGCTTGGACCTTGGCTTCAGTGTTGATAGACACAAGCTTGACCTCAGTACACTCCAGCAGCAACGATCCTCATGCACCTCCACAGACCTAAGCTGTAGATTGTCAGCAGATTTCTGCCGTGCATCACTGGCAAACATTGTCAAGACAGCTTTCGGCAGCATGGGCCAACTGGAGCAGCAGTCGCAGCAGATACCCTTCACATGATCCCCATTTGCACTTTCAAAGTTACCTGACACGCTTGCAGAGCAGTCTGAGGTGCAATGTTGTGGTCTGGAGCAGCATCACTTGTTGCGATGGTTCACAGCTGCATGCTGCTGTGCTGTTCAGCTGCATTTCTATTTGCTGGTATGCACTTCTGTGCAAGTGGCAGCTGCATGGGGTGAGGGTCGCCCTTTGTCCTGAATTTGTGTGGGTTACGACTGCTACGTATGCTATCCAAGCCCAGACCTGCTTCCATCCAGGGTTTAGTTTGGCATGCGGGCATAGAACACCTGACCACCACCTGTGGTTGCCTGTGGCTTTCGCCATCATCGGCCTTGCAGTTCACAACCTTGCTACTGATTAAGATGTAACACATCGCCAGTCTAACTTACTGTAACACTGAGTTGCACCTTCATCAGTAGCAAGGCTGACAGCAGCATCAGCTATGGCAACAGCAGCTGGTGATCAGGTGTTCTTTGTCAGCAACAGCTGGTAGTCTGGTGTTCTATGACAGCAACAGCTGGTAGTTTGGTGTTCTATGTCAGCAACTGCTGGTGGTTTGGTGTTTGAGTCAGCAAGTGCTGGCAGTCTGGTGTTCTATGTCAGCAAATGCTGGTAGTCTGGTGTTCTACCACTGGGCAAACATGGGCAAGGTGCCCAGGTGGCTGGCAGGTTGTCTCAACAGGGCGATGGAAACACTGCTGCCTTCTCATTGGCTGAACGTGGTCTTGGATCATGGAACAGGACCGCCTGCTGCAATGCCACAGGGTGGCCTATGCCAGACTTGGTTTGACCATCTCCCTACCTTGCAGCTGAATGCTCAAAGTTCCCCAACTGACCTAGGCCAGACTTGGCTTGACCATCTGCCTACCTTGCAGCTGAATGCTCGAATTTCAGTGACTGACCTAGGCCAGACTGAATTTGACCAGCAGCCTGGATTGTAGCTGCATGCTCAGATTCCAGTGACTGACCTAGGCCAGACTTGATTTGAGTATCTGCCTGGATTGCAGCTGCATGCCCAGATTTCAGTGGCTGATCATGCGCGTTGTGGGCACTGCAGGGGACCGCCTACTGAAGCGCTATGTGGTAGCCATGCCTGATCTGGAGGAGCAGCAGCTCTCCTCTCAAGACGACGCCCTCATCCTTGCAAGCGATGGCCTCTGGGATGTGCTCAGCAATGAAGATGCTGCCGGCCTCATCAGAGACATCAAGGTGACACGCAACTCTCTCAATCCACCTTCTGCGGCAATCCTGATCTCAGCTGGGTAGTCAGCAACTTCGTAGCTGGTGATTGCGGTGTATGTGTTGCCTCGTGGGCTTCACACATACAGTCACGCCGTGTTGAGGTTCATAGCCACAAGGGATTGTCACAAATCTGGGCTGCCGTCGCATGCAGACATCTGTTGTGAGCTTCAGATGTGAGGTGTCCATGACTAAGCCATGCATGACTTACATACTAGCACCAGCAAAGCTGTATGTTTGTCATCATGAACAGCAGAATCCAACGCATGATGCAGAGCCAGCAGCATCTAAGATCACATGTCTAAGTGTGGCACCATTGTGCATAAGCAGCCAGCAAACGCAGCAATGTACAGGGTGCTCAACAAATTTCAGTGACTGTCCGCAAGAAAATGTGCTGCATACAGTAGAGCTATGTTTGTGCAACAATGTGTTCTGCCTGGCTTGCTAGCCAGTGTGAAAAGGCTTGAATTCACAGGAGACTTTTGGTTAGACCAAGTATGTCCCTCTTATTGGGCTGAAAGGTTAGACGGTGCTGACCAGTGTGCATTGTGTGCTGCAGGATCCTCAGAGGGCAGCGAAGAAGCTGACAGATGAGGCGTATGCTCGTGGCAGCAATGACAACATCAGTTGTATTGTTGTCAAGTTCAGCTTTTGAATCTGAACAACAGTCTAATTTCTAGTTTGATGACAGGTCACGTCATCATAGCAGCAGCGCTTGTCATCCAGTCACAGCAACGCAACCAAGCCAACATTTTATGCATTTTGCGCCTGACCCAGCAAGTGTTTATCGCAAAGTGCTGTATCATGGAGAGATGCGGGGTGTCACTGTACACTGGGAGCTTGCCTGTATGTGATCAGAGGCATTCTTTGAGTCATGACCACTAACCATTGCAGCACTAACTGAATTGAACAGGTTGGTAGTCTGGTCAAACTTTTGGTCTGATATTGCAATACAACTTGGTCAACATTTGTATGTTCTGTTGCTTTACAGCTCAGTCATCATTTGTATGTTCTGTTGCTTTACAGCTTGGTCATCATTTGTATGTTCTCCAGCCACTGTAACATATGTAAGTCCCAGGGTGGGGTTTCATTTCACAACGTCGGCAATTGCTTGCAAGCTGCACATAGATATTGTCCTTTCTCTGGGCACTACAACCCCCAGCAGCACAAGCATGATCTGCCTCACTAGATGTCGAGAATTGAGTCCGAAAGGTGATTCAGTGAGGGCACTGATAAAAACTTTGCGTGGGCCAACTGACACTGCACAACATTACTAGCTTGTGACAACGTGCAGAGAACGTGTCCACAGGTACACAGTCCCCTTTGCAGTGATTGTCGACGCACACACTGACAGAGCCCACATGACAAAAGCTGAATACAAACACAACAATGCCGATATAGTACAGGAGATTTCATCATAACATATGACTGTGTCAGTGCTCTAAGCTATGCCAGCGTGGCAGAATCGCTGATGTTTGCATATTGCTGCAAAAGCCGCCTGATGACCGGATAGATAAGAACATGTGCATCCATTCCCCACACAAAATCCAGGTGCTCATATGACTCCTCAATCAAAACTTTGACAATCATGTCATGTGGCAGGGCACCAGTAAGGGCATCAATGTCTTGAGAATCCGAAAGCAAGTCAGCTCCACCTATGGGTACAAAAGAACACACCCTCAGGCAGAGGCTAACATGCACATGGTGCATCATGGCACTAGTCCAAAAGCAGGCTTCAAGGGCTGCATGGCACCTCCTGTCTTGACCCAATACAGTGCTTCACACTGGTGATATGTTGCCACTATCCCAGTGCTTCTTTGTGTATATTTTGCTTCAAAGTTCAATACAAATAGTACAAACAATGTGCATGTGCCCTGATTTAAAGTTGGCTGCTCTGGGTCCAGCTGTGTTGACATGATGCATGTAGACAGTTGTACAATGGAGACACTGGGATGGTCAGCACCACAACTGCTTGTTCAACCAGCACCAAGCTGTCGATGTCAGCGTGAGTGCAAGCTCCATCAGCCATTGCTCAGGCTATGTGGCCACACAGCTCTCAACGGTGGATCTTTCAGCATTCTTTACCTGAAAAGATGGCCAGTGGAGTCTTGATGCTTTTCAAATCATACACTGGGGGTTCCAGGCTGCCATACATGTTCTGGTTGCATGGCTGGGCACTGCCGTATGTGTCTGTACAGGCCTGGCCGTAGTCATACTTGGCAAACTTAGGCTCAGACTCCACTTTGCGCCGAACTCCTTGTGCCCAGTGAACCATGTTCTGGACGCTTGTGCCTACAGTGCCCATGTCACTATTGTATAAACAGGTTTTAGCGCATGCTTTTTGGCCAGTCAACAGCAACAGTCACATCCTAAAAACAAAGTCGAACATACCCAGAATTCAATGTGTTGTGAATTGTTATGTCAGCTGTTGTCAGCAAGCTGTTTCAGCAAAAACTAGAGGGACACCCTGAAGTCCACCCCATGCACTCTGTGGTGCTTCAACCAGTACACAATCTTCATGACACTAACAAAACTAAAGCGCAGATGCAGCGAAACACGATCATCCTGACATATTATTGTGTCAACTGCAGACTAAAAAGCATATACCCCAAAGGTGTGGGGTTCAATGCAGGGTGGGGAGCTAGAAGTGCACACCGGCAGGTGTGTATGAAAAGTATAATGGGAGGCGGGTGAGGTTCATGTTGGCATCATTGTAGCCACAGATGGCCTCCAGGGCTTGGAGGCAGAAGGTGGGCGCCCTCACACACATCTGCCCATACAGATCGCTCGCTGCTTTCCTTTGCGGCAGAAACTCTTTCGCCCCAAGCCGCTCAAACATCTGCAAGGCATGTTGATAAGCATTTGTGGGTAGTGGCTAGACAGTGCGTGCTTATAAAAATGTTGATGCAGTCCTGCACAAACCTGTGCCGTTTTGCTGTTTCAATGTGTACAGGGAGTGTTATATCAGTTACAGAGGGGTTATACCTGCCCTGAGATTCACACACTGCTGCAGTAAGCAGCTCTTAGCAGAAGTGAGCACACAGCACAGCATGCATAGGACATAGCACAGCCTGCAGCTGATGATGACCATGACCAGGCTGGGCTGAAGTCCTTAACATACTGAACATGCACAGCAATAGCATGCTGATCACTACACACAATCTGACCAGGAGCTGTACAGGCTTTNAACGCTTGTGAAACCCACATGGATGCTGAGTGGCAGTGCATCTGCCATCTTGCTAATGTCACAGACATGCACACCTCCTGTGATGGCTTTCACAAGACTACAAGCTCAGGCTTGACAAACCTGATGGCTGCCACGCACAGCTGGAATTTTGCAAACTGTCTAGGGTCACCTCAAGTCACTCAAAACATGTACAGAGATATTTAGGCATTGAAGAGCAGTGAGCAAAGCGGCGTGAGCAAGCACCTTGGTGTCAGAGTTGCTGGTAGCAGCTGCCTCAGCATCTTCAGCAGCAATGCTAGCGGCNCTGCAATGCATTGAGAGCTGGCAGGCATCTTTGACTCTGAGGCTTGCACTCAGTTCTGCTTGACAGCTTTGCCAGTCTGTGGTGTGCGCTTTAGCAGTGACTGCAATTCCCACTGTAATTTGCCAACGTATGCAGGCAATGCATTGGCATCTGATTTATTACTCAACGCACTGCAGACATGTGAAAGACACACNTGCCGTGCTGCTCTGGAGGTCCCACCTGCGCCAATCTGCTTGGTCAACATCTGCCACACAGTGAGTCCGGCGTTGCTACACTGAATCCCTTGCTCTGCTGTCATGTACAGCAGCAACTACAGATGTCAAAGTTGTGATTTGCCCTGGGATTGCTAAACGGCATACAAAAAGCAATGCTCCTGGTGTTGGACATAAGCCAGTGTAGTTGGCAGCACAGGGTTGACAGCTAAGTGGCAAGTGATCTATAGCAATTTGTCAACCCCTTGACATCCACACTATTGTTAAAGTCCAGACTGNAATCAGAAGATGCAATTGGCACCTTGTGTTTGACGTAGATTGGCTTGTGTGCGTATGCTGCAAGCACAGCATCAATTGCTGTTGCTTTTATTGTTTTGTTGGAGACTTTGACAGGCAAGCTGGCCACTACTGCAACGGCATACTGAACTCCTTGTGAATGTAACTCTTGGCTAGCCTGCAATGCAAAACAGGCTTTGCGTTTCCATAGAGGACCTATGTGAAGCTGGCTGCTTCCCCACAANCACCGCTGGAAAGCGCCAATCAATGCCACACAGGTAGCCTAGCACAGTTGACTTGAAGCGCGCTCCAGTACTGGCGATGCTGATGTCACAGTCCATACCTGCAGCACCAGAAAGCATCCCTATCACGCAGTTAAACCTGTATTTAGGGCTTAGGGTTGAGGGGTTTTTGCTCCTCTGTGCCGCAGTGATGTGATGACATGTCACACCATCTGAAACTTTTTGACAGGAGCGCACTTAAGCTGTTATTCGAAATGTGGCTGAGTGGNCACATGCATTAGCCTGGCACGCGATCATTGCAAGATTCACACGCGTCGTTGCTAACTGACTTGTCTTTTGTCCCCGTATACAACTACACCACACTCACCTGGCATGATGTGGCACTGCTGCCACTGACAGNTGTTCTGGGGACCTGTGGTGGGAGCCAGAGTCGTGACTTATCGCACGGCAATTCTCGCTGAAGTCGTGTGCCAGCTCATTGGCAACATAGCATTCGGGCCTCACTACTTATCCCCCTATGCTGGCATAATGAAGAGTGCAGAACTCAAGTCTATTGCTGACTCACCAGAGTTGGTAATGTATGCCTTACTGTGTGTGGCAGTTGTTCTGCTAGCATGGCANTGTATGTCGTTGCCCGTATGTTGTTTCCCATGTACAGTACCAAAATGGAACAGCACTTGTTTGACAGCTGAGCTAAGCACGATAGACATATTGTACAACTCATTGAATTAGACAAACTTCACAGTGTGCAAACTTGTGCCNGGTCTTGATCTGGTGCAGCCAGTGGGGGATGAGGGTGGGGGGCAGCACCAGCAGTGTGCCTGCCGACAGGTACACTTTCTGCTCCTCAGCTGCCGGCCCTGCAACATGTGAATGGAGTTTTGACAGCAGCTCAACATGCATGCAATGATGNGAAATGCAGTGCGTTGCAAGCGCTCATTAGTAGTCCATGTTTCCAGGCCTGCCGTGCTGAGACTGAAGCTGTAGCTGACCAGCCGTAATAACAAGCTGACCATGAGGACTGTTGCACACTGTATATCTGAGCTGCCGGCCATGAGTCCAAGCACAAGCAGGCTGACCCAAGCAAAGTATGGTATGAAGGTCTGCCTACAGCAACACGTTCAGCACTGTTAGTCAAGAGCCATCGTGTCAATGTACCCATCAGCNACCAGCAGCTGCAAGCTGTCACCAGGCTGGGCAGGTTCACTGAGGATGCAGGCGACAGGAGGGTCCAGCAGCTCTTGCTGCAGCTTGTGGCAGNGAATTACAGCAGCAAGTTTCACGCCTGCAGAAAGCTTTTGCTGATAGGTGCAAATGTTCATGCTACACTCTGAACAATTAGGCTTGCTCCATACCTGCTGCTGAATTACTGCTGCATGCAGAATGACTGCTCATGGTCCAAGGCTCTTCCGACATCCTGATGGCATATTACGGAATCACAAGCCAGATGCAAATCCATATACACTGGTGAGCTTGCTGACTCTTGTGCCTGATCAAAGAGGGACATCGCAATGCTCTGCTTCAGCTATCATGTCCCATCACAGGCTTCAAGAGGAAGATGGAGCGAGGTAGTCAAGCATTGTCAGGTCACTGGGGGTGATCCTGAGTTCAGTAGATTAGGTAAAAGGGTGCAATAGCTGCATGCTTGGCATATACGTGATTGCTTCCTGCATTGTGCTCTGGCATGCACTATCTGTTAGCATGTCAAAGTTAGACCGTGCCTACAGGTAAATCCTGGCGCTATGGCCACGGCGTCGCCAAGGAGGAGCATGCATGCTTGCNTCTGACACCTTGAGCGCTTTGGTGCCATCTGGGAAGTTGTGGCCCTGCGCATTGCATGGCCATCAAAGTCTATGTGCAGACAAAGTTGTTGTGCTTCTATGTCAGGTGCCCTCTAAAGAATATGCATGTGACACTGACAGGTACATGTTGTTGGCAGTCGTTGGACCAGACCCCATCATGTGTGAGAAGTCAGTGATGATGTCATGATTCTGATTCGGTGACTGCCAACAGCATGTATCTGTAAGTGTCAGATGTATACTCTTCAAAGATTTCTTACAAGCCTATTACGCATAGTAACCATGGATCACAACAACATTGGCGTGGGGAGACCTTAGTACCTGGCGGATGCGAGTGTAGTATTTATAGGTGTGGATGATGTTGGGGTGCGACAGGTCAATGCTGAGCATAGCCTCCATTGGTTTCAGAGGAGTGATTGAAGTGTCCTCGGGCGCATGCTCTGCATCCACCACCTGCACATCACCCGGAGTTGACTTAGTTGACTATGTTGTCCTCACCTGAACACACTTCCTGCTTGTTGGCAGAACCGAACCAAAGTTGTATGCAGCTTTGCACAAGTCTGCCTGAATGTAGCAAGATATGCGCAAAGTGCGTTCTCACCTTGGTCACCTACCACTGCTGCACTGAGAGCTGACAGGCAGCACATATGCTCTGGACTTTGCTGAAGTGACGCTGTCAAACACACAGACTCCTGATGCAAGTGCTGCATTAGTTTGACATGCAACCCGCATTGCCACACATCTCGCAGCTATGCTGACCTTCACAGCTACAGTTGCACCATTCCAGGTACCCCTGTAGACATGCCCTGACCCCCCACTGCCCAGCAGGGGGCCCAAGTTGACCGCAGTGAAGGGCTCCGGCTCTACTAGTGACAGCTGCACTGCCGGCAGACCCTGGTTCTGTTCCTCCTGCCAGGGGTGGCTGGAAACACTGCCCCGCCGGTGCATAGATGCCATGGGCTGGCCAGCATTTGGCTCTCGCATAGTGGCGAGGTAGAAGTGCTCGCTGACCACCTCAGCCTGGCCTTGCAGAGATGGTGGCAGGTCTATCCCACTGCTGGCTGCTGTGACAAGCGCTGAGTTGGCAGGCCTGCATGGAGAGAGCACTGGTTGCATGCCAGCTGGAGACTGTGCAAAGGTCCAAACAGCCTGTTGCAACCTCTGTGAAGCGTTGCTGAGCAATACCAGCATTGCTAGTGTGTGGTTGTGATGGGCAGAGGGCAAGAAAGTTGTCCCTAGCATGCATGCTGCCAACAAAGAAGCCAAGCATGCAACCAGCCAGCGGATAACTTTGCAGATGCCTGTGAATGTACCCTCACTTGCCTGATGCAGACAAAGCATAGAGGTGGGAACATTGCAAGCCACAAATTAGATTTTNGACAATCATGCCAAAGGACATCCAGCTGGCTCGCCGCATTCGTGGAGAGCGTGCTTAAGCGCTTTGCACAGCAACTTTACCTTCAAATGGTGTTATTTCAACACCACCTTANGCCAATGGTCCACTTCAAGCCGGCTTCAATCGGAGTGATGTCCTCATTCAGGTCATTGCCATACAGGCACAGCCCAGCTTCTAATCTGAGGGCATCTCGAGATCCCAAACCTGTCAACTTGACCTTTTCATTCTCAAGCAGTTTCTGTGCAAGCTCCAAGGCATGGCTGTCTGGGACTGAAATCTCAAAACCGTCCTCCCCTGTGTACCTGCAGGTAATCACGATGGCACTGGTGACAGTTTGATACTTGCTGATAGTCAGACATGTGTCTAGCAGCTCAACTTGAATGTGCGTCTGATGCGTAAAGTGTTTCGGCTGCATGTTCATGATCATAAAATCTGAGCTTGTGCTGAATATCGGATGGCAATATTAGTTTTTGGTGTTGTGCACACTGTACACAGCTCTAGCAGATGCTGCAAGTGCTGTGCAATGTGGTGACTGGTAGCCAGGAAAAATTGCAAAACGCAATAGAAAAGATGGAAAACATGGAAGTCAAGACTGTGCGGATAAAATAGCATGGACTGTTGAGTGCAGCTACACAGCCCACAAAACTGGATTAAGTGCGCACTGTGCGTATGATTCAGCATGGTCTCCTACTTGGGCTAAACAACACAACAGAAAAGCACAGAGCTCATGCTGTGCATCTGAGCCACCACACTCTGCTTGCTAGCTAACCCCATTCAGCGCAAAAGAAGCAGTTGGCGTTCACCCTGTGCGTGTGAGCCAGCATGGGATGCCAGCAATGTCCAAGATAGCAAAGTTGCTGAAGTGCAGTTTGGGACGTCAGGAAGCTGGGTCCAGACATTGTAGGACCGCTGCTACTGCTGAACCACAAAGTGCAGACCACACAGAATACACACAAGCTTCAACACTAAGACGCGACAGCTGCTTCTTGCTTGTCGAGTTTCANCAGACACCAAGCCTGCATCAGCTTGATGGTGTGCCGGTCAGCTCAATGCACACAGAGGTTCTCAAACATTGCCAGCAATGTGAAACTTGTGTGTCTGGCATGGTTGAGACTGCTAGCCACACACACACATACACATGCGTCTTGCCNCACAACGAAGCTCCGCTCATTGCCGCCATCGATGGTGTTGGTGAGCAGAATACCCGCTCTATCTGTGTTTGCAAGCTAGCAGTACCAATATACTGCAAAGAGACTTGAAACGCGTAGCTGCAAAAGTACACCACCTTCACATAGAAACAACATCACAACACAGCCAAGGACCACATACTCCAACCTTTGGAGCTCAAGACATGTCTAGCTTCATAGCCCTCAGACAACCTCATATCCATCTGTCTGGAGCTGTGTACGCAAAGCGTACTTGATGGGCTCATCCGTTTCTAGGTTGATGACATCTGCAACCTCGACCTGCACAGAACTTAACCATCTCATTGCTGATGTCTGTACATGTGAACGTAGCATTGACATTCAACTGCCGGCAAAATCTGTGCAGAATACTGCGTGTCTTGTTGCTGCAATACATGGTTCAAGTAAGCATTGTCATTCATGCAGGTAGAAGACCACGAGGCGCATACAAGAGCGCACTTTGCCTACTTGCTCTTCTTCCAATGTGTCAACTTGGGGTGCTTGACACACTGGCAGAAACCCAAGTTGGCATGGCGCTGGCAAAGGGGCACCAGCACCCCAAGTTGACACATTGGAAGAAGNCATTGCCCCAGAACAGACAAAGCTCTTGCAGAGCTACGGGTTGCACAGAAGATCAGTGTAAACATGACAGTTTGAGTAGCAGACTGTACAAAGCTTGATGCAAGTCGGCCAAGCTGAGGTACCTACCAATGTACTCCTTGCCAGCCCCCTTGTAGGGTATCTTGGTGCTGACTACACTCACAAACACACCAATCTTGTCACTGCTCTGATTCATCTTGTATGATCCCCAGTTGATGCGCTTCAGTGCTGTCTTTGTTATCACGTCAGAGCCACCCTGCATGCCGCTGTAAGTCAAGGAGCAATAATGGGGAGGGAATAGACCCGGGCGGGGGATGAAGGTTGGGAGCAAGCAAACCCTAGCATTGCTCAACATGCATACCATCAAGCTGATGACATTCATTTGGACAAACAAGAGGGCAACATGGATGGCACGAGGGATGTGTGCGTTACAGACGAATGCACCAGCATACATTGTGTGGCCAATGGCCAGAGGCACAATTGTGTGGGTGCATTTGATGCAAAGCGTTGCAGCTGCACCTCAAAAAGAAGAGGTATCCTGTTAGCAAAGCGGTAGATGTTGATGCCAGCCTTCATGTCGCGGCCACCCAGGCTGACTGCAGCCCCTACAATAAATGAGTGTCCCTCCAGCACACGTGCATCACCTGCGAGACGGCCATGTCAATTTGTACATTCCTTTGTGTCAGAACTCAGAGTAGCGCTTCGATTGCGTAAGATGATTCACATCTATGTGCCTGCATTGCATGACATGGCTTCGGATGTTTGACAACTGGTGACTACCAAAGAAACATATGCTTTGTCTGCAGATATCATATTATGACATATCTCGGGGGGTGTATGACCTGGCAGGTAGAATCAAGGTGTCAGGAACAATGGGTGTGCCGCTGTGTCTCAGCAGTGCGGTGGACGAGAAGACAGAGCAGGAAAACATCATCTATGGAGATGACTCTGGCTCCACCATCATGCTGCAGTGTGGCAGAGTAGATCTGCCAGCTCGCAGCTTGAAGCCAGGGGACTACCAAATTGTGCATGATGACCACACAGACTGGGTGACTCAGGTAAGAGCACCTGCCTTGATGCCGTCAATATGAGCACATTGTCTTGTGACCTGACACAAACCCTCTGCTTCAGTGCTGGTGGCCAGGCGTTGTGGGAAGCAAGGACGCTAAATGTTGCAGCTGACATGCACATTCTGTTGCCAGTCATGCACCCGCTGCTAGCACAATACCCGAGCAATGCATCACAGCTCTCACCAGAACAAGACCACCCAGCATGCTGTGCTTACTCNGGTGTGTACCTTCCACTTGGATCCTGTACGCTCTGGCTGTGAATCAGCTTGGTAATAGGCAAGATGCTGTGACCAGCTTTGATGGCAACCAAGAAACCATTGAGGAGTTCATGGACAGTTATTTTGGCTACAAGTATCACTTCCGATGGTGGGCTGTGCTTATTGTAGCAGCTTATCTGGTTGCTTTCCGTGTTGCTGCTATGTTAGCGCTGAAGTTCATCAGTTTCCAACGTCGCTGAGCACTGCTCTGCTCAGTGTCACATACTGTTCAGTGTGCCTTTATTGCCCTGCGTTGCTCAGTATGTTTGATCCAGTCGCAAAGTTGAAATGTGTATCACTACTGGACACATGGTGTGCGTAGTTCCAAGGTTGTCATGTGTTTTGGTGCCCTAATTTGGTCACATTATCTCCTCTACAACAAGAGTAACTTGATGTGCCTAGCTGTGTTGTGATGTGCTTTGAGCCAGCTATTAAATACATAGCAATGCAACAAGTCCCACTGATCAAGTGCTGGTATTGTATCTGCATAACCTTTCCAGCATAACCACAGGTTCTAGCAGCATGTAGCTTTTTCACCTATCAATACATTGCTAAACATTGGTCATGGCACATTCTTCTAAGAGTGTGCTGGGCTTTAGTACTCAACGTGCATACTGACTGATGTTACAGAAACACACCATGGCCCCCTGGGGTTACGGCCAAAGCCTTCGTATGGCTTCTGCTTTCATACGAATTTTGGCGCTGAATGTTGCCCCTTTGCTGCATAAACACCCTTCACAGCTCAGCAACAGGCTAGCCCAACCATGCCTCTCATAGCATATCAGTAATTGACATATTGTCTAGCAGACATGGTCCACAGCCAGTGAAGTTCTACACAGGTAAACAAGCAGTGTGTTTTGAACGGAGAGTCAGGGTCACAGCATGAGCAATCACATGAACACTATAACGCCATCACGCTATCAATAGGGTGTTATACAAGCTTTGCACATTTCACATGCACTGTCTGGCCTGTGGCAACTGCCTNACTCTAGATCAGCTGCTGTCATGCACGACAGCCATTGTCACAATGAGCTAGCTCTTTGTCTCGCTGATCAAGATAAGTCCTAAGCTGCAAAATGGGCCATTGGCTAGTGTGTATCAAGCATCCTTGTCATTTAGTTGCAGCTCGAGAGCAGTTGGCCATGAGGAAGCCAGTGCAAAATGCTTTGCTATGGGCACAGGTCGGTGAGGATCCGTTTGGCGAGGAGCGTACGGAAAAGAAAGCTCGCATGGCAGCACAGGAGGGCCGCCAGCTGAAGAACATGAAAGCCAGTGACAAGATTCACGGCAAGCCAGTATTGCCTCCCACTCTCAAGCTTGCAGCCTCCCTGCCTGAACATGGTAAAGGCGTGCCCACAAAGAGAAGAGAGCTCAAATCAGATGTAAGCTTTTTGCAGAAAGTGGTGCAGTGCACATGACTACGGTTGCACACAGCATTTCCAGTGCACTATATCAATACAGTGATGTGTCTCATGAAACTGCAAGCTCAGTCCAAGCTGCTGCACAAGCTTGTGCCTCCGCACAATCCATTTTCAATGTACGACAATGGCAGCATGCCATCAGTGTTTTCTACCAGCACTTTGTGCTCACTTTCAAGAGTGTAACATACTTGCAGGTCAAGTCTGCATCTATACAAGCTGGTGTATCAACCGCTTCTATGGGCAAATTTGACAAGCGGTTGCCCAATGAAAAGGAAGGGGAAAGGCATTTGGGCACCAAGCGGCGTCAGTTCATGCCTGTGGCCGACAAGAAAAGCACTGAACACACTTCGGCAGCCGCGCTGGCCGACAGCATTGTGAGAGCTCGTGCAGATGATGTGCTTGATGTTGGGCATGCCATTGGCAAGATTGAGACTGAAAGACGTGAAAAGAAGCAGAAGCAAAGAGCCAAAAGTTCTGATGAACCAGACTCTCGCTTAGGGCATAAGTCAGGTCGTGGTGGGTTGGGCAAACCANGGCGATTCAGTTCCGGAGTGTAGAAAGACCTAACCCCGCAGCCGTACCGCCGGTTCCGCCGCTGGTATGGCTCCAGTGCGCTAAACAGTGGAACTCAATTGTCACGTCCTGCACAAACATAAACATGACCGAGGTCGCTCCCGTGAAAGTAACAGCAGAGCAGCTCGGTGTCCGCGTCGGGTGCGGTTGCTTTTCACGCGTGTCGCTGACGGAAGAGGTTACTTCAGCCCGTACAGGCTAACAGTAGAATGTGCGTTTGCAGTGAACAATTTGAGGGACAGCTTGACTTCGATTTGGGCAACCTGATAGCGTATGACCCCAGCCCTATCGATGCCGAAACGTTTGGGGCAGACCCAGACACAGCCTGTTTGGACGNTGTCGCGGCGCCCTATTGTATGAGCCGTGCATTGGTAGGTCCACTCCTACATGCAACATACTTATGTGCCAGCTCGCAAGCTGCATATGCGCAATGTATGCGCCAAAGCCTCATCGTGTTCTGGCGGATGCACAAGCCATTTTGTAGTCTCATGAACACATGGATGTGCATGCACGCAGACCTTGTACAAGAATCAACAGCTGTGAGACCAAATTTTGGAACTTGAAAAGCCAATTGCGAATCTAGGTTCTCAAAGTGTGATTGGCCATTTGACATATCAGCTGCTGGCAACACTGGTCAAGCTAGGTGTGAAACACTTTTTGCTGGTGGTGGGCATGACTCATACTTACAAGCTGGCCTGAACAGGCAAGTGTACAGAAGATGTTTACATGTGCTTGCCGCTTTGCTTGAGCCACTGCATATGTTGCTAACCTTTAGACTGTGCTGGGCTGGGTGCAAAAATCTGAGTGTGCTGCATCTTCACTGCATTCTTTGCCATTGTGCTTGACACCTGGCTCTGCCATCTTGCCGCGCCCACATCTGTGTATCATACCCTATTGCAGTTTGACACTGTTCATAATGTTGACAAGTCAAGCATACGCTCTCTTATATGGTCTGCTGTTGTATGCTGCCCATACGTCACTTGACCTCAATGTCAGCGTCTACGCTAGTGCTGCTCATATAGGTTTACCATGTCAACGTCAAGCCATTGAGAAGGAGGAGGCTTCATGTAAGGAATCCAAGAGCACGTAGCAGGCATGTCTATAATGCACCCACACAAGATGGGATCAGCCTCATTCACGTTGGGTATTGCTGCCCATTCCTACTTCCCTGTCATGGTGAGCCTAACTTGTGACACACTGTTAGATGCCNTGGACTGCTGGCTTCTGACTGCAACTGATACTCCAATCGAGCAGAGCTGTTGAAGGCAGTTGCTGGTAAGCCATACTGCCCTTCACTCTGCAATGCACAATGCAGCAGATGACACCAATCATGGTTGCCAGAGGTAGGCAGACATAGGTGTGCCAGTCAAGATTGCCTGGCTGATCTGAACCCCACCTGAGAGCACAATCACAACTGTCTTCAGGTGCACCATAACTGAGAGACATTGCAAGGTCAGTGTACAAGAAAGACAGAAGCTCCCATGCCAGGGAAAGACAGGTAAGCTTCAGGCCAGTTGTTGTCAGTGGTGGCATTTGCTGTTTGTGTGAGTAAGGAAGCAAGTGTTGTTGTGGTGCTTGATGTCGNCATGTCCCATGCCACTTATCTGAGGCTGTAACCACAGCATTGTAGACAATGTCTTGACAACACAAGACTAGGTTCACGGCAGAACCAGGGGGCTTAAGGCGTACCAAGGAGATCCATGTACTCAGACAGGTCAAAGTTGGTGACGGCGTGGATCCCACGTCGCAAGACAGCCTCTCTGTCGTATGCCTTTGCAGCTTCAACTTCGTCCTTGTACAGCCCTAGATACCTGCACACATGTAGAGCAACTGCATCCATGTGCAGGTGTAGCCGTGCCCAGTATATCACCAGCAAGTGCCACGTGCACACGTCATTACATATCATATATGTGCTATAATTACCTGCAGCGTTGTGCGATCAGATGACATGAAGTGTATGTGCCAACGGGGCACAGGGATGGCAGAATTGCCTGTCTATCACTTTAATGGCATTGCCCAGGCATTAGGTGCTGCAGTATGTATGCTATGTGCTGCATGCTCAAAGTGTGACACATCAGTGCAGTACTCTAGGGCTGCTTATACAGTGCAGGTCCGCAAGTGCACCTTTCCAGAAGCCAGAAATAGCACTTATGCACATTGTATTGCATGTGGCTGCCTTTTCACTTGAGCAGTGGCATGCAACTGCTGAACGGCAGCTTACTTGTACTTGCGCCCGACCATTTGGCCAATGCGAGCCTCCCACTTGCCCTTCTGATGTTTGGTGACCCCGCGGAACTGGCTGCTGGTCTTTTGTGCACCTCTGCTTTGCTTGCGCAGGCTCTGCACCACCTCCTCCTCTGTCACCTGCATGAGCCATTTTGTTGTTGCTGCACCACACAGGCATCAACCTAGAAGCAACTAAATATACTGCTTCTTGCTTTTGACTTGTGCATCTTGACTGACGCATGCTGCCATGTCTAGCATGTGGTGACAACATGACCTTGCATGCAACAACTGCAAATGGCATTGTTGTGAGCCAAACTGTTCAGGAACTTGGCTTATGAGCACTATGATGCATGTGCACTAANTGTAGGCAGAGCCTGTAATCAATTTTTTCCTCTCGACATTGACAGCTGGATCGTTATCAGCCCCGGTTGCTAATTTTGGGAAGGATCAAACACGATGTACAAATTTGCCGATTCAAATGGTCGACCGCTTGGCTCGGCCATCAGAACGATTTCATTCTACGTTCTTCGTCCAGATTCGGACGTTATCAATGATTGAACAGCTCCGTGTACCTCACGCTCGTCACACATACATTATATCACCGCTCACCGNGTTCATGACTGGACACACTTGACCAAAAGCAACAGCACGCAACTGACGGAGCAGCGCAACCAGCATGACAGGCAAGTGTAGGACACAGCAGCAGCAGCGTGGAAAGTAACTACATAGCTAGCCAGCAACCAGTGCTTTGAGTAGAGCAGCTTACACTACAGGCAAGCATAGCACAGTGCAGCAAGGNGTGGGCAACAACAATGCTGACCCTTTCACATATTGGTGACCCGATTTGGCGCAAACACTGGTTCCTCAAACACTGAGTCATCATCTGAGGAAAGCCTGGGGGTTAGGGTTCTGCCAGGATCTGCCTCAGGTGTGAGTAGTGCACATGGGCTCGAGCTGCCTGAGCCATGAGTGGAATGATTATCTCTTTGCATTGCCTGCACATTCATCAAGTCAGTNGAAGAATTCATAAATGACAATGAACCACAAGCACATGACACAGCAGCAAGCATGGTCTTGCATGGTANACAACCGTGTAGCAAGCTGCAGGCAATCATGGTACATGCTGCTTGCGCACACCGTATTGGTACATGATGCGGATGATGGCATGTTTAGTGCGGAGGCTTCTGCAAACAGAGCTATATGCTTTATACAACCTTTCATGAAGCAGAGGTTTTGCAGCGTTTGTGTTTCTGACTGATTGCCTTGTGCTTTCCAATTCAGAAGTCCTGCAGTTGAACCCTCAGTCAACATGCTCTTGTGGTTCAAGTTTGGCTGCAAGTGTGTTAGCACTGCCTAGCTGCGTTCAGCATGATGCAGCACTCTTCAGTGCTGCTGCTACAACTGCAGGGGCCCCAGGTGGCTGGAGGCAGACATAGACATGGACTCTTCTGGCCTGGCCAACCATGTGGTTGCCCTTGTCAAGGGTGTGACTACCTCCCAGACGATCGACATGGCCATTGTCCTCCAGGTCTGTCACTTGCAGCACTGCTACAACAGCCTATGTGCATGCAAGCAGTCCAAGCAACAGCGACTCACGCTCCAACTACTCATTCAGCTGCTGTCATTCTGCAGCATCATTAACTATGGATTTACTTCTTTGTGCCTACTTTGCTACGCTTGCCTGTTGCTGCTTGCACTGCAGCAGCTGTGCTGAACCCCACAGCTTGATGTTTGGCCCAGCATGGGAAGCACCAACAAATGGCATGCTGGCTTGTAGGGTGCAAGGCCAGAGCTACTGCCAGAAAGGCTCCTGGGAACAGTCCGCTTTTCACGCTTGGACCTGAAGGCTGCCATTCCTCTCAACCCTGCAGACTACCCTGACGACCTGCTTGATGAAGCATCCCCTTCAGCCTTCAACAATCCCCAAGACTCAGCCCAACAGGACTCAGACATCGACATAGAGCAGACCGCTGGCAGCAGGCAAAGCTTGCACAGCATGCGCAGCAGCAGCATCACCNCTGCCCAATTGGCTGAACCAGACATGCGCAAGACCACATCAGATCATACCCTAAAGGGTGCCGCAAACCACTCATCGAAGGTGTCGGATGAGTTGAACACACGAGGCAGCACAAAGTTGAGCAGGGACCACAGCTCCCCAAGGCTGTTTTGAATGGGGGTGCCAGTCAGCAGGATTCGGTGCCGGAAGTGGAAGCTGCGAAGAATCTCAGCTAGCCTGCTTTCAGCGTTCTTCAAGCGGTGTCCCTCATCCACAATCAGCAGATCCCACTGGACCTAGAATATATGCACAGCAGAGTGTTGCAACACATATGGTTTCCAACCAGCATGCACGAAAGATGTAATCAGCAATTGTAACTTTTCAGTTCATCATGCAAGCAGCATTTGCCAAGATTGCGGACGCTCTATAAGCGTGCACAGTGATGTGGATCAAAGCACAGGCGTTTAGAACACATATTGGCATACGCAGGCAGCAAGACATGCGCAAGGCAGCTGAAGGGCGTCCCAAAGCATTCACAGGCATTGCAGCAGGTCACTACCTTCTTCAGAGCAGACTTATCCCGCATGACTAGGTCATAATGGGTGATCAGCACATTGAAAGTGCCCTTCTCCAGAAAGTCCCGCTGCAGTTGCTTCCGCTCCTCTGGGCTGCCATCGTACATGACTGCAGCAATGTCTGGCGCCCACTTTGCANGACAGGAGTCTGCAAACACCCTGGTGTGGTGGCTAAAGGTGAACATCAGTCATACGACAGCCTTCACCTACCATCACACAACAGCATCTACAGCAGCAGGCAAGTTCACCCAGTGAGTGAAAACTTTGAGCAGTGTCTGCAAAATCGATGCTGCAGGCAGGAAAAACAGCCAGTGGAACACTTTGCTGCTGGCTTCTGCAAAGTGCATGCACTATGCAGCCACAGCATGCAAAGCATCCCCNCTCTCGCTTGACTGTACAAAGGAATTCAGCAACTTGTGATACAGCTCACCATGTGATAAAGCTTTTCATCAACGAACTGCATTGCGCATACTTTCACAAGGCAGCCCAGCAGCACTTCAAGTGCCATATTGGCGTCGCTTTTGGCAGCAGCACCTGATACCAACAGGCACGCTGTTGTAAACAATGTAAGGTCTGTGAGTTTTGTGTGCTACCTTAGGTCTAGGACCCCAATGCAGCGCTGTGCTCTGATGTGCAAATTCATTGCAAATTCTCGCTGCCTGGCTGTTTGGCGCTTGCATCTTGTGNTGAGTCATCTGTCAGATGTCACGAGCCTGCTTAGAGAAGCAAATCAGCTTGCTTCCTGATTGGTGATGGAGTCAGCGCCTTGTGAACTGGAGTCTAGCGCTTTTTCTTTCTTGTGCACCAATTTTCAAATTTGCCAGCTTGCATGTAGATCAGATTTGTGCCAAGAGGTCCAGATGAGCAACATCTTTTTAGCAAGTCTGTACTATATGTCATGCTGCCTATGCACTCAGATGATGTGGTGTTCATTGTAGTCACAGGGAACATGACAGCAGGCCAGGCTTTGCACGATACAGGCAGCATTATCTTTTTTCTTCCAATTGAAAGTTGCGCTCTGTTTGCGCAACCCAGCATGCTTTTGACTGTTCACAGGAGCTTAGCAGCTCATGTGCAACACCCCTTGATGACTATCATGGTAGCTTGGGGTTATCACCAGTGGTTTCGATCACCAGTTTGAAGATTGGGCAGTTGAGATTTTACTCATTGGGGTGGAGTGNGGTACTAGCAAGTCTGCAAAGCGTAGAGCAAAAGAGAAGCAGAAGACCCTGGCTCAGCGAGTTGGCAGTGATCAGGTGCGCGTCGTCAACAGAGGCCAGCCGGCACGCTCTGCCCAACATGACTATCCAGAGCTCCCTAGCAGCAGGTATGAGACACCCCCCTACTGCACCTCAGCTTCTGTCTGTATTGTTCATGGCAACACTCTTATAGCAAAATTGTCAATGCTGCTGCTGCTGCCATGTTGCNGCCATGGCAGAGCCAAAGTAAGCCTAGCAGCTGTAGGCAGTGACAGCACTGCTGCTCAACCTGAAATTTGCTGCACGCTGACATGTATATCAATGTTTGTACTGATGCTCATGCACTACACAGAATTGAGCATGCATCAGCTGTAAGACNACTGCGTATACGTCAAACAGGCTGCAGAGACGTGTCACTGTCGCAAGCTGCAAATCGAATCGGTTCCGCTGAATGGTGTGACGCCACAGGTCTCGGCACTGCAGTGCTACTTGACCTGGTTGACTGCGATACCCATTTTGGTATTCTTCTTCTTGCACAGGCGTTTTGTACATGTCAACCTATGTTATGTAAAACCCCATCTCTGGAAAGGTGTCTGGACATATGGTGTGACGGTCAGACGTCCTTTGACTATAGTGATAAATTAGGCAGCGGTTGCAACAACATTACTTTGTGTACACGCTTACCTATGGGTGGCTCGGTCAACCCTTGTACTGGTCAGAGCAGCAGGTTGTACATAGGCAGCAGTCAAGTAATCAAGTACTTCACAGGCCTGTTGAGACCAGGCAGTACACCACGTCATTAAGGGTGACCGACCCAGCTCACATACAGGACTCTATCTGATGCTAATGGAAGCCCACATCCTGTTGATGATGTACATGTTCACACAGGAGTTTGAGGGAGCAGTAGGCTTGCCTCAGATGCTCACCTCATCATGTGCCATAGAACTTTGACACATAGTCTTACACAGAGAAATCTCATTCCCTTGCTAGCTGATATGCTGTAGCAAGCTGTTCTTGTACAGAATCACAAGATGCAATTAATGACTCAGCTTGCCCCAAAAACGCTGCACCTTCCCCCAGTCCTCTCAGGTTTTTGATGGGTGCGCAGAGTTATGATATGGTGAAAAGGCAATGCTCTTGGCAGGACGCTTTACAGTCAGCTCTGCATCAAACAGTACCCATTTAGGCCATTCCAATGGCAGAAATTGTCATGACGCCTGGCCAGTATAAGATGGCGGTGCAACTTAAACTCACCTGCTGTCAAAAGTTGCAGTTCCTTGCGCATTGCATGGAATGGCTGCTGATGACTCGCCTTGTCCTGCAGTCAAACTAGCAGGTCTGCACTGTTCTGTTAACGCATCAAAGGCTGTGTGTGGGTGCTGTGGTTTGCACAGCAGGGTTTGAGATAAGTCCGCTGCATTTTTCAAGTGTTGGACCTCCAGCCATGCTGCATATAAGTCTTGCAATGGGGTGCACAGACATCGCATGAGAGAATGCTGAGCCTGCCTAAGCCAATGCAGCAAGCTCCAATGAGGCCCTGCCTTAAGCTTGAGACTGCTTGGACACCGCATGCAGCGATGCAAGCAAGCTGAGTATGCAAGCAAGTCAAGGGCAACCCCTCTAGCCATCAACTACTCTCGAGGCTGCATTGAACATACGCAACAAATGCATGCACCANGGCCTGGCGCAGCGAATTGTCACTGGCGATGTGCCCTCAGCCCTTCAGGTCTGCCCCTGTTTGCTGCACAGCTTTTCATGTCCTATACGTACACAACCCACGTCAAACCATGGGTTGTTGTCCATGCCTCCTGCATGCACGGGGCCACAGTCCCCATACATCTTGTCTGCACCACAGCAAGAGTTGGCACTAAGTAACGGTCAGGTGCCAATGTCAGCAAGCGTGCTGCAGGTGACTGCACTTGCAAATCCACCTGCCTGCCTGTTTTGCATGCACACTCAGCAAGCCTCACATAAGCAGGAGTATGTGTGAAGTGAGACCTGGAAACAGCTGGTTCTGGGTTGATTCTGATTGTGTGAACCACTGCGTTTGGTATTGGCAGTTACGCACATCCTTTAGCAGCATGCTCAACCACGATTTGAATGCTGCACAGGATCGCACATTGATGTCGCTGGACATGGGAGCGCTCATAGCCGGAGCCAAGTACAGGGGGGAGTTTGAGGACCGGCTGAAGGCGGTCATCAAGGAGGTCACAGCCAGCAATGGGCGCATTGTGTTGTTCATTGATGAAATCCACACTGTGGTGGGTGCCGGAGCCAGCCAAGGCTCCATGGACGCTGGTAAGCTGTTGGGCAACCCCGTGTTGAATCTGGGGCTTCAAACTGGGGCCAAAGTGCTAAGTGCCCACAAGCCATTTGAAACTGTTGAGTGCGGACAGCAGGCAGAACCTACAATGAGTGATGTTGCTGATCAAGCTGTCTGCGTCGNCTATTCAACCTAGCTCCCCATCCAACGGTGGAGATGAGGTACAAGTTCTTAGCTCCAGAGTTGTCTGCGCAGTTGATAACTGCTCCTACAGGCAGACCCAATGACATACGAAACTTGTTCCCGGACGCACCACCACGTCCTCTCTTGGAGGCCATGGTGCCTTATCTGCAGACAGACCGCGTGTCAAATAATCTGCGGTAGGCAGCCAAGGACTGACAGCGAATGTAGCCTGAATTGGTGATTGCACGTACCTTTTCGGACTGAAAGGACGCTACCCAAGAAAGCCGCCTGGTATGTAGACAGTCGAACCCTAAGTCAAGGCCAAGTGTTATAGCGGAAACCCTAGGTGTTCAAACTTTCATCATGCGGCAGTGACTTGAGCGAACGACAGTGGCACCCGTAACCGGTTAGGCCCATCTTGCAGGGCTGTGCAAACGGTTGTTTGGTGTCATGCGAGGCTTCCAGCAACTGGCCCGCAATCTCAGCCGGATGTGCGTGGATAGCAGCAGCACGCAAGGCCTGTCACCGGCATGCCGCTCGATTTCAGCTGCCCGTGCCTACTCGTCAGCGATCTCTTCTGTTGTACAAGCTCGTGAAAGCTTCGTGTTTACTGGTCTGGTCTCTTCACCGGGGCCCTCCTGGTCCTGCCAGCTGATACCTACAGCTGCAACACACCATCGGAATTTCAGCAGTGAGACAAGTGAACAACTGCCAAGCGATGATCATGTTCAAGCCGCATCTCAAGTGGCAGCCTTTGACCCGTCAAGCATTTTGAGTGCTGTTGCTGGCATGGAGGAGGACAGCTGGGCTGCAGCACAGGAAGATGTTTGGTTTTTCAACCGGTATATGCAGACAGCACTGCGAACAGCACAGGAGCTCACAGGTCTACCCTGGTAACTGCCACTGCATGACGGGCGAATCAATGCCAGCACGCTGAAACTCACGCATGGCATGCATGGCACTCACAGCATGCCACGCCATGCAGGTGGCAAACAATAAGTGCTGCAACGCTGTTCTTTCGAGTAGCGACAATACCGCTGCATCTGCAGTCCGTCAGGAACACATACAATATGACGGTAACAGCACTCAAGCTGCATTTCACGAGCTTGGCATGGTGCTAGCAGCTTCGTAAACATAGTGCCCAATGTGCAGANCGTCAGCCCGCTGTGGTGCTGAAGTCGATCAGGACGTCCGACTGCAGCTTGACAGCTTGCAGTGTCGAACGAAAGTTCAGTAACAACTGCCGGACACGACCGTTGTCGTTAGACCACTATGTGTGCACCAATGCTCGCTTGCGCAGCGACACAGCGAGGNCCTGGAGTAAACGCTGTGGCATGGGCGCCAAAAGGGCCAAGAGCGCTTACTTTGTGTTTGCCGATGACCAGAGAGTCTCAACCAAAGCGGAACTTCAGGCAGCAGCTGGTGACGATAAAGTGATCTCTGTGGCTGAGGTTGCCAAAAGCTTGGGCAACAAATGGAGGGAACTTGGTGAAGCGGGTCAACAACAGTATAAAGCAAAGGCGGCTGCCCTTGCCGCTGAGGCAACACAAGACGTAGAAGTTGCTGGCAACAATCAAGTTGAAGGCCAAGTACCAGCTGAGCAGGCAGTAGATCAAGAGGACGCTGGCAACCAGGGCTTGCCATTGACTTCAGTCAAGCGCATTATGTGTCTGGACGAGGATGTGACCAGAGTGTCAAGAGATAGTGTCAAAGCTGTTGCTAAGCTGACAGAGCTGTTTCTTGAGCTGTTTGCTGCAAAAGCTTTCACAAAAGCTAAACAGCACAAAAGGGCAACAATCATGTTTTGTGACACAAGTCAGGCTGTGACCTCTGACAAAAGGCTTGTCGAGATGGGCTTGAAAGATATGTTTGCCTTTGATGCTGCTTTTGAGGATGCCAGGAATGATGCCAAGGACCTGCCTAGCAGGACCAAGCAGGCTCAAGGAGATGCGCCATGTGCTAGACCAATCACAGCCTTCTTCAAGGCATAGCAGCAGGGTCCACAGTGTTTTTGAAGCCTGGCATGCTTTGCCATCAAATGCCAGGTGTCCTGCACACTTTGCTGTTGCTTGAGACATTGACAAAGTCTAGTGCTTTGCCTGTAGCTGTGAATGCAGTGTTGCTCGTGGCATGAACACATGCATGCAGCTGTTGCAATAAAATGCTTCCCAGGCATTGCCTGTCACGAGCTGGTGGTCTGCACAGCTGAGTAGCTTGTGTCTTGTACAAATGCTCCAGTATATATAGCAGTTGCTCATGCACCACCTTGTTGCTTACAAGAAGATCACGACTCTTAGGTGTGTGTGGGGTGCATAGACAGTTTATTTTGCCCTACAACGCTCTTGTGGCTAACGCTGCTGATGGCCACCTTGATGCAACCCTCAATGGACCGGCATTGAAGCAAGTCTGGCTGCATTGCCGGTGTGGTCATCCTGCATCGCGGCACAATCTAGATCTGCCACATTCCTGAAACTGAGCAAGTCTTGTTATATGCTGTACATGTAGCTGACTGAGGTTCTGTTACTGGCTTCTATTGATCTGAAACCCTCGGATCATGTGTGTAGGCCATTTCAGCACAGGTCTGGGTCACTAGATGTAGACAACTCAGAATTCGAGATATGTAAAACGTTGCACATCCAGTCAAACCATGGCTGAATACCTTGAACAAGCTCACCCTGCTTTACAGGGTTGTTGATTCAAGATAAGTAGCTGTACAACACATATGCTTGCTTCACAATATTTTCAGCTGCTGCTTATGTCATTTCAACACGTCAGCTAGATCTGTTGGGCACATTTACACAAGATTCATAACTTGCCAGCTATTTACGACAGCTGTCCACAGTCAGCAACAGTGATCTGCTTGCTGGTCTTGCCACTGGAGCTGCCAAAGGACTCAACCTTCTGTACTACATCCATTCCCTTGGTGACACTGCCAAAGACAACGTGCTTGCCGTCCAACCAGGCAGTCTTCACGGTACACAGGAAGAACTGCAGGTACAGATATCATCAGCGCAGCATACGCAAGAGTCCTGACGGGATGCTGCATTACAGCCAAGTTTGACAGTGCTGGCTTACACATGCAATGCAATTTGGAGATACCTGAGATCCGTTGGTGTTGGGTCCAGCATTTGCCATGGACAAGATGCCTGCAGTGCACCAACAACACTCAGCCTGTAATGTGTGGCTGTAATTGGCTGTGCCAGGCAAGGCTACCAAAGCATGATCTTTGTGATCACAGTCTATACATGCACTGACCGGGACCAGTGTGCTTCAGCTGGAAATTCTCGTCAGCAAACTTCTCGCCATAGATTGACTCGCCACCAGTGCCATTCCCACGAGTGAAGTCACCACCCTGTGATGAAACAAAGCTTTGAGTTCAGCAAACAGGCCTCTTACCAGGTAGCATGCTGGCCACACACAAAGCTTCAATAAGCACTTGATCCATGAACAGACAAACACAGCTACATCGCTTGTTGAGCAGCCCTGGATAGATATGGACCCTGATGTGTATGTGCTCATACCTGGCACATGAACTGTGGGATCACACGGTGGAAGGGGGTTCCCTTGAAAGAAAGTGGCTTGCCTGAGCGACCCTGACCCTTCTCACCTGTGCACCGCAGTAACACCAGCATGTTTGAGCATCTGTGCAGAAGCTGACTTGTTGGCAAACACTCGTACGTTGTTCAAGACGTACCTGTACATAGGCATCTGAAGTTCTCTGCTGTCTTGGGGACGACGTCGGCCCGTAGCTGCAAGCACACAAACGTGAGTGGATGCGTGCAGTACGATCAGGTAAGTCTGATGCTAGGTCGACGGCGGCACTTACGGTCATCTCAATGCGCCCCACACTCTGACCTGCAGCAGGGCATGTCCAATAGTCAGCGACCCATGATGTAGATAGCGAGTACGTGCCAAGCGGCTCAGGTGCAGCCTTATACGCGCAACAGGATGAACGGGATCAGCACGCTTGACATGTTGACGGTGTTACCTCCGGCAGTGACATCAAAGAACACGACTGGGTTAGACATTCTGCTGAACTTGTGAGGGAGTATGTGTACCTGCGCGTGATAACAGCGTGCAAGCAAAGAGGACGAATCTTCCTCCTGCCCTTGCTTAAGACGCCCGACCGAAGCTCAGTTGCGAATCCCTGAACGCCAAGCGAATGTCACGCACAGCGCTCATAACAGCAGACAGAAGAGAGGAAGAAGAATACGTGCCAACTCCTGCTCGGAGTATTCCTTTGGGTGCATACTAGAGCACTTGATGCCTTTGCAGTTGTTTCTACCAAAACATGCTACTCAATCTGTTATAGCACTGCAACTTACATGCTCAGCATCAATATACAAAAGCTACAGCACNGCTGAATGGCAGTATGTGATTGATAAAGCTCTCACCATCAACCTTGGGTAGCACAACTGTTTCTGGTTCAGGCATTGCCACATGCTGTCGTAGATGAGCTTTTGTGTACAGGAACACATCTTTTGGACTGCCAGCATCCTCCTGCAGGAATTGCATCAGTTTGCTGTGCTCATGAGCTTACGTATGTCTAACAACGGCTGCACTCAACATGCCAAACTTGTGTATGTCAGCCATGTCAGCATTGTGATGCTTGACATAAGCCATGCACCAGATGACAGCATGAAACCCCAGCATGGGGCTGCCTTATGAGGCAAGTGTGTGATGCAACAGTGAAGCAAGCTTACTGTTGGCAGCTTGTAGGCGCCCAGAGTCTTGTTGGGATCCAGTGGATTGCCATGCAGCAGCAGAATTTGTTCCTTCTCTGGTATGCTTGTCAGAGAGGATAAGGCTTGCTGCACTGCATCCACCCTGCAGGTTGCAGTATGTAGTCGGATGTAAGCACACGCACAGTCAGCCATTATGCTGACAGAGTGCTGACAGAATGCTATGNGGGTCTTCCGGAAAGAGCTTGGGCTTGTGTGACTTGTAAGTGTTGTCCAGATACTCTGACACAATGATGGACTCAATCAGCTGGTTGTTGCCATCTGCATCCATGTGGAGCACAAATCAGGAATGTAACACAACGCACAATACAATTGAATGCGTGCAAACGTGAACAAACTGTGCATGCTGCCCAGTACATTGTGGCAAGGTGCATGACAAAGCAGCGTGCAGCCTGCNTCCAGTATATATAGCAGTTGCTCATGCACCACCTTGTTGCTTACAAGAAGATCACGACTCTTAGGTGTGTGTGGGGTGCATAGACAGTTTATTTTGCCCTACAACGCTCTTGTGGCTAACGCTGCTGATGGCCACCTTGATGCAACCCTCAATGGACCGGCATTGAAGCAAGTCTGGCTGCATTGCCGGTGTGGTCATCCTGCATCGCGGCACAATCTAGATCTGCCACATTCCTGAAACTGAGCAAGTCTTGTTATATGCTGTACATGTAGCTGACTGAGGTTCTGTTACTGGCTTCTATTGATCTGAAACCCTCGGATCATGTGTGTAGGCCATTTCAGCACAGGTCTGGGTCACTAGATGTAGACAACTCAGAATTCGAGATATGTAAAACGTTGCACATCCAGTCAAACCATGGCTGAATACCTTGAACAAGCTCACCCTGCTTTACAGGGTTGTTGATTCAAGATAAGTAGCTGTACAACACATATGCTTGCTTCACAATATTTTCAGCTGCTGCTTATGTCATTTCAACACGTCAGCTAGATCTGTTGGGCACATTTACACAAGATTCATAACTTGCCAGCTATTTACGACAGCTGTCCACAGTCAGCAACAGTGATCTGCTTGCTGGTCTTGCCACTGGAGCTNTGTACTTGCCAGCTTCCCAGGAGCCAGGGCGCCTGGTGGTGTCTGTGGCCCTGTTGCCATACATCAGAGTGGGGGCTGGCAGAATCATTGCTTGCACCTGCATAGTTGCATACATTGACTTCAGTGTGCACAACTCAAACTGTACATGCCATAGATTGTGAAAGCTTGGTGCTGTACTGTCACCATGTCTGTTGCATTGGTCTTACAATGCATACAGTCTTGCCAACTCTCAAACACTTGGAATTTGCTCAATGGCAGCCTTGTTGCAGCGCAGTAGCTGAGTCCTGATATTGGGAAGGACAGGGAGACATTGCAGGGTTGAAAGGGGATGAACATATACCTTCAAAAGTAAACATGCAGGTTGGACCCTGTGGAGCTTGATTACTTTGAATTACTTCTGACGTGACTAACCTTACACATGTGGCATGATAATGCGCATGGATATAGGTGTGATTTGACAGTGGCAGCATGTCAAGTGCGTGCCTTGGCAGAACATACACTGGTGATTGACAACACAAGTGAAGGCCTGGAAAGCAAGTCATGAAGTAATATTACTCACCTCCATCATCTGGCCCTTGATCTGCAACCCAAAGCTCTTCACAGTGGGGTCACTAGGCACCTTGGATTGCCTGTTCAGGCAGCTCTCAATCCTGCCGACTCTGTCCTGCAGCATGTCAACAGCTGTCAATACAAGNACCCTGCAACACAGATAAGCATGTCAGTGGGATATAAGACTTGCACCCTGCTTTTTGACCCCACGGGGTAGCAATGAACAATGTGGCTGTTTGAACAGGTGGTGTTGGAACAGACACTGTTGATGCTTTCACGGCATACATGCAAGAACGCTAGGTGTGTCAATGTGTTGCTATTTGAACAGGAAGGGTTGAAACAGCCACTGTCCAAACAGCCACACATTGACACGCCCAGCGTTGTTGCATGTATGCTGTGAAAGCANGCACCTCGAATGGTCTGACTGGTGTTGCAGACTGCTGGCAAACGCTGCATCTGACTCTGTGGTCGAGGGACCCGCTTGCGTGTCAAAGTAAAGCTGTATGGCGCTATGCAATTCCAGGTTGCATGCCTGAAACACACCCCTAGGTTCTGCATGTACTTGTGGTCACTGTAAAACGCTGGTCTTGATCAGCACCTGAAGCAGGCCTTCAGCTGTCGTCGAGTCGGCTCCGGTAATGCCGACAAACTCGGCAACAAGCTCGTCAGGAGCAGACATGTTGCGGGGGCTTCCGATCAGTCCAAGCTTACTTGGTCTCGCAGACGTCCAGTACAGTTTTCTCACGCTCGCCCCGACAGTGGACTGTTCACGTTATCGCGTCGGGACGTTGCAACTCAGTTGAGCACGCGAGACCTTTTCGAACGTTCCAAGTTTGACCTTCCTGACGTGGTCTTCGTTGACCTATGTAACGAGCTGCCTGACAAGGCGCTCACTGCATGTGGAGTCTGCAGTGCAGACTGTCAGACAGCTNAGGAGTCCAGCTTGACTCCTTGTGCATTGCCATATGCTGTTCCAATATTGACGGCATTGCCAACTGTCAGCACAGCCTGAATTANTGTCATTTGCCATAAGAACTGCCACTCATGATGTAGCTGCAGATGGCCATTTGCAAGTGCTCTTGATAATTGCATGATCATAAGACAGTTGGGTTGACCAACAGTTGGTCAACCCNTAGTGCATGTCCGCTGGAGCATGAAGAAGCAGGACTGCCGAAAGTTGGGGTACAACCATCACAGACAAGCGAGCTTCGCTACATTTTGACTCACCTTGAACATGATCTTATCCTTGGCATTCTTGTCAAGTGTGCCGACTTGCGCCTTGCCAACGTTGAAGATGCCTCTGCCCCCACCTCCTAGACCCCNCACACATCATGCTTATGCTTGCTGCGGTGAGATGCAGTACCAGAAATCTAACCATACAGTGAGCTTCAAGTTGAGTCCAACTGAGTAGCCAAAAGATGACACACAGGTAAGCACAGGCACACAGCCAACACGCAACAGCCTTCCAGCCGCACCTCAGCTGGGTGTTGTGTTCAGCTGGCGAAAGATTGCGTATTGACAGCACAAGCTCCATCGCCAATTGTTCCTGTCTGGCAGCGCCTTCATTCAGAGGGCTGCCATCTGGGAATGTGATCTTCCTAGCTGGCACATGTTGATCCTATGCAGGCACAATCCAGTCTTTTAGGACTACAAGTGCGTTTTGCAGTGCTGCAGGCGGCTGCATCCTATGTGATTACACAGTGTTACAGCTGGCAGACGACATGTTTCTGTGCATGATCACGGCACAAACATTGCAGTCATCACAATTTCAATGCTTGAGCCTGTAAAGATATTGCTTGCAAGCACCGACTGTGTAACAGCAATACCAATTTGTACTGCTTAGCTTGCGCCATGTGGGNAGTCGAAGCTAGAGGCGCCCCTGTGTCACGTGTGCATGTGGACTACACAACCAAGAGTGGACCAATCAGGCTGAAGGCAGCTTTGCCAGATGAGGCTGAGCAGCTCATGAAAACCCCCTTTGCAGTCATACAGGTGAAAACCGCCCTGCTGTTGTGGTCTCTAAAGCTTGTATGTGAATGAAGGCATTGGCCAAGGGGTCCACGCCGCAAGTTAGCTGTTGCATGGCAGATGCAGGTGTGACACAGCCCGGTGAAGCACAGCCAGGCAACTCACTGGTCATGGATGTGTGTTACTGCCGGTTATATAATGGAAGAGGGAAGGAAAACGTCAGTTACTTGCAACAAAACAGCTCAAATGCAGTTTCTCATACACTGCATCTCCACCTGTGATGACCAAGAGTGCCTGATTGCAAAAGATGACAGCCAAGCCCTGATGACCTGCTGCTGGTTGTCCTGACTGCTCAATTTGATTCCTTGCGCTATCTTCATGTTGTTTAGGCTTGTTGACTGGCCGAAACCTGTAAACATCNGCCAGCCCTTTGCTGACGGCAGTGAACCTCACGCTTGCTGTTGCTTGCAAACTACACACATCAAAACGGTGTAACGGTGTGTGAATGTCAGCTTGACAAGCGTGTCGATTGCACTCTCAACATGAGGCATGTCAAAGTTGCCTTGCACATGCTGATCACGCTTGCTGACATGCTACAGGGGTATGCTGACCTCTTCAAAAGGCAGAAGCAGCTTGGCGTATGCTGCCTTGAAGGTGTGTGACATGGTGGTCATGTGCTGGGGTGCCTTGAACAAGCGGCCTACAGCAGCCCACAGCTTGTTTGCAGTTGCCTGTAACACACAACCAGGTTCCAGACTCGGCAGATACCAACAAGATGATTGCAGTGCATGCTGATGACAAAAGTACAACGTAGATTGTGCTTCAGAATGCACCTGTCCGCAAGCCATTATCGCGCCGTTGAGCAACTGACAACACAATAAATGACTGCATGGCATCAAACTGTTGTTCAGCAGCTGTGCAGCTGTTACCTGGTGCACCAGGGAACAGGGCACAAATGAGTCATGACATTGTGCAGACTGACACTGTTATGAGTGNGTGATGCATCAACAAAGATTCCATGTTTGTCTATCAAAACTTGGCATTTTGACAGCAGGAGGGCATACTAAGTCTGTCTTTTCGCACAACTGAGTTTTTGCAAATGACGGTCTGTTTGAAAACAGCACTCACGACTTGATCTCACGCTGCAAGGTTCGGCATTCACCCCGTGGNCGGCAAGAAGATACTTGTCCTTGAAATTTGACGCATGCAAGATGTGTACGAACATCCCGATGCATACCTGCTGAACCAAAAACCCCACCCATGCATAACTGTGATGTCTGACCAAAACAAAGCAGCATACTCCATGCGCAAACTTGTCAAAGCCGGGTGTCCAAATACCAAGAGTAGTCCATCACCTAATGCCCCAGTGTTGCAGCNTGTCACCACCAACTGCAGTGCAGCCGTAACACTGTTAAGCACCACTGAGGCCAGCAAGCACTATGCGCAAAGGGGCAGACTTGATTTTTGCATTTGGCACTGTCAGCTTGAGACCAATATATGGGGAAGCAAGCATTTCAGCAGCAAAGTCTGGCANGCTGGTGAGAAAGCTTTGGGTCGTGTAGCAAAAGTGGCTGCCCCAATCAATGAGGCGACAGCAGAAGCTGCAACAGCAGGCACCAAAAANCATTCTGCTCTGTTTGTATATCAGGTCAGGAGACACAGGCTCAAACTGGGTTTTTTGCGCCTGGGATGCCTGAGCAGGCAGCGTTCAAATCTCACTGCAGGTTGCAGCTGCGACATGTCATGTCAGAAACAACACACAGCGCCATTGATGCAGCAGAGCTAGCCATCATAAATACATACAGCAGTGGTACTGCCATATACACACTCCATGTGCTGTGACGACTTGCGTACGTGCCACCTATCCTGCTGCAATGATATGAACCAGTGCAGCATTGCAAGTCCATCACCCGTAGATCCATGTTTGCAATGCGTAACATGCTGTATTACCACATGCTTGGCTGAAGCAATGCCTGCAGTTCATAGCTTGGCCTGATCAGAGGTGGCTCATGAGGTGCACGGCTGCAACAAGGTGCTGCCTTGCTTGACCAAGCAAAAATTCTTTGATGATTGCTCATTAGAGTCTGCAGACCAGCTGGTAGCAATGGAGCACTCAACTTTTCGTTTGAGCTTGTTTACAGACACATGTGTTATACAGGTCAGCCATAGTTAATTTGTAAAACATGAAAATGCATTATATGATTTGAAATGTCTTCTACTCGCGATCGAGGACGATGCCATCAAGCTGTACAGACACGTTAGCCACAGCAGTTGCCCCAATTTACTGCCCAAGTGCAGTCAACAAGTTCTCTGTCTGCAGAGACCAGCTGGTGTTATTGAATCAACGGGGGCAGCATCCAAGGTAGGAANCCTATCTGCCACTTGGCTTGCATGCCAGTTGTGAAACGCTTGCAAGCTTGGATTAACATTTCAGGGAGCGGAGCTCTGCAATGACGCGTGGCACTTAGAATGGTGACAGAAGTGTTCAGGAAACAGGTCGGGAAGTATCTGATCGGCAGAACGATCGGAGAGGTAATTCAAAGTCAAGCTTATGCACTACATGTCAGGCGAGGTCCTGTTTCCACCGTCATTCAGCACCGTAGGGGACTTATGCCAAGGTCAAGTTTGGGCAACACTGTGAANGTCAAAGTGCATATCAGTGTCTTGTGGGTGCTGCTGTGGTCATGCTGGAGAAGGTTGCAACTCCCAGTGGCCATATGTATTGGTGCATATGAGAGAGTTTTATGTCTGGCAGCCTGGATCTGTGGGACATGTTGCTTTGCAGCTATCTTCTTCGACTGTTAACCTTCCATTGCTGTAGGAGATGATTTGGGAAAGTCAATTTCCCAGTATGGCAAGATCTTGTTTGACTTACAAGCTTCAAATGCTGCAGGGGATGATTTGGCAAAGGCAGTCCCCAAGTATGGCAAGGAGCGGCTGCCAGATGCACATGGCCTGGTGGACATTGAGTCCTCCTTCTCCAAGCTGGTTGGCAACAAAATGGCAGCAGTTTTTGACTTGAAGTTCCTTCGGCTTGTGGCTCATGTCGTCATAGGTGAGAGCATGCAGACTATCATTTGGGCATTGGACTTGATGGCATGACTGTCATGTTCCTTGCAGCAAGATTGGTGTTGCACCACCTGCTGCATGCTGCATATTGCTGAGTGNGAGTAGGAAGAGTTGGCTGGTAAGCGCGTGCAGTACCGCACGAACTGCGTGCAGGCACGCATTCACTTATCACAGGCTGGCTTCGATTGCTGTCTTGAAACAGCTTGACGTGTACAAGTCCTTGAGTAATTTTCAGCAATGTACCTTACTTACCTGCTTGTGCCTATGGCAGGTGCACAAGCTTGCTTGAAGCTCAGCTGGTTGGCACGAAGTCTCCTTGTCTGGTGAAGGTATATCCCCACTCTAGTCCAGTGCTGTGTTTTGTGTCATTTGCATTGTGCTGGCTTCACAAGACCTTTCTGACAATTAAGCGTACATAGCTGCACGCACAGCTGTGAGTGTTGTCTGATAGCAAGCTTTGTGGTGCATCCCCTCTACCAGATGGATGCTTGTCAAATAGGTGTGCTGGTCTATGAGCATCAGCAACAATGGGTGTGTAGTTTTGTGGCGTCAGTAGACCCCTGCAAACATGAAAGCCGCTCTTCTGAAATACCTGGGCCTGCTTGCCTGCAGGACCTGCGCGATGGCGGGTGGGATGGTCGTCACGAACGTTGGAGGCCGTGCCGCTGAGTACAACGGCAAGGTCACNTAGCTTCAGCCACGGGGTGAGGTTCTCTGTGCAGACAGCTTCTCTGGGCAAGCTGCCATACAGCCAAGGGGAGGCGGTGGCAGGATTATGGTGATCAAATGAATAGCTGGGAATTGCCACCAGGGCTGGGTCGGCCTGCGAGGCAGCACTGACTGTGACTCACAGCATCAGGTCACCTCTGCATGCTGCAAAAACGTGGAATGATTGCTGATGAGCTCATGAGCAACAATGATGCCATTCATGTGCACTTTCAACACGCTATTGCAGTGCAGTGTGCAGTGTGCGTCTGTGCAGATAGTTANTGCCGGAATGGTAGCTCTTTTGAGTTAAGCTCTCACTGACACACTGCAAATTACAGGTGTGCTAGGGCACAACCCATTTGATTGCCATCTGCTTTCCCTCTCGCTGGCGGTGTGCAACACCCCTTGCACGTCTGAGCATCTGCTCACCTCACATGGCAACAGCATGCAGTTTTGCCGGCTGTCTTGTTTTACTATCACATTGTCTCACTGTCATGTAAGCAAACTGTTGTATATGGAAAGCTCAGCGGTGTTTGTGCACCATCAGCATACATCATATGGGACAAGCAAACCAGATTGCTGATTTGTCAGGCATGCAAGATGGTAGGTGGCAATGAGNCACCAGCCATTACAAGCAGCACCACAGAGCAGCCCTGCAGCAGGCCCTAGCCAAGCTGACCAATGCCACCCTTCTGAGCTCCTTCAACGCCTGGAGAGAAACAGCTCGAAGGCGCCACCACAACAGGACTGCCCTGCAACGTGCCATGGCTAAGCTTACCAACCAGACTGTATCCAGTGCATTTGCCAGCTGGCAGCAGTATGCAGCACAGCGTGCACAGCACAGAGCCACAGTCAAATTGTCTCTGCAGCGTCTGACTAACAGGGGACTCTTCGCTGCCTTTGGCACATGGCGGGGCTGGGCAGTGCACCAGGCTGAATTGAAGAAGAGGCTGAATGGCGCAGTCAGGAAATTGACTCATCAGCAAGTTAGCGCAGCATGGCAGGCTTGGAGGGAGCGTGCACGGTACTCTGCTGGAGTGAAGGCGCATTTGCAGGTGCCACTTGTTTGGGTGAAATCTGCTGTGATATGCTTGCAATTGTTCAAGCTGGATTTGTGGTGTCAAAAGCATGTGTGCATTTGCTTGCAAACCTGCAGACTCTGCTTAATTGAGCTGCTTCGTAGTCAGGCAATATGTAAATGTACCCGTGGAGCATGTGTTGTGCAGCAAATAATTACCAGAGCACATGTCCCATACTTGGGATCAAATGCAGTTGCTGCAAGGCTATAGGCTGTATCTGCCAGACTGCAGGTTGCCTCCAAATTTGCCTTGACTGCTGGCATGCTCCAAGTGCATGTTTCAGCTGTTGGCTACATTTTGTATGATTGTAAGCCAGGCACAACAGGTGCTGCTTGTCATGTGATATGAGTATGCTGCTTCTTGTGATTTGTCTTCATTTGCTTGTCCAGGCTTAAGGAGTTTTGTGAGCATCCCTGTTAGTAGGTGCATTGCATGTCACATCCAAAGGAGGTTGTGCAGCAGCGAGCTTGCAATATGCCTGCAGGTAGCTGTCAGGAAGCTGATGCAAAGCCAGCTAGCAGCTGCTTGGTGCGGGTGGCAGGAAGCTGTGCAGCACTCCCATGACAAGCAGGTCAAAGCGCAGCGTGCCATGTCGTACTTTTTGAACAGCAGCCTCCGGCATGCTTTTGATGCCTGGAGGGATGACATGCACAGCAGTCTTGCCAAGCAAGCCAAGGTCCAGAAGGCTCTATCCTACTTCCAGCAAGGCACATTGCGAAGAGCATATGACAGCTGGAAGGCTGGCTGTGCGGAGGCCACTCACAAGAAGGAGCTGATCTGCAAAGCTGCCTCCTGGCTCATGCAGGCAGGCCTAGCCAAGGTGTGCCTACAACGCCGTGCACTGCATCATGCTGCATTGCTGAACATGAAGGTGCATGTGGTGCCGTGCCGTGCGGTGTGGTGTGGTGTGGTGTGGTGTGGTGTGGTGTGGTGTGGTGCACCCTGCCTGGTATTTGCGGGCCATGTCCCACAACGCCATGTGTTGCAGATGTCAAATACATCTTTGAGCACTACAAGTTTGAAGCAAGAGCATGTTTGGGTGCATGAAAGCAAGTCAGAGTAAGTCACATGACCGTGTATTGTCCTTTCATCACTCAGCCTGTTTAACATACAGCATGGCCTGAAACCCCAGTCACATTTGTGGCAATAAGCTATTGCCGACTCACTTACGCCTGCAAACGCAAGCAGCTACTGCCAGCAACACATAGATGCAATGACGCACACGTCACTTGACAGGTTGTCGGTTGCTAAGCATCCATCAGTATCAGGATATGTTGGGGGCATCCACCAATGCCTTGCAATACCCACTTTGCCAACAGGGTGTTGTGGCTGTAAAAAGCCTTATGTCATCAGCTGACAGGTGTGCATGGCACATTACAATAGCAGAGGCAACAGCTGACCATACTGCCCATGCACCATCAAGCGCTTCATGGGCCAGCAGTGCATGCATTTGTAGGTCTGCACAAACCTGAATTGCATTGATGTGAGTAAACAACCATGGTTTTGTGTCACAGGGACTCAGAGCCTTCAAGCTGAATGTGCAAGCAGCTCATGAGGACCAGGACAAGTTGGCCAGAGCAGCTGGCAAGTTCAAGAACCAGCACATGGGGCTTGCTTTTGAGACTTGGAAGCAGCACACACAGCACAAGCTGCTGCTGCAGTCCCGGCTGGCGCAGGCTGTAGGGGCTCTCACCAACCGCAGCCTCCGTGCTGGCTTCATTGGCTGGCGGGAAGCAGCAGCCTCCAGGCGTGACCATTCTAAGAAGGTGTGTACACAGTGCATCTGCTATCATGCATACATGTGCTGTTCGCTGTTCATGTGTTTGATGTGAATCTGAGCAGGCTGCTGCTTGCTGACTTGTCTTGCATGAACATTGTGTTATGTTGCATGAACCCACAGTACACACAAAAGGTATCATGTAGTGTGCTTGCTACATGCTTGTGGTATCTGTTGCAGGCACTGATTTGGTTTTTCAGCTAGCAGTGCTGCCTCAAGTCTGACCTCAAGTTGCAAAGTATCATAGTCAGTTTGCTCAGCCCTGTCATTCCCTGATGAGGGTTTGCCATGAGTCATGTGCCCTTGTTCTGTAGGTTGGCTTGGCGGTGGCGATGCGATTCAAACGTGATGGGCATGCTATGCTGCTGGAGTGGCGCCGGGTAGCTCAGTGGCAGCGCACATGCAAGGCTAAGCTTCAGCAGGTGACGCTACTTGCACTGACAGCATATATGAAATTCTCGTTGCACGAGAGGACACCAACAGAAGCCCGTTTGCCGCAAGCTATACAAAGGTCTGCAGCGCCAATTTATAGCATTGTGCCTCAAAGTGTCTGTGGGGCACTGAGTGCAAAATCTGGGGTGTGCACTACCTGGCACTTCTGCCTACGCAAGTTCTGTACACGACTTGCCATATACTAACACGCAGTGCTAATCGGCTGTTGGGATTGTTCATTCTCCTGAAGCAACACAACAATTTGAGTGTCGCTGTTTTGCGCTGGCACACTGTTAGGTGTGCAGGGTTGCGGACTGGTCACTGCTCGCTGCATAGGCACTATGGTAAGTTCGACATATCAGGCGCCCCGGTCCAGAACGAGGAGACAAGCACACATACATATCATGTCGTGCAGCCAAGCAAGAGCAGCTTCAAATTCTGCACAGTGTGCTGTCACCTGATGCAGAGACCCATACTGTATATGTTGCACACCTTGAACCCACATACTTGGCATGACTAGAGTCTGGTGGTGCAGGCTGTGGGTCGCCTGAAGAATCGCAGCCTGAGCATTGCAATGGAGGAGTGGAGGTACCAGACCTGGAAGGGGAGTGCTGTAAAGCGTGCTGCACAGTTCATGCAGAATCAGGCAGTGGCAGCTGCCATGAACAGCTGGAAGCAGCATCATGACATGTGCCTGCTGGAGAGGGCTGTTGCCAAGTTTACACAGGCCAGCAGCAGCAGGTATGCNGTTGTGGAAGGTCCACCCATTGTGGTTGCCATGCTACATGCACAGCTTCTGGAAAAGGTACANAGAGCTTTCTGGCTGGTCAGACAGACTGTTTTTTGCAGCATTGCCATCTGGCAGCCGAACAGCAAAGCAGAGGCCTTGGCCGTCAGGCNGACCTAGTGACACCTCCAGAAAGCTCGGCAAAGCGCTTGTTGAGGGCCAGCAGCTCGCCAAAAGCANCTTCATTTGCTGGTAGGCTAACTCATCCCTTGCTAGCAGTATGCATGGACAGACGCTTGCATGGATGCCAACCTACGCAAGTCATTAGTTATGTATGGCTCAACCAAGGCACTGTGCCAGCATGCCAGCTGCACTCTGTTCGGCCGTACTCTCAGCTGTCTACAAGCTGTCTACATACATGTGCATGCCTATGGAAACTCTCACATGTCGAGTGAGAGTACTTCATTGAGTAGACGCCCCAGTGCTTTGCAGCCGTCTGTATCGTAGCAGGGCTCCCCTTGAGCCAGGGCCCAGTCGACTGGTCAGCAAGCGGACCGGCAGTGCAGACGGACACTGATCCGTGGCTGATCTTGAGCACATACAACGCTATCACCGCGGCAGAATGCCAATCTCACAAGAGCGGCTGGCAACATGCTAGTTTGAGCTTGCATTTTCCCAGCTACGGCAGTCTGCAGAAGGACGGCGTGATACTATGCCAGAGCTGTGGACACCACAGCCGGTTACCCTTGATCCTGTAAGCCCACGCTATGTTTGCCAGAGCGAATTTGACGACTCCGAAAGTGATTGTGGAACAGAAGGCCGCCGTCCATACGGTCGAGTCGGTCAGGCTGAAAGGTGTGATGGCCTGACATCCTTGCTCGATGACGCTCGTAAGGTCAGAAATGCTAGCTTGCACTTGACTGGCAACTTGATCCTCAGTGACTCCTGACGACACTGTACAGGCCCCTGTATACTTAGCATGTATATACACTTCACCAGAAGGTCCTGGACTGCAAGTTGCTGGCATGGGACGGGTTACCTTGCCTCTGACTGCAGCTGGCAGAGAGAAGCTGCAAGGACACTGTCAGCTGCAGCAAGCAAGCAGCATGCCACAGGTGTGGAGCTTGCAGCCTTCGCTTCTGGCAGCCACCAATCCAGGTCACCACTGTGTTCAGTGCACACACCAAACCAGACTTGGCATGCTGTGTTTTGGATTGACACTACTGCTCACTATGCAGAATGGACAAAGAATGTACGCGCAATAGCCCAGCAATGCGCAGCTAGCCTGCCACTAGATCTCCCATCTCAGTCAGAATATACACCTGAGTCTCAGAATAGAACACGAGCCTGGTTGCGGAAAGCCATGATTTTGGATGGTGGCATAGAGTACTGTTCTGAACTTAAATCACAGGCTGAGTCTGGTGCATATGGCACNCGGAGTCACGGATTCAATGCTTGTTGCAGGGCACACCACACTTGTCCCTGCAGGAGTTGTACTGGTGCTGACTCTGTTCATGGCAGCAGCAAGTGCCTTAGGTGCCACACCATACTTTTTTGTGCACCGCTTCAACAAGCAGTATTCTGCATTGGCTAGTGCTGTGGCTTGCGGGGTGATGCTGGCTGCCAGCTTTGACCTTGTGCACGAGGGTCANCAGCCATGCTTGCATGTGTAACATGTGTGCCTAGCTGTTGAAGCCTGCATGTGCTGCGCAGGNTTTGACAAAACGGCGGTCTTGCTGCCACTTTGTACAACCATGCATCATGTACAGTCTGACTGCAGCACTCGGTGAAATTGTTGTCAGAGCTGCTATGCAAGGTCACCTTGACAGCACAACCATGCCAGGATGGTTATGGAAGGGAATTGTAGCGCCTTGCTCCATGCAGAATATGCCAATGGACATGACGCGGTCTTCGTGTATGTGAGTATATGTCAATGCCGGGTCCCTGCATTTGGTAATGAAGCACTGGCTGTCTTGGCTTTAGCTTGGACAGCAAGCTAGGCCAATATGAAAGGCTGGAATGCCCAATACCAAGTGCACCNCGCACAAGAAGTGCTATCTGCAACGCTTCTGAGCACAATTCCTGACCTGCAGCCTTGTGTAGCAGCACTGGAGTGGCTGTCACCCCATGGCATTGCTTATCAGCCACAGGTGGTCATGTCAAGGGCTATGTGTCTCTGCAGGTTGAGAACCCAATTCCATTTGCAGATGTGTGGACAGCAAAGCTCACAACAGGCTACCTCCATGCCAAGTATTTCCAGCTGCTTCTCGTGCCCATCTGGCTGNATCATTCAGAGGCAAGAAGAAGAACTTGCAGCCAGGGAAGGCAGCTTGGACAGCATGCGTAAAGATCAAGCATCGTCCAGCCGCCAAGCTGAGCATTTGCAAGAAGACAATCAAAGTCTCAAGGTGCTAGTGCTGCACACTGGCCCATATTAAAGACCTCGATAACTTGCATCTGCATTTGGGCAAGCCAGCAGACNCAAATGGACCAGCAGGTTGACCACCCTACTTGCACAGCTTGCTGAGTGACATTTACTTTGACAAGCTGTTGTTGGTCACATGCATAGTTGTGCGTGATACGTGCAGGGTTCAGGCTGCCGCGTTGCCTGCTTGCTCAAGCTGCCTTGCAAATGTTGCCACAAACATTCTCCCCTGCTCTGCACGATGTGCGAGCAGCAGGGCATCATCACAAACCTCAGCATGGCTCTTGTTCGTTGTGCCAATGCTGGCTCTGCAGGATCACTCTGCCTTGTCGTCCCTGCATGCCATAACACCCTCCACCTCTTGTTCATGGACGAGTGTCTCCAAGTGATGCAATACAAACAGGGNCGCTTGAGCACAAAATGCAAAAGGAGCAAAAGAGAGAGACCAAACCTGCACAGCAAATGTGGTGCATGTTGACTTGATGGCCCACACACTATTGGACATTGATTAAGCTTGTTTCACAGAGTGTTTACATAACACATGCTGCTCTGATTCTGTGAGTGTGTATTGTGACCTCTTTGCACATCTCCCTGCGTCTACCAGCATTAGCTTGTCAGAATGCAGGTGCTCCTGGTGGCAACAGACTCTTCAGTGTATCTGCTGGATCCACNTACACTTTCAGCAGCACTATTGCATGATACTGTGCAGCGTTGACCCCTTGTTGTAAGGCATGCTTGTCACTCAATGTTGCAGGTGGTCGAGGTGGACCCTGCAATGACTGGACTGGTGCAGCAAGCAAACAGTGTGAACACATCCTACATCATCTCCTTCATCAAGCTGTTTGCCAACCCAGACAAGTACCAGGGCTACAAGCTGGCCCTGCGCCGCTTCTTCTTGGAGTACATCTACAGCAACATGGGGCGCTTTGCCCGCAAGCAGTGGGAGGACTGGAGCATCCCCCATGGCAGCCTCTTCGAGATCGGGGTGGCCCTGGATGCTTGAGCAAGACAGGCTGTTGGGCACTTCAGCAGATGCATGTGGCCTGTTTGAGACTGGGGTGGCCTTGGATGCTTGAACACCCCAGGGTATTGGGAGCCTCAGCAGATGCCTGTTTAGACACTACATTCTAGTAGCATAGTCGCAATGCTCTGGTGCATGCAGCAGGCNACACACTCAAATTACATTAGCTTGTTCACCATAGCACTGTTTGAATTGTACTTCCTGGTAGCAGAGACACGTACCTGCTTGTTTGCCTGCTCTCTGGGCAGACATTGTAGTTCAGCTACTAGAGTACTGACATTAGCAGTCTGCCCTTGGCGGTCCTGCAAAGGGAGCTGCCGCTCTGGCATTATGCTGCCCTTGGGCTGGTTGCCATTCACATAGGCTGTGGAAACATGCACAAAGGCTTTGAGGCGGGGCATGTTACCAGCCATGTCTGCTAGGTGCTCTGTAGCCTGCGGCGTAACATANAGTTTCTACTCTCCAGAGGGTACATGCTATGCATGCCTGGACTCACATTGGATCTGTTCATTTCTCTGCGCATCTTGTACAGAAAACCTGGCACTGGTCTGCGCAATTGCTATGAAACGGATGGACCCCATCTCAGGAGTATGCATTGCATGTTTAAAATTAACAGCTACATAGATCTGAGCAAGCAACTACAATAACTTCCTCACCGAAAGGCTGTAGCTGAGCTGAGCTGACAATTGCTGGCTCCATGGCATCTCAGCGCCACAAGTCGTTGAGCTGCTGTGTATCTGCACAGCTGCTCTTAGGGCCAGTCANGTTTCATGGCTGCAAGTCACTGCATACTCTTGACAGTTCAGCCTGCTTTGGGTTGCGCAGAGCTGGCTCCTGCCTTATCAGCATGTTTTGCATGTTCCACTCCTTGTGCAGTGACATCCCTGCCTGGGTGTAGGCCATTTCTGGTCATGCAAGCTACTTTCAGACTAGACCCCCCATCCCATGCCCCACTCCAACACACAAGTTTTGTGATGACTTTGCTGTGCAGGCGTAGCCTGCGATGCCTGCTCTGCTGCCCGTACTGTAAGCTACCATGCAGTCTGCCTGGTCACCTCGCCCGCATGTCGGGCCCATACATACATGAAATGGGCACCACCAAGAATTCAAACTGAGCACTCGGTCTGCCTGATGCAACAGGTGCTCGGGAAAAGTCATACTGTGAAAAGCCTTGACAAATGCAATTTTGACCCCATATATGAGTACTACATGGCTGAGAAGGAGAAGAAGAAGCAGCTCACAAAGNAAGCTGCAGTGCATCTGCAAGGTCAGCGTCTGCTAGGTCCAGTGATACTGGCTCGTCCTGACTGCTGTTGTCCTCTTCTTCCCAGTCTGAGAGCTGAGACTCACTGCTGTACATTGCAGCGTCCTCTGCCCAGTTACTAGCCTCAGAAACATCTGAGTCCATGCTTTCTGCATGCATGACTGACCATATTCACAGGCCAACAGTCATGCAACAGGATGTAGAATTACAGCTGCAAGGTACCATCACTTCTGTACCACTCAACAAAGCAGAGCCAACTATGCACCCACTAACGTCCAGATGAGCAGTCACCCAGAGGACAACACAGCCAAGTGTTGACTATGAAGCTCCTACGGCAACAGGCAAGGCATGATGGCATTTGAATCTGCTTGCTTGCACGCGTCATGGAGTCTTGTCTGGATTGCATTGACATACCTGCACCATGCCTGTCTTCATCTGTACACTCTGGCACCCATGGTGACTCAAGTGGTCTCTGAGCTAGCCAGTATATCAAGCACAGTATGTCATGCTGAGGTTCAAGTTGGTCTGACTCCCATCGCTGCTTCAGTAGTGTCGTGACAGCCTTGTTGAGCGCTGTCTGCTTGTATATCTGCGAGTGATGTCCAAGCCGGTCGGCAAGCCTGCAGCGCATGTTTGACTCCTGTCAGCCAAGTACATGCTGAGCAGTTGCAGCCAGATATCTTCAGCCATTTAGAAGTGCTTCATACTGCTGGCATGTNGCGTTGAGCCAAGCTGTTCTGGAGCATTGCTGGTATGGTGGCAGACAGACCTCAGAACTGCAGCGATTATCTACATGCTTCTACCAACTTCCTGATTGCCACGGGGTTTCGACTACGGGCTTTCAGCTAATGGCAGAAACAGTTGCATACGTATACACAGGCTGACTCGTGAGCTTCTTTTGTTTTATACACCAGGCTCACCCTGTGCCTAGCTTGTGCCGCGCCCTGACTACGTGCCCTTGCTGCTTCACACCAGCACATGTCCAGCAAAGGCCTTGCTTACATGGTTCTGAGCTCTTACCTCCAAGACATATCAGACCATGTACAGGCAAATGATGCTGTCATGNTCTAGGTCTGAGCATACTGTGCATGCAAATGCCAAATAATTTGGCTGGAAGGGCACCCCCCATGTGACAGCAACCCAGTGCGCTTGCTGGGGAGCGCCCAGACTATCTCGAGAGNTCAGGTCCTGTGCTAATCTAGCACAAGCTGACAGGGGGTCGCTGTCCTGCAGCATCGCCACGGATCTTACCAGTAAGCCGAAACGATCCCGCACTAGGTGGCTTGTGCGCCGGCGGCCGTTACAGCTTTGCGTACACGGAGTCAGAAGCGCTAAAATGGTCTCGGAGCAACGAAAACCAACANCACCCAGCCGGCGGCCCAGATACATATCCTCCATGTCTTGATCATCATCCAGAATGTCTTCCAGCTCCTGCAAGCACACATGTGTGTGGTGACAAACTAAAGCCAAGATTGCAACAAGCTAGGTCTGAGGGTTTAAAACGCAAGTGGTCATGCAATCCAGGCTGAGCGTAGGCGAGTTTGCCAGCTAGGCTTGTGTTCAGTAAACATGGGAAGGCTTGCGTAATGTGGGCAGGTGCAGACCTGACATCTGCTGGGCAGTGCAGTTTGTTTTGGTGTTGACGCTGGCATTGACTGCAGTAATCAGCTTGACAGTGCAGGGCCAGTCCAACACTTGGACAAAGCTGTGTGTTTTGTCACTAGCAGCAAGNGTGTCGGACTTGGCGCCTGCGAGGTGCACCTTGTTGCAGCCCGTCAGCAACATGGCTTACAACCTTCTCTGTGTAGCTACGTCCCGAGCTATTGCAGCTGCAAGGACACAGTACAGGGCCTGCAGTATAGTGATTGATGCAATTGCCATAACTGCCACAACTTGACTCGTCCAACTTCTGCAGATACTGCTGAGTTACATAAGCAATTGCCTTGTGGTTCAACGGTTCAGGACATGACAACAGCAACACTGAATGCACCAAGGTACGATGCGTATGCACAGCTTCTTCTAACGTTATCAATTACGCTTAGCCGAAAGGAGAAGTCCTTTGCGTATGGCATCATGCATATTGCTTGCAAAACAATAGTGGCAAGGCAAGCAGCAGGAGTGTTTGTGCATGCATGCGGGCACAAATCTGTACAACAGCTGCTGTCGTACTGAAGACTCCATTCAGTGCTTGACTGATGATCCTTATGCCTAGGTGGAATTAAAATCTCCATGCCCGTTCGACAAAGCTTAAGCATGCCCAGCTGCACTGCCTATCAATACAATTTTCCCTATCTCTGGCGGTGCCTGGCAGCAACTATCACTGGATGTGGTGCATGTCTGCTTGCAGTTGCTCCTGCTCACCCAAGCATGAGACAGCAGGGCAACAGTGTGCACAGCAGCATTGGTGCCATTCAGACTCAGCAGCACAGCATTCACAGCTNATGATGCCTGGCCACACTTTGCGCCAGAAGTGGTTACCCGCCAGACATTAGGCCCTTTGCTGACGCCGTGATACAAAGTGAGTCCATGAAGCTCGAGCTGGGCTAAGCAACAACAGCATGACATCACTTGAGCCTGAGAACCCTTGAGCTAAGCCAAGCAACAGCAGCTTGACAAAATCTATGACTGAGCAGCCTACTTGAATGCAAGGCATGCCAGTGTGGTGTACCCNGGGTTAGGCATGCCCAGGTCACAGTGTCAGACTCACCCGCGGCTAATACAGGGCGCTGTATAAGTTGTCTGACTGTCCGTGGTGCACGATGACTCAACTGGTGAGGCGACCTGCATCTACCGCAAGTTTGCGTTTTTTGTATGTCGAAGGTAGTAGGATCAGCTTTTCTCGTTATAGTCTTACCTGACACACAGCGATAGAGACGGAGTTTGTGTAAAAGTGTCGTGGACAGCATTTACTCGCTGTAGGTGGTGCCGCATCATGCAGATGTCCATGCACAGAGGCTGGTTTTTTGTCGTAACTAAAAACAGGCCTTCACCAGCTTAAACGGATTTTGAATGCACAGCAGAGCAGCATGGCTCAAGTTGCAGAGGACGGTCACTGCAACCTGTTCAATGCTGATGGCCATTCACAGTTTTGCCAGCCGATGCTAGTCATTACTAGGCGTGTCCTATCTGCTTCTGAGCGCCAACACGCACTCACAGTCCAAACACTAAGTTGCACTCTCCTAAGTGCGCGCTGACAGGGCGCGAGTGCCACAAATACGCATTGGCGAGGACAGAGATTCCCCTCCCTATATAACTCCCGACCCACCCAGAAATCCGAAAACACTCAGCTTGTACCACTGGAACTTGAACCTGGGTCTGCCTGTTACAATGCATTGCATCTAAAGTTCTGGCACCTTAGCAGCATAGGACCAAAGGCTGAGCTACACGTTACTGCAAGGGCATATAGACGCTTGTATAGTCTGTGTCCATCATGATCATGTATAGTAGTGTTGCTTTTCATGATAGCATCACGATTGCTGAAGTTTTCATATGTGAGCAATTGAAATGCCCTGAGTACCTCGTTATTCCCACGAGTTGAGTTGAAAGGCTTTTCTGCATCGGGCCAAATTTAATGTCACGACTTTGGTAGAACTCGTTTCTACAGCAACAGTCTTCGAAGTCAGCGTTTTCGAGTACAAGCGTTTCTTGGCTCAGCAAGCTCACTGGTGACAGGACAAGATAGACAGCCGGCCGTTTATGTCTTTCTTTGGCGGATGCTTGTGCTGCTCTTCGCTGTTCATACCACGACCGGTTGTGCTTAGAATACCGGCNAGTTGAACACCTGACTTGCACAAACACAATTGCTGGTCTTGATAAGGTGTACGCCGTACACTTACCTACGTTGTTGAGGCAGTCAGCAAACAATCGCCATTGNAGCCACTTCCCCAATGATGAAGAGATCATTTCCTAGCCTGTCCCAGACTGAGCGGTAGCCAGCTTGCTTGCGGCGCAAAGCATGCATAAGCCGCCGCCTCTTCNCCATGAGCACTTCTTGTCTGGTATCATCTGCCTGCTCAATAGACGTGTCTGGCTTTCCAGGTGATCAGCATTGGCTCCTCAAGCTATTGAATCCTGACTTCAGCACATCCCGTCGGGCACCAACCATTAGCCAGCTGCTCACTAAGAACGGTGTGCGTTTGTAACAGGGCCGTTCTTCCTTCTAGCCTGGATTAAGCTTTTTGTCTTGGTCAATGATGTTGNAGCACACTGCGACTTGGTGGATGCATGCTTGGCTCATCCTGATTTGTTCCCTGTGGGAGGTGTGCTTGGCCCCATCTGCTCAGAGATGTTGGCTGATGCCACATCTCGTCAAGTGACTGGTGAGCTTGCAAGCGCCCACATTTTGTCAGCGCAACTTGATTTGTAAGCTTCATCTGCCATGCATGGCTTGGCAGATGCTGTCATGCAGGCATGTCAGAACNCGGTTGCAAACGCTAAAGCTTGAGCAACTTGATGGATGCCCGACGGCTTGTGCTTGCATGGCTTCAACAGGCTACACAGGTAANCAAAGTCTTCAATGTCCTGAAGCACCTTGAGGGCCACATTGAGGGCTCCTTGCAGGGCAGAATTGCCTTGCAGGGCTTGCTGAACACATATGTCAACAGGTAGCGACAGCACGTTGACTTTAAGCTCGAGCTCGTCCCGGAGCTTCAACACCTGTCACAACAGTCGCGTAGGCGCAGTATCGCATAGTGAAGCTGTGCGCAGAGAACCGAGTCTATGCACCCGCAACGTACCTCAGTGTTCCCCTTGAAACGTTCAGACAGGATGTCGGTGATGCCGCGCAACGAATTCCGTGCCACGACATCGAAAGCCTTTTTAGCTACCTGCAAACATTCGGGCTGGACTGTAGGAAGCAGAGAAGTTTACACCCAAGACACGCATGGTGTGCAGCTGCAGGTTGCCGCCTCTGTGCAGACTGTCGCAGCTAGCGGCCAGACAGTCTGCGCACCGTCGACGATGCTTTCACAACCAAAGGATTGGACAGCACTGCAGTTGCTGCTAGTAGCATGAGTGCGCTGGCAGTGGGAGATGCCTTGTGCCGAGAGCTCGCGTACAAAGTGCACTTGGCCGCGTGGGATCGCTATGCAATTGGGCGGGCTGCAAACAATGTAGAATGGTAATTTTTTGTTTCGTGATTTAGAGACGCGTGGGCTTGATGCACCTTGTCGCGGCCTGCACGCGCATAGTGGGTTTCGGAGGNTCTGAAGGCTCCATTGCAGTTGTACCACTCTGCGGATATCGTGGTACACATAGACATATAGAATTGCACAAAATGATTCTTAGATGGCGGTGTGTTACACAGTTGCAGTGCAGGTCAAACAGGGAGCTTTGCTTGTCTGCAGCGTCAGTGCACATGCATGTGTGTGCCACAACTCTGTTTTGTGCTTATGTGACGGCAGTGCTTGGCTTGTGAAGGTATGGGCGAGTGGACTTCACATGGCTGATGACAGGATCCATACAGGTCGTGGCTCAGGTGCAAGCCTTGCCCTTTGTCCGTCTGCGCACAGGCAGCAGCAGCGATCAGACAGCGCTTGCGGCCTTTGTGTTGCTTGTGCTGCTGACTGCAGCCCAGGCAGGAGTAGTGGGCTACTCAGTCNTGCAGGGGGCTTGGACTTAAACAGGCAGTGGGGGTGCCCCTCCCCCCACACTGAGCCTGCCCTCTTTCATGTCATGCAACAGCTGCATATCAGCATCATTATTGGTGCGATGTGGTTCAAGCTATCCAAGCCTATGGGATGATCCCACAATGTGTGCTGCTAATGTGTGGCACAACACTATGACAACCCTCTCTCTGCTGATGCATATAATCTAGGACATGCACTGTCTGGCAACACACCATGTCTCTGNTTCATTTGCAAGATGCAGCAGTGACACCTTTGCTATGGCTTTACACAGGGCTGTGTACTATAACTTCCCTTTGTATGTTGAGCCGCCTACACCAACGCCCAAGGCAGACGCCCAGGGCACCCCCAAACAGGGCATGAGCCCTGCAGTCTCAGGGGCCCTGCCTGAACAGGCAACAACTTCCACTACATCCTTCACACAGCTTTGTCTTCTGGTAGATGTAACTGCCAGCAAACTCAAGCGAATAGGGCGTTACAACATGGGCAGAATTATTGGCAAGGGTGCCTTTGGGACTGTGCGCCTAGCCATGAGTGCACAGACAGGTACTTTGCCAAGTGGTCCTCAGACATGCTGCTGCGTCTATGACCGAACCCAGACACACTAGTAAGTGCTGCCCACAGCTGACTGCAAAAGGTGCATGCCCGCGCATAAAGGTATGCCTGGCAAAGAACATACAGAGAAGTGTTTTGCAGTATGAAGCTGTTGCATGCACAAACGCTAAGACACAGACAGATGATGCATCTAATTGGCTCCAGAGGCTGGTGCATATGCTTATGAGATGGACAGCACAGAGCAGCACATCCTTCAGGTTGATCAAGCCCATGAGACTGTATTCACAACTGCAGTCCATGTGCAGGTGAGACAGTTGCAGTGAAGTCGGTAGATGCCAGCAGCTTTCGCAGCATAGCCCAGATAGACCAGATTCAGGATGAGATCAGTGTGCTGTCAGGCCTGAAGCACCCCAACATCATCCGCCTCCTGGACATGCACTTTGCCAACAACACATTCTACTTTGTCATGGAGTATGCAGCTGGAGGTGATCTGGTTGGGTATGTCAAAAAGCAGGTACATGCTTCTCCAGGCGTGATGTCTGCACAGCTTTGCTTGTGTACTTGNGCGTTGGAGTCGACGGACTCGGCTGGCATTCGGGTACGTCGTTATGCAAAGTCACGCCTCAGCTTCGGACATCTGAAGCAGACCGACAGCCAAAACAGGCCATACCCATGTGTAGTAACATTTCGTGATTTCATGAAACCAACGCCTCTTAAGTCCTGCAGGTTGAGTCCATCCCCTGCTTGATACTCACCTATGGATGTGCTTGCAGGAGAGACAATGGACTGCCATTTGATGAGGCCCTGCTATACCTGCGTATGGAGAGCGGCGACCCAACTGTTCAGGCCAACTTGTGGAAGCACAGCCTATACATTGCTGCTGGCCAGGACCCCTTTGTCTTGGTGGAGAAAGCAGTCGCAGCGGCTGCTGAGCTGTCAGGCGGGGCCCTGCCACGCCATGAGAAGAAGCAGCCAGACTCCCTCAACTGGTTTGGCTGGTGCACCTGGGATGCCTATTACAGCAAAGTGTCTGCAAGAGGTGCGTCTTGGCCATCTTCACCATGCAAACAAAACACAGCAAACCCCAGCAAGTTTATGTAAGCTACATGCGACATCACACCTGCTGCCTGTGTCATCGCTGCCACAGACATAGATGCTGCACAAGAAACAAGTGTGTGATGGTGAATGTGCCCCAGCACTGGCTTCGAGGCCTTCGGTCGCCACGCCAGGGCCCCATCGTTGCAATGTGGGTCGAGTTCAAATCGGAATTTTAGGAAGAAGCCGGAAGGATCCCTGCAAGTTTGGACTGCCTAGGAGTGCCTAGGTTGNCTGAAATAGCTGATTTGTGTAGCTGTCTGCGAGGCTCAGTCTGAGTCGTGTGAGTGTTTGCAGACACTGCTAGTTCAAAGGCTGAATGAAGCAGATGAAGAGCAGCAGCCACAGGCTGAGAGCTCAGCAGCAGCAGCTGAGCGCGAGAGTGTCGGCATGTCTCAGCATGACTTGCTCACGTGGTACTTCAACCACATGATCGAGATGTGAGTGCTGAATGCATGCATGCAGAGCNCGGCTGCGCACCTCCAGAGCTGTGATGGCTGCCAGCTTGTCCGCTTCTGCCCGCCGCTTCTGCTCTTCTACCTTCAGTGCAAGATCTGTGTAAGCATATCAAGGCATTGCATCGCCATTTTGCATTTGTGTCTGCAGATATGCGAGACTCACCTTCCTTCCTGTGCAGACCGGCAAAAGCTTCTGTACAGCCAGCGTGCAACATTACTGCACGGTCCAAATGCTGTTGTACATGCAGTGCACACAACTTTGGCTGTTTGATGACCCTTGCTGACGCAGCAAACCAATGATACTTGCTGAAGTGTTGGCACTGTGTGCCAGCAAGTGATTGCTGCCTGAGCATCAAGCTGATTTGCCAGACGCTTTCAAGCCCCAAAGTATGTTGCATGACTTGGGTGGCCAACAAGTGCCACTGGTGACTTGCTTCAATCGTCGAGCGCAGTGCTTCTACACACTGTAATGTGCAAGGGAGTCATCTCCAGACAACAGCAAACAGGGTTTTTCTGTAAAGCAGGCATACACACACTCTGCGTGCAAACTGAAGATTGCATCTGCCGCTGAAGCCTTGGCCATGCAGCTACCTGCANCACCTGGGCTGGGGTGGCATCACGTGGCTTGCCATATGAGGCAAGGTTGCCATCATGTGACTTGCCAAAGCGTTGTGCAGCATTGGCCATTGGGCCAGGGCCTCTTGCTGACCCCAGGGCCAGCCCTAAAGCAGGGCTCCGATACATGTTGGCATCTGCTGCTGCAACACTCTTGTAGCCTGCACCCCATCAGCAGACTCGCACTGGATGGCTGAGTCATTTAGAAAGTACTCTTGCAGTTTGGACAAGCGCTATGTAGAGACATCCAGTGTCTGGCATAGCATATCTGTCTGTGGCAACCTCAATGTGGCAAGGTCGCCACTGCCTGTCCATTGTGTCATGCTACAGGGATCTGTACAGGGATTGTGAGAAGAGTTGCTGAACAAGCCTGAAGTAGCGCTCGAGGAGACGATCCTGCTTTGGCAAGAAGCTGACAGTGCGTCTGCAGAGCATGATAAGCTACCGTGGCTGAAGTCACCAGCAGAATCACTAGCGCTGTTTAATACGTGTAAAATGGACGCAAGCTGTGACAGTGGACTGTGACAACAAGCTGAACTGAATGCAAGGTGGCTTTTGGGCATGACAAAGGGTGCAGCCTATACAAACGTTACTGCCTATTGAGATGAAAGCACATGTCTACACAATAGCCGAGACACTCATGTACTTTGTTGCAGGAAGGACAGTGGCAGCGAGGCGGCCCTGTACAATGCGCAGCCATGCATTAACTCAACAGGCAGTCCAAGTGCGACACCATACCCTTTGTGCATGACAGCAAACTAGGNGTTCTGGCTGCTGAAGAGGGCTTGACCCGCCGAGCAGTTCCCGCTTTCCAGTCCGTTGGTCTGCCAACACATGTAACCAACAGGATGTTGCTCAGGTTGTGCAATCAAGGAACAAGCTGCCATTCTCATGAGCGTCTTGTCTGGTCACAGAATGAGCTTGAGTGTGGCTTGATATACACAGCTGCACTGGCAAGCCATTACGTGCTGTCATGGATCCAGAAGCGAAGACTGGTAGAGTGTGCAATGAAGTATGTGACCAAATAGGAGGAAGCAAACACTCTTGGCAGCCAACACTCAGACTGGTCTGCCTTGAGAAGGTGCAGCTCCTGTTTGATGTGCATGACTGTCCTTAGACAGAGACAGAACAGAGGATTGTAGGCAATGCTCTAGCTAGCTTGTAGATGCTGCACACAGTCTTCAACTCTTGCACCTCTAATGCTGTTCTTGAGTGGCTTTTGTGTTTCTGGCGTTGAGCACTGCTGAGACAAAACCTGCACATAGCTTTGAACTTTGTCCGCCTCTGCAGGATTTTTCCTCAAAGCAGCTTTTAAACAAGCACACACACATGGCCACAGTTCACATCAGCGAAATGCTTATCCATACAGGCTCAGGCACAGATGCTTTGCGCACACCTGAAACAAAAGCGTCTGAAGCGGCAGTGCCACAGCACTGAGGTTGTGAAAGGGCGCATAGCCTGCACCACTGGATCCGGAAACAGGCAATGTTGCTGTCACTTGTATTGTGCCCCTCAAGTGCTGTGCCAACATGCTGCCATGCTCGGTCAGCAACCTGAGGCATAGCTGACTGTGACAAGTCGTACAGTNTGTGTATTGGCTGTGGGCCAGCAAGTTCCTGTATGATGCTGTTCAAGCACCACTCGTGTAATCATCATGCACGCCAGTAACTTGGATATACTACTGATACACTACAACACAGACTGGTCGATGATATAGAAAGTAAAGTGCTACCACAGGTCAAGAGTCAGGAGGGATGCAGCCAGTGTTGTTATCATGTCAGGCTCCTGCTATGTTCAACTCCTGCTAATTTCTAATGTTACATTATTTGGCACTCATCAGCGTCCTTTTTTGTTGGAGGCTCCATTGCAACTTGTGGCCTAAAGTGGTCATGCTTGCCTGCAGAGTGACCTTGGGTCCACTTCAGCAGGCCAGAACCCAAGAATTGCTCAAGAGCTGGTGGATAGAGATACCTGCCCCAGACATTCTTGGACATATGACTACTTATTGAAGACAGGCGCGTCTCAAGCAGACAGATGCCTGAGCATTGTGAAGCTGAAACGCCTGTNTGGGCCCATGCACCTTAAATTGCGTGACTTTGCCATGCTTTTGCAAGCTACCCTTGATCACCAGTTGTGCTACTTATGTGGGCATTGTGCAAGTTTGAGTTAGTGCATGGACCTGTCAGCCTCAGTCAACTTGTAATGCTTTTGTAGGCTACCCTTTTCAGTGTGATCCTGATGTGGGAGTGATGCAGCTTGTTGCTTACATGAGCGTGCATAACATCTGGCAATAATGAGTGTCAGGGCTTCAGTGATCAGTCAAGGTCAATAGTGGGTCCCACATTGTGCTATGTTGAAGTTGTGATACAACATATACACTTAGCAGTTTTTTGTGTCTCGACTATTAACGCATACACGCCTTTGGGGCTTGATAGAGTATTGTTGCAACAGCCACGTAAAGCTGCATTGTGTCGCAGGACGTTGTGTGGGCTCAAGACACTGGCCCTCTGTTCATTGACAATCAGTACCATTGCAACTTTCTACTTGAACGCCAGTTACTCGGTTCAGACATGACGCTGTACATGCATCAAGAACTGGACGGCCACAGGATCATTTGGTGCAACCTGGCCAAAGGTCACAGGTCAGGACGCAAGGACTGTACAGCCATTGATTACAGGCTGGTCCTGCCATCAGATGGGGGACCCCCTTTCCTGTTTCTGATGCAAATGAAAGGGGAGGCGGGTTTACTCACAGAGCAGGTACCCTTTGGAGACAGGCTTGCTTGATCGCAGAAAAAGGGTGCAGGCACAGAGTCAACACACATTATTGTGAGTGCATGCTTCATCAATGTGGCATTGCACTCATTGAAGCACATATTGATGAACATTATACAGCATCAGCCCATTGACAAGACATGGAGATTGCCTGATGCAACAGCGTCTGCTTTTGATTGTAGATAGAGTCAAGTTGATGTCATGTGTAAACGGTACTTATTGACACCCCTGCAACACAGTCTTACAGTTGAGTTGCTTGCAGCGCTTGCACGCGTGGGTGACACAGCTAGACAAGACCATGGAGCCTTTGGTGGCGAAGAACTTGGTCAGACCTATCTATGTATGGTTCACCACACAGAAGCTCTCTTCTGGGGGACTGCACTATGTGCTGCAGACACCACGCCTGGCTGTTATACCGTGGCAGTCCTTAGCAGTTTACTTGCCTGGGATAAGTGATCGTTTGATCATGAAAGCCAGTTCCTGATTGACGTGGGGTATTCAAATGTCTGCACATGAAGTACTGAAATGCATTTTGGCTGAGCAGTCACAGGTTCAGATCGGTGTGCGTCAATCACGTCTGTAGAGATCAGTGGTTGCTTGATTACATAGGCATTTACATAGGCAAGCATGGTTGGTTATCAAAAGCACTTTCTTGATGCCAACAGCTGTTGTTGTTAAGCTAACAGCTGATGCAGCATGTTGCGACTTTACTATAGCGCAAGGTATGCTCTCAAGTCGTGAAGCTGCGGCCGCACGCGGTCAAGCTTGCAAGACTTGGTGCTATAGCTAGTTGGGTTTGTATGACACAAAACGTTTGTGGAAAATGGTAGCTCTGCAGTAAGGACGTGACCTCATGCCCTGGCTGCTAGGATGAAGTGTCTGAGGATGACATTGAGATGGTGGTGTGCTTTCTCTGCTTCGTGTAGGGCCATCTTTGAGTTTAAAAATGTGTTGCTGGCTAGGTCCTAAACGATGATGTGTAGCTGTTTGTTGATGCATTTGTAGCTAGGCAAAATGCCTCTGTACTACTCCCCATTGCAGGAGAGGTCAAGAAGCGCATGCAACTGTGTGCACAAGCGTCCTGAACTATACTGTATCCTCTGAGGGCTTCCGTTATCTCTGTGAAATTCATTAATTGTGAGCATCAGGCGCCGAATTGATGACGTCGTTCATTTCAGTGTGTCTTGCTCGATGATGATTGCACGAACAGGCGAACAGGCAATGATGGCATTCATTGGATGCATTACTGGTAGCTTCGAGAATAAGCACAAAACCAGATACTGAAAGTGAGTGATGTTAGTCTAATCTACATGATTCAACAGCAAAGAATGCATGATCCGTTGCAAGGAGTGCCCCTTTGTTTCCACCATATAGCTATATGTAAAAATGACAGCAAACACATTGAAGAGCTGTACCATGCAATTGCTCGCAGATAACACTACAACAGCACAGCACAGTACATATGGCACGGCNATTATGGCAGATCAAACTGCAACCACAATTGATTCACATGATAAATCTGCAATCCAAACGGACGGTGCATGCATGTTTGTTGCAAGTCTTCGTCATTATCTCTTTAGCTCGTACAAAGCCCTTGAACCAAACATTTGACATGAAATTACAGCAGCTCGGTGTGTGAGCATCCTGTCCTGGCACGCTATTGCTCTGAGCGTTGATGCTGAAATCATGCATGATGCGTTTCAGACAAGCCCATACGTTACAAGCGTTACAGTGATCTTCACCGATCTTAACCCGTGCACGACAACGACAAAGTCGGTGAGCCAGAGTAACACAAGTAGTGACGGCACCATACTGTATCTACCACCAAACNTTGGAGCTTCACAAAGCAACAAAGCAAACTCGACATGGCAAGCTCTGTCAGGACAGCATCACACCTTGCAAGCACGTCAAGACTCACCACGCTGTGGCGCGAGGCTGAGGTATCACAGCGCAGAACAGGCACTGATTGAAGCTTGTGATCAGTAGATGAGCATGAGAGGGTGATTGATTGTTTGGCAAGTGACCATGCCAATTGCGATGTGTGTCTGCCATGCTTACTCAGCAGTAGGCAACCTTAATCTCACTTACACCTGCATATGCTGTCTCACGTGTGATATACCAACAAGAAAAACACGCTGACAACCAGTCAGCGGCTGTTTGCAGCCACCAGATGTCACTTCAGGAATTATGTCAGGAGCTGAAGCCTTCTGCACCATGGTGTTCACAAATGTCATGTTGCCTCGGTTGGGTCCACCCTACACAGACATCCTCACACTTTATTGTTGTGTTGCGCGATTACAGCTGTGACTCAGTGCTTTTGCCAGNTCCCAGCTTAACTAATGTCACTACAGTTTTCACAGTTCCGACATGAGACAAATGCAGCACAAACGGTNCGTCAGTGTCAACTTGGTTCATTAAAGACTTCAGTACACGCATGACTGAAACAAGCGAAGCACCCTTGACAACAAGGTGCACACGCATGGCAACTTCACAACCTGAGTCCACTCCATCCACATCATAAACAGTGAACAACCTGCCACTGTCAATGCGCTATCTTCACCACTAACACAGCAAGATCTCATGCAAAAGCATGCCCACATGATGATGGATATGCCACAACCTACACTCTACACAGTGAAGCCTTGTCACTGTCATTGCGCTAGCTTTACCGCTAGCACAGCAAGAACTCATGNATGCTGTAAGATCCTGAGCAGCACCATGCTGACATACCTTGCAGAAATTGCGCGTGAAACACAGCAGGAACATGTGTCATAGTGTACATGGCGTGACCTATGTCAGCTGCATCCGTTGCCTTCACCTCTGAGCTGTTCCAAACNTTCGCACAGTCAGAAAAGGCACACGTGGACGCTAGGTATATGTGCCTCTGACTTCCATGTCCTCAAGTGCAGCATGTTTGTGAGCTCACACTGATCAGAACCAGCTGCAGATACTCGATGTCAGGGCCATGTACTTTGGTGTATGAGTACATTGTCAAAAAATTTGTAGATTCGAACTCATTGAACTGACCAACTGTAGCTGCTGTTATACAGGACAGTACATGTCATGGCTATTTGCGTGACTCAACTTCGCGGACAATATTCAGATGTTCATGTGCTGTGTGCATGTGTACGAGAAATTCTTGACTGATTTCACTTTGCACTTCTACCTAAAACTTGACAGACAATCAGTACACATGCTACAAGTCTTAGATGGACCTTGATCTGACAACACCTATGGAGGTGCGACTGCAGTGGCAGCCATTAGCTTGGCAAGTGACAAACACCCACTGCTTACTTTAGCCCCTTTTGCTTTCTGATCTGTGCTGCTAACAGGTCATTGTCATACCGCCGCACTTAGATTTCGGTCAACTGCTATGTGCACTGTATGGCATGTAAGCAGCTTGTCATGTGCNTCCAGAGTCATGTGTGCAATTTGTTTGGGTGTGTTCAACCTTCTAACCACTTGATAGATCATTCATCCCTGCACAACGGCACAGCAGCAACGAGTGACTATTCAACCCATGCTCCTGCAAGTAGACTGTCACTGTTTTGTTTGCATTGTCTGGAGGGCTCACTGCCATGCTGCTAAACATGCATGTACGTTGTACGCAGATGTTTGAGTGCGTCATGCTGTCAATTGGTCATGCTGGAAACGCTTTCAGCGCAGCAGGAGGACTGTTTGCTNTGAGCTCAGGTGTTAGTGGAAATCTAGTCTGCATGTCTTAGCTCTAAAAATATGTGTCACATTCATCGCTGGATTTATTGAGATCAGTTGGGCAATGCAGGTCTTGTAACCATCTGTGCTGATTTAAGAGCTGGCTCATGCTGATTGAATGAATTGCGAAACACCGATCACAAACTTGCAGCTGAGCAATCGAGGGGCGCCCCATGAGCGTGGACTACGTTAATCGCGTGCACACCACACAAGCGTGTGTCAGCTGGTCCCAGGTGATCAGTGTTCAGCTAGTAACACCACGCCTGCTTTCTGTGCACGCTGACAATGTTGCGGCTGGCTTTGCGTGCAGGTTGCGGCTGAGAATCAGTGCCTGGCGGTCGCAGGACAGAGCCTCTCATTGTACAACGCGTCATGCGAAGAACGTGCACTTCCACCCAGCCTTGCTTCTGATGTCAACAGCACTGCAGCACATTCAGTCAGTTTCGTGGCATGGCAGCCACTGCAACCAGTCCTTGCAGTTGGCATGCAACAAGGTACTGTGGTAGCATGACTGGCAGCGTCAGGCTCTTGCTAGTGTGTATATTTGCAATGCTTTGCGGAACAAGCTTACTACAGTAGTGTCAATGGGTTGTCCTGCAGGATTGTTGCTGCTATATAACACGCAGACACAGCATGTGTGCGAAGGCAAAAGGTACCACACCTGCAAGATCACACAGCTGTCGTGGAACCAGGCAGGTGCAGCTCTAGCATCTGGTGACGACCAAGGAAATGCAGCATTATGGAGTGTGGACGCTCACTCCAAGCTTTCTCTGCTTGCAACATTCACGGCTACAGCAACAGGGCCAGTATCTGCATTACTGTCTGATGAGACTGCAGCTGTTCCAGCTCTTTTCTACAGTGTCAGTGCTGCCACTAGCACAGATGTATATGCAGCAGACAGCAGGCAAAACCACAGCAGGCTGTTCAGCATACCAAGTCCAACTCCTCTGCTTGGCATGTTCCTGTATGAGGCAACAAGCCAGCTTGTGTCAGTTACAGCATNCATGAATGTATCATCATTTCATGCTGAGTCACTGCTGTAAGTAAACTTTCCTGAAGGCGAGTCTGGAGAACATGTATGCATGGCATTCACACAACGCTTTATGGCTTGCTATGATGCTCAGCAGGCTGCTGATGCATGCNACTGTGCATCTTTGGGCGGAGGCTGACTGCATATCTGCGCCATGAGCACCCAAAGATTGTAAGCTGCTGCCTGCTGCAGCTGATATACCGCTGACACCCAGACCTGAGGAAGAGTGCCACAGCACATGATGTTCATTGGTGGTGGTGTTAGGTGGCCCGTTGACTGTCTGATTTGCATCACACTTGACAGTGTGGTGATGCTTGAGCTTCTGTCTCTTGCCTATATGTCACATGGATTATGTTTCAGGCACAAGCCATATCCATGTGTGCAGGCCCCTGGCATGCAATGCTTACCATTGAGCATGCACATTACGCATCAGCTTACCAGGGTAAATTGACGATGCACTTGTTGCAAAAAACTCACACAGCAACAGCTGGCAGGTGTGCAAAGCACTATAGCCAATGATGGGAAGATCGGACGGGTTCAGGAGAGCAATGTAGATCACGCTGTGCTTGTGCTCACGTTCACAGCTTGNTGACAGTGTGTACAATGCGATCGCATGATGGTACTCACCACTACAATGGAGCCAACGTGGTAGAAGTCTAGCGTGCCTGGTCATGTATGCTGACATACTGGATTTTGCTTCAGCTTCTTTGTATGCACAAAAGTTCGGTTTTTTGGTTGCACAGCCAGATCCTGAAACGGGTACTTCCGCGTGACTTGCAGCCACTGTGGACGAATTTTGCCCATGACGCAGACCCAGACGCCGCTGCAGTGCTTCTGTGAGCCACAGTGCACATCTTAGGACAATCGTCGACAGTGACCGGTTGATCTTGCCAGGACTGCCAAGACTGATCAAGAGTTTCCACCGGGTGGGGGGCTTACCCAGGCCTCACACAGTCGGCTGACAGTAGCGNATGGTTCCTTCCCCGTGTTTAGCAGGGTAGGGTGCTCTGCCATATGCCTTGCAATGCATTGCCCAGCAACCACCTGTCATCAGCAAAACCCCTGGCCGCACGTCCCAACAGGTTCAAACTTTGTTGCAGAGCCAATTTGAACTTGCTTTCACAAGGGTTGCAAAGTGACTGAGTTGTCTGTGATAGGATTGCTGCTAGTCCAAGAGCAATGTGTGACAGCCAAACAAATCTGAACGCATTTTGGCTTGCAACCTGCGGCAAACTTATGGAAGCGTCTAGCAGGGGCCTGAGAGTACCTGGTCAGGATCTGTAGATCAGGAAGGCGCTGGTCTGACTCTGTCAGCATGTTCATGGTGCTTGCATTTGCCACNTGTGACGAGCAAAGCTGAGAAGGCGGCACATCTTCAATGCAAAGCAACCCAGTAGCTCGCTTGTTAAGCCCAAAGCTTCGGCGTTGGGCTTTGGGAAGGGTGGACCTGCTTGATACAGCCTGTTCCGGGAGGCATCCACCTGGGTACCTGGTATAGCATTTCTGGCATTCAACAAGCGTTTGCTGGTTTCTGGAGCACTCATATCAAGTCATTTTGTGTGGCAGGCTGCCCTCAATTTTCAGTCTGGCGGGACTGCAACAAGTGCATACAGAAGCTAGCAACTCACCTGCTGCTCTTGCAACGTGGGTGCAAGAGCAGAACGGCAGTGTCACAGGGGTGGTTGTACAGCCAGCTGGTGGTGGTACAGGATATGGGCTGCAGTCATCACAGGCAAGCGCTCAATAACAGCTAGCACTGATGCATTACACTAGTGCATGGAGGGCTGCTCGTGTATCTGTGCCTTGATGGGCATGGCCTATGTTGGCACTGAGTGTCACTCTGTTAGTCTACATGGGCCGTTTTCCAAGGGCTGCAAAGCTCAACAATAGCCATTGCCTATTGCAAGCTGTGCACTCAGGTCACTCAGCATGCCATCTTAGGTGATTGTGGGGTTGTGAGTGCAGGATTTGCAGCCAGGGAAGTGCCTGATCCATCTGCCCAAAAGGTGCCAACTACAGTATGACCAGCACACGCAACCAGAGCTTCTGCAGCTGATTCACCAAGTGCCAGCCACACTGTGGGGTGCCCGCCTTGCATTACAGGTTTGGCTTTGCACTGACCCAGGATCATCTGAGGATATAAATGTCAAAACACACACAGCCTTGATGTTTGTGTCTGCTCTCAGCATTGCGGTGGCGACGCTATCTTGTGATTCACAAGTCGCATGTGTGCATGTGCTCTGCCCCTAGTTGCACACCCATGCAAGTCATGCTGCACGACTGCTTACATACTGNAGCACATCACACACAAAACAGAATAGTCATTTCTGCGAACAGTAACTACTTATAAGGAACAGTGTCTGACAGCAGTGCAACACATAAGTATAATAGCTAAAAAATTCAGGCTGGCCTGAATCTATCCACCACTGAAGCAAATCCTTGGTTGTACAATGCCAATGCATCAGCCATGTTTGCTGTGGTGGCGGGTGCTGTTGGCGCATGGTGATCATTGTACACTTGCAGCACTTGTGTATGTTGTGCTGCAGGAGGCTGGTATAGGGCTAGGGACATGGGCTTCATAGGCGCAACTGCAACAATCGGTGCAGCAGGAATGGCTGAAGCATGACTAGCTGTGAGAACAGGCCCAACAGGCGCTACAGGCATGCAAACAGAGTGCTTGCCAACCGTGGACTTATGAAACTTCCGTGCTGTTGCATGAGCAGAATCAGCATCGGGGTCCTTGTAGGATGTCAAAGACTCTGGTCTTTTGTGCTTAGTTTTAGCTGTAATGTCATAGTCAGATATACCCGCATTGTAAGCTCGAGTTATGAATGTTGCCCTTAGGCAGTGACCTGTGTAGCGGGTGGTCACTCCAGCTTGCTTGCAGATCTCAGGCAGTAGCTCCTTGATGGTATTCTTGCCCATAGGCGAGTCCTGAAATCTGCAGCACACTATGTGGTTTGTAAGAGAAGGCACTGCGCATGCAGATTGCAACAGCTGAAGACTGGAATGCAAGCTTACGTTTCTCTGTATTGCAAGGGCTTAGTCCCCCTGATGGGCTGTGGGTGCAGGTACCAGCGGTCACAGGTTATGCCATGCTTTGTGCGATACTCTTGATCACGATAGAACTCCCTAATGAAACAGAACTCTGGCCGGTATTCATTAGGGTAGATGGGGATTGGCTTAGGCTGCAACACAAGGGGCTTGTCAATAAGCAGGGAACCACAGCTGACAACTCACCAACAACAAAAAATGACAGTAGACCATAACAGCATTCAAGTCATTGACAAGAGTGTTCTTACTGGTTCTGATTGTCCCAAGCCGCCCTGCCAATTCTTCAGGCCACCCAGAGTCATGTCATAGATCAGGATTTCAGTACCATTTTCATCTTTATGCTGCTTGAACATGCTCAGTGTCATGNATCACACTTCCATCGTGAGAAAACGCAGACCACGTTCAACAGCTGTGGCTGATGACGAATGAGGAGCTAGGAACAGATGCCGAGGCTACATCAANTGCGCGGGCACAAAGACTAAGCCACTTGCCTGACGCAGCGCTTGTTTTGTACGGGCCACCTGTTGCGCTGGATAGCGACAAAAGACTTGGGGAGTGTCGTCTGCATGCACTGACGATACTGCTCACTATACGTGAAGCGCGTGTGCCATGTAGTCGTCCTAGTCGTTTGGCCCGGAGGTTCCGCTCTCTGGGATAGCTTGTGCTTCCTGCACGTGCGAGCGGCAATTAGTACTATGACTAAGCTGAGCGATCATGGAGCCTATCTGCAGTAACGTTGTCCTGCAACTTTGATGCAAGTGGCATTGCAAAAGTGCAGAAGTACACAAGTAGGCTGTCAAAGTGTCCACATTACGCTGTCGATCAAAAGGGCAATACTGACACGTGTGACTGTTACTATGACATGCATGATTTTGGATGCAGGATGACTAGAAGTNGACTTTGACTTTGCGGCCAACGATGCTGTCATTGAGATGGACTCCTTTGACTGTCGGGTTCGAAGCTGCTGTGGCAGGAGGTATGCTTTTCCATTGAAATGGCTGAGCATTCAGCTGAAGCCACTGCTGCGTCCTGTGCTCACGGCCATGATATCGGACCAGATGCTGGCCAGAGTCGCTGCTGAATTCTGTCACCTTTCCATCCCACCATTCAGCATGCTGAGCATCAGCTGCAATACCCGCGGCCAGACCTTGCTTGCCAGACGCAGCCAATGGAGCGACTGCTTTACGCACTGTGTAAGCAATCACTATTGGCCATCTCGCTGTGACCATTTGAGGCTACCTCCATAAGCGTCAACATGAGGCGTGGGCTTATCTGAGCGCAACCCAGCTGCAACAGGTATACTTGCCACATTGCCTCTCTTGAATGTCCTATCCCTCAAGTTGGCAGCAACAATACCTGTGAGGAGCACAGGGGCTTCAACTATGTTAATGACTGTGACTACATCCCAATGACAAAGCAAATGCTGATGTTCAGCTTGGCGTACCTTGGGCTCAAGAGCCGCAGCTTCAACATGTGCTCATGTAAGACTTGAGTGTGAACACTCAAGCTGCATCATCACTGTTTGATGGCAGTGAAGGCTTGCATGCGCATGCACCAAATGCAATATATAGCTGATGTCACTTTTGAGTAACGCTACCAGCAATTTGAGCAGCAGCATAACAGCACAAAATCATTGCAAAATTTTGCTGATGTGCGCCTGCTTCACATGTGTACACGAGCCGCAGTCAGTCCCTGTATCATGAAAACCACTAGCGAGGCTGACATCTGCACTGTTCAACGGCTCGGTGAGGAGTCACTGCCAGTTTGAGTCATTGCCACCAGCTGTTCAAAGGCGATGCAGTGAATCGCGGTTTGCTTACCGGCAGCTGTAGCCTGCTTGTTGGGAAGCTGAGCCAGTGGCTTTGTCTTGCCAGTGGGGGTGGAGCCCCAATCAGCCAGGGTGAAGAAGGCCAGATTGGGGTCAGGAGGGCTTTCTGGTCTCTCAGGTCCCTTGCCAGGCTTCACCTACAAGACAAAGCAAAGCATTGGTCCTCGTGTTGCAGCTTTGGGTCATGTGGGCTGAAAAGACGTTCAGGTCCTTCTCAGGCTTGGCTTGCGGGAGAAAGGAACACTGCTGCAAGTCCTGCAACTCAGGCTATGTGAGCTCTGTGGCTGCTTGTCTGGTCTCACTAACAAAGCAAAGCAGAACACTGCTGCAACNCTGCTGCCTCCTCAATCAAACCTGACTACTGCCAGCAGTGGTGGCCTGTTTGGGTCTGACTCACAAATCGCTGATGACCTTCTCTCCTCGACTTGGCCCAGGAAAGCCCAGTATGCGCTCAAGAGCCCTGGTGAGGGCACAACAGCTGGCAGAAGCCAGACTCTGAATAGGAGCCTATCTGCCAGTCCCAGTTTACGGCGCACTGCCAGCATCTGTGACAGATCTGGGTTGCAGGAGAACCTGCGTCACAGGTACCTCTGGCCTGATGCTATCTGTTTGATTATCAGGATGCTTTGTGTTCTGCTACACACTAAATTGCAGTGAGACATGCATTGCATGATGTGCAGCATAGCAAGTACACTTTCAGCCCCTGTGTTATGTCAGGATTTGCGCTACTGTACGTTGCCCACCTGGCGCTGGTGAGTCTCAGCTTGTGCTTCTAACATGCCCAGACCTTAGTTGCAGTAGCTGTGGGATTTGAGTATGCGCATACATAATTACACTGCATGTCACAATATTTTGGGTGACATCAGAGACACGGTCAGACACATCAGCTGCATTGCGGCTGTGGCATGGCACTGCTGTGACCTGCTGTTGCACTGATTAGACCATTGGCCCATCACAACATGCATGTCTGCAGGAGCGCTGAAAGGACAAGGCTGGACCAAATGGTAGCCCCCCATCCCAGAAACTGGGTGGCAAATTTGAGGGAAAGCTGTCACTGGGAGGTCAGCTGCTTCTGCCTAGAGTTGTTGCTCCACGCATCATTGTGCATGGCCGGCAATGGCTTTGACAGAACCACTGCTGCCTGCAATGTTTGTCCTGCACAAACAGTATGACTGCACAACCAGAACTTACTGACTCCTCTTCCTGTATTGATCCAATAAGCTTGAGGCTTGGTCAGTCCAAGTCTGCGGCCAAAATGTTGTCAAGACATTTTGTCGGACAGGCAGCAGCTATATCACAGTCACAAATTGGCAGCATCCCTTTGCTGTCAGTAGATCTTGCTGCCTGACAAAGCCTGACAAAATGACGCTGGCCTGTCATCGGCCTGTCATGACATTGGCCGCATCAAGCGATTCTTGGTGTGTCAGCAGCCATCCAAGCAGCACTGAACAGCGGTCTGTGTTCCCTGCAGCGCAGTAACAGCATCAGGAAGAGCCGGGAACTGCAGGAAGACTTTGTTCAGCAAGCTGAGAGCCAGCTTGAGCTGTTCAAGCAGACTTCACAGTCATTCAGTGACACTGCTCCCCTGAGCGCTACACAAACCAGCAGCCAGGGTCCAGCACTGCCCCTGAAGCAGCTGCCGCAGAAAGCGCCTGCCCCCACCACCCGCCACCTGCGGCAGATCCTCAGAACAGGATCCAAATCTGCTAGACAGGTTGGTACACTGTAAGATTGTGCNCACTTGATATCGTTGATGGGGAAAAACATAGATAACCAGTGCTTCAGTACAAGCTGTCGCAAAAGAAGCGGCATAAATTCTGCTGCACTGCTTGAAGGATGCGCTGTTTGAAAGGGCTTGCCACCACAGTGGCCCTCAATGCAGTGCTCAGTCTGTAAACATTGCAGTCATAAAGCAGCATGCAGCATGCAATCAACGCAAGCAAGAAACCATCAGCTCATGTGCAAGTGCTGGTGTGATGGAATGATCAGCAATCTCAGCAGATGTAGGATCTCACCAAGCAGGAGGCTGCAATCTGCAGCAACTGGCAGGTGGCAAAGTGGTGCTCCCCAGCGTTGGCGTGTGCAGCCACCAGGCTGACCATATCCTCAACAGTTGCAGGCAGGGCTGCCTCCAAGGCCTGTATGATGTCTCAATTTCACTGATACTGGGAAAGCACTGGTTGTCAAACAATGGAGCAAACAGGCTGATGCCTCACACCTCTGGTGCGCATCTGGCAGCTGCAGCGCTGGGTGCACTACAGGCTCATTCACACCCGCTGCATGTTTGCCCATGCGCATTGCTTCATTGACAATTGGCAAGTTGCCACAGATATGTGACACAATGACATACACCAGTCCAGTGTGGATTTTAACAGGCAGCTGTTGCTTGACAGTCACCTGAATGGAGTCCTCAGCAGCTGCAGCTTCAGCAGTTGCAGGAGCACCTGTGGCTGCAGCGGCAGCTTGCCCTCTGCTGCGCCCAGACTCATGCAGAGACTGACATATCATGCGCCTATGTCAGAGCCACTTCAGCAACAGCACTTCAGACAATGGTCCTGTTTTGTGAATGCTGGTGGCCTTTTTGACCGCAGACCTTCTGCCACTCAGGTATGCAAAGCTCCTTGCTCATCATTGTCATCATGAGCTGCCATACAATTTTCATATGCAATACTGTGACTGGTCACATTCAGACACTGTCAGGGCTTGGATCGCTGCAGAACCAGCCCTCACTGGAGTTGATATACATTGCAGTCATCTTGCACGTCAGCCATGCATTGCAAACACATACACACATCTGAATTACCAGAACAGAGCGTTCTCGGCGGTCAAGGGTTCTGCATGAGCTGGCTGATGCAGACCCAGCTGTTCTTCTGCAGCTTCATGTGCCGTGGCTGCTGGGTCAANGTGGGTAGTCAGTGCAAGGGACTCATCTCAGGGCTCACAAGGTCGAGTCAAGATTCCATAGAGTGAGGCTCGAGTCAGCCGACAGCCACTCCACTTAACAACAGAACACACTCGTGTGATCTTCATACGGCCTTATTTGGGAAGCTTGCTCGAGTTTATTGCCTATAGAGTTCAGCATACGTTACACACTCTTATTGGGGGCAGCTAGCCTCATTTGGCAGATGGTCAAAAAACTCAATCATCATTTTATACAGGCTGCATACATAGCCTGAAATTTGTCATGGCATGCAGCAGCGGACTTTGTTCTGACGCACTAGTGTGCCACATCATGAACTGACCTTTGCGGTACAGGCAGCATGCTGATAGCTCAAAAGCTCGTGCAGGCTGATAGAGTTTGACAAGGCAACAAGTAATCAATGCAAGTCACGGAAAATGCCAGTTAAGGTTGCTGCCGTCAACAACCACAGTCACATTTTGCTTCAATTCAGACAGAGCGACTGTGCAAACTGCTATTTTTGGTTGCCTACCAATGTACCCTCTGCACAATATGGTCACACACTGCTAGATCTTTACTCTGCAAATGATGCATGAACATTGTGTCTTGTGCTGAGACTCTGAGCATATTTGGCAGCTCACACACAACACCTCACAACNTCAGCTGCGTTTTGCCAAAACTCTTGCCACAAAAGTAAGCCCCTGTGTCGGCGGCAATGACACATAGGACTGCCATGAGAGTGGCTACCAGCCCAACTGTCCAGTGACTTAAGCCGCCAAACATGACCTGCAACATGATGGCATTGNAGCCAAGCCCTGGAAACTGAGACTTTTGAACAGGCACAGACCATTGCTGGTCTGAACAAGCTCACAGGCGAACAGCATGAGAAGACCGCTGCATTGGTGGCACTTGATGAGGAGAAGTCGCAGAGGATTGCTGAGCTCGAGGCCTGCAACTTAAAGCTGGCGAGCTGCAACTTGGAGCTTGTTGGCCAAGGCTCAAAGCTGCAGGCAAAGCTGGAAGCACTGCAGCAGGCTGCAGACCAGATGGTGAAGTCCCTAGCTCATACGTGCAGTAGACTTGCACTTTCCCCTGTCAAGCTGTCTGTGCTGTACTTGTCAANGCTCTATCAAACATTGCAAACAACAAGATGTGCTACTGATTGGCCAACTTATGTGCCTACCAGCAGCATTGTCGGGCGTACAGCAGCACAAATTGTTGTACGCAAAGTGCACCAGAGCACATCAGCACTGCTGACAGCCATGACATTGCTTGTGCTCCAAATCACAATTTCCACTGGACATCCGCCAAATGCTAGGGGCAGTTTCACCATACAAGAACTTGCTTTATATATACAGGTCAGAATGCATGCCAGAAGAAGAATAATACTGATGTTTATGTATGCAGCTCCTTACACAACCCTGCACCAGTGCATGCTATGGTGGCAACTCTTCACACAAAACAGCAGAAGTATGTAGCTGTCTGTACACACAGCAGACACGTACACGTCGAGTGTGTACATAACTGGCCAGCGCACACCTGGACTGTCTGCAGTGAATGATGGCCTGGCAAGCAGACGCACACCATACTTCTTCTTTGCCCAGGCTTCATAGTGGTTGTCCATGAACCAGGTGAGCACATCCTCCTTGATGCCAGCTCCCACTAGCTGCTGCTGCACCTGCAAGACAACCCACAGCTCATTGGAAAAGTCTACGCCGGTGAGCACTGGTTATGGGAGGCCGGTGAGCACTGGTTATGGGAGGCCCTTTGTATAGACCAACGGCGTCCGGAGAGACCAACAGCGCCCTGATCAGAGCTCACTGCACCTCTGCATATGATCCTGTGTTGCTGCTGCGTGGACTTCTGTCTAACAATTCTGGGTGGCCCCTCACAAGACTTGCAGCAACGTTGAAGTCACAGTTGCAAACGCCTGCCTCACAATGTCCTTCGAACTTCTCACATGTAGGACTGATGCATTGGAAGTGGCACATAGCAGTAACAGTTCTGGGTGCACTCTTGTGATGAATTTGTCGTACAACCTGAGTATGAGAAGACACCTGTCACTGAATATCCTGCTTACAAGCCCTGCAGCAAGCCTGAGACGTTAGTTGCGGGGTTATAATGGCCCCTCACAGTGTCACCATAAACCCTCACATGTGTGGCTAACAGACTGGAGCCGCACATCATACCAGTCCTGCCAGGCTGAGACCAGTTGGATAATGTTATAGAGCTGTTCACATCTTTGCACTTGCTTGTTGCCAGTCCATTCACAAAGCATTGACAATCAGGCAGGCAGTAGCTTTGCACATGCAATTCAGCTTGTTCAGCATCATGCATCGGCACTTACGTATTGTAACAGTGGGTATTTGCAGCTGTGCGTGACTGAGGTTAGGCTTGTAATGCTGCCAGCCCTGACCTTCACCTGTGTGAGTTGGTGGCCCGTAAATAGTAATATGNATGCGTGCTGCTGCAGCAGGGCTGAGCAAGAGAAGCTGCCAAGTGCACCGCTGCTGAACTTCATTACCGCACTGGTGGCACAATCTATACGATGCTCTTTGGGCACCTGCATGCAGTGTTTGCTGAGCTGTTGATGGCAGCTGTGCACTCCAAGGCCGTCAAGCAGCTGGTGAAGCGTGCTTTGGGTCCCATGGCGCACACAGCTGTGGGCGCTGTTGCAGAGCTCACACTGGATGTGTTATTCTCATACATATCTGGGGAGATGAACATGCAAGTTTTCAATGCTGCCATTGGTCGTTTGGGGATGAAGGCTATTGTGATGTGCGCCTGTGTGGTGTTCCCACCTGCAGCCTATATCCCAATGATTGTATCTGCAGCCTCGCAGATGCTAGACTACTTCCCAGCCTTCAAAGCACAGATTGAAAACGCCATTGCCACTGCAGTCAAGTTCCTTGGCAAAGCCCTTCCTGTGGCTTGCACAGTCGTTGGTGTGGGGATGGTTATATTTGGTACCAGCACACCGTTCATGGTAATGACAGTCGGTGCCTTGGGTGCTGCAGCATCTACAGGGACAGCCATAACTGCGCTGAGCGGTGCAGCTGCAACTAATGCTGCTTTAGCATGGCTAGGAGGCGGGACCATTGCAGCAGGAGGTGGCGGCATGGCGGCTGGTTCGATGGTCATGGCTGCAGCAGCCACTGGTGGTGTTNTGTGCCTAAGCTAAACAATCAGTGTGATACACTAAAAACCTGGACCAGCAATGGAAAATTGTTACATTGAGTTGTACATTACTGAGGCATCCCTGTTGAGCCATCTGAGGAAGCACTGCAAATACTCAGTATTCGGCATGCAGTACCATCAGCAGCTGGCCTGATTGATGGCATCACCAGAGACAGTGACAGCAATAGCAGGTCCTTATGCAAGTAAGAGTTACAAGTGACAACCCTGAGACTATATTGCCCACATCAGCAATATGTATGAGCTGTTGGAGTTCTGGATCCTGCTCTTTCAGCACCAATGGATTTTGTGAAGTGCTGCACTTTCTGTAGAAGCTGCATCAGTGCTATTTCCCCCAAGCAGGAGTTTGTGCACTTGCTCTTACTTGCTTGGGGGAGACGCAACAGGGTAGACCTGACAGGCCTGTCTATTGTCTGGCTCACCAGATCTTACAGAACATCGGTAATCACTGATGGGTGCACAATTTGGCACAAGTAGTTTGCAAGAGGAGGACTGTTGGAAACGCAGATGTCTCAGCTGGTCTACAGCGAGGAACGAGGAAGCAAGCATGTTAGTGCGATATTCAACTTGTTTAACAGGGTCAATGCGTAGAGTCGTCTATGCTCGCAACCATCGTGATGTATTGTTTCCAGAACGGCAGTGCGGACCAATGTACAAAAGTTGTGCTGTAGAGTTCGTGAATGTGCAAAATCACGATGTCGTGGTGGTATCGGAGATAGTACAATTTCCTCGAAATTTTCGGCTTGCTTATGCTCTGTTGCTTTTCCAAANAAAGCAACTTCACCTTGCATATGGAATCATGACCTGATTTGGCATCCATCTGTCACAGCTGATAGAGACAGTGTGCTGCTTGTGTTATGCATTGGTTGTCATGCAGGCTGAGACTGCTGGAGCGGTGTGGGTGATGGACAGGCAGACCTTCAGAGCCATCATTGTGGTTTCCACCATGCAGAAGCGCCGGAGGTATGAGGAGTCCCTGCAGAGCATGCCCCTCTTTGCTGGCTTGACTTCAGAGCAGAGGGCGATCATTGCAGACTGCTTGTCCCTGGAGACTTTCCAGGTTTGCCGCACAGGCTCAGGCACAGCCACACAGGCTCAAGGCTCTATGGGAGTTGCAAGTACAGCTCTGCTTGCTTTGCTATATTGCACTGACAGTCGTGTAGGCTGAATGCCTGGAATCTGACAATGGGCCTGCCCCCTTGTTCGCATCCCTACCCTTCCAAAAGCTCATACCCCTACCCTCCCCCTACCCCTGCACCCCTGCCCTNGCCTCCGGGAAGCTCCTGTGCCTACAGCTGTGGTGCATATCCTCAGCTGAGGCGCCTGCAGCAATATCTAATGGTCATTCAACTATGACTGCGCAATCAATTGACATCACAAGACGCTGGAACAGCCTTTACAGCTTGCATGACCCTTGCATTTGACGGCAAAACCCGCTGAACCCACAGTGTGTTGTTGCACATTGGCTTACGGCTGTAGCCACAGGCGGACAAAACTCACTGTGCCACTCTAACAACCTGTTGTAACCTCCTCGTATTCACCCAAAGAAACACAGTATGCGTTGAGCAGCTCACATCAGCAGGCAACTTGCATTTTGTTATCCCTTGATTGTCTGCAGCCTGGCATGGCTGTTTGCCCTGATCTCTGACAGCCAGACAAGTGTACATGGGAGACAAGGGTGGTGATGAAGTGCTTTGAATCAAAGCAGTATACAAGCTGCTGTTGTTGCCATGCTACAAGAGATAGGCATGTCAGGCAATCATTGACTTCACTGTCAGAAGCTCCAGCTTGGTGGTGGTCAGCAAAGGTGTGCCAAAGGCCTTGGGCACAGCTACTTGCGTCTGACGACGTTATGTGTTGCACATGCATGGAACACTTGCATCAGTCCTTAAGGTTTTACTGCAACTGCATTGTACATTTTTGTTGTGGAATGCATGCGGTGAGGACAGAATACACAGCTGAACATGCTGCTGATCACTACGTGCTCTGACCCAATGCCACCTCGGGCACGCTGCTTGCGCAGTGACGCAATGAAATGCATGTGCACCTCATGACAGCATGCTCACATGTGCTTCACCGATAAGATCCCTGAACATGCAACAATGCTTATGTCAGCAAGCAGCTGCCCTGTTGTTTTGCTGGCAAGCTGAAACCTGTATTCTGTTGATTGCCACTGATGTTCAGATCATGCTTGCCACAGCCATCTGACGTGCTTGCTGCTGCATGTTGACTGAGCATCCCCTGGTGTTCAAGCAATGTGTGGCATCTGCCCAGCCTGTCAGCAATAGGATGTTGTTCAGCACTGGCTGGTCCAATTGGAGTGGTGCTTGCTGTGTGTGCTTAAACCATCTGCATGTTGTAAGACAGCAGCTGCGCTACGGCATGATAATGCAAGTACACCGTGACACAGTCCGTTGCTGCTGCAACATTCTTACAGCTTCACGATACCTCCATTCAGTTTAGCATGTTGGCACATCTGGTATGCAAGAAGCAACAAGAAGTTGCACTGCCGTAGGGAACAAACCATTGGCATGACACATACTCATGGGGAATATTATCACCTGGAGGTGAGCAGTCAAGGAAGTTCATGCTGATGTTGCGGTGAATGTGGCTGAAGTATGGGGTGGCATGGCAGGGTGTCAGGAAGAGCACTGACATGTCAGGTTGCACGTCCGCCTCCTGCCTCAAGTACTGCATGACATCCATCTGGCCTCTGCAAATGCACACCTCCTTGGTGAGACGTGGGCTCACATGGGCTATGATGTAGCTTGCAGCAACATGAATGTGAGCTGCTCATGCTCGCCATGTCGACTTTAAACAATCTCAGCAATATTCACCGCCAGCTGAAGCAAAGGCTGGAAAGCCCACAGCAACACCAACTGCAGTGGTGTCAGCCCATCTGTTCAGAAGAGCAGTGACTGTGATCTGCACTGCATGCTCTGTTCACATTGCACAGCAACCCCTGGGATGAATGGAGAGCATAAAGACATAGAGGTGGCTGCGCAGACACAACAGTGGCAGACCGTTGGTGCACCAAGCCAAAATAGGCTGCCATGATCAGCTGAGCGCCAAAACAAAACCCCATCAAGATATGCCAGGTTCTTGCATGCCCCCTCAGCCACACCCAGCATTGTTGCCAAGTGTGCAATGTCCTGTGCCATGTGGTACCCNGCTGTCATACCCCAACAACTGAAACTGGATCAAAGTGATAAGCGGAAGCTGCATAATTCCAAGGAGCGCTCACAACCAAACATACCGAAACGAGCACAAGTTCATCCTCACATGTTGAACTGGTGGATATCCATAGAGAAACTTGCATCCATGTCAATCACACGGTCAATAGCAACTTGTGCACGGTAGGACTGCCACCATACAGCCAATAAGCCCAAAAAAGCACAACTGGTTGCATCAGCATAGACATACATTGCATCAGCAATAGAAAGTTCGTTGTGCCATAAGCCAAGGTTGCATGCAGTTGGCACTCCATTGCCTATGCTTAGTCATATCGCAAGTAGGGGTGCATCTACAGGAAGCTTTTGGTAAGCCGATCTAAATCCCTCACGGCATGCTTCGCCAGGCGTAGCATCTGTTACCGCGACCAATAGCAGTAAAGCACGGCAAGATGCCCTTTGAATGTAAGGTACGTGTGCCTCAGTGACGCTGNTTTGTGAGCAACACTGTCTGAGCAGTTGCAGCTTGACAGGCATCACGAGGAGCACAACACCTTGCCCATGTAGCAGGTCACCTTGAGTTTGCATGCTTTTGTGATGCGGGAAGTTTTTGCAGTTTTTGTTGCGTTCTTCTTGATTCTTTATGCATACAGGCGGGTGATCATGGAGCATATCAGAGTGCGTCAGCTAGTCTGGGGAAGCAATGTCCACAAGGAAGCCATTCAGCAAGCTGTTGCGAGCACGATCCATCTTGTGATTTTGCATGTGCTTAACTGGGGAGTGAGCGACCTACCTGGGCACTTTGAGAGCACCAGATTTTCTGCGTGTACTCAGATACCTAGCATGTATGTGCTCAGATACCTAGTATGATAATCCTGTTGTGATTATTGAAGCCTTGTTTGGCAAAATGCAGGGGTCAGGCAGCAGCTTTGCCAAGACTGGGCATGCCATGAGGCTGATGGAAGCAGTCGGGGTGGCACTGCAACAGGCTGAACCCACCCTGTTGGTGGGAGAAACTGGTACTGGCAAGACCACACTAGTCCAGCGCCTCGCAGACCAGGTATGCACCCTGTCCAGTCAGNATCCCGAAGCAGAGCTTCTTTATTTGGAGGGACCTGATACGTGGCGCAGCCTTGCCCAGTCAAAAGTGTGGTATGATCGTTAGCAGCTGCTGAGCTGCATCAACAACAGCTGTCAATTTGCATGGCTGACTCTCCAGATTCACCAAACTCCTGGTTTGACATGATCTGCATGGCTGCCATCGTTGCAATGGAGCATAGACAACATGAACACCTCAGAAAAGCCACTTTCCAGCCCCAGGTCTGGAAGGCTCCCAGCAAGTCAGATGTGCGTACTCCTGCAGCTGAGCTTGTTCTTTCTGGCCAAACTTGACCAATGAAGACTGCAGTTTCCTGTCTGTACAGCACAGAGGGTCACANTTGCCCTGTTGTGATGTACATTTGGAGAACAGATATTTCCTCCCCGTTCCTACCTGCCCAGGAGTCCTGACAATCAACTAGCTAGTAAGCCGTTATACAAAGGGTGAGAAGATGTGATTTTGACTCTGCCGTGCAATGTGCTGGTGACATCTTCAAGTATGNTGCACTGAGTGAGTACAGATGAGCAATTGCAGTGATGAGCTGTTGCTGTGCTCTATCATAGTCATATGCTTGCTCCAGATGAAAGGCCACAACAGCAACAAAGCACAGACCTTAACATTGCATGCAACTTTACTGGCAAGCTTCTGTATGCACCCATCAGGTCAAGCAGGACAGCTGTGCATCATGACAAAGCCATGGCTTCCAGTAGGCAGTCACCTTCAGAGGGACCAGAAAAGCCACCAGCACCAGGAAGTACCCAAGCACCTTCTTGAGAGCCTACAACACATCAAGATCAAGCACAATGACAGACAGACACATAGCAGGCGCTCCACATACAGCATGTGCGTAGCACCTTACAGCGCTGGCCTTTGTTGTGGACACAACGCCTGAAGCTGCGAACATGAGCACAGCGACCCGCTGTTTGTAATTCGCATTCAAATAGCACAAGGTGATGCCCTGGCACACCTGGATTGTCATGACAGCACATGTGAATGATGCACAGACAGCGTGGAAGAACATGTTACAAGATGGGGGAAAGCTGGAAGAAGAAAATGCCACAGCGACATTTGCAGAACTTTGTGTAGTCTAGTCAGCATGATAACATGCAAGCAGTGTGTTGCTGACCGACCACAAGCTGCATGGTCATTGCATGGTGCAGGAAGTGATTTGGTCTTCATACCGCAGGGTTCAATGTGGTGGTCAAGTTGGCACCCAGAGGCGCAGTAACAACAGCACAGCAGCTGATGAGAAGGGCAGCNGCTGTTGAGCAGTCTAACGAACCTGGTCACTTTGCTGTGTAAGCAAACCTGAAACCATTGCATTGTGGTGTGGAGTTGCTGTTGCCCAAGTGTAAAGCTGTGGCTTTGAAACCAATGCAAGGGACATTGGCCACATTGAGAAGCTTGCCTATGCATGCAGCTTGCTGACTGCATGAGCTGTGAGCTCCCACATCTTGGAGTTGATGGTTCTTTACATGAGAAGCTTTTGCTGCAAGGTGGGCTTCCTTGTGAGCTCACCAGGTAAGCGTAAGGTATGGTTTCAATGACAGAAACGCTTGTCAAGGGGATCTCAAAAAACTTGCTGCCACTGGGTACCATGTCCGCTGAGGGTTGCTGAGTGCCACATTGATACAGCACATATGTCTCATTCACAAACAGGTTGGTCACTACCTGCAGTACAAGCATGATGTGCGGAATCTTGATAAAAGCTGGCAGATGACCTCATTTCTGACACTGTGTACAGAATCGACCGGTAAGACGGTATCAGCGTACCTTGTATGATTCCATGTACTGCACCGTGTAATCCTGTGCAACGGTCACCTGTACGCAACAGCCAAGCATACACGTCTTGCCGCGCAACGAGCCTTGAGTGCGACAAACTAATGACAACCATGTCTGCCGTACGACACACAAGGAAGGAGCGAATGCAGCAGGCGAGTTTGTCGTACGTTTATCTGCTGCTGTGTGGTCGGCCCAGAAGAGCTCCCAATCTGGAACTGCAATGGAAAGTNGCCCAAGTTGCTGATAGCAGGCGCATCTGCCTACACCCGCCACTATGACTACCCTCGCATGCGCGCCATTGCAGACAAGCACAATGCCTGGCTCATGTCTGATATGGCACACATCAGTGGACTGGTGGCAGCAGGTAAGAACGTGCATCATTCACATTTGCAAGCAGGTCAATCCGCCAGCAAGGCGTATGCCTTGTGAGATGTGTTTGCAAGTGATGCACAAACGCTTCNCAAGGCAATGTCGCACCTTGATGTCAGCAGGCTCTGCAGGCAGGGTGCGCTGTGCATGCCCAACGAAGCCACATGAGTATGCATAGACGACTGCTGTGTCAAAAAGGTGCTGTAGCGCGTGATGAAGTGTTGAGTACGCAGGCTGAAAGGACTACGTGCATCAGATTCAGGCGCACGCGATGCACATCCAACGCCAACAGCAATACACAAGCGTGTCACGACTGTTTGAACGAAAGCACGTGCTCGACTGAAGAAGTGCGCCTAAAACTTTTGGTGTTGTGTCGCTATCCTCTCATCATCGAACAACACTTTCGCAAGCAGTCCATTTTGAGCGCAAGACGCAAACCCCGTTTTCATAGCACTGGACTTCTTTCGTTGCTCGAACCGGTGACCTGTGAGAAAGTCGTGAATAGGTTTTCACGGGTCGTAGTACGATGTTGGCTGCAGCGCTGCTCCGCCGTTGCGCCAGCGGCCTGACTGGAGGAGCGACCGGCGCAGCAATTGCTGAAGCGCAGGTCAGCCCCAACCCGGGTTGTCGAGTCGCTGCGCACGGCACACAAACCCATATTGCCTGTTTGTTCGACCAGCTCCTTGTGTTGCAGGTCGTAGCTAGACAGGCTGCAGGTGCACATTTCCGATGGTTCGCCGCTCAGGCACAGGTGCAACGTTGACAGCTTTTNCACAAGAAGTTGTCAGGTGTTCCAAGCTGGGCGGGATGGGCACATTAGGGGTGTCAGGGAAGCAGGGGGTCCACCCCCATCCAGGACCTTGCAAGACTGCTGCCTGACTGACGCCAATTGTGGCAGCTGCATACCTGGCAAGACTCTCCAAGACATTTCGTCTATGCAGTGCTCTGATTCATGAAGAGCTGCTGTGTGCAGGCAGCATGGGATGGGTATGACAGGGGGGTCAGGGAAGCAGGGGGGTCAGCCCCACCCCAGGACTTTGCATCATGGCTGCCAGACTTCTTTGAGGTCATTCTAGCNTGTGTCTTTTCTCACTGAGACATTCAAACATTACTGCTTGACAATGCATCTTGCAATGATTGCTGCCGCTTCCTTTGCCTGCTATACAACAAAGTAGCATGGTGAACAAGCATCAGTGTTGAGGTGTCACAGTGTGTCTGCATTGCTCTTGGTGACAGCCAGCAAATCATTGTGGTTGCACGAGAATCTGACGGCATTGAAGAAGCGTGCTTGAGTTCTGTGATATTGATGACTGGAATCGCTCTACAGGTTGATATGTACAGCTTTGGAGTCATTCTATGGGAGCTGATTACAACAGAAATGGCGCGAAGGGGTCGCTTGCGAGCAATCCAGGTGTGCATTACTGCTTGTCTGTGCTGTGCCATCAGAAGTACTGTCTTGCATATTGCACAGTTTGGTCTTGCCTGACACGCGACGCTATTGACTTTGATCACTCGCTTGACTCAGTGAGTCTCCCTTGATCTATGCAAGGCAACATGTGATGTGTGTTTGTTGCGTTGCATGTACAAAGCGCGTCAGCATAAATCCCTAAAGCATGCATACCTCATTGCACTCGTTGCTGGGTTCATGCAATTGGACAGTAATATGGTCTTGGGTGTTGCAAGCTTGACATGTTTCTGACTTGGTAAATATGCCAACAGGTTCCGCAAGAGTGTCCACTGGAGGTGGAGCAGCTGATCGACATGTGTCTGGCAACAGATCCAGCAGATAGGCCCACCGCTAAGCAAGCCTTTGACATCATCTCCGCATGCAGCGGCCCAGCAGCTGTGTCTGCACCCCCTGCTGTGCNGTTCTGGGCTCTGAAGGATGTACATGTCTATCCTTTTGCGTGCCCAGAATAGTAATGAGTGCAGAGGGATGGTATTGGATCAAATTTCCATGCGCAATTGGTATATTGTAAATACCATGTATGTTACAAGTCGGTCAAGAGAGCAGCTGCATCAACAATTTGACTCTCATGACACAGTTTTGCTGAAACTGTTTCAGCTGTTACAGCTGCAATTCCTACTTTGGCTGAACAAAACATTCAGGTCTGCTACACTGTTTCCTATTCTTACATGTCATCGGCAGATTCGACACATACAGTGTAAACTATTAATACAAGAGCCCAACCCATTGCATGAATACAACATTGGCTCAGTAGCAACAGCTAGACACAACTGATAGCGCAACCTTGCAGCTGGAAATAGTGTGCATAGCTTCTTGACCTGCCAGCTATTTTGGGATTGCCAAAGGAAATCGGGGATTGACTAGCGATGCTTTAAGACATTAAGACATCTATGGGATGGTGTTGACATTTGGAGGGCAATAGGGGTGTGGAATGGTAGCCGTCACAGAGGTTGTGTACTCAACCGGCCCTACCCAAACACCATGGTTGACGTTGTTGTGCCACAGGGTCCGTGTCTCTTGGCACAGAGCACATGGACCACACCAGAAATATGCGCAGCAATCGCCCAAACGGCTGCCAAGAATTCCAAACCTCTCCCGAATCTGAGTCCGCCGATAAGCAAAGTAGAGAATGCCCCCCAGGTAGAACATCATGTAGGTTCCACTCAACATATACATGGTGCCCATTGCCTTCCGGCACTCTGCAACACAACAAGCAATGGGGGGTCTCCTCGATTCAGATCAAAGTGAGTGCTACATGTTATCAAAGTGTGTGCCTAAAAGTGTGCGCGGTGCATACTGCTACTGCCTGCCGCATGGTTGACAATGAAGTCAGCACATCACTCACCAATCCTGCTAAAAACATGACGGCCAACAGTGCAGATTGCAGCACAGCTTGCACGTGCTCAGTAGCAGAGGTTGTTACCTGGACTAGTGTCATCGTGGTTCTCGCAATGATCTTCGATGTTGTGTGACGAGAGTTTGACAGCGGGAAAAGCAAGTACAGTAAGCACAAAGTACAGCAGAGTTTGCCAAACAAGCGACAGTTGCAAAGCTTTCTTCATGTTAAACCTGCAGCATACGGTTGTTGACGCCGGCCGATGTCGCGACAGCATGTGAAAGCAGCAAGCAACAAGGGTCAAGCCTTCGACAGTGACACAAACCCGAACAGCAAGTAAGGTGCGAAGTTGAACACAATCACAGTTGCCCAAGCTGTTAGGTCACAGCCCGAGAGACAGCACAGCAGGTGCCCTCNCATGCAAACCTGCATTTCTCCACATCTCACAAAGCTGGTCTGATGTGAAGCCACCAGCATGTTGGACAGATGGGCTGACTGGTTGAGGATGAAAGAGCATGGAATCAGCACTCTTCTCCAGGTCAAACGCTACCAGCAGACCATGTGGCTTCAAGTATGACTGAGCAACCTTGATCAAGCCAGGTATATTTTCGATGTGATGCAGTGTCATACTGGAGTATATGAGATCAAACTTTGTTGGTGTGGCCTCTGAGACGCTATTCTTGGAGAAGTGATCTTCCAGAGAGTCTGGGCTCGACAGTCGTACACAGCACGTCGTGACATTTGACAAGCCTTTGGTCTTTACTTTGTCGCTCAAAACAGCGATCATGCCCTGATCGGTGTCTACACCCACAACATGTCGTACGTTGCTGGCAATTCTTTCTGCAACCAGACCCGTCCCACAGCCAAAATCAAGAACATCCCAATCTGACTGGACTCCCAATTTGGCTGACAAAGCAAGTCCGGCACCCTGCGCCAAGTTCTGAATAAAAGGCCTGCTATCATACGCGCTGGCTTTGGTAAATGCCGCACTGTCTGCCATCAAGCTTTGTGTATCAGTGNTGCATTAGCTGCTTGTGCGGCATTCACACCACGGCCTAGGAACTGCAGTGGAGCCTGTGTAGCCTGCANATTTGCTGTACGGCAAGAATGCGGTACAACAGGACAGCAATGCGTAGAAGCTCGAGTCTGCCTTTGGTTGTGTAGATTTTGTGATCACCACTCAAGACAACGCAGCTGTCAGGGTAGTCACGGCGCAGAATGCAGATCCTGACATGGCCACCGGCCATTGCAGAGCAGAGCAAAAACGTCACCTGTAATGCAGAATACGCCTCATAGCAAATGCTTGCTTCTGTTACAGACAGCCTACCAGGCAAGGCGTCAAGCATGGTCTGCATGAAATGCGCTATCTTTGTGCCTAAAGAGCACCACCTCTGCATGGCGCAATGCTTGTTAGGCAACTGCAAACCAAATAGTTATCTGTCCATGGCAGCTTTGACTCCAATGGCGCGTCTTATGCTTTAGCTCAGCAACAGCCTGGTCAAGCTTGTCTCTCTCGTACTTATGTTGACCTTAAAAGAGAAGAGCATTCCTGACAAGCACACACAGATTGGAACGCTGGGCAGCCAGTGTTAGTGACGCTTGGCCTCGACTTCGCTTGCGCTTCATGTTTAGCTGCCCTGCGTATTTGTCTAGGAGTTCCATGATCTCACAAACAAGCTGGTCAAATTGTCCGGCATGCCAGCATCACCTGTGCAAAGCACAAACATGGTGACAGAGTGCTGACCTGTGCAAAGTATATACATGGTGGTGAAGTTGATGACACACCACATGTGCTGACACATTCAATAGCAAAATATGCCTAGNGAGCGGATGTTTTGCAGTCTTTGGGGCCTTGTGCAGAATGCGCTCTGTGCTTGGGTGTGATCAACTGTGGTGCACTTTCACCTTGCAGCGGTTGTGGTGGGTCTGACTGACGCGCTTGGTTTGCTGTGTTTTGTATGCTGCTTTGTCAGCATGCTGTGATTTGCATGGGTGTCTGCAGCTTCTGCTGTGGTTACTGCCTGGGTCCAGCTGACAGTCATTGTTTTCTGCTTTGGACAGGTCATGCTAGAGCTTGTACAGCTACACACAAGTAGTCATGCATATGGCATGCAACAGTTGATGCTTGCTTCAATGACAGCACAGCATACGGCAGAGATGTAGCTCACTTGATACATATGAGATTGAATTGAGTCGGCAGCATTGACTTGCAAGCTTGCCTGTAGGTTGAGAAGGCCGGTGGTCACTCAAGCTGTGATGGCAAGGGAGTCTCAGGCTTGGACGTTGAGATCACCAAGCATGACCAGGTGTGAATCATTGTTCGAGGTTTCCTGTATTGCATGGGACTCTCCAATGTTTGTTGGGCTGTTCTTGATATGTTGTGCACGGCTCCTTTCAATCACATGTCTGCAACCTGTGTACATCTACAGACATGTGTGCGGACTCCGTCTGGCTTGCGTTCTCTGCCAATGCTTGCTCAATGCCGCTCAGAGTGGGTGTGTCTGTGCTGAAACTCTGCATCAGCNTTGGTGTCAACACCCAGGTGACAGACGGTGCTGATCTGCCACCTCAGGAGCAGAGCCAGGATGCTTTTGAGAAGTTTGCNTGCAGCTTGCGCTGCGGGCCAGCAGCCCAGTGTTGGGGCAGAATGCGAGCTGGGTGCCACTGCTAAGGATTCCCAGGGGGCGGATCTCACGTCAGCAGTGCTGGTCTGTGTACCAAGCAGCTGCACTAATGCTACATGCATTGCCAGTAAGCATCCAGCTCAACTTCAGCAATGTTGCTTTGTGCAAGATGCCACATGCAGAGGTACATGGTTTGCAATGTACATGTTGCAGGTCATGCTTGACACAATTGTGTAAATGAAAGGTTGCACAAGATTCTTGATGTGGTGCAGATGGCAAGTCCTGTGGCTGCAGATGTTCAGGTGCACAGTGTGCTTTCTTCCGGCGTGGCATGTTACATGTGCTGATGTGTTGCATTGTGCAGCTTGTGTTCCTGACTCCAGTCATCAGCAACATGCAGTGACCACATTTGAGCAAGTTGTTGGTGGTTGCAAACAGGTGTGTGTCAGGTCTGTGTTCCAACGTGCAGGCCACGAGTTCTCCAGTGTGGGGCTCCTGCCATGTGGCTTGAACACAGCTGCAGCTGCAATTGGCACCAAGCTTGCCATCACCTTCACAGCTTATGACCATTCTGTGTCTCCTCTGCACAGCAGCGTCACCCGGACCCTCCTTGTTGTATCGCCCTGCCCAGAAGGTCAGTTGGATGAAGCACTTGCTTAGAACATGACTCACACAAAATGGCTGGTATCTGTCGTGTTCTGCCGAAAGCACTTGCTTCGTGACGATACTGCAGTGCACACCGCTAGCATGTTGCTGACTGTTCTAAATGCCTGTCTATTCAGATTGCAAGCACTTCATTCTGCTTGTTTTGGCCACCCACATGCTTTGTTCACAAGCATCTTGGAAGCCTCTGGGTGGTCTGCATATCACTGCCCATTGTGCTTACAGCACCACAAGCTGAAGTGTTATCAGTACACCTGGATGATGTTAGATGATGCTGGTGACTGGCCACCCATCTTGGCATTGTATCAGCTCCTAACATGCTTGGCAGTCTGCTGCAGGTCAGTACTTCTGTAGCGGCAGCTGCTATGCAGTCAACTGCGCAGTTGTGGACCTGCTGACAAAGGGNGGTATCCTGACACAGCATGGCCAGCAGAGCAAGAAGTAGAGCTCGCAACATAAAGCACCACTGCTGAGAACAGACCCAGTGTTGTACGACCCACAAGGACACGCTGTGGTGCTGGCAAACTGGTGACACGCTGCATAGCTAGCACCCAACACAACTGCACAGGCCTATGCATGTAGTAGCCTGCATCAAGTCTAATTCAGCGAGCAATGGTGGCATGCAATGTGCTTCAAGTGCAGCACTCCAACTGTGACACATTTCCTCACGTAAGGGGTGTGTGCTTGCATGCATGCTCCTTTTCCTGCACCCACGCGGAAGAACGTTAAGCAAAGCACATTGGCAGCCGTTGGACTTGCATGTGAAGTGTTGTGGCAGAGTGGGCGCTCAACAATTTTGTCTCTGCTCACTAGCGTGGTGAAAGCGAGCTGCCTTGTTGCCTTAAGTATACAATGTCAGCTTGCTTTCGCAAACCAACCCATATACTGAGCTTCAACAATGTTCAAGGCAGCATCCGTGTACATCAAGTTGTATCAGTGGTCCGCAGCTGAAAGCCGTCCAGCTTGAACTGCATTGCAGCTGTATCATTACCCCCAATGATAGTGCAGTATTGTCAATGACCATCACGGGATAAGCACACAAAGTTCAGGTACATCCAGTTGGGCGATTTGCTGTATGTACAAGAGGAAGGAGTCAGTGCATACTTGCAAAATCACTGCATGACCATCCAGCTTTTGATCCTTGAGAATGTTGACAGCAAACACTGCTATTTGCGCTGATAGCACTCTCACAGGTGTTCAAAAGGCTGCACTGCCAATGAAGCACCGAGGCCACATGAACAGTGAGCCAATGAGCTATGCTGTCATCTCGATACCAGCTGAAAAGGCATGTTGTGGCTTGGGTGCAAGCACAAAGTGCTACAATATGCTCAGATCAGCATATATATGACACCCTTGCCACACAGGCTGCAGGCCTACACTGGCTGTTCAGCAAGTGGTGAACTACAGCATGCATGCATCAAAGTGATGAACACGANCTTCTACGGCCACTGTCTGCTGACCAGTATGCTGATGCTGTGCAACTTGGCTGAGCTGCAGGCTGCTCAGCGCAAGGCAGCAGATGCGGGGACAGCATTGGCGCAAGCCGAGAGGCAGGCGGGGGAGCAGAGGCAGCAGGCCAGCCAGGCCCNTCTGATCAACAACAGCATGGGATCAAACCATACCTGCACAAGACCAGTGTCGCCCCAGGATGCCACTATTGTTGGCTGCTGGGGCATGCAGCGTAATCGATTGACACCACCATGATGTGCAATTCTGCTTGTGTGTATCTGAGGAGGCGCTTCTTCATCTTCATCACTCATGTCATCATCACTGTCATCATTGTTTACCTTGCTGCCGTGCTGACCCTGGTTGATGTCAGACAGCTGCATGAGAGATAGGTAGTTCTGATTGGCATATTGAGCCTGAGTGCCTGCCACCATGCATATGGCGTGTGGGAATGTTGAGCGAGGACCTCCAAGATTGTCCTTCAACATGTCAAAACTGCAACAGCAGNGTTCTTGCAGTAGTACAGCTGTCCACTCGCCTCCTTACAAGCTCACTGGACGCCGTTTCGGTTGCCCCTGCTGGAAAACGCCCCCCGTGGCCCCTGCTGCAGCCCACAGTGTCTGCACTGGCTGCAGCTTTCCAATGCAGTGACAGCAGCGGGGTGGTGACCTTTTTCTCTGATTTAGGTGCAATACGCTTCGGAGTTTGGCATGCAACAGCTGCACCTNTAGGCCCTTCGCATGCTAGTGGCACAAGCAACGCTTTGCCGATGCCGTACGCTCCACTCAGTCATGCTTCGCACGTGAGTGCAGATGCAGATGGTGCACCCAGNAGCAACATGCACATCCGCATGTTGCGCACAAGATGCCAGTGGTGCCTGAGGTACAAATGCCATTGCAGTGCCTGCTGCCTGAGTCTTGTTGTGAGGTAGGGTGTACCATAACCTTGCCAGCTGCCGCTAGCCGTGCATTTACAAGGACTGCCTTCAGCATTCAGCTCTGACAAAGTCATGACTACACTGCCTCTGACTGTGGCATAGCTGGGATTGCACTAGAATGTGATAGAGACATGAGGCAACATGTTTAGCTGTACGCTCATATGCATGGTGCAGCTGGCATCAATGGCTGCTGGTCATGCTCAGTACTTGGACATTGTGCTCCTGTGAGNAAATGAACTGGTACAAAAGCTCGCACCTCACATGGAGGTTTGGGTGTTATGCAACACTTGTGACAACTGATTGCAAGGGGCGTCCGCTGGCAGGCCGCATGAGGATGAGACTGTTGGGCTGAAAACTTGCACCTCTCCTATATACACTTGCTAGACACTATGTGCTACAACTTGCAGTGCGCGACGCACGCACAAAGCAGGCACAAGTACATGCATAAATACTGCAAATGCTTGAGCTGCGCATGCATTTATAGCAACTGCCACATGAGATGGCTGTCCTAATCAGGCACCATGTCATATTTGCACGGCTCTGGTCCTGCTGTGACTGCATACATTACAACCAGGCTCCCCACAGCCATGCTATGTGTGCAGTGTCACACTTTCACAGACCAGCACATGACTAAAGTGTTGTAGATAGCGCGCATACATATTAGTCATGTGATGTTGCTAACAGCCTTCTTGTGCGGCAGTTGCTATGAGTGCATGCGCAGCTCAATCTGTTGCACGTGTTTGTGCCTGCTTTGTGCATGCCGCAAATTGCAGCACAGAGCGGTCAGTACGCTGTAAGTGGCATGCATGCCAATATGCACACACAAACAATAACANTGATCTGCGCTCATTGTCATAACTTTTGTGCCCTGTGGCCATCCAAATGTGTGAACTTGCTGAGTGATGCATATGTGTGACTAGGCAGAGCTGGCACGCTGACCTAGTGTGCTTGAAAGCAGTGTTGGCAGTTTGTACTTTATGATGGCAAGGTGATTTACCGTGCTCAATCTGTTGTGGTTTGGCTGTCAATTCAGCATCGTCGATGCGGCGTTGATGGTTTGTTGCATACTATTAGCTATTAGCCAACGGCAGGTACGACTCACACTAGGCACTCACCAAGATGATGGCAACATGCTCCTGTCGTACTACGAGCACTGAAAGCTGTGCGCCAGGTTGGCAACAAGGTGTACAAATGAAGGCAATAAGGATCCAATGCCTGCTATTGTGTGGCTACACTCAGGCTCAGGAATCAGCCTAAAATTATTGTCCTATAGCTGATCAGGCAAAAATGGATGACAACAGCACCTCATCATGCTTTTTCACTGCATAGTGCACAACCATGGACGACACAGCAGTAAGCTCCTTACGGACAGGATCAACATCTGTCTCTCCAGGTGTGCCAAAGGCCATGCTGTTACAGGGTTACTTGTCTGCAGAGCGTGTAGTCTATACCATCTGTCTATCGCCGGAAGCAATGTACCTTTTCCACCATGCATGCAAAACACCGAGGATCTGTCTCTTGTCGTTTTCTCAATCTGCTTAGTCATACTGTACCTTAGTTTATATTCCGTACAATTAGTTTCTTTTGGCGTGCAGCTAGCTTCTACTCGTTGCCCACGCAGCGCTTGCTGCTATTGTGCTCTAAACCGCACACGTGTTGTGCTCATCTCTCAGTTCAATTTTGCGCTAGTCCTGCATTCCAGGTCCCATACTTGCAGTATTGCACGTCTTCAGCCNTCAGCACAACACGCAAGCTGGCATGCATGCAGTGCCTCACCAGCAAGCGAGGCCTGACAAGTGACAGCAAGCTGACTAAGCATCAGCGAGGCTGCCTACCTGTATCTGGGAGAATTCAGACCCATCAATAAAGAACGCCAGGTTCTGGCTCATTGCGACAGCGAGATAGTAGACCACCATGTACTGCATGCAAGGGGGCCTTTTGGTTCACACACACCTTCAAGGGGCTCAGCATGCCAGTTCAGCAAGGGAGATGAACAGTTTCACTTGGCAACTTAGCTCATGACACAGGTGACCGTGCCACAGCTGTGGCTACAGTGTAGCTACTCAGAAACAGCCTGATGGCATGACACCAAAGCAATCAGTGTCGTACAGTGCAAGTCAGTGTGATATCACACTCTCACGGTTGGCTCAGGGTCAGTGTGCAATGCAGATTGCAGCAGTTTATAGCAGCACTGACAGACATGACGCCTAAAGACCAGCGCATAGCAATATCAGCATGAATATAACGTATGCAGCTTGCTCACTCTGCTTTGCGCCTGAACGTGAGAGCATACAGACCATCTGCAACACCTTGAACAATATAGCATATTGCAATAGCACAATGAGGGAGCTCATCAAGTGCATGCCTGAATGTTGAGTGCCACTGCAGGCGGCTGCAGTACAAGCACAACAGCAGCAACAAGCGCAACAAGCACAACAAGCACGAAATCCATTCTCACAGTTCACAGGATTTGGAAATATGAGGCAGCAGCAGCAGCAACGACAGCAACATCAGAGCGGTGGCATGAGCAGCAGGCAGCCACAGGCCTCGTCATACACACAGCAAGCTGGACCTGTCATTGATGCAGAATGGACCTCAATAGATGAGGACTAAACTCGCCTNGCATTGAAGGAACAGTGCTGTGTTCAACACACTTGTGGCATTGTTTGTGTCCTGAACAACGCAGCGTCACCAACAAAATGCATGTGGAGTAATCGGCGTAGTCCTGGCATAACAGATTAGCCTGGATTGACCAAAAGGACACAAATGCTTGTTATGACCATGTGGGTCTACAGACAGTGCAAAGACACACTTGTCTCAGATTGGTTCGTCAGCATGCGACACGTTTAGCTGAATGCATTGCAAGCCAGGCTGAGAGAGAATGAGCACCTTGGCATCGGCTGAGTCCTGCTTCCTCTTGGTGGCGTCCTCATCGGGCACCTTCTCAGACTCTGTCTTGGTTGTCCAAAGCCTGCAGCATAGCAAGTGTGCATATAGTATACAGCAAGCTGCATGTACTTCTGCGCAACTGAACATACCGGCTGCTTATGTTGTACATGTGCTGCATCAATACCAGCAGAGTGTTGTGCGCACCCTCTACCTGCAGTATGCTGCCATCCAGTGTGCATTTGCAGCTGCATTCACAGGCGCAACTGAAACGCTTGCTGTGCTAGCACCGGCACATGTACCAGAGTCTCCTCAGCCTTGTCAAGAGCCCCTTGAAATGATCAATGCAGGGTCTCCAAGTGATGCTAGCAGTGAGGATGACATTGACGAGTTTGATGACATGGATGATGCAAATGAAGCAGATGCAGATCTTGCTGCACCAGCAGACCTGGACACAGCTGATGCCAATGGCAATGCCATGCAGCTTCCGAATCCTCCGCAGACAGGGGAACAAGCAGAACTCAATGCCAGTAGGAAAGATCACAGCCACAGTAATGCAAAGGACACCAAGGCTACCGGAGTGGCGCGTGCTGCAGCTAGGCTTTTGCAACAGGATGCACTTGAAGGCGGTCTTGGCATCTTGTCGGTACATGCTTTGCCTTATTTAATGCTGACGTCTGGATGACATCTTCTGCTGCTGTGTCAGGCCTTTCTGACGTCATGCCCACTGTTTCTGTNGCATGGCTGCCTACCATTTGCCAGACTTGGTCGGTCAGCACTTGTTGCCTTTGCAATCATCATGGCCGGTTGGACAGAATGGCTAAGCAGACAGTCAATCAAGGCATTCAAGTCGCAAACAATACAGTTGCACATGTTCAGTATCCGCTGATTGTAACATATGTTGGTGCAGGGGCTGCCACATGCCATGACTGGCTCTCCAAATGACTCAACCCTGACTGACCAGAGCACAGGTACAGCTGCCACAATGTGCCACCNGCCAAGAGATTTTGTGACAACCTTTTGAGCCATGCATGCCACACCCCAACATCACTTTGTATAAATAAACAGACATGCAGTCGATTTGTTCAATGTAGTGACCAATTCCAACATCAACACTTTCGTTTAGAGTCTGAGACCGTGAGTACCAAGTGTAACAAGCTGTGCTCAGCACCTGTGCATGTTCAGTGTTAAAGGCCCTGGTTTATGAGGTGTATGCATGAGGACAGGTCTATAGAGCTGCAACAGCACTCTGTACTGTGCAATGCAAGCGAGTTTCGATTGGGTTGTAAGCTGCACGTTGCATCCTAAGTGCTGTGTGTTCCCACATGGTTGTTGTGACAGTCATGGCAGATGTGCTGGCAAGGCTGCAATGTTGAATGCAGGATGTTGCTCCGTATGCCTCCATCTATGAGTTTGGTGACCATGGCAGTCTGCTGGTTTCTGCCAACTATCAGGTATAAGCCCACTCAGTCTTGTTTGTGCTAGATTGTTGTGGTGAACTTCGAGTGGCTTTCTGTCCACTCCTTGCGGAATCACACATACCCTTGCCGTGGCACGTCTGCATCACAGTATATTGTTGCAGGAACTTTCCGGGCTGGTTTGCATCATGCTGATGCTACTGCATGCACAAGGTCTCAGCTGGTGACTGAAACCACCTGGTGCAGAGTCACATCAACATAACGGAAATGCTTCACCAAAGATGCTTGACAAGCTTTGAACATGCATTGGCACCCTCTTCTAAACNTTTGTAGCTGCGTGACTCGAAATTGACGTGAAAATAAGGTATGCGCAGTAGTGAAAGTGTAAACATGAAGTCATTATCGACAAGGACCTGTACATGTGGTCTTTCGATGGCTTGCGAACTTATTCACAGCATTCAGCTTTGGTAGATCATCCAACTTGGCATTTGGAAAGCCATGCATTTTTTCGCAGAAAACATGCTAAGCAGTTTGTGCGGCAAACAACTTGGCCTGTATCATGTGAGGCATCGTGCCGCCCCTCTATTTATTCGATGTGCGGCTTCTCTGACGAGTCGCCAAGACCAAGCAAGCGCTGCAAACTTTCACGATGCATGGCGGGTTAGACTGTATGACAGTGAACTACAGCGTAGTTATGCTCTGGATTTCGGTCACTTCTTCCAAGACCGTGCGGCTGGGNTGTTCTGCTTCCCGCAGTAGCTCGCCAGCTAGAACAACAACTGATGTTGTGCCATCTCCCACTTCGTCATCCTGCACCCTTGATATGTCTGCAACAACCAAGCTCTGATGCGCACACAAACATCTGGGGGCTGAAATGTTCTTGTGCCATGTCTAGCAACAAAAGGACCCTTGCACCACCTGTTCTGTGTGATCCATGTCAGGAGTCGGCATGCAGAGCTGATTACCTACAAGGACTTTTGCTGCTGGGTTGTCAACATACAGAGACTNGTGAATCATGTTTTGGCATGCTGTTTCACCTGACGAGTTGTATATGCTCACAGGGGCTATGCTGCACCAGCGGAGACAGGGAGTGACACACTTGCCAGCCACCACCCCTGAGATGTTGCTGCCTGCCCATGCACCTATCTTCCACCAGATGCCAAGTAGGCCAGCTCATAACTCGTGTGGCATGCCTTTCTCAGCATAACATCCTGCAGTTTTGGGTCATCCTGATGAAAATTGCATATGTGCATTTGCTTGTGCATGCGCATACATAGGTGCAGATGTGTATGGAGCGCAGTACAATGACAGGCTGCCATGTGTGGTCTGTAGAGCATGTAATTGACAAGACAGGTTGACTGCAGGTGACACAGACACCCCGGTGCAATACAAAAGTAGTGTGAACTCCCTATATAGCTCGCCCAGTTCCCGCACACACACTCCCTCCAACCCAAGCCCCGTGCCAGCTGACCTACCCCGCACCCCTTCCCCACCCCACTCTGNCCCTCGTTGCTTTGCAAGCTGACGCTGCGATGCATACTTGACAACATGTTTATGTTGTGGTTCAAGCCTCTGCTCACAAAAAGCATGCAGAAAAGGCTGCAGGTCCTGCCATGTACATGTCAGAGGCAGTACGTCTGACCTGGCACACCATCTGCTGACAGCAAGATTGCAGTGCAACAAAAGCGCTACATCAATACATACTTGGCGTCTCTTGGTGCAATGCTACAGGTAGAATTGCCTACAAGGACTGAGGAAAGGATTTTGCAGGACTTGCTTGCTGCTATTGATTGCCTGGTATGGCAGTCAAATGCTCAGAGTCCATGATGTGTCCTTGCACACTTTTCATGGTAAGTAGCATGTGTCCAAGTGAAAACCTGTCGGCACTTCTCATTTGGGGTTTTTTATTGCTCGCATGAGCTACCTGTAGCTACTTACCTTGCAACCTACCTAAGTTCTTGATGTCAGTCATCAGCTGTACAGATGCTCAACAAGCCCTTCAATTTGTAGCAATGCAGCCTTGCTTGCAATTTCATGTGGCAATAATGCTATCTGTGTTACAGGCAACCAAGGTGTACCCTGTCATAGGCAACTGCAGTATCTACTCTATCCTAAACAATGTAAAAATATGGCTTGTAGCGCAATTCCAGAACTCAATGAGCTCATCACTGCTCAGTTGTATGCAGCATCAGCAGTGATTCGCCAGGGTTTNTCTGCAGGCTAAGTCTTGCTGGATTGGCAGTAGAGGCTTGCTATTTCTCCGTCTATGTGTTGCAGCGTATTTTGCTGGTACCTTATCAGCAAACGGCCTCACTGGTATGCAACACAAGCATTGCTGATGAGCGCTAGTGTCAACACCTGACTGTTACCAGCCTGTGTGGATTTGCAGCTCACGGCTTTCAAGATGCTCAATGGATGGTCTATTTTACAAATTGGAGTTTCTGTCTGACTCTGCTGTCTGCAACACTGGGAGTAGCTGTGTCTGTGCGATACCTCATACTGTCCCATCACTTCAAGCACNCTACGCATCCGCGAACCAACTGTTCTGTGCCAGTATCAACACATACCGCCTGCAGCAAGCCTGCCATTGCCGGTACTTGGTGGCATTTGTGTGCATCCTGCTCTGCATGCAGCCTGTCAATGTGGATCAATGCCCGCTTGTGCATGCAGGTCACAGAGCCCACTGTGATGCACAAACAGTGTAGCGAATGCAACCAGACTAAGCCATCCTCGTGTTTCTACAAGAATCGAACAAACAAGGATGGCCTGTTTGGCAAGTGCAAGGGCTGCAGTGAAGGCACCAAGAAGGAGCGAGCCCTCAATGAAGTCACTGTGGACACCAAGGTAGTTCTGCATAACAATCTGTCAAAAGCACAACTTAGCTCAGAGCACCTGTGGATTGCAGTGTCATGCTGTGCATCCTGCTCTANGGCTATCGTTACCACGCTCCTCCCAGTCTGAACCCCGTTCAACACATGCCCACACAAGCTCAAATGCTGCTTCGTAGCCCTTCAACTTTGCCCACTGCTCAGCTTTGCGCAGCAGCGAGTCCAACTCATTCACACTATTTGCTAGGCGTCCCATCTTCCAACTGATGTCGCCTTCAGGCTCCTTGACGTTCTCCGCAACCAGCTGCTGTATCTGCTGTTCCAGTGTACAGCCATGCTCCTTGCGACAGCACTCTATCACAGATTGGGTGCGCTGTCGAGAAGCTGGATCAGCGAGTAAAGCTGCAACAACATCACCCAAAACAGTGAGAGGCAGAGCCTTCGCCAGCTCAGCCTGCAACTTCGTGCTTTCTGCTACATTGGGTGATGTAGGTGCAGTCGACACTGCAGCTGCCTGTACGCGTNCGCTTCATCAGCCACGAACTCGTGTACCAGCTTATGTGCGACATGCCAAGCGACTCCCAGCTAGTTCCAAGCAAAGTCCTGTAGTACGCAGACAGCTGCACAGCATAGCTGCTACAAANGGCCTTCCAGATCACCAGGTAGGGCATGACCAAGTCTGTCACAGGGAGTACCCTATTGTGGAAGCTTGCACAGACAACCAGCCTAGTCGTATTTGTAATTTCAGCAGTTGGCCTGTGATTCTTGTTTGAAACGCTAGTTGGATGAAGTGAACGGTGTGTGTTACGCTGCAGTTGTGGGTAGTGCTTCACAAGCATGCAGTGCTTGTTTGCAGGCATCCTACACGCTGGTGTGCACAGCAGGCAGCAGGTGCTGCCCAGGCAAGATTTGTAGGTTCCCAGTGTTGCATGCTGCATGCCATCAGTGGTAGCCAATGACTTACAGAGGCAACCAGGAAATGTAGTGTAGCATGTGGGTCAACAGCTACCAACTTTGNGCAGGGCAGGGCTGGATAGCACCGGGCTGGGTTTGTCTAGGCAGGGGTTGCTGCAGTGACAATCGCAGATCAGCTGCATGGGACCATTGCCCCTGTTTGCACAGCGCAATCTTGGTTTTGCTGCGACGCAGTCGACTGTGTGTCTCAGTGCATAATTTGACATGTGTTGTCTTTTCCTACCTGCCTGAAGAGATGCGACAGATAAGTTACTGCTGTCAGGGTCAAGCACACAGGCCATCAGACCGCATGCAAAGAGTTTTGCCCGTGTTGGTTAGCTTAGCACTCCTTCAATGATCTGGCTAATCGGGGAGTGTGATGCATGCTGGCCACCTCAGTAGTCTGAGGCAGCTTGAGTGCAGTGTAGTGGGTCACTCTAGGTCTGCATAGCATGCACTGGTAGAATCTGGTTGAAATCCCTCATGTGCTGGGAGGTAGCATTTTGTGTTCATGCATCACACCTGTCTGCACAGGTGTGNGCCCCCAACTGTGAATCACAAAAATGGCACGATGCTGCTACTGGTAAGCTGTAATATCGCTTCTGGCATATTCATGCTGATGCAGCTGCTAGCATGTGCTCACTGGCACTCAACAGATCCATGTCACATCGCAAGCAAAGCACGACAATTGTTGCATTGAATGCTGCTTGCTGCCTGAAGCCCTGTTGTGAGTTGAGCCTAAATCTCTTATTCTGCTTCATGCTAAGAGCAATGTCTACAACTAGGTGCAAGCCTTGTCAAGCATGCCTTACTTTGGCAGGTGCNACACACAGTCAACATGCAGACAAGACACCCTGGAGAGTTGCTGGAACGCAAACTGTGACGGACTGCAAACTGTACGAGCTGTAGCTGTTTCACATGCACATGGAGCCTGGAAATGTCACAAAATTCTGCAAGATCTGACTCAAAGCAGATTTGCAGTGGGAAGAGACTAGTTGGGCATCAGAATATACAGTACTTCATGCAGGCTGCCAAGCAGCTCAGTCTTCTCATATTGTTAGGCTGATGCACAGCATAGGGGCAAAACTGCAGGCAGAAGCTAGCTGACTACAAGGGATAGGGTAAGCAGCAGCAGAAGGAAGTCAAGCAAATCTGTCANTATCAGCTGCTCATGCTCTCGTGCTAAGCAGCTTTGGCTGCAATACCTGCCTGCAGCAACTACATGCAGTTCCTGTGAGTCATTCTGCAGCACAAGCACGCCTCACTACCAGTGCAATTTCATGCAGCCGTCGACTATCTGTGCATAGGGCACTGCAAACTGCTGATTCACATGCTGGCGTACTGCAATATGCACCAAATGTCCATGCATTGCATGCTGCTGTGACACCATTGTTCTTTATTGCCAGCAGGACAGGTAGCACGCGCTTTGGAGTTGTGCCTCTGCCATTGTGGTATTTGCATCTTTGAAAGACATGCTGACTGCAGTGCAATCTGGCTGTGGCACAAGAGACGCGCATGTGGGAAACATTTGCAGACTGCTCACGAGCAGTGCAGCAAGGAGGAAAGCCGACTCAGCATTGGGCTGACATTGCCCNGTTCACGAAGTTTCCAGCTGTGACTGTACCTAAATTGTACAGAGCCCTTTTGGGCTTAAATCAGAACAGAGGCCCCTTTGTCCTCTATGGTACCCTTCGTCCATTGGCTTGTCTAAACTGCTGTAGAACACAACATCAAGCAGAGAGAGTCATAGGTGCTTTACCAAACCAGCAGGTACGGCGATTGCACATGCTGCCTGACATGGCTTGCCAAGCTTCCCAGTGCCGACACTACTTGTTATGCACAACAGGTGCAAGTGCTGCCTGCATCTCTCTAAACNTTTGCCACTGCCCATCATGCCAACCAAGTAGATGCTTGTGCCTTGCAGTAGCTCAACCACTTCCTCTCCTAGAGCCTATCCCCAGCATATGTCTTTGTATGAGTAGGATTCCCGTGTGATCAGTAAAGTAGGCTTCGGTGAGTCAGCATCGCACCTCAAATCTTTCGCTCAAGGCGCCATAATCTGCGGTTAGCTGTGCTTCCTCGTCGTCTGCGGGGAGTGCGCAGAGACCGGTGCGCCTATGTTGTGTACCGGTGCTTCGCAGACTGGTCTCAAAGTACCGCGTGAGCTGTCTGACAGCATCTGAGGCGAATTGTTTTCTCTTTACTGAGTAGCGCACGCGCTTGTTGGGCGTCCAAGCTGAAAGTCGTGGTTGGTGTGTGCGAGGCTCTGTTCTGTACGAAGTACTGCAGCCTCCGGCGAGACTTGCAGCAGCTCGCTGCGACATCTGCAGGCACTAAGCTTTTGCGCGAGGTTGTAATGTGCACTGCAAGCTGGCGCAGATGGCGATAGGATGTCACAAACCCCACGCGCACCACGGGAGGCTGTAACGCTGTTTGGTCTCGGAGCCGCGTAAACCGTTGTAACCTGTTGTTAAACGTTGTAACCTGTAATTGCTACTGCTTGTAAGTCTCACTACCCTGAGTACGCCTGGCAAGGGCATCCTTCTCTGATATACGCTAAATGCTATACGTATTGCAACAGCGCAGATGTTCAGTACATCAACTCACACATCGAGTGTTGGCCTAGCCAACATCTCACACAAACAGCATACGTCATATATGTTGACACCCTCACCTAGGGTGACGAGCGAAAAAATGTATGCTGACACATTGTCCGCATCCTTTTGGCAAAACAAGCTGATTCATACTCTAGTGACCCGAGCAGCTGCTAACATTTTGGCATCGGCATGCTAAGCATCACATCTTCCTTTGGAAACTATGAAGCACGCCACTGTGATAACTTAGGCTGTGTTTCAACCGTGGAATGTGCTGTGAACCTCCAACAGATTGAACAAATGTGCACGTTCAATGTAGTCACACACACAGCATTGCCTGCTACAAGCTTGTCACTGGTATATAATAAGATTATTGACACGTAACAAGGGAATGGGTATGACGATGTGGTGGGCTGTAACCAGCTCCCTGCAGCCTGTAAATCAGGACCTGTTGACAAGTGAGATAGCTGAGACACCAGCAATACAGTCAAATGTAACGCTTGCAAGCTTCAACTGATGTGACCAGGAGGCAAAAGCATGGCGGGCACTTGCATGCCATTGGCCTGCAGTAGATTGCTCATTCCGCGTGCTCTGGCAGCTTGAGGCACACAGTTTCACAGCATAAAACAGGACCCAGTCTGCGTTAAAAATTGAGCTCTGACAGCTATCACTCCCTGGCTGTACTGGAGCTAGCAATCGAAGCTTGCCCCAGTCTGCTGTTGCATGATGGTCCATAGCTGCTGCAGTGTCTTCTCGTCTTGAGCTGGGGGTGGAATCTCATGCAAGGAGCCCTCAGCAAGAAATTTGCCAGTCTGCTGTTTCCACTCTGGTCCAGTGACATACTTGAAGACAGCATCAGCACCCTGCAAGCAACTTTTGCAAGTTGAGTGGACAAAGCATGGTTCAGCTAACATGCTGCTTGGTATCACGTGCCCTGGCAACACTCAGTAGGCCCTAACGGAGTTGCGAAGTGATAAATGAGGATTCAGACTTAGAGCGCCTCACAGTACGGTGTCAACATACCAGAGATCAGTAGACAATGCAAGCCTGGAGCAGTCACAAACTGTAAGTGCTCTGTCACCTCAACATCAGACCCACCCCCTCCCCAGCCATCATGAAGCACTTTTGTGGCGACAATGCCAGGATGTACACAGTTCACTGTGATGCCTCTGGACTGCATCTTGGGTGCCAGCTCAGCGGTGAACATCAAGTTGGCCAGTTTTGACTGGGAGTATGCTGTGTGACCATCATAGTGCTGTTTCTGTAGCACGGACATCAGCATTGACGCCCTTGCCATGCACAAAATTACAGGATTGCGTCAAAGTTGTGAGTCACCTGTTCCAGATTGCTCAAGTCTATGCTCTTTGCTAGTGCCAATGATCCCACATTGATGATTTGCTCCTTCACTCTGTCCAGCAAAAGCGAGGTAAGCAGAAATGGTGCCAGAGCATNAAGGTTACTATGCAACATATACTACCGCCAGTCCAGCTGTACGAATCATACCTATGTGTTCACAGGCACAGCACATGACTGTGACTGCAGCTTCAAGCAGGCAGGTAATGCAGGCTCACATCCCTTCCTCATACCATAACTGACATCATACACTGTGGCACGGCAAAGAAGCAGCAGGTGCTTTCACACCAGTCAAGTATGGCCATGCCAGGCACATAGAGTATAAGGAATAACTACCTTATAGGCTATGTTGAAGTCTTCTCGGAAGATACGCCAATCGCGCTCTGTCATTTCACTCCTCTTCTTGTCTGACCAATGCCGCTCCTTGCGCATGTCCTCAAACTTGTCTGCCCGGCCCTTTCGCTGCTGGTCCCGCTCGCGGTCCTCCTTGGTTTCAATGATGCCCTGAGACTGGCGGATCTTGGTCAGCATGGCCTTCTCATGCTCTGCTGCCAGCTGCACCACAATGCCACATTGTGTCAATACAGCTGAACACGCATTGGCACCCATGACAGCTTACACAACTGCCAATCAATCGAGGCCTGCAACTAGCTGATGCTGGGCAACATCATGTTGCCAATGGGCACAGGGTGCAACTCAGGCATTAAACACATGCAGTGCAGCATCTAGATGCATGACATGCAACACCACTCAAAAGAGCACAACTCAAGAGGCCACAGGTCAGTCAGAGCAGTTTTTGTGGTGTAATGTGTAGAGGCATACAACAGTGNCTGCCTACAGGCTCTAGCTGGATAGCATAGACCATTGGGATTACTGACAACAACCACATGAATTCATTGCAGTACACTTTGTATAGTAGCTGGTTGAAAGCTTCACCACAACAAGTCATGATGTCAGCTGCAGCACTGAATGCCTAATACCTATGTGCAGCTTGCCTATACATGAGGTTATACCCAACAGTATGCTTGCACAGCAGCTGACAGTGAGCTCAAGCCAGCTTTGGCCTGAACAGGCAGTCCACTCAAGCAGCAGTGCGATGTCTAGCTGCCAATCATGGTTGAGATGTCTGCCATGCCACCAAAAACTTTGCATGTGATGCATATGAGAGCAGCAGCAAGAACATCAAGCCATGAGCAGGACTACAGGCAACAGCAGCAGCACTACTGCNTTCTTCTTGCTGCGGCTAGTCAGTGATGTGGGGCTGAAAATGTCGGGCGCAGACTGTACATTACGTATGCATGGCCAAGATACCGCTTCTGCTCTGCGATTGCTCCCATGTGGTACAGCTGTACTGAGCAGCAGTGTTGGCACACAANAGCCAATCCTGACCTGCCTTTCAACTTTATGCAGGATTGGTCGAAGTGGTCATGACTGCCATGTCAGTCGAAAAAACCACAGTGACTCTGCTGAAGCACCAAGTCCTATCCCTGGCACAGCTGGTGGTTTACGTTGTGTTTGAGGAAGCTGTGGCTACCGGTAACCTAGCCAACGCAAACTTGCTGCTCATCACAGAGCTTTCGGAAGCCCTAATGTGGCGGCTGGGCGGGTCTGCTGGCACACACATTGCTGCACCAGGTATGCATNACTACAGGTTGCAACAGCATGAGACATGATGGCTGTACAGGTTCCCCAAATCGGGTTTGGCAAATCAAGCATGCTTGCTGTGATTGACTTATGGAGCATGTTGGCAAGTGGGGGTACAAACGTAAGCTCCATGTCTTGATTTACTTTGCACGGCTTGCAAAGCGTGCCTCAGTCAGGCATGGAAGAAGCACAAAAGGCGGCAGCTGCAGCATGAATGCTTATTAAATAGGTCAAGGAGGTGTCATACCCCATGGGGAAAGGCCCCTGCCCTTTCCAAGTGGCTCCACCAGCTAAGTTCCTGATGTCATCATGTGGCTGCTGCAGCCATTGTGCGAAGGTAGAGTCCTTGCTGTACCTGTCACAAAAACTAGCAAAGTCCATGGTGTAATGTCTGTCTGAGCCTGAAGGTGTGAGAATCATGATTCCTCCGACTGCCCTCTGAGCACCCCGAGGCACCCTTAACAGATCATCAACCCTGCAGAAACAGTGAAAAGGATGTGACAGGCCATAACAGAACAGCAGTGCATGCAACACAGCAACTGCCATCACACAACATGTTACAGACATAGCTATAGAGAATTTGACATGCCCATGGTCAACCTACAACAGGAATGACCGCATGTATACCAATGCGCTGTTTTTGAGTTAGGGAATCATGTCAACCACATATGGAACATCCTGCAAATTTCATGCTACTGTTGCATTTGTTGCATGTGTCCTGGGAAACACAACCTGCCTATCCAGAACTGCATGCCTTTAGTGATGCCACACACACACACATACTTGCTGACTGCACCATGACATGATAGCAATGCAGAGCCAGCATGTAGCACTTGAAAATGCTTCCAGGGGGTNCAAGCACGCCAGTCCTGTCTGGAGTGTGATCAGCTGCAAGCAATGATGCGTATGAGTTAGACGTTTCGCGCCGTGTTGGCGAACTTTCGTACCATGACTTCTGCTAGGTATGCCTAGATCAGTACGATGTATTGGCTCCAGCTAACCTCCTGTCACTGTGGATCGCACCTGCGTCAAACTGCATGCATATAAGCTCGATTTCACGTTGGTCATGCTGCAGCAGACAGAAGCGGCGCAGCACCCCACAGACATATGCACAAGGTCGAAGTCGTGCCGCAAATATTGGCAAAAAGTAAGTGTGAACCGTAGCTCAAATTGATCACGACATGAAGCCATGGACTCGTCTTCATAGACAGGGCCTCCACAAAACCCATGTGTATGCAACACTTGCGTTTGAGAGCTGTACTGTTGCTGGATACACACATCTGCCTGCACTTGCATGGCGATGGGTCATCGTTGTGCAAAATCCAGTGACTACATGAATATTGCCAGAAGTTGCATTCATCTGCACAGCTCATTAGTAGCACCCCAAGATGAGGCAGGAGCATCTGTGCAAGGAAAATCCCTGGTTCAATTTTCCTCGAGCCTCTGTCTCTGCATCCACACCCTTGTANAGCTAATATGTCAAACAGTAACTCCAGGACATCACCCATGAACCCGTTGGGTTTGCACAAGCTAGCTGTGTGAGCATGTGCTTTTTTGTATGCAGTCCTCAAAGGGAAGCTGAACGATGAGTAGAGTTGAAACGAAGGTGTCACTCAAAGTAAATTCTGCCACTGAACGCATTCAAGGCAACGTTTCAGGTTGGCCATTGGGCATGGATCTCAACATCACTGTGTCATACACACACAGAAAGCGAGTCACACAGACGGAGTGTGAGTGCACAGCATGCACTTTCAAGGACAAGCAGGGTGGGAGCAAATTGCATACCATCATCCAGCTCTGTTTCCACATTCAGGACCAGTAGGGGGTCATGCAGGCTTGCTCGCAATAGTAGCCAGCCAAAGCGGCCTTCACCTTCATCTACTGTCACCTGCATCAGACATGTCTTTCCTGGGCAATATTTATGGCTGCCTGTGGAGGCTTACTGCGCTGCTATAGCAGTGTCTGCACCGCCCAGGTTTTGCATTGCAGGGCATATGCTGTGTTGGGCATGACAGCTGTTGGGGCTGGGGTTGCATGCGTGAAGTGGGGCTACCCTGGAGTGCTCAGCATCGTGGTCAGTTGGGTGGCATCTCCAGCAATGGCTGGAATCTTGTCAGCAGCAATGCATCTCATGCTTCAACAAGTCATTTTCCAGGTAGGCTGCAATGCACGCTATACACGACAAGTACTTTGCTGATGTGACTACAATGGNGCCATGTTTGCAACCTTGGTTCACTGTAGCACAATGTTTGCAACCCTGGTCCACTGCAGCATAATNGTATACGTTTCAGGGGGAACAAGCAAAATAGTTGACCCGCTCAAGCACTCTACGTACTGATTCTGAATGTGGACTTGAGCTTGCCAGAGAACATCAATATGATGTAGATTCTGACTTGACGCTACTAAGCTGTTGTTGCACATGTTATGTCAGGTTTCAGTTTGAAGTCAAGTGCAGTTTTAGTACATGCTGTCAAGCTGTTTTCACACTTACAGGGGAAGACGGTTTGCTGTTGGCATACAGNTGACACCCACAGCGGGAATCCTTTTTAACCAATATTTGCTAGTCACTTCTGCGTATGAATGCATCAGCAGCTACTTAATGCTGTGTACCTGCACTCCTTGTCTACAGCTTTGTGCTGAAAATAGCTATCGCGTCTGATTTAACTGCAGGATAGAGACAAAACGCGTGCAGCAGCAAATACTGAAGCAGAGGTGTCAGCTGGCTTATCAGAAAAGGCTATGCAGCAGGTGCGTTGCTTTACTTTGCTGTGCATACTACAACATCCTTCATATCTTGATACTGCAACAGCTCACACTCGCCAATGTCCCCTCCATGGCTACATAAACTGGTGGTGCATCTGTAGGATGGTCATCGCATGGTGCACATATGCAAATGCAGCAAAAGGCTGTATATGCACANCTACGAACTTGGTTGTTTCTCAGTGTGAACGGAGTCACTGAGATCAAAGAGTCGGTTTGGACTTGACGTACCGTGAGTTTGACCGAAGGCGACAAGGAGCAATAAGCTTACAGCCTGCAAGATAGCTTGCGATGCTGCTGACAGCTTCAAGGACATGTNTTTGCTCACGCGCTGTCAGGAGGTGCAATAAAATCATGGGCCCCTTCTCACATGCATCCAGAATTCTCACGTGAACATTGCCTTGTCAGCACACGCTTAGCTTTACCAACAGATTTGTGCATATGATGACAGGAGGCGCAATGGCTGCTGCGCCAGGGCATCACAGCAGACACCAACTGTGCAAGCCGGGGGATTGGCTACAGGCAAGCCCTGCTTGCGTTGCAGCACTGGCAGGAGAACCCAGCTGATGCCTCCCCTCAGCAGCTGGTAAGAGCAGCAGTCTCACTTGGGTTGCTGCTGTGCAACGNAGTCTCAAAACACACCAAGGCCTTGGCCCACATACATTTCCTGATCGTGCATTGCTGGGATCCCACAGAAGACTGCATCAGGAGGTAGCAATGACACATTCACTGAACACTTCCTGCTGACATGATTTGAGCCCTGGCATGCATAGATCCTCGTTGATACGCTCAGGTTTTTTTGCACAGCAAAAGTGATACAGACAGCTGTCAACATTCTTGCGCTTTTGGCACATCTGTGTCGACTGCTCTGCCTCAGGCTTGCTGTCACAGGCCTTCATCCTGCACTTGGCAAGTCATTCGCTGTCATATCAGCAGATCTGCCCATGCCATTGGCGATTTGAGCATTGCTGACACGACCTTTGCTCACNCCACTGCATACTTTCATGCAAAAGATGCAGGCCGTAGTACCTTGACAGTCGGAACATGGATGGGGCCATTAGCAACGGTGATGAAGTGAGGCATGAGGTCCTGGCTGCCCGGCTTGTACAAGGGAAAGTAGCGCTGATGCTTCCTCATGACCATCACCAAGACTGCCCTGCAACAGCAATCACTCAGTAAGACATGAGTAACGACAGATGCACAAAAAGAAGAAGATGTTAGCTTAGCATCTTCTTCTGCTTCCATCCTTGGTGAGATGACTACTCACATTGAAATGCAATGTCCGGACAACCAACCTGACTGCTGCCATGCAGGGCTGGTGGCTGTGCTGATGATTGTCCTCCTGAACATGCAGCACAAGGCTCTTTCAGCTCCTGCGGCCCCTAAAAGTGAAGGGCAAGGATTCAGGCTGACTAAATGGCCATAAATATAAACAGCAAGTATCAAGTGGAAGCAGGGTGAAGTATTCAAAGTTGTCAGGGTGTTACCCAATGCTACGTAGCCCTGCTGATGGGCCCTGGACAAAGTTATGTGTGTGTNACATATGCTGATATGGTCATGTGCTCATGTGGACATGTGCTCAGCGGCTGTTTGATCATACACCATGATGTTAAGGCCATGTTCATGGGCAGCTTGCAGCTGAAGCGGTTGGCATGCATGCAAGCAATTGCTTTGCTGCTGTAGCTGCCAAAGGTGTCCTACCTGAAGTTCCCTGACCAGGGCATCCACTTGAGCCTTGGACAGGTCCCGCCTCATATCAGCACAAGTGCCCTTGGACTACACCTACAAGTCAGAGAATGCAGTTGTAGCAGCACCAATGTGTTNTGAGCTCTGTCCTGCTCTACAGAAGCAGTGAGGCGCTGCAGGGCCGTCTCCAGGGGGGCTATCCGGCCAGAGAGCCCCTCCTCACCCTCCCTAGCACTCCTCTCCACCCACTGCCGTACCTCACTGCTGGTTGGCCGCTCTGCACGCACAATCTACCTTGAGTGTTCCTGTTCCTACTTGCCATGATGTCTGTAATCCCGGTGATTGGATGATGCATCGGCTGTTTATAGACCAGATGGCTTCACAACACAAAGAAAGGTTGTGTACTGGCAGACCAGGAATCCGAGCAAAGCACGCAATATACTGAGCGCCAAAAGTAGCAAGTGCGTACGTATCCAGGTGTTCAGCAAAAGATGAATACTGCAGCTCAGGCAGCCTTTCAAGCTGCCCAGGAGGCAGGGGCGAGTCAAGCTCCAGATGACTTGACGTGGATGACTCAGATCTGGATGAACAATAACAGCAACAACAACAGCAGCAGTAACGGCCAATTGCTGAGTGCCATTCAGCCACCAAAGCCGCAGCAAACTGCAAGTGTGCCTACCAGTCCTGCAGCTGTATCTAGTGGTCTGCCATCCCAGGCAGCTTTGTCAGCATCAGACGCAATCTTGNAAGGGGCGACAAAGTAGGGGGAGCTGTTAGATGACAGTTGCTTTGCCAAGCCAGCAGACCTGCAAGTAGGGTTCCAGGCTCAAGTTTCTTGAGTCTGCACAAATCCTGAACAAACAACAACTGAGGGCGGCTGCATCTGTGCCTGCAGGGCTGTCAGGCGGTCCAATTGCTTCCACACGCATGAAGCTGAGTTGGCTGCTGCCAATGCTAGTGGCGATGGGCCCAGCTCACTGTGCCAGGTATGTTTGCCTTCCCCTGCTACTGTTGCAGTGACAAAGCACATGGAACAGGCGCAAGCGGAGATGGCTCTGACATGCATGAGTCCGTGGAGCAGCTGCTGTCTCTTCATGCCAACATNTGAGATGGGGTGCCACTAGTTGTGAATGGGGCTCATGTTCTCAGTGCTAAAGTCTTGAACATTTCCTCCTTTCTAGCACCCTTGTGTCATGACTCAAGCTCTCAACCTGTGTCCAGGCACAGCAAGGAAGTACATGGAATGAACCAAATACATGCTACCAGCAGCAGCGAAACAAATTTCATGCTGNCTGTACATGGTTGCAGTTATATTGTTGCAGTTCATATAACTATAAATATATATATTATAACTGCAAACATGGTACAGATTCGCAATCTTACTTTTGTTGTTCACTGTGCTACCTCATTTTATCATCATGTGTTTCTGGCCTGAAACTGTTGTCCTTAGATATGTCTGGAAAAAGTTGTTGATCCTTACGTATTCTCACAGCAAGGCCAACTTTGTGTGTTTTCTGAAGCTGGCAAATCATAACAGGCCTCGATATAGCAGCTGTCAAAAGCCGCTGGCTACATGTAACAGGAGGACCTGGTGCACAAGTCCATCTGATTGCATATAGTTAGACAGGCATGCAGCATATGGGATCAATGTCAACAGACACAGTGCAAGAATCGCCTGCATGCCTGTACTGCAACACTTGACAGTATCACCTCTTGGTTTCCTTACATGCCCAGAGTCCCAAAATCCACTATCTGTTACAGTCTTGACGTGCATAACCTAAGATTTCTGATAGGGCTGTGCCTGTGACACAGGGGCAGATTGGTCTCGCTTCAACGCAGAACAGGTAGTGGTACGGAGGAATATGCTGCAGCTGTATGGCAACAAAAAATGGCTGTTNACGCCGACAAGATTTTGTGGGTAGTGAAGATGATGCTGACTCATGGGAGTGGTGAAACACAAAGGTTGGGCAGGGTCGATGAAACAGGGCATGAATGCACATGACATGCACGATCACATGCTGCACTGTGCTTAGGATTGAATTGCACAGTACTTGTGCAACAACCTGTNGCAGATACGTGTCTGCAGGCCACGCAACAAAGCACAAATTGCACCATGATGTAGGGCGCGTGTGCCATCATATGTTGGAGATTGTGTGTTTACAAAGTCTGGCAGCAATGTCTACCTGGACTGGGTCTACAGATGCCCTCCGAGGAGGTGTGGCTTCAACAGCAGCAGGGCCGCTTCCCTCTGCCGTCTTGGGGCTGCAACAGTAGGTGCTCAATGCAACCAGGCATGTCAAGTGCACATGTGCANTGAGAATCACAAAGTTTGTTTGTATATCACAAGTTCTAGTGTTGACTGCTTGCCCACATAGCAAGAATACGCAGCTGATTAAAACCATCAAATCAAACTGTCACAAACCTGCACACACGCCCCACGTCATGCTCAATGCAAGAATTGGTTTGGAAGGATGGTATTTTTCGTCACGAGCCTTTGTAAAGTGATGGTCGCCACTTTGTTTGCCACATAACAGCAACTTCTGCAAGAAGCCCCTCACAACATGACACGGAGTGCTTTGTCTGGACTGCATGCAGACACTCACAGGCAGGCAGCCAANGACATCTGCGATCAGCAAACGCGTTGCGAGAGACATCGAGCAGAGTTTTATTCCTTCCGCCAGCAAACCTTGTGCCGAGACAGGTAGCAATCATTGTTCATGCTTGCGCAGTGCTGCACGTATACGTCGCGATTGTTAGCGCTGTGACATGATCTTGGTGTGTTGGAGGCACTGACACCCGATCATCGCCGTACCTCGCACGACGACACCATTCGCGCTAGCCAGTTCGCCTTGGCATGCATGTTGCCCTGGTACACGTCTCTCGACAATCTTTGTGCCTATGTGCAGATTCACATCAGCTCACCAATCATGGGTCTCAGCGCAGAGGCTTTAATCAAGAACGCCAGCCAAACTGAGAAGACGCTCGTCAACAAGGACTTCGCCCATCTGAACAACCTGTCGCCTTCAGTTACTTTGCATCAGGATGGGTTCACCCTGAACAAGGACATCGAAGGCGAAGAGGCTGTAAAAAAGTACTTGGCGGCCTATTTCGAGAAGTATGACTACTCACACGAGACATTGATGTATGCTGTGAANGGCTATGATGTGCACCTTAGTGTCATGAATCCAATGAACCCTGTGCTAGTGCAGTCAGCCGCGCTCGGACTTGCCATTGCTGGAGCTTTGGGCTTGGGCTACAGCAACATTTTTGTGACCGCGCCTTCCCCCGAAAACCTGCGAACACTGTTTGAGTTCATCTTTAAGGGTCTGGATCAGCTGGATTACAAGGAGCACCTGGACTATGACCTGGTGGAGAGCACCAACCCTGTGTTTGCCAAGGCCATTGTTCGTGTGAATGTATTCAAGAACCATAGACAGGTGAGCTTCTTGTTGCACGAATGAACTGATGTGTCTCAGAACTATCATAGTTGCATTTTCCTGGTTTGCCTTTGCGTTGCTAGGTGTCACACTGGCAATGTGTCGTATGCCGCATTGCAGCATGCATAAGTGCGGCATTGCAGCAATCACAAATGCTGCATGCAGTTATGTGNTGGCGCTGCGTAGCCAGATGGCCTTGTTGTCGTTCAGCAGGTCCCATGACCACTGGGTCTCTTTCTTGGTCTTTGGCGCCGCCTCTTCGTCCTGCTGACCGGCCTCATCTGCTGTCTCTGCAGATNTGTGCTGTATTTGTTTCACTGACTGCAGCTGGAAAGGACTGCCGGCCATGAGCGCTGACATGAGCAGTAAAACAAAGTGCAGACGACTATACATACATACATACAATACAGCANCTTTCTGCAGGTCAAGCATGACACCTTTACAGCTGCAACATTTGCCCACTGCTCATCAGGATACAAGAATGCCATTTCCAAGTCAAGAGGCCTCCTCTATGCCAGCTTTTGCAATGCATGACGCATCAGGCCATTGGTAAAGAAATAACGTATTACATTCCTAGATTGATAGCATATCATCTTGTTGACACCCATTACAGCGCCTGTGCCTCCTCCATCATGACTGCCTGACTCGGTTCACACCAGCTTGAATCATGCAAGGCAGAGATGCATGTCATGACAGGCTGTCTGCAACCTGCTGCCCGCCTTTTCAGCAGTACACTATAGCCCGCAGCACAGTTCTATCTCAAACTGGTATAAAACTTGATTCTGGTATGCTGCAGGCCACCGGCAACCTGGCAGAAGCAGAAGCCTACTGCTTGCAATTGCTGGACTATGGTGCACCTTCTAAGGAGAAGGCCAAGTCACTTTTGAGGGAAGTACGCAGCCTTCAAAGGCACCAACATCAAGCAGCACCTGCAGCAGAGACCAGCAGGANTGAAAATTTGTATGCATGCAAGCCACATGCATCTGGCAGTGTAGGGGCCTCATCTTTATGCTCTGCCTCAATGCTTGTCAATAGCAAGAGGGAGAGACTGTGACAAGAACATCTTCAGAAAACCAGGAGTTGTGAGATTTACAGGTCTGCATGCATGTGGAGCTAGCACACAGTTGACAATGACTTGTTGGCTGGATTGGAGCTGGCCATAAGAGCTGCAACAGTCATTTTTGTGCCACCCAACATGAGGCTTACACACCCTACAGGTGGAAGGCCAGTTGGCAGTTGACAGATGCCTTTGAGACCTGGCGGGCAGGTGCCAGATACAAGCATGACATGCGCATCAAGACGGCATCAGCCTTCGAATGCTTGTACATGTCTCTGGGCCTGAAGACTCTCAGAGCATGGCAGGAGGGTGTGGTCTACAACCATAAGGTGTTGCTTACTTCTGATTTTGTCCAAAAGTACATGGCTGCCTTGTCACACAGGCAACTCCCTTTGGTCCCGTTGGCTGCTTGCACACATCGCGATATGGGTGACATGTAGCCAGTAGTGGGAGTCTTACCTTCAACCAGCAAACTCCAACACGTGGTCCACAACCCAAACACGCTGGTGTCAGCCCATTTGGTGAAAGACATACATTGCGTGCATGTCTCCATACTCTCATCTGACTCCCATTGGTGCCAACAGACTGCTTCAGACAACGTGCAGCACAGCTTTTCAGGGCGCATGCGATGCTTTGAAGATCATAGCTGCNCTCTTGCACAACAGCTCGATGCTCTCTAGCTGTATGCTACACGACCTGCCATGTAGCAGCTGGACGACGCAAAGTGACCAATGTTTCATATAGGGGTCATGCACAATCTGCTAAGAAGGCACATGCAATGCTGATTGATGTCAATGTTCACCTTTGCAGCAAGGCTACAACCAATGTTTGTCTGACAAGTACTGCAAGAGACTGGTGTGTTTTGGCTGCAGACTCAAATGAGGAGGCTGACAGCGGCAAGCCTGAGCTGTCCTTCAATCCAGTAGCTCTGGGCAAAGCGGCAGCAATGCTGCCTGCTTATTTGCAGTACGAAATCAAGTTTGATGCAAGCCAGAGACAAATTTTGGTTGGCAGGGTCATGGAAGCGTTGGGCAAATGTCAAGCATGCTTCACGTAGTGCTTAAGACTAAACCTGCCTATAATCTAAGCTTCAGCTGTCTGTATCAGCGTAGTGCAGGCTCGCAGAGGATAGTTTGGGTGTACTGCAAATGTGAGGAACTGTGCTATCACATGTGCATGCCATTGGCCTTGAACTGGATTGACAATATAGCGGCACAGACACTGCCTAGTAGTACTATATTTGTCATCACACAAAAATGACGTGCGAAAGCCATGCCTACAGCCAGCTCTGTATGTAAGTTGTTGCATCAACAAACGCCCAAAATAATCAGCGCGGAGTATTGCAAACAGCAAAGACTTGGGTGAATCAGCCGCTCCGAGACCAATGTGCATCCTGTGTCTCAATCTGTACAACATGCGAACGCATTTATTGGACACGGTCGCGACAACAGAGCCACCAAAGCGTGGTTGTGCAGGGGGCTGATGTGTGTCGTTGCTGTATGACAGACACGATGCCCGGACTGCTTCATCGCCAGGCATCACATAGCCCTACGTCCGTANGGATGTCAATTCTGAATTTCTAGTGTCACATGCAGAGGTGGCCCGGGTGAAACCACACAATGAGGCTCCTGAAGGCGTTGTGATGTCTGCACAGATACACATGGCAGGTCGCTGTACGAATGTCGCATGTCATTGATTGATTGCATCATTCAATTCAGTCTGTAGGCCAGCCGCATACACAAGCCAGAGCATGATTGACCGCAATTAGCTGTGCTGTGACAAATTCATTGTACAAGATCTGCAATTGGGTTTCGGTTCATGGCCTTCATTGCCTTGCGTGCAGCAGCTTGAAGGCTTGAGGGCAGCCCGTCACAGAAATAGGCATGCCGCAATAAGTCAACAGTCCTGGACAGCAGGCGGGCTATGTCACCATCATCCAGTGAGGAGTCCTTCATGATGTCCACCCAACTTGTGCCAGCAGCCCATGCCTCTGTAATACNGCAGTAATCGTATGTCATTGCAGCTTGCGTCACCACTGCACGCTCCAAGCAATTTTCTGCTTCTACAGCACACGTGTCCTCTGTTCACAGNTTGCTAGCATTTGCAACTCAGCTAGTGAGAGGGTGTGTTGTAAGACCTGGCACAGCACCCGTCAGTCACACCTCAGCATGCAGGCAGTAGATGGTCTGTTGGTCATTTGCTGCTAGGGGTTGCAAAGGCTCCCATGTGTGGCTGTGCAGTTCCCCAAAGGCTATACTGTGAGGCCATTACCATCTGGCAAGGACTACCTGCGCATCACACCACAGCCTGATGCCTGATTTACTAATTCGNTCTCGCACAACTCAGCAGCGGCTGCTGCTTACAAGACAGCTGCAGCAATTGGCTCTCAGTTGCCTACAACAGCACAAACCGTTCGGGAGACAAGACAAGTTGGCATGTCAAGGCTGATGGGCAACACCCATGTGTCTGCTGACTTATCAGATTCTGATGACTCTAGTTGGAGTTTGCTCAACAGCGATAGCAGTGCAGAATCCTGCAGTCTTGCAGCGTCAAGCCACAAAGACACTCGGGAGGATAGTGTTGTTCAGCTGAAAAATTGTCCTCCAGGCACAGGCAGCAGACGGCAGATTCAAGTGGTCGACACATTGCGGCCCAATAGCAGTGCTTCTGGAATTGACATACCACGGCATCTACAAGCAGCTAATGAGAGTCATGGCAACACTACGAAAAATCCTGTGGCGTGTTGTACCACCAGCAGAGCATACACTGCTTCCNTTTGCAGCTCGGGCAAACAAAAAGACTGCTGGTATTATAGCTGCATACCCTAAGAAAATCGAGTCAGGCAAAGAGCTGAAATCAATTCAAGGCATTGGCAAAGGGTCACAAGACAAGGTAAGTCTTATTTTCACATATGGTAAGAGGTGGTTCTTGATCTAGCATGACTCCTGACGCAGTCGCCTGCTTGCTGACACCTGCTATTGTCTGCAATGCTCATGCAAATCAATGACTCGAATGTCAGTGCTTCCTTGTTGCCAAGAACACCTTCATTCTTGGAGAGCAAAGTCCCAGTGTCATTGTTTTCAGGCAGTGTTATCTGAACTGTATTATCAAGTATGTCCTCCATCTCGTTTTTGCCTGCAGATTGATGAGTTCATTAAGACTGGCACATTTGCTGCTTTGAACCAAGCGGAAACTGCTGCTGAGGGCGGTGATGCTGTCAAGAAGACGGAAGCTGTGGAGGAGAAGGCAAAGGATATGGNTGTTGGGTTGGCTTTGTCAATCCTGTGCACAGCAGTCTGCCTGCAGCCACAACAGACACACCTCAGTACGAGCGAAAGGACTTCTTTAGCTGCATGGTCAGATCCGTGTGAATGAATATGACAGATTTAGAATTGAACAGTCGCGGTGAAGAGTGCATCTGGTCAAGCTTGCAAGCAGCGCCTTCTCCTGTGCTCGATGCAGCAACCTGTAAATGCTTACAGCATTCCAACTTTCTCAGCACGTGCACATATCAGGCAACCACTTGTTTGCTGCCTGCCCATGTGTGGCAGCAACTGGCACAACTGACTGCACCAGCACACTTAGCAACATATCATGACTCACAATGCCCAGCTCCAGTTCCACACTGTGCAGCACTACAGCATGCACTCTGCTGTANGTCAAAACAATCAGCGTGTACAGAAAGAGGCTGACCTGAATCGCCAACTTCTTCACCATCCTTGCGGGCAGCGGCAGCATCCTGAGCCTTCTTCAATGTGCTGGGTTGCTCATCTGAGCTGGAGGCAGCAGCAGACTCCTGCTCGGCAGCTTCCTGCTCCTTTTCAAGTTCAGCATCCTTCTCACTGGCTTCAACCTATGATATCACAGTCACATAAGTACGCTTGGCATCGTCACAGTTTGACACCTGGCACTCTCAATGTGGAGAGNTTTTGCACTGGTTTCTGGAGCAGCAGGGAGCAGTCCCTAAGGAAGTGTCATGGCATCTTGCCACTGCATAACGTGAGTAGCTGTGTTCACCGAAAGCAGTGATTGCTCACACTGTGAGTGTGACACATTGGGATTGTCATTCTTGGCACTGCATCACCTGTTTGTGCAATTGCGCTGGATGCTAGTGGCTTCAGTGGTTGTGATTGATCTTTCTTGCTGCTTGCAGTATGAGTTACTCACCAGTATGAGTTGAGCACTCTGAGGCCTCCGAGCTTGCGTCCTGCCCTTTCCTCTGCCACACTCTTCAGATTTCTAGTGGGCTTAAGCTGGGTAACTCCCTGCCTGACTGGCTTGCCATAGACAATACCCTACACAAGAGGCACTAGATAGGTCAGCTTCATTGCTTCTGTCTGATAGCTTTCAGACTGGCCAGGCTGTCATTCCTGCTGTCATTGCTGCTACTACTGATGCTGTGCTTGCTGCCGACCTTTGANCTGCAAGCAGGTGTTGGAACCTGAGTCCTTTGCCCACAAATCATGTATGACATGATTTCAGCATTAATCTTATGTCATGCCAGGACTGTGCTGCAGTGTGCAGCTCAGCACATGCCTGCCCCATACACCTCATGGTTGCTGAGATGCAATGTGCTCCCCACGTGCAGGTTTGTGGCTGGCTACTGCCCGCCGGAATTCTACAAAACCGCTCTGGCCGGCCTGACAGAGTACGAGATGAACACCGCAGCAGAGGTGTTTGTCTATGGGCTGATTATGGCAGAGGTTGCGGGCTTCAGCACGCTGTGCTCAGACAATGACCCTCAATATGCCAGTCACATGGCATATGGTGCTTNGTTGGTTGCAGGACAAAAGGCACAGAATGTCCGTTCTGCGCGAGCAGCAAGCCATGCCAACATAACTGCTTAGCCATCCAGGCGCCTGCCATTGCCGCTGAGTTCAGCAACAAGAATGAGGGCACCCCACATAACTATACAGTCAACAGCGGGAGAAAGCTCCACTGGCAATGTAACTTTGGGCATGAGTGGCTTGCAGCAGTCAGCACTCGGACTTCCCTTAAAGCAGGCTGTCCTACGTGTTACAACCACCGACGATCTAGTCCCCGAATACGGCACCCTGTTCTGACAGACAGTCAGCANCTTCTGAAAAACAGGTCTTGAACCCGCTGACACTAAACGTTCATGCAGCCCGGGCTGAGAAGGCCAGGAAGGTGTTCCCTCGCNCTGCAGTAAGTCGAAGGCCTCTTCACGTCACAGAACACAGGTCGTCGTACATCAAAGCATCGGTTACACGTCGAAGCCGCTGACCGAACGCCGGGGTGGTCTGTAGCACCAACGGGGTTGTCTGTTGCATTTCCGAACAATTGCAAGTCCGACACAGTCAACTTCCGGAAACTCAAATGACGAGGACAAAATTTGAATCCACTTTCTCTGCTGACAACCAAGCTTTTGCACTTGCGTGTCCTCGCAGCAGAACCCGACAGAGAGTTCGGCAGGGCAGCATCGCGGTGCGATGATCGAGTACCTCGATGCATCAAAACACATGCATCGACAGTTCTGTACCGCAGGTCTGCCAGAATCGTACCTTAGAAGTGTCAAGCTTAATCATCCTTCCGAAAGGCACCGTCAGCAGCCTGCACGGTGAGCGCTGCCATCATCGTAGCGTCTGCATGCTGCAAAGCCAAATGCACTTGCACCTCTAATCGTTGGTACGTGTGAGATTACTACTGATGGCGGTCTGCAGGGCTGCCAGACCTTCGCGCAGTACTGGGCAGACAAGCAGCAGTTCTGCAAACACAGGATTGGACAAGAAGCAGAACCTTCTGCCCAGTCCAGAATCTAGCTCAGTGCAGCAGCCAGCTTCAAGTCCGTTAGAGGTGTCAGCTGTGTGCCCCATCTGTCTGGAGACCAAGCTAGATTTAGGACAGACTGGCACACCCACGTACAGGTATGTGCATGCTTCTGTGCACAGGATGTACAATCACGCAGCACTGAGAGAGCAGCTCAACAAAATTCAGCTGCATTGCTGAGTGCACTTGACAGCTGCAGGTCGTTTTCATGCAAGCGATGCAGTAGGACCTTTGCAGCACCTCGAGGCATACCTGACTTGACACTCACCTCTGGTCTGGCACCAGGTGTGTATCNCCTCAGACGCCAGTGTTGGCATCAACATCGCTACACAATTTGTGGCTCAGGTATCACAGTGACTGTAAGGCACATGCATCTGCACAACACTGCAGTGCCGTTGTGCTCTTCATGTAGATGCATCTATTTCCTGGTTGCTTGTTCAGCAGCATGGTATGCATGACTCACACAGGGTTCGTTGATAGGAAGCATCAGGTGGTTTGGCAAACAGCTGCTGCAGGCTCTTGTAGCATTGCTGCAGCCTTGAAACATCCAAACATCACTTACACAGCTCAGTACGACACCAGCATGTGTTAGCTTGCTGTGCATGCATCAAAATGCAAAGCTTCCAAGTTTGCAGTGGTGACTTTGACAATCCACGACCAGCTGAAGTGGGCAGGCAGTGCTCCTGCTGGAAGCCTCAANACACAAGCAAAAGCAATTCACAAGCTTGTGTGTATGCTCAGCAAGCTACAGCATCAAGTGTGTTTGTTACTCATCTCGCAACATTCACACTGCAGCACTAACAATGTGCAGCCTGNATGTATGGTTGCAGACATGGCAATGCATGGTACCGGCTCCTGAACCTCAAGCAGATCTGTGTGCACATGATTTGCACACCATGGTGGGCAGCAGAACAATGCAACCTCTCGTACTGCAGGTGTGCTAATTTTAGACAGGAGGGGAGTGCCTGACCTGTAGAAGCAGAATCTTGCCGTCAGGAGTCAACACTTGGCTGCAATGCTTCAAGATCACGGCTGCATCCTTGTCATTGAAGGCAGACAGGAAGTGCTTCATCATGAGAGTGTCAACACCGGCCTTCTGCACCTCCTCAGGGAAGGGCTCCATCACATCTCCGACCACCAATGAGATCCTGTCCTGTGCATTCTTGATGCCCTTGGCTCCAAACATACCCTCCATGTCCACACTGTAGGCAGACGGCAGTCAGAGTGAGGACAACACCAGCAGACTTTGGCGGAGGTATGACCAGGACACAGCACATGTNTGAGCTATATGGTCATGTATGATGTGCGTTAGGGCACTTTCACCATACTTCACTGTGAGACAGAAAGACTGACAGCTAAGATGCACTGTGCATGGGANAGGTACCACTTGCACTAGTCGTTACTGCTGGTCTCGCTTTTGGTCACATGACCAACGCCTGTCATCCCTCAGCGACAAGACTTCACGATGCCTGCCTGTTGTTGCTGATCATGTAAGCTTGTGGAAAGCTTACGTATCATGTCGACAGTGAGCTCACATTTGCTGTCATCTCGATGGATGTGGAGCACTTGGTTGGACATCATGTGCTGCTGGCAGCTGTTGCTGTTGAAGAAGGTCGCGTGGANAGTGCATCACATGCAAAGGCACTGCCATGGTGTTGTGCAGTTTGCATGACAGCTGCTGTTATGTGAGCGTCACACATCAGGTCTGATTAGGCACACACATACTGCTTGCATCATCATTCAGGCTCAGACATTGTGTAACAAACACGAGGTTGCTTATGCATACCTGGTGTGGAGCAACNCAATACAGTCAATCTGTCAGTGTCAAGGCTGGGTGATGTTGACATTGTGCAGAGAGAGACGCATGTATATGTCCAGCATGCTAGGGCAGATCATGCCAGAATCCTTACTGCATGCCATGACACGAACACACGCTGCATGGGACAAAGCAGCAGCACTTGTTGTGCAGTCCAGTTATGCAGTCCAGCAAAGATTTGACACCTGTCATCTTTGATTGCTTCAGCAACGTTCCCCAGTACAGCACAAACACACCTGGACCTGAGCAAACATCATTGTGACTGGTACAGTACAATTTGGTGTGCCAGCAGCGAGCACCCTTCTGGCTGCAGCAACCAATTCCACTTTTCCAGCTTAGACACTGATTGCAGCAACATGGTGCAGGAGCATGTAGTCACTAATAGCAACAACTATGGCAACTGCTGCATACTTGGGCTGGCCAGGCTGCTTGGCAGCTTCGGGAATGGCCTTAGCTGACACCTCACGCAATNCCAGCTTGACATGAGTGTGTGCATGCCCAGAGGAACTGTTTGCAGGCTGAGTCATGCCATGTGACACCTTGCACTGCTCAGACTTGGTAGGCCGTAGCGCCTGAGCATGCTGTGGTGTGATACGCTGTGCTGTGGTCTGCTCTGCTATGCCACTCTGCGCTGTGCCCTGTGGTACCTGATGACCCTGTGCTGATGCAGATTGTGCANGTCTGCACTGCGTCTGCTTTGCATATAGCTCCCTGTGAACCCAGGCGTTGTGACCAGGCTGTCTGTAAGCTAGATGGTCTACTCATGTAAAGCATGGTCAGAGACATGACTTGCATGGTTATGCCACCTGCCCAATGCCCTGCTGCTGAAGAAGCATCAAGCAACTTGTCTACAGACTGGACCCTGTACTTGTCAAGCTCACCTCAATGACTATATTCAAGCTTTGCTGTTTTATGATTACCTAAACAGATCATTCCTCAGCAGAGCCCCACTCAATGAGCGTGTGGTGCAGCTGGTAAGCTCAGGCAACTAGCAGCTTTGCACGCAGCGCATGTTATGACTGCATGTGCAAAACTACGTGAACATTTCATCCCTCAGCAGTCCGACTCCATGAGCCTTTGATGCAGCTGGTGAGCTCAGGCAACCAACGGCGTAGCAGTTGGTGGGGGCCTTCAGAGCTGCAGTGGCAGGACTACCGCATTGAGGATGTGCCTCCTCGCAGCAAGCCCCTGCTGGTGTTTGTNCTCTGGTGCTGTGAGTACAAAATACACCAGCAGATTGAATACAGAAATGGCCCGCAAGCGCAGCCCTCAGGCAATCAGCTGGTGTACCATGGACTATGGCAATCAAGCTAGGCTATGTTGCACCATCACCCAGTGCAAATGTTGTACGTGATTTCTGAGCCTCACAGCCCATGAGTCAGCAGGCAACACATCCACATGAGGCTAAGCCCACCTGGATGGCAGGTGTTCTGGCCGGCAAAGACTTGATCTGTTTGCTAGCCCAGCCTAGCTCCTGCATTGTCCTGTATTGAAGAGCTCCCAAACCAGGAAGCTGTTGTTGAAGCCACCGTATCACGTCTGATTGGCTGATGATGTGTGTGATGTGACCGCTCTTGTCAAACATGCCAACCCTGTGCACCACAGTCCGACTACTCTCTCCAGCATGCACCTGAAGGCCAGCACCCCCACACATTACCAGCATGTACATGCCTCATTCCACACACCATATTCACCTGGACTAGCCCATTGCAGGCATGTGTGAAACACAGTCTAAGACAGCATATACAGGCCCGCAGCTGATTATTTCAGCAGCAAGCACTGCATGCGCAGCGGAACACGTCAAGGCAGCATACAGGCAGAGCTTTTGCAAGCAGTAGAAATATGGAGTGCATCAAGATGTGCAACTTGATGTGCTCAGGGTGATTTGCTGTCAGAATGGCATGCCTTGATGGTCTTGCTGCAGCTGACTCACTGCTTTGGTTTCTCTAGGGTACAGAAAGCCATTGTGCACAAGCTCCATGACAGNAACATGAGCAGCTTTTTGGAAGTGTGGGTGACGACAGGCAGCTCATCATTTGGGACACCAGATTGCCAAGTGAGTGTTTTCTGCTGTCTCCCTTGTTTATTGCTGGGTTGCACAGTGACGTGGCTTGCTTTACAGCAATTCTGCTTGATATCCAAGTATGGTAAGCTAGCGTAAACCACGCATTTGCTGCCAAATGCATGAAAAGACTTTGCTGCAACAGACACTGCTGTATGTGTTCAAATGTGATCATGTCAAGTGTTTGCATATGTTCATCATCAGTGCATGCTATTATCTGCTGCATTGCCTCATCTTGTACTGCATCAGCGGGTGTATCCTGCACGAATGATGTCAATCTGTTATATTAGGGCTTCTTGTGCTGCAGACACTGTTCAGCAGCATGAAGCACNGGAGCAGTGAACCTGGTGCCACACCTCAGACCATGTGCCAGTATTCCTGAAAACAAATCGGTGTGCTAGCCAAAATCTGACAAGCATATATCTTATGTTACTGGTAATAGGTGTCCAGACATGGGGCAGCAAGTAGAATGGTATCAGTACCTGCTGCAGTCACAATTGGGTACCCAATGCACTGCCAATAGGTCACCCTAGACCAGTGGTTGTTCACAACTGTGCTTGAGGCCACACACTTTGTTGCATGGCACCTGAGCCTAATTCAAGCCACATGTTCAAAACTGCAACCCCGCCTCGACCGTTCGTGCAATGCTGACACCTTGTACAAACAGGAATCTGGTGTGCACACCTTTCAACGCTAAAGATAGAGAGCCATTGCTGTCCTGCAGCAGGGCTGTGCAGCAGCAGCTTNCAGTGTTATGTTCGCATGTCAAAGTCACACTTGATGCTAACTATGCCCGTACACTTTGGGGTCCATGGCTGCTGAGAAGGTCTTCAAGGAGAAAAACAGGCCAAACATCATCTTCTGGTCATCCAGCGGTGTACCAGCACCTTGCTTCACATTTTTGGGCCTTGACCACTCTTCGTAGAACAAGCAGGTACCCTCTCGGTTGAAGATGTACAAGTTGTAGCACACCATGCACGGTGCTTCGTTGCTGCGTTGCGCACCGCTCCCCAGCGATGCTGAAGTTGATCAGGCCAACGTCACTGTGTGAGTGGTCTGTCTCCGGTACAACAAAACTCGCTGAGCAGGCCGCTATCGCACTTCTGGGTGGGAACTAGACAAGTTTTCGAGCTAGAGTCAGCAGTGCTCGCAATTTGCTCGCGAGCTTTGCATGCTGTGCTGCGTCAGAGAAAGCACTGCACTAACGTTGACCTGTTGACCTCACCCTGGATCTCAGCCAACACTTGCGAGGGCTGCCGGTTACCTGTTNTGAGGCTGCCTGCATCATCGCTGATGGTAGCAGGTCATGCCTTGCTCTAAGCATCAAGCTTACTGCAGCTGATCAATGGAAGACGGAAGCTTTGCAAGGTGTCTGAGCTTAAACTGCCAGATGACTGTAGAACGCCACAGGTAGAATCAGCATACAGAGGCTGCTGACTGACCATGAGCACCACATTGTCTGCTCACAGATGTCTGTCCAGCCATGACAGATGTTGCTTTTGCACCAGGATACGCCAGGCTTAGGGCAAGAGGCTGACAGTAGCACAGCCAGAGTGTTTCACCNTTGTGCAGAGCTGCCCAGCATTCAGAACAACACAAGCCAGGCTGCAATTTACTGCAGCAATGGACATCATACCCAGGTCACACCATTCACAGCACTCAAAATGATTCAACTCGACAAAGAGAATCTTTGTGAGGCACACAAAGCAGCATTGGCAACCTGCGAAGTTCAGAAATTGGCTTCATTCTCGGCTCTGACAATTGCATTCATTGCAGCTGCTGCCATATAGGCANTGTGGCATGCCAAATGTCAGCATGATAGATCCCAGGACCCGAGATCACCAAATACCAGGTGTCAGTAACATAGAAGCCGGCGCCCCAGATCATGGGATACTAGACTGGAGAAATACAGACCACAGGTTGCCAGCTGGCAGCCTATCAGATGTCAACACATCAGTATTCAGCACAGCCACAGTAAACACGCAAGCTCCCAACATTCAAAGTCTGTCTCAGACTGCTCAGGTACCAGTTGGCCAAAACTTATTAGTCACAGCTACATGCAGTGGACACACCTCTCAGATCGCCGCATTGCCGCCCATCCCTGACACATGCTTCACCTCAAATCTATACTGGCATATAAACATTGGAGTCAGGATGCATGCGTTTGTACAGTTCTGGGTGATCACCTACAGATTCAGCCCTCCAGGAGCATTCATGCACAGATGCACGCACACACCACACTAACAGTCAGCAAACTCCAAGAGCATTGATGCTGCACCTGTCTTGCTGCTGCAGNAAGATCATTATAGTTCAAGAACACGGTAAGACTGTGTTGAGTTTAGGAGTGGAGCCATACTGCACTGCAACCTACATAGGTCCACAAGGCATTGCACAGTAAACAGCAAGTTGCACAGATAGCACTGCATGAACATATGTCATTCTGCAGGCGGTCTTGACAGGGACTCTTCATAGCTAAAGCATACTGAAGAGCAGGAGCATACCTCTGTGTATGGCTCGCGGACTTTCTAGCGCTGGCAGCAATGTTGAGCTGATTCTCTGCATCACGGCCAATTGACTGCAGCACTGGTCTGTGAGGGGTCAAAGCTTGTGACATGCTGGGAGACCTCGCAGGCGAGCATGGCTCAGTGTCCTCATCAGCCTGAGGGTAAGGGCTGAACAGAAGTTGTCCTCCTGGAGCGCTGGGTGATCTGACAGGTGGGGAAGAGGTTTCTGAGGTAGGGGAGTTTGCAGTGGACATGAGGGACAAGCAGGTACTTGCTGAGATTTTCCTCAGCCTTGCTGCTGAGGCAGGGGTGGTAGACAGGGGTTGGCAAACCCGGCTATCCTGTGCACGACCAGAAGTAAGGGTCAGGGATTTGTCAATTGTGTGTGAACCCGGTCCAATGCTTGAAGGCGGGGAATTCTCCATGTCAGCGCTGAGGTAATTTCTGTTTCGCCACAGGAAGTGATCAAAGTCTTCGCAGTAAGCCTCTTGGCAGGGGTTGTCTGCAGAGTCAAAAGGGAGTGAATGCATGTGCCACGGTGTGTATGTGTGTGTTACAACATTTGCCTGATGTAAGGTTACCGCTGAGATCCAGAGTGGTAATGGCAAAGTTATCTTGAAGCATTTCGGCAAAGTGCTGTGCACCATCAACACCGATGTCATTGCCTGCATAAGTTGCTCAGTTTAGGCAAGGTCAGGTAGCAGGAAGCAGTATCTGTGACACCCCCTGTCCAGATGGCACAGCCTGACAGTTGCAAAGTGGTGATACCTGGCATTTCTATGGTGTGAAGCTTGGTATTTGCCTGCAAGGCCTCTGCAATCACCTGTGCACCTGCATCTCCAAGTCCGCCACCTGCGGCAAGTCATGTAATCTGTGACCAAAGCTAGCATAAGAAATACAAAGCAACTTACAACGTAGTCGGACATAACTTTTAATTGTAACAGTACAGACCTTGTATTCTCATCCCGCCAGAAACCTTGTTTTGCATAATGACTTCTGCTAGACTGTGAAGCTGGTCTTGGCCTACTTGACCATGGAAGCTGACAAAATGAGACAACGGCATTGACTTACGCCCGCTGAGCATGTCAAGGAAGTCAATAAAGGACGTCATGACGGCCCCAACGATACCCCCCAGCCAAGGTGTCTTACGTATATCAACAACGTAAGTATAGCACAGCAGCAGGCTACACAGCGCCTGCAATAGCTGCACACCAAAGAATGTTAGGCGATACAGCTTGGCTGACTTCAACAATGCGGAGAAGATCGATCGCTGCTGTGTTGACACTGCTGAGGATTGCGNGTAGGGTCGACCCCATCTTGCATCTCATGAGGCATCCGTTTGATACACTTTTTGTTGCATGTGAAAGGTTCTCATGTTGTGCCTCTGTAGTAGGCTTCTGGTTAGTTGCTATAGACAAGTGATGCAGTCTCTGATGAAACATGAAGAGCACTGTAAGCTTTTGCTTTAGTTCTGGTCTTTTACGTATATGTCAGTGTGACAGCTTTGTATGTTTGCTACAGTGTGATTTACAGGTGCTGATCAGAACAAAACATGTACCGTTTTGTCTGAGGCAACTCTCTGCTTTGTAGACCAGATTTAGCAGCTTGAGCACATATGCCAGGTTATCCCTTACTTAGACCCAGCATCACTGTCACAGCCGAAGAGCTGGCAGCATTTGATTAATTCAGCTGTGACCGTACTCTTTCTACAGGACCACATCTTGTTTTTCAGGGTACAACTGGTACAGCTCGACGGATACAGTCACATAATCTGAGTAACGTGCAGTACAACCCCTGCTACAGTACAAAGCTTGCATTCAGTGCTTTGACCAGCAAAGATATGAAGACTAAAGTGCAATCCCGTGTCAATGCTGACGCTGCATCAGCTGACTAGCATCACAAAAGCCTGCATGTGCCCTCCCACTCCCCTTGAGAGTGGCATCAATCTTTTGGGGAGGAAGCCCACAACACTCAAGGAACAGGTGCTGAACCACAGGATGCTGCCACACTTGCTTTACAGCTTCTCGGCGGTGCTTGCTGGACGTGCTGCTCTTCTGAGCTGCAAGTAAGGATGTGCAGCTGCTGCATGCACGTCCAGGCNAAAGCTAATCTGGGCCTGAAGTTCACCATCACTGCCTGTCTTGTAGATACATTATCATGTGCTGTAGTGCAACTTCAGGTTGTTGCCTATGCGCATCAAGAACAGCTGTGACAGAAGCAGGGGACACTTTGGCAGCGGGCTGCAGCAGCTGCTGTATCCTGTGCTGGCAGCTCTCATGGCCTCTTTACATCCCAGCACACAGGCAGAGAGCCCCAGCAGTCCCATCAGCATTGGGCAAGTTGCTGACAGCGATGTCGGGGTAACCTCTGCTCTGTTGCCACCAGGCTTAACAGCCCAGGACACCCTCACTTTGCTGAGCATAGCCAGTATGATTTGCAAAGACCCACAATCTAGCTCAAGTCACCCCAGGCAGGCAGAGCGGANTTCATTTTCCCATCCAAGTCAACCACGATCAACAGGACTGGGCAAAGCAAGGCAGTTTAACAAAGTGAAATTGTGGTACAGCACAGCATGTTTGATTGTTCTCTGGAGGACTATCATGGCAGGCCTAGTTGATCTCCCCTACTCCAACACACAACGCCAAACTCCAACAGAACGTGCATGGTGGTACCTACTTTAGTTACACTGCATCTGGACCCGAAACCCGACACGTAAACATGCTACACTGTAGACACTTGAGAAGAATGATATCCTATCACTGGCACTGTGTGCTGTCTAGATCTACACTCAGAAAGACATACCTAGTAGTGGGTAATCAGCAGCAATGACAAAGCACAGTACATAAGGCAAAACAACATGCCACACAAAGCAGAACAGAACAGACACCTACTGTTATCTTCAAGGAGCCCAACCAGTTTGCTTGGATCGGTAAGCAGCACAGGCCAGCAAGAATCTCACTCAATATTATGAGGTAGCTTGACACCAAGCAGGCCGGCAAGATTGCCTGCAGGACCTGCCAAGCCTTCCTGAGCGGCATATGACTGCAACAAATTCTGGACAAGGTTGGTGTCCAGGTCAACAGGCTTTAGATCTGCATCGTTGTCACGCAATGGGGCCTCAGCATTCCCTTTTGGTTCAGCAGACTGGCCAGCGCTGTGCTGTGAACCTGGCTGTCCCAAGTCTGGCTGAAGCAGGTTACCAACCCGAGACTCTGCCAGTTGCTCCTCTAGGGTTGCATCATATGCTTCATTGAAACTGTCACTATCATAGTCTGAGTCATCGCTGTCAGTTGCTGTCTCAGCACCAAGGTCATCACTGTCACTGAGTGCGCTTTGTTTTGTGACGCCATTTGCATTTGGTTGGTGCTGACTCAAGTTTTGCAGCCCCTGACTCAAGTGCTCAGCACTGTGCTTGGCATGCTGTGCTATGCCTGGNGAATTGCAACTATTGTTGACATGCAGGTAGATCAATGACACGATGCATGATATGTGGTCTGCCTTGCAACTTGCAGCAGCAGCAATAAAAGTAGACACAAAAATCTGGAAGCTCCTGCTCCATTTACCTGAAGCGCATGCTGCAGTTCCTGCTGCCAGACCTTGACCTCTGCCATGCGCTCCTGCTGAATCTTCCAGAACCCTTTGCCGTAGTCAAGGTACAGCTCACCTCCTGATACAACTATAAGTCAGGCCTTTGGATGTGCAGCATAATGCTTGTGCGTCAATGTTGGGGTGTACAGCTACTGAGCAAAGCTGTATAAATACCCATCTCATAAGAGACACAAACACTGTCAATTTCCCCATCATGAACATTGTTTCAAGGGTTGGTGTCATGCTGTGCATTCCGCAACAAGACGAGACAAGCTTGCAGCGTCAGTCAAAATCTACACCAGCTGCACTATTGCCGGCACTGGCAGAAAGCAGCGTGCTGCAATTGCAACAAGTCTTGGGTATCTGAGCTTTGCAACCATTGCATATGTGTGTTGTGGAGCTGACAGTAGCAGCAGCATTACCAGGCAGGATGTCTTCAGTGGTCACCATAAACAGAAACGGCCATGAACCCACTGCTACTGGGAGCAGTCTTGCGTTGGGTGGCCGGTCAAGGTCTGAATTGGCAGGGTGTCTCGCAAGAGGATCTGCGCATCCATCATTGGTGCAAGCCAAGATGTTGCCGGCAGCAAAACCTGAGCAGATGAGTTGCTGTCCCTGTAGGAACACTGTAGTTACTGTGTAAGGCTGGAGTATGTTTCAAGTTTGCCAATGTGTGGAGTGATAGATGGATGTGCCAGGATGTATCATGGTTGCACACCATGAGCTCTGCTTGTGCAAAGATTGCGCCGTCGTTTCGGCCACCCGGTCATTTGAAGTGAGAGACATATTGACACACTTGGAGCTTGCTCTAGGAGATTTCTGGGCAGAAACATAGCATAGTAATGTAGCTTGTGTGGTGCACAACAAGTCAGTGATCCTGAAGCACTTCTTAAGTGCAATTCAGACTGACAAGATGGAGCACAAGTCTTACTTGCAGGGCAGTATCAAAAACTTCACGCAGAAGCCGCTTGCCCCNCATGCTTGGGAGTAACTGTACATTCCATCGAGCTTTTGACTGAGCTTTGCTGTAGAGTGCTGCTGTGAGCTGTGACATATGATGCCCGAGAACCTGCTGAACAAAGGTGCGAGTCAGTGCAATACCCCAGACAGAGTGTGGCGCCAGCCGGTGTAGCTTGAGAAGCGAGGCGGTTATCGACAGCACTCGCTTCAGGAGAGTACTGCGTACGTACCCTTCGTTCACCTGGCAGCACTGGCGCCAAGGCATCAACTGCGCCTGTGCACTGGTTCCCAAGCCTAGCGGTGCCAACACATCACTGGGTTGCATCCACTGCAGGAATCCCTTGGCAAGCAGCATAGAGTTCCTTGAGGAAACGCATTGCCATTCACACAGCAGCAGCTCGCTTTGCAGATCTTGACATAGGTTTAGACTGCACCACAACCGCCAAACTGCACATAGTGAGTGGCAATCACAATGCTTTCTCACACATGTGATGAATCACAGGAGTTGTTGCTGAAGACAGGCAGCTGCCGTCCGGCTTCCCATGGCCCAATCCTGAAGTGCCTGTTGCCCTTGTACCCTGTGACTATGGCCATGAGCTCAAGGGTAAACAGCCATGAGCATCAAGTTGGCCATTAGCTCGGCCAGTAATGCTGTGTGTTTTGATGTATCACTTTGGATATTCAGAATGCAAATGAGTGATGCTACAATCTGTTGCATGTTGGCACTGTGCTTATCATGTGTCTTGCCATCGGCATCAAAAGCAATGAATGCATGGCCTTGCCATGACGTCATGCACATCTTCATGTCATGCAGCCTTGGCCTGGCAATGCTGGCTTGTTCTGACACGCATGCACTTGGACCATGACCATTGGCTGCTGANTCCGAGCCTGTCTGATAATGTGTTGGATTGGGCATTGACTCGCTACGGTTTGCATTGCAGCCAATCTCAGCGAACAACATGGACTGTGCCTTTGTATTTGATGCAACACTGACGGTGTTGTCGTATGTAGCTAGTTGGCTGTCGCTGTCTGGCGCCGCAACGATACAAGCTGCGAGTGCAGTCTGCTTTGGAAACATCATACTGTCTGTGAGTGGCTGCAGAGCGTCTGAAAAGGTTGCAGGCAGGCATACTGGCTTTACTCTGTCTGCAAAGGTTGCTTTTGTAGCTGTTGAGCCCAAGGTTTGGGTTGATTGACAGGAGTGGAGTACCTTTGAGGCCAGCCTGCTCCTCCTTGTTGATGCACCTGCAGGACGACTCACTGAGTGCTGTTCAGGCTTCAACAGCACACCACAAAGTCACCAGCAAGTAACCAATGTTGCCCTGCATTCTGCGCTGCTCAGTGCAGTATGACAACAGGTGGACACCTTGCCCACGTCATGCTCTGTGCTAACAATATCTCAGTCATGCAGGCATTGCACCTAGGTTCAACATCAATAGGTAGATTGTACAGAGGTATGCATGCTTAGCTGTGCTTGTGTGGAAAATTTGTAAGACTCGTGTTTGAAGTTGCGCAGACATGGGACTGATACTTTGATATGAGTTTCAGCTTGCCATGAATTTGGCATCTTGACAGCATGCAGGGCAGAACACCTTATCTCTGTTTGCAGATTGCTGATGCCTTTTAGCAATACTGCTTGCTGCGCGCAGTGTGCCACCATGTCAGTGGAATTCACAACAGAAGCATGGTAAGTTGCATATATCGAGCATTGGCATCGCATGCCTCAATTTCACGCATGTCCATGCTGCGAGGCTGTTTGGAGGAACAGGAGCTTGGATCTTACCCAACTGCTTGCTGTGACTGCTGCTCAATGAGATTCTCCTGCCGTTTGGAGGCAACTTGCGCTGCCTGCACTCAGTGCTGTGTGAGGGATCCAGACCCCTGATGCGAGTCTGTCGCTGCTTCTTGCTGTGCTCTGCCAAGTTGTGCAGTGCTGAGGGGCCAGCTAAGCCATTCTTCTCATCCTCGCACAAGCATGCGCGCTTGGGATGTGGCAGTATGGAGTCATCTTGACTTCCTGCAGCATGCATAGCATTTANGCAAAGACGCATAGGTCTCACAAGATGTCAGCATCAGCAAGCGCACATGCAAATCCCTGAGGAACAGAGTTGCAGACATGGAATCATAAGACAGGTTGATAGTGAACAAAGCAAGTGCAAACAGTAGTAGGCCAACGCCAGTATAGCAGCATTTTGGTCTGCAATGCCATGGCATAAAGTATGTTGTCTGCTAAAACATAAGCAGTGTAGGTCTATCACAAAAACGTCCTTGGGATCACCAGATCATGTGTGGTAAAGATGCTTGCAATTTGACTTGTCATAAACTCCGTCAAGTCACAATGCATATAATTGCAATCACTGATGGCGTCATGAAACTGTCTGCTGCAAGTTGTTCGCCAGCCTGACTGAACAGCTTGTGAATCAGGCGTCCCTAGCATGTAGCAACCGTCAGACATGTGTATCAGTCAGGTGAACAGACCNGCAAAGCTTGTCCCCAGCGCCTCCGAAATCCATTTGGTAGACCGCCGCTGCAGGCATACGTCGCAACATGTCAGCACCAATCAATGTACAAATCAGAAACACCTCTGTCCGGCTACATTACAAATAGCTCAATGCTGTGGGCAAGCAAGATGCCACATATGTACCTGACTTCCAAAGCATGTTGCCAGCTGCTTGCTCATTCTCAGATGCTGTCTTGGCTTGAGTTAAGCGGCGTAACTCAAACCCCATCCTACTTTTGCCTGCTTGAGTTGCAGTTGTGTTTAGCTGACAATGAACTGATCAGGAAAGGTCGTCGAGTATAACTCCTGCTGAAAGAACAGCGCACCTGAGCCAGAACCACCTGTGATCAGGTGAAATGCAACGCCCCTCCTGAGTTCAGCACTGTTGTCTGCAGTCCCTGACGTGCTCGAGAGCATACAATGTTGACGGACCTGCAGTCATTGACAGGTTCGGGCTGGTGTGGCATGCAACAGACATTTTAATGTCAACTACACACTATGCCCTATCACAGACCCTGGCAGCACAGGGAATCAGCCTACGGGTATCTCGGATCAACAGCAGCTGCTGAGGTTTTTGTGGATCTACATCTCACGCCCTTGCATTCGTGTCAACGTCACTTGAGCACTTGAGATGTAAGGTTACTTGGGGCTTGCCAACAGCACAAACCTCAAGCTTCTGTGTTCGCTCGCAAACGCTGCAAATCTTGAAGTATACACAGCCACTGTACATGTGCTGACCACAGTGGTCTCTCTGTGTATAGATTCTGTGATTCGGTTATGAATGTAAGAGTCATCAGACGCATACAAAGCGAAGTCATCAAAGGTTCAGTCACACACAACTTGCCTGTCACCACATACATGTATGACTTTGTCCAGCTAACTTTGCTGTGCCACTTTACTGCGAGCAAGGTCTACTAACACACCGTGCCGCGACAGATTGCCAGCAGCATACTGTCTCAACCTGGTCCTGTGCCGTTTTGCAACAATAGCAGACTCATCTACTTCAGCAACAGCAGGTGGGCACGCATTCACCTGCACAACACCTGGCATTACTAAGCTGTCAGACTCTGTGGCACCTTGTCCATGTGCCTGAGCAGCCTCTGCTGCCCTTTCGACTGCTGAAAGCTGCTGAGACAAGCTTTCAGCCTCCTTCTTGTATAGCAAGCCGTGCTGCAGGCTTTCAGCAACAAGTGCATCCACAACCAAAACTTGTTCAGGGGCCAGGTCTGGCGCTTGCCATGCGTCCTGCGCTTGGCTTGAGTCTGACTGATGGGCTGTGCACACCACACCAGCCTGTTGCAGCCTCTCTCGCATGTATGCCTGTGCACAGCANTTTGTAACAACACGGCACCATGAATCGCACCGGGAACCTTGCATCCCCTCATATCGAGACTATCCACTGAGCCAGTATAGCAAAAAGCCCGACGTCAGGTGTTCAACCATGTGTTTGCCTTAAACCTTGTACCGTTACGCGTCGCGCCGTCACATCCTTGATCGGCAAGGGAGATGGTGGAGCGAGTCGTGTATGTAACATTGTGGCAAGCAAAGCGCCGTGAGTGCATTGTAAGCGCACAGTGCTAGTCCGTGTTTACAGCCCTGCCGTGCTGAGCTGAGCTGAGCTCAGGCTGAAGCTGTAGCCAACAAGCCGAAAAGACAAGCTGACAGTCTAGAACTTGTCAGACCTGTTTCGCTAACACCTCGTATCAATAGCGCTCCCAGTCTGGGAGTCGCAGACCAGTTTTTTCAGTAAAATATGTTCTTGTCAACAAGACCAGGATGAAGCAAGAAAGGACTCGGTACAGACCTCAGTTGCACAGCGTTTGTCTTGGAGCACCTTAGTCCATGATGATGGACTGATACCATCACCGCTGGTAGCTGTATGCCCTTGGCATGTATAGGCTTTGCTGCAGATGTGAGCCAGCGTACAAAGACCCAGCTGTGCCCCTTGGGTTTGCCTGTGTCTGTAGGGAAACTAGCAGCAACAGCTGAGCATACCAGTTTATGCCAGGGCAGTCGCTCCTATGTGTAGGTTGGGTCAGCCTGCATGCACTGGGTTGTGCAATTCCAGTGAAACGTTCTTTTGCTGTTGCTTTCACTTTAACACACTGCCACAGATGCATTTACTGCGCTTCCAATACTGCTTTTTCGCACAGAAATTCAAACCACATTTTCCAGTGGAAAATGACAAAGTGAGGTTCTAGAGTTGTTCCCTGCTGTACGTCCATTTTGCCGCTATTCTAATGCGATGCAGTGTTGCATGTGCCTGGTGACTGAGANGTGCGTACGCCATACAGCCTCTGTTTGCTTGCAACAGTGAACCAGGTGAATGAATAGATACTTGAGAGCGAGCAGCAAAAGAAAGACATCACGGGCTGACATGGGGACGCAGCTATTGTGCTTGCTGAGCAGCTGGCCGACCTTTCGGGATCCTTCAAGATGCCTGCAGCAATGCCCAGGATGCAGGGGACCAAAGCCTGTAGTGTTTCTGGCGGACACTGCTGCAACAAGACACTGAAGACATGGCNAGCGATATCTCCTGGTTCATGTACGGCATGACCATCTTCCTCTTCTTCATCGCAGCAGGCAAGTAACCCTTTCAGTGACCTTGCCACTCAATGGTCTTCTTGTTTGCAGCACGTGATACCTGCTGGTTGCATGCACAGCTGTCCGCGTCCTGCTGTGACAATACATGTGCAGCATGTGCACAGCAGCCCATGTNTGTGTTGCCGTCTGCAACAGCCTCAACCGCATCAGCAAGCATCACGTTGTGGGGGATCAAGCAGACTACACAGCGTTCAAAGCCTGCGAGGCCCGCTTCCTGGTATGCACATGTCACATCATGCTCTGTGCTTAGTGGCCAACCTAGTGCAAACACCTTATATAGCATGCAAAGCTTAGTGAATCCGCCTTGTTGAAAGATGGTAACGTTGCTAGTTGAAAATTGGAAAATTGGCAGTGGTGCATCTGTGTGTATAGGCTATGATGCACTGCTGTGCTGTGCGAGGCAGNTGTTTGAGGCAGACTTGGTCTTATTGCTTCCATGAATTTGCCAAAAGTATGCCACTTAGTGCAAGAATCTGTTCATGGGCAGCAAACAGGACCACATGAGAAATGGATGACCCCTGTCGTCATTCACAAATCCACATGCAGCGGCTATGAGGGTCAGGAAGTGAGTCAAGGCATGATAGGTCACCCTGTGCAGCTATGTGTTGTAGGTTGAGGTTCAAACCAGCCAAACAACCTGCAGGATGTGCATGCAGCTGAGGTTGCTCATGTAGCTCAACTCAATCTGCTGTCTGTATGGACTGGTTGGCAAGACCAGTTGAACTCTAACTGGCAACAAGCCCACCACGTACCTCAAGTCTCGGCTTATGTCAAGAACTACCTGTCTGTTCAACCTGTCTTAGTTACCCCAGCCTAGCGCGTGAAGCTGAAGGCCAGTGTGTTCGTGTCTGCAAGGAGGCGGCATGCCAGCGGCTGCACTGTCACGCCGCGCTAGTTCCCCCAGAGAAAGTCGTTGCGCATGAAGAGTGGTGAGGTGTGTGACGGCAGGCTGGCCAAGCAGCTGCTCCCGTAACAAAACTTACGTTACGTTGCTTCTGACTAAGGTGACTAAGAGGCAACGTATCGTAACAAAGCTTACGGTACGTTGCTTTTGACCAAGGTGACTTGCTGGCAGACACACAGGCCGATATCCGTTCAACGTTTCGCGACCGTTGTGCATCAACGGCTACCAGTGCTTCAAAACAGTGAGGCTGACCAGGATTGATGGTCGCCTGCAAGGCGCGAACGTGTTGGAAGTGGCAGGCCTGACTGGAGTACGCAAACGCTCAGGACTGGAGCAAAACAGGCGCGACACATGTATTGGCACAAGCAACCTCACCAGTCGCAGTGTGTGTGCGTTTGGTGCAAATCCTGCTCCGGTCAGCTGTCAACGTATAACTGTAAAGTCGACATACTGCTACTTCTTCTTCTGACTAAATCATTAGTTGGTGTGGGTGCTCACGTATTGCAATCACTCTTTGTCTAACACAGCACATGCTGTAGTACCATGCCAAACAGTCGTAAATTGCTTGGGGAAATGCTTGCTTGTTGCATACAGGTGCTGCCTTAGTAGTCATGCAGCAGGTAAACGCTACATCACACAGGGACCGTTCTAACCAACTACTCTTACAGTTGCTACAGTCAGTTGAGCTCATCTTTGATGCTCATATCCCAGAGCTTGTCTTGTAGGCACAGCAGGCGCAGCATTTATGTCTTNGCATATGGCATTGGCAGTGGTACATTGTCACTCTTACACTTCAAACACTTCAGGTCTAGCTGATCAAGGCAGCTTTGCTTGCAGGCCATACTTCACAGCAAGACACTTGCAAATTGAGGCGTGAGAGCTGTCTTCACACAGGTGCTGCATGTGTACCAGCTTCAAGTGGCATACCAGCATCACATCCTTCCATGAGTGTGCCTGCTGTTGACATGCTGAGCAACCCTGNGGACTCTCAAGAGGACCACTCAGGCTGCTTTGGAGAATGGATTCAAGCGACAGTCCTACTGCCTCTTGGCGATCTGCATTACAGAACCTTGACTGCGAAAAGTGTTGACTTGGTTGTGTCTGTTGTACACTCAGTATCATGACCAGGCACGTCAAGCATGCAGCGTCAGACAAGCAGCAGCTCAGGTCTGCCGCCAGGCTCTTGTACTGACATGAAAAAGTTCAGGTGGTTGCACAAGGCATCACAAGAAGCATGCTTGTATTCAAGCTACCTGTGGTGTGTCCTTGACTTGAGCCTGCACTTGTGCCTCTGCCTGCTGCNCCGTGTGCCATGGTCAGCATACCAGGCTTCCTGAAAAGCAGTGGAGGCAATAAGCGGGTTTTCCAAGATCGCATTACACTGCAGCAAACTGAGCTGTTCATGAGGCACAAAATGTAGGTNAATCCTCAAAAGTGTAACCACAAAGGAGTCTGAGACAGCCCACCTGAAACCCGTCTAGACTTTAGATGACCCAGATAAGCTAGCACAACGGAGTTGAAAGTCAGGATTTTCCTAGCTTGTGTTAGGTATTTGCTGCACCACACTTTGGCTACTTTCAGTTGGTGCCACGCATGNGCACTAGAGCTGCTGCAATGGGGCCCGCCACATGCTGCTGTACTAGCTTCTGATCAGCTACTTGCTGTAGGGAATCCAGGAGGCTGCTGGCACGAGTGAAAGGGCTTGTTGATGCTGACTGCGTGTTGGTATTGTTGCTACAGCATAGTGGAGTTAGTATGTCCATCATTGCAAGACCCAGCTGTTGCTNTTCGAGAACAAGCTCATCACCCGCATGAACAACAGTGTGGGTGCATTCGGGTCACTAAATTGATTTTACTTGAGAGCTGCAGCAGGTCTGCTTGTGTGGAGCACCATGTCTCATGTAAATTGGTTTCAGTACAATTCAACGACAGGGTGATCTTTCACCATGTCACATGTAGATTAATTTCAGTATAGTTTGATGACAGGGTGATCTTACTCTTGTCAGGTCCACTGATCTGCTGAGCTTGCCGTTGATTAAGCAGCTGCTGCAGGAACACTGGATTCTGGNAGCAAGACTGATGCAGACAGCAGCAAACAGCCTGCAGAGGTGAGTGGCCCAGGTGCTCTTACCCCTCCTTAAAAGTCTGTGAACATACAGCGTCGTTGCATGACTTAATTGCATCTCCTCAAAGCCACATGCAGTCAGGCACTAAGCATTGGCATGTTGATAGTGCATATGCAGGGGCGTTGCATGCACGGGGAATCTGAACATCCCGAGGTACTCACGTGCAGACTTTAAAGCTGTGCACATTGCCTGGCATTTTGTATGCTGTTGGATTGATTGCTGATGAGGATGCTCTAAGAAAATGTAATGAGAAGCAGCTCAGCACCGTCTTTAAAGACTTGAGTATAGCCGTCACAGCAAATGCCTGCGTCCCCTGCCAATCTGCTAGTCTTTGCTGCTTATGGTTCATAGTGTCAAGAGTGTGTCACCAGCAACACTGGGAAGATCTCGAATGTGACTTTTTGCTCACTTACAGTGCGAGTCTGTTCCCTTCAGGTGACGCTGTGCTTCAAGGCTAGGCATTTCTCAAAAAAGCTGTGGCTACGCACGGCACATTTCATACATGCAATGCCTGCTGCCTGAGCACCTGCCAAGCGAGTCTGTGTACTCTAGGTTGAAGCTGACCTCAGTGCACGGCAGTTCTACGAGGAGGCTGCAGCTGCTGCTGCTGCACTGGGGNCAAGAAGCCGTTGTCATAGCGCAATCCACCATGTACATGTACACTGATGATAGACCTCTTTCTTACTGTTGTTGCATCTCAATCTGTGCGTAAGACATGTGCAGCTCAGCCCTCGCAGATGGTGATGTGCATGTACATGGTGGTGCANTTCAGTTGGAAGCTTTCAGCTCAAGCGTTACATGTGTTGCGTAATTTGTGCGCACAACGCGTTCGTATCTCGGAAGCTTGATCAGTTGCACTAAAGCCGAACGGTGGATGCGGCCGCAGTCGGAATCCAATCGGTAGGCACTGCAGACCAGCATTTCTGTGGCAGCATTACACACGATCGCCCACGTTACGGCACCTGCTACACAGTCGTTCGGGCGTTGCAGCCTATACTTGCTGTGTGGCTACTCAAANGCTGTTGTGCTGCCACCCAGAGGTACAGGTGCTGGATAGCAAAGGATTTGGCTGTTGGTACAGGAGGCTTGACAAGCAGACTTGGCTGCATCTGCACAACATACAAGCAATGTTTATGTGCTGATATGTCACCTGAGACACATGCAAGGCAACAGTCAGAACTCCCACAGATTGCAAGTTGTCTACACCTGTTGCGTGTACAGCAGCAGATTGATGACTGCACCCTCGCAACAACTTTGCAGCTGCACAAATAATGCCATGCATCTGCGAGTCTGGCAAACCACTCACAGCCACATCATATGTTTCAGGTAACATGTACAACATGTCAGTCAATGCAATATANTAGCTGAATTTGCTGCTGTTCAGTGCCTGCTGCATCACCTGCACTTGTGCCGTTGCGACACACTTTTACATGTGCATTAGACTGCATTTGCAGAGAAGTTTTGGCCGCCAGTAAACACATTCAAGTGTTCACACTGTGGAAATGTACATCATGCTACACTGATTGAGCTCTTGCTTGCAAATTTACGTATACCCTGTGTCAGTGTATTGTCATGATGAATGCTGCAAGAGCGCAGGGCAAAGATGGACCAGGCTGAGGTGGACAAAGCCCGAACCCAAAAGCCAAAAACATCGCCGGCCAAGGCATCCCCGCAGACTGGGGTCAAACAAAGCACCCACAAGGACCGTCCTTTTGAGGGTGCGAAGCCCAAGAAGCGCAGCACCAGTGGCATGACAAAAGATGAGAAAGACATTCAGCATGTCTTGAACAAAGTTATCTCACAGGTGAGCCCTGTGGGCAATCCTCAGAAATACCTACGCACCAAAGGAATGAACAGAAGGCATGATGTCAGTGGTCTGAATGCCTTTTCTATGCTGAGACTCAAAACAAGTCCTAGCAAGTATGCCTCCATTGCATATGAAACAGCATTGGATCAGCACAGCACCTGGTGCATATGTGGCAAGTCTGCCAATGCAGCATACACAGTCTTGCAGGTTCACAGCGACAGATGTTACAAGGTCATACAGAGTCTGCATCTCAAGTCCNCAGTGTGCATGCGAGCTTGCAAACTGTGTTGAGATGGTAGGTTGCTGCACATTGACTTGAGCCTCCACCCATGCACATATTTGACTGCCGTTCGTGTGTCATGTGACACAGACTGTACTTCACAAGCAGGCAACAGTTGAGCAATGCTTGGATGCAGGTCAATGTCTGAGAAGGTTTACCTTGAGTCAATCCCTGGAAGTTGAGGCTAGTATCTGCAGGTGGCATATATGGAGGTGCTGGAGCAGTCTGGCGAGCCATGAAAGAAAGTGGATCCAACTCATCCTGGTCTGAGACAGGAGGGGTGTTAGGCGGCGTGTACTGACCTGCACATCAAAAGAGACACATGAGATACCAGGTCAGCAGCAGGGCATGATGTTTGATGCAAGGCAATTGCATAGCCAGCATGCAGACCCAAACACTGCAATTGAAGCTAAGATGTGCATGCTGTCAGTTTCTGCAGCATGTAGGGGCACCATGCATTGCTGCTGACCGTGTTGGTAAGCAGCTCTGACAGGGCTAGCTGCAATCAAGCCCTGTCTTGCATCTGAAGGTCCTGGCATGCCGTCGGCATCTGCAAAGGTGCCAGCTTTCTGTTCATAGCCTGGCGGGCCTTGTTTGCCTTTCTGCAGTTCAGCATTTGCCCGCAGCTGTTCTATTTGATCAGAAGATAGCAAGTCTGGGATGGCTCCTGGGAAAGCGATCCTCTTGATGTCAGGCTGAGGTGGGTCAGGTGGTGCCTGCAACAAGCCAGCAAAATGACAGTNGAGTGAGCATCAGTCCTTTCAATACAAAGGTCTGCGTGGTGCAAGCCATGATTCAGCACATGAATGCAATAGCTGTAACCATTGCGTATGTACACGGGTCTGGATGTGAGGCAAGATCCACGCAAAAGACATGAATTGACCCACGATTGGTGTCTGGTCCGACTCATGGTGGGTTGACAATGAGCAAATTGGGCCTACCATAGCCAGACACACATGGGGAACCAGCAGCAACGGGTGTCACGCACACGCCAATGGTGTTGTCGGACATTGACTCCGCATTCCCAGGGTCTGTTAGAGAGATGTGCGCATTGCAAATTTGATAATTGCCAGCAGCATCAACACCACAGTCGCCTACAAACTGAGAAGCTCGATTAGAGGCAATACTACTGTTGAGACACAACATGCTGGTGCTTGCAAAGCTATTGCTACTGAATGCTGTGTTGTTGATGGAACTTGCTTGCGCAAAGAGTGCTTGAGTGCTGCTCAGCAACAGCCAAACACACACACAACAGCTAAACCACAGGCGCTGGCCAAATATTTGTTTGAAGAAGAAAAGAAAAGTCTACGCCGCGANTGCTGCCTCATCAGGCAACGGCAGACGCATTAGAAAGCCCCTTGACCAAGACTTTGTTTACTACTCCAACAATGGTGAGTCAACCGGGTGTCTACGACATCGGTGCCACTCGAGAGGATGTTGTGCTGGCACACTGCATGCAACCTTGGTGCAAGTTCCACTCCGTTGCTGGTTGATTGCATGTCCAGACTCATGTCTTGTAACGAGTGGTCGTGATTTGGGCATTTGATGCCCTTTCCATGCCTTGTGCCCGTGTCAGACAGCCTCACATTGCTAACATGAAGCAGACTTNCCAGGGTGGGAAGAGTTGTTACAGAGCAGCAACGAGTGTGATGGCAGGATTGATGAAAATAGAGGTTGATGCTGCTTGCCACAGCATACCTTGAACAGTTCCTTGCCACATCAGACATTGTGTCAACTCAGCCACCAATTGGGCGGCAAAGCAAGATGCTCTGCTGATAAAAACTCATTTGACATCGTCACAGATGAAAAGATGGACAAAGTGCCGGATGNGGCAGGCAGTGCAGCTGGAGGTGGACCGCTTCAGCCTGGCCACCTCCCTCCTCCTGGCTGCTGCTAAAGCCCACTGGGGGCAGCCTGCTGAGCTTGAAGCCATTAACCCTCCTGATGTGTTGGGCACAGACCCTCCTGCGGCCCTCAAGGCCAAATTTGAAAAGGCAGTAAGTTTGCAACCCCCTGCATCTTGGTACCTGGCTGCACAGTACAAGTCGCAAGCACAATCAACATGAATTTGAGCAAAGCATATGCTCTTACGTCTGCCCCGACCTCTCGTCAAGGCATGCTGTTGGACATCAGTTGCTTTGTCAGCAATGTGTGACAAAAACATCATTGTATTAGGAGTGACTTATGATCAGATATTGCAGTTCCGTAATTTGAGAGATATGATGTGTACTGCCTCAAAACAGAGCACCTGCATGTGACTGGTAGCTTATTGCTGAGTCCAAACGCATATGTCAAGGTGCTGCACACACTACTACCCAACAAAACTTGTTTCTGTGTCTGTGCTATGCGCCCTGCTTCTGAGGTGATAGCCTTATCTCAGCAAGAACAGTGTCCTGCATTCTGCGTCCTAAGCCATGTTCGGCCTGTCCTGTAGACAGCTATGGCATTCCCAGACTGGGTTGCGCCATTGGAGAAGAGTCTGCCAGGGCTGGCATCAGCTGTTAAGTATGCACTGGCAGCTGCTGCCACTCTACAAGACCAATATAATCCACAAGCTGCTGCCAGCAAGGGCAAGCCTGGCAAAGCTCCTACCNGCAAACACGTGTAAGCACGAGGAGACGAGATGTGCTTGCGCTGCTTACCGCTGCCGTAGCCTGTTTGGCCGTGGTGTCCAGTGGATCCTGACCCGTAGCCTTGCCCTTGAGTCCCGGTGAGCTCAGAGCCAGCAGAGCTGTGGCCCTGGCCGGATCCGGTATTGTAGCCCTCTGTGCCATGCCCGTGGCCAGTGCCGGTTTGAGCCTGCCCACCGACAACATCTGGAGTTCCAGAGGAACCGTGGCCACTTTCGTGACCATGATGTCCGCCAAGGCCCTTGGCCTTCTGTTTGATCTGCGACAGCACAGCGAGTTGCCCTACGCCAATCCCACAGANCAGTACAGATCACCTTGCAACAATACGCTAAAGCACTCTGCAGGGCATATGCGTCTTCAGCAACAGCTTGGCCTCAATTAGCTACCTGTCACCAAATTCAAAATGCACAATGAGTCACAAACAACTTCACGTCTCAAAACGCGTATTTTGAAAGCATGCACTGCCTGCGGTGTGGGAGCAGGCGATATGCACGATCGTGGGAGCGTGGGACGTGCTCAATGCCGCAACTTAGCGTGTGCGGCGGCTAGCGATGCATGAGTCGCTACTGCCACTGTATCGGCGTCGCTCCTCAAGGGACGCCTCAGCCCCTTGCTTGCTGGGTGTCACAGCTCGTGCACGTCAATGGACATGTTGTGCAGCCATCGCCCTGGTCTGCCTCACGGCTTTAGCGGCCTTATCGACCAGACACTGCTTGCTACCGGCGTCAGACTGTAGCGCAGAGAAGGCAGCTCCAGTACCTGGTCTTCAGTCGTTAAAAGCACTGCCCGAGGCGTCCTGGACATTCTTGCACGGTGCAGCTGGCGACAGAGACGCAGTGCTCCATGTGCAGAACCTGTGCTCTAGCCCAAAGCACGGCGTGTTCTATATCCACGAATCCACTGCTTCTTCACCTGCCATTCCTGAGGTCAATCTTATAGCTTCAGCACCTGAGATGGACAAGCTCTGGGCCCCTGCAAAGCTCAAATCAGACCAGCTGACAGCAAGCACCAGGTTGACATATCTCCCTGNCCCCAGGAGATTGGGGGTGCACTGGGCTTTGCCGGTCCAGGACATCATCTGACAAGGTGGCATGACTGTCCTGGTCAGTGGTGGTACCAGCTGGCAGCATGTGTATTGCACCAGGTCCTGCATCTGTGCCTGTGTCAGAAGCTGCACTTGCCAGCATGTGCTGCATGGCTGCATGCATGTNAACAGGCCTGCATGGAGTGAAGCTGCACCAGAATGAGCATGTATGTACATGTCGAGGGCGACCTAAATTTTCGCATACCGCTAGTTTTGTTGTGCTCTGAATTACCCAGGTCTCGACAAGGCAATAGGATGTTCAGGCGCCCGTCTATAGAGCAACACGTGTTTGAGCAGAGTTTCACCTGCCTGATTCATTTGCTGCCTGCTTGCCAAGGCTTCTGGCAAACGTCCTCCAATTTCTGCCAGTGCCCAGGAGCCCGTGCACCACGATCGCAAGGTTGGCCGGCGTATCGTTGTCTTGAGTGTTGCTCTTGACTAGCACTTCTTCATACGATAGCGTTGAGGCCGAGCAATGGCTCACCAGAGTTGTGCCGTCTACCGGTTCAGTGTTGCGACAGAAGGCAGATGCCTGACAAGTGAGGCGGTACACCTGTGCGCAAGTCGCCCGTCAGTACATACATGGAGCATCACCCTGGCCAAGCTTGAGCAGGTGTGTACCTGTCGACNGACACACTTTGCAACTGCACGCTGCAGTCCGTAATTGAACCAGTACACCAGGTTGTCCCTGTTCTGTGCAGCTTGACTTGCAGTTGCTTTTGTGGTTTGAGCAGCTTGTGTTGTTTAGGCGCAAGCTGGATGATGGCAAAGCACAGCCCAGTGACCTTGATGCCCAGACAGCTTTGGCAGGAAGCATTGGCAATGACAGGCCTATTTTGCAGTCAAGCGATGCCAAGTACTTGCGAGACAAGAAACAGCATATGGACGCCCTGTTTGCTGGAGCTGCTGATAGCTGACATGACACTAGGGGTTATGAGTCACACAGGGTTTAGAGTTACATCAAGCTCGTCTGCCTGACCCAGCAAGTCTGTGCAATTCTCACACTGAATTGACAAGTGGCAGATGCAGTTAACCAGTGTGATGTGTGATGGCACATGATGAACTTTCTGTGTCACGTGGTCCTAACGAATAGTACTTGGTAGAGATAACTGTAAAAACCACCTAGTGAGCATGTAACAGTCTGGAACTGTAAGAGTGTGTAATTCATGAACCTGGATATATTGGAAGACTAACAGAACTCATGCACACCGTGTGGGCCTATCTATCTAGTGGGCCACTAGATAGACCATGTACAGTTCACGCTGATAGCAGTGCTGATACCTCAGCAACAGCATCATAATCTATGGCCTCATAAGCGTAGCTCAAATCACATCAATATCATTGTGGGCTGACTCAGTATGGTTACTTGAGGAAGAAAAGCTTCACTTCACAACCCACCGTGACTGGGTTTCAAATTGAAAGAGCACATGCTATCACGGCCGGCAAACTCGCTGGAGTGTACACTTGCAATGCTTCAGCTAGGTACATAAGCCTGGGAAGCTCAACGTTGCACACTGTACCCCTAGCTGCAAGGCTTTGCCCTTGGTGCTTGTTGTTGCCACAAGGCAGCAGAGCCAAGCACAACAAATTAGTATTGCTGCAGACATTGCACTTCCTGCCAAATGCAGTAGGCAAAACAGCGATGCTGCATGACTGCACACATTGGGTAAGGCAAGGTTGCAGCTGATATTAAACTTGATATTGCTGATGATGATGCAGACAACAGGCTCCCATGAGCAGACTTGGACAAGACATACAGATGTGCTCTGCAACCTAGGTACAACAAGCATGTACATAGTACACTATCCACTAGTAACGCCGCTGCTGCTTTCGTGTTGTGGCTTATGTTGGTGGCTTGCAACTCAGGGCCAGTAATGCAACCTTATCCCAGCATTTCTGAATCGCCGAAAGAGTGTCAAAGTCTCCTGGTAGGTAGTCTCCAAATGGCCAAAATATGACCACATCTCTGGTGCATCAAAATGCATCTCAAAAAAGACCTCGTTGACCATATGTGCATTTACCAACAACTGCTCAAGAATAGATGTTTCCAACTCCTCACTATCGATGTCTAGCTTGACCACAACAAAGTCACCTGGGGTGTATACTTGTTCTAGCAGATCAACTGGTGAGAAGCCTTGTTCTGCTTCATTGTCAATTGTAGCATATGTGTTGTAGAAGTGGAGAATGTGCTTCCATTTGCTTGGNGTATGCCCTGCTGTTTCTGTGGGAAAGCCAGCCCCCTTGTGTTGACAGACATGACTGTGACGCACAATCACAAAATTGCATGAGCCATGGCTACAGAATATAGGATGTTTAATAGCAAATCAGGACGCACCTTCCTGATTTCCTTCACTGCAGAGTATATCTGTTTCTTGGGCACACATATGAGGCAGTCATAGAAACCACTTTTGGCTGCTGATCCATTCTGGCCGGCGCTGGAGCTGTACATTGGGCTGATAGTGGGGCCATCCAGCCCAGTNTGTACCTGGCTATACGCCTGCCGCCACGCCAGCGCAGCACATAACAGGCACAAGGTCTTTCCAGTGCCAGTAGGGGATTCAAGCAATGCATTATCTTTCTGCACTGCATGCAATGTCAAACAAGAACATGGCAGCAGGGAGTGTGCGTCTCAACTCGCCCAGTTGGCTTGCCTGTTGCAAGGCCTGTATAACTCTCTCCATGTAAGCCAGCTGCAAGCATAAGAAATCGGACTTGCAGGCACGTTATTCTGTATCGCACCGGTCGCCGTACAAAGACTCNGCTGACCAGAATGAGAGGCTTGGAGGTGTGTTGTCTGTTGATGAACTCATCGATGCCAAGGTAAGAGACCAAACACGGCAATATACAAGCCCTTCGCTTAGTCTGAGTCTCACGTCACCTCTGCCAAGATTGTTGCAATGTGTCTCACTGCTGTCATGCTGCCACAGCTGCTGGGAGAAAACCCTGCAAAGATTGTCAATTTTGCGGGCTACCTGCGGAACGTTTTTCGCACAGACACAGATCCAACCACGCTGGAAGTGGCAGCAGCCACACTGGGGCACCTTGTGCAGGCTGGCGGCGCCTTGACAGCTGATGTAGTGGAGTTTGAGGTCAGTCTTGCCTGCAAATTTGGGTCTTGTGCCGTTTCTGAGACTTGCACTGGTCAAGACAAATGGTGTCATAAGCCATATGTCATATGCCAGATGTCAAGTCCCACAGCCATGTCACCCCACAGTNAGCTCTGCTTGTAAGCATAAATCCAGCCTACTATCCTAAGCAGCTTGGGTCACATTTGTGTCAGATACTTATGATTGGCCATTATTTACAGCAGCCATACCAGTGTGACCCCCAAACAAGTGAGCCAATATGCAGTGCATGTGCGCNACGCTTGGGTGCAGAGTGCGGAGTCCACAAAGCCGAGATCATCCAAAAACTGACTATGGTAGGGGCATTTCCACATACAGCTCATGGGCAGCCAATTTGGTATGCATCATTTGACTTCTGACGACTTGCAAGCTTTGAGCGTGCATAACAACATGGCTGTCTCTTGGCAGGGCCATAACCAATCAGGGCCGGAAGCTGTAGTGGTATACACAATTAGAGCGACACCTAGCAGCTATGCACAACTTGTGACAAAGAGCAATGGGAGGTTCCCTGACATGACTGCAAGTCAGGCATCAGCATGTTACTGCAAGNTGCATATATTGGCAATGTGGCACAAATGCCCATCTTGCCTTGTCACATACCTCCTTGTTTAAAATCAACTTTAAACAAAGCCATGGCTGTATTAATAGACTACTCAGCCACATTTGCTGGTATTGTGGCTAGGTGCACGATATGTCTCTGGTTGGTGGTCTAAAGCACAAAGTGAGATTGCAGTGAAGTGAAGAACCTGGATCTGAACATTGCAATTATGTATGCTCGGCACTCAAGTTTCATTGTGGCTGTTGCTGTATTTGCCTAGTCAGCTTACCAGCACACGCATGCTGTCTCTGTGTGTGGGATTGACCATTCAATTCAGGCAGGATGTCTGCAGGTCAGATGGTTTGTAGAACTGTTCTCACAAACATTTCAAGCGGCACTCTTTGAGATGCTGGGTGCTGAAGCAGAGGTCGAGCTTCAAGCTGCTCACGTCAAACTAGACTCCTCACTGAAGGTGAGTGAGTTGCATACTGTCATTTCATGGCACATTCATAATGCAGAGGTACTATAACAACACTTGCCTGATTTTTGCTTGCTTGCTTGCTGCCTTTCCTGCCTGCGTGCCTGCTTACCTGCTCAGAAACAGGCACAGGTTGCCACCATCAAGTGAATGCAAGCTTACAGGTTGTGGATGATGGTTGTCTGCAGATTGCATGTGCCACATGCTGGACCTGCAANTTTGACAGCCAAACAGCACCCTGTCAGCTACTCTGGGTCAAACAAGTGCCAAAACTCTTTGGAGCATGTCTGTGGGCTCAGATGAGCACTCTGAGGCCAATGCTGCTCTGCTGCAGCACTTGCTGCAGCGTCACTTGTTCCCCTAGCAAAAAGGTGATCGACAACACCTTGTTGCTCAGATGTGTGAGCTACAATACAGACAGCTGTACAAGTAACAAGCAGTGCCACCCTGCTTGAGAGCAGTTAGGTACAGCATTCAGCACTGACCTGTCTCATCATGTCACAGAATTNGTCGCAATATGAAAAAACTACAAGGAGAAGAAGGGTATTTCTGACTAAATGCTGCACTTAGATGTTGGTATTGCAACTCAAGGAAGTCACAGTATATCGGTCTGTGGACGCAAATGGCTTTCACACCTACAAGATGAGCTACATGCCCACAGCTTGGTGTGGCTACTGCCTATTGCACTGTATGCATGACAGCAGAGAATCGTTTGGTGTATCACCATGATGAGCCGCCATTGCTGTAGGCTCAAGAGTGTCGATGCAGCCGCCGTCGTATCAAGGCAGTGTGGTCCAGTACCATGGCATATGTACAGTCTCACAGACAAACAAGCTGTGTACATAACACCAGGTGTACAACAGCATGCAACGGTGCTGGACGTCTGTTGCTACAATGACCTTGGTCAGCGTGTGAAACTAGCACATGTTGCAGCATGCCTGTCATATACTTTCCTCGGATGCTTGAGCACTTGATGCTGATGTGTGGCATACTTGTTGCTGCAGACCCTGACTTGACAAGCTGTCCAGAGCAATGAAGACAATGGCACCCAGGGTGTCAGTAAATGGACTCCATGCCTTGACAAGACACCTGCAAACGCAGAAAGGCCATCCGCTGTTTTGCATCTCTGAACCGCTGTTCCAGAGACTGCGCCTTACGTCCACAGCGGTCCAATNGTGTGCCTGCGCCTTCACATGCTCCTGGTGGGCAGTCCTGTCGGCCTGGAGGACAGCCTGGCGCTGCTGCAAGTCTGCCTGGAGCTGCTTGATGTGATGACTGGCCTNGGACAATCATGTGTGTTTTATCACGCAGCCTTGATTGAGGGATGGCCCAGCTTACCTGGCAGTGAATGCCTGTCCACAGCAGCAGGCTGCTCTGCACTCCCAGCTCCCTCCTGGCTGGGCGGTGTCAGGCCAGCAGCGCCCCCTTCAGCCTGCATCGCACCACCCAATGTCACACCACCATAAGTCTCCAAAATGAAACAGTGGAGCCAGACACAAACAGTGTAAGAGCGGAAGATGGCAATGCCAAGACGGCGCTGTCAGCACGTCACTCTCGCCATTGTGTGCTAGTCTGCACGGCATCAGCGCTAACAAGGTATGTTGCTGTGTTTCACTGCAAGGGGAGGCAGAACAGAATAGTGTTGAGGCAGAGGGTCCATGTCAAAATGGGAGGCACACTTTGCTGAGAGTGTGAGTGAGGGCAGTGGTGCAAGTGATACCTGAATTTCCTGATGCTGGGCAGAGCATTGAGAGCAGCGCNACTATCTGTTGTCGTGTGAATGACTAAGTTGTCAGCAGCTACCAGCTACATTGAGCAGCTGGTGAAAGCCTTTGTGGCAACAGCACTGCAAGTGACAGTGAACGTGACGCTGTGGAAGCAGCTTCTTCCAAAGCACAATGCTGGGGAAGCAGTGCGAACCTGCTTCCACAGCATCATGTCAACTTTCAGGATGATCCGCAGTCCTGCAGAATTGCAACACCTTGCTAGTTCCATGATATCATATACAGGCTGACAGGCTTGTCCGTCTGTCAGTAAGCTGTTTGTATCAGGACAGACTGAGAATATCATTCAGCAGACAAATTCGGTATGTGTTGTTAGCGAGTCCAGTTTTTGTTGCTGCAGGTTGGCCAGACCAGCGAAGCTTTGAACGCAGCCAGGAAGGAAGTTGAGCAGGCAGACAGGGACGCTGCTGCAGTGGCCAAGAAGGCTGATGACCTGACTGCAGCTACTGCTGGCCATGACTCCACGTTGACAACTGTGGAGACCTGTCTTCAAGATACGTCTGCCGTGACTGTAACGCAGACTACATTCAGATAGCCGAGCAACGTCGCTGTACCGCGCCGCGTGGTCAGAGATCTGGCACAATACAGACTCCACAGCGCGCAGAATCTATACTATGCACGAGGATCGGTTTTGCCAAATATCGCTGTTTTGTAACGCCTGCAGCGTTACGCCGTACGGAATGGCGAGCGGTCAATTAGCACGGTAGCTTAACAGACCATGCACAGACCCGGGCAGCATAATGACCTAGCCCACAAAGCAATGGACCTTGCCTGCATGTGACTTGTGCGCTCTGATTGGCGCGCAAACTGAGCTCAAAAGCTGTCAGCATGGCNTCTCCTGCCAGTGGTCCACAGCATGCTTGGCAGTCCCTCTGCCACAGCCTATATGGCCACATATCAGACAGATCCACAGATCCTGCAAGGAACAGACGACATTGTCTGCAAGGCTGCAAGGCTGTTGNTGATCAGAAGGCAGAGCACGATCATGACTCATCCCCGTCAGGTGATCAGCAAGTCAGCTATCATGAGCGTCATCAACACTGTACAGTCGCACACAGCTTGCACATGCTTGTCATTCTATTTCCTCAGTTAAACTCAATGTGTGGTTGGTCTGCATGGGATATCTGCGTTAATACAATGGACTTGTGCCAAGGTCCTGCAGACATACAGCATCTGACCTGTGTCTGACTCTTGCTCACGTATGTACAGTGACTGCAGCTGTGGCAGCATGCAAAGCGAAGAGTAGACCCATTGGGTTTGAAACAGAAGGGCAGACTAGCGGCTTAACATTTGACTTACTGTTCATCTATTACAGGCTTGTTTACATGTCATTTCTGGAACAGGTGATTCCGAGTCTGGGGAGCACGACTTTTTAACACTTGTGGCAAACAAGCCAACCCAAGTTAAGGTTGATACAACTTGGCAACAGGTAAGCATTATGTGGTTNACTGTTGAACTAATGTGTGTCATGATATGCTTGTGTTCACTGAGCAGCAGTGCATGTCTTGCATCTTGTCCTGTGACTAGACATCTGCTTTAGTGCAGCGCATTGCAGCCAAAGCCTATTGACTTTATCAACAGGTGTTGAGCACACCTCTCGCGGTCTCATCATCTCAAAACGGGTCAAGGGCGTGGGCTCAGTAGCTTGCTTGTGCTTGCCTGGGCCCCCAAAAACCACTCTGGGGGAGCGCTTAGTAATCTTTCCAGTGGCCTTCACCTGTAGCAGCAATTCCATGATGATCTCGTTGCGCATTCATGACTGCATGCCATAGTTCAGGCTTCCACTGTAACAGCCAGTGGGCTCGTAAAGCGAGCCTGTACAAGCCTGCTTTGAGTAAATCCTTGCAGATTGCATTGCATCGCGACAACAAAGCAAGGCAAGTCGTTGCATGTGCGACGATGGAGTTAAGTGATCACAAGTTGAATGTGAATGGGTGATAGTGGCCAGGCATGACCATGTGCACAGAGTGTTTGCATGAATGGTGACATTACAAGGTAAGATTGCTGGAATGATGCTGCGGAGCCTTACTATTGCAACAGGTGATTCTTTTGAGTGCACCAGCTGCCCCAGTCATTCCTCACAAACTAGTCTGGCACATGTGCAGGGACAAAACAACACATGTATGAAAATACATACCTTCTGGGCCTTGGTTGTAGCGACATCTTTGTTTGTAGCAGCAGTCTTGGCTTTGTGACTCTTGANAGCGCCACTTGTGTGGACACCTGCAGCTGCCAGGTGTTTGCCAGTGCTAGCCAGGGGTTGCTGATGTGTCCTAGGGCTCCTCTTTCTGGGGGACAGCTTGGCAACAGTGGCATGATGGGGGAGTACAGCTGACTTTGTAGACGTCTCCAGCACAGCGCCTAAGTGGCTGCTGGCAGGCATTTGGGGTACCGGTTGAGTTGCTATGCCAGGTGCAGGTGGATCATCACCAGTGGAGGCGGTGTTGCTAGGTCTGGGGTCAGGTTGGGGGTGGGTATTGTTTTGTGAGGTTGTGGGTGCTTGGCTATGAGCAGTTGCCCTCGTCTCCCAGAGATGATTGGCAAGTGCATTCAACGCCGGGCCTCTCTCCTGGACATCAGCATGAGCGGACTTGTGTACAGACACTATGTCTTGGGACATTTCGGAAGCCGCATGGGGGACAGAGTAAGCGGTACAGCACTGTTGGCATGCAAGCTGAAGACATCAATAGGTTGTCAAGCAATGCTAAGCAATGCTTGACATTGCAGCATGTTGGATGAGCATGAAAGGCATGCGTGCAGCAAGCAGTGCATAGTGCCAATGGCAGCATGCACAAGCTGGCTGGCAGGNAGAGTGTAAGTGCCTGCCACAACTGCCAAGCAACCTTGTGCCAAGCAACCCAGAACGAAAATAAGACGAGAGCCGTTGCAACTAGTTTGGACCTGCTCAGAAGCCTTGAGCCACACTGAATGCATTTGAGAACAGGCATGTCACAAGAACAGGCATTTGATCATAATTTTGCTTGGGTAGAGCTCAAGTGATGCATGAATCGCAAACGGACAGTTGTGGGATATCTAGCTTGGCTGCTATTGCTACAGCTCATCAGCTCACCACAGTGTTGAGTAAGCTCATGCACATGGGGGCACTGTGGCAAAGATGGGCCTCTTGCCTGACAATGTGACTGCTGTACCATACAACAAACACAGAAAGCATGCTTTGTGAGCAGACTCACATCTTTCGTCTGCTACAACCCAGTCTGCTGCATGCACTTCCATGTGCTCAGTCATATGCTTTCATCAGACAGCAGTAGACTGCAACGCCTAGCTGAAAGCAGGAGCAGTTCAGGGCACATTTGCAAAATCGGGACAAGTGAACCTTGAGAGTACAGTTCCATGGCAACCATCACATGCTTCACAGTGCCACAATGTGTGCACCCTCCACAGTCCCTGGCAATCACCACATGGCATGCATGCTTATGTTTGCACATCTGCCTTTGCCTAGCTCTAAGGGCAACAGCATGTAATGCTTGCGTGAGGCAGTCATGGNCACAAGGATTTGTTCTCATGCTAGCATGAGCAGTGCATCATTCAGTTTACTACTGCTTTATGTTAGATGACAAAACATCTGCCTCAGCGTTTACTGCTGTACATTTCAGATTGTCCACCACTGCGCACTGTCACATATCAGGTGCATGCTAGGCGGCTTACATGATCTGGAAGTCCAAGCTGGGAGTGCCTGTCTGCATGTCCTTGGCAGTGGCTGTGGACACTCGGTTGTGGGAGCGCCGCCTGTCAAGGCTGTCCAGCGGGTCCCGAGATCTGGACACACGGCGTGAGGCGCTTTGGATGCTGCCTTGAGAGACTAGCTGCAAGGCCGCCAACTCATCTGCTGCCACAATCACCTCCTACACAACAGCGCTGTGTTGTCAAGCTGAGCATGTGAGCTGTTGGCCGTATTGTAACCTGACACAGTAGCAGCAATGACATATTGTGATCATTGATTTCATGAGGTTACAGTGACAGGAGCACCATTCCAGCTGCTGCTACAGCCATCTCCTACACAACNATCAGGTCCACAGCTTCATCCTCGGGTAATGATGTCATCCAATTCTGCAAAAGTGCAGATTGTGAGACTGCCTTCACTGCAAAAGTCGCCGTGCAGCCAGGGTGATGACAAGGCTTGCTGTTGCCTCAGTGCTTTGCCATCAAAGTATGTGTATTGAGAGCATTAGTACCACTTTCAGGATATTGCTATCGAAGGCCGAGCTTCTTGACCACTAGCATGTTGACCAAGATCAATNCGCAAGCTGTGTTGTGGCAAGCTGACCGCAGCTATATATCAGATTGCAGCTGTAGTCTGCATATATAGCTGCAGCAAGTCACATAGTCAGAGGTTATGCAGGGGATGTCTCTGAGAGCTCAGCTGGAGCTTCAGCGTCAANACTGTGTTGTTCTCGATTCAACTCCTGGCAAGCACAACATGCTACAGTGGCCATGGGTTTCCTGCTGCCTGCTGTGTACACAGTCCAGTTGTCACCAGTAAACTGTCTATGCCATTGTGTCTGCTGAGTTCTTCTTCACGACGTTCCTCCACACTGAGCGTGTTGTGGTGACCTTTTTTTGGAACTGTTGTACGATGGGTCTTACCAGTATCAGCGTGACACACCCGTAAGACCTGCCTGGTCAGCGCAAACTTCTAGGGTATGATGTGGTGTCTGCAACAGCAGTGCATGTCGCAAACCGATGCAGAGACAGCAGACAACCAGAAAGCTTTCAATAGCAGCTGGCGATTGCAGAGCTTTTGCATTATTGTTTTGTGATTCATGGCAGGTGTGATCCGAACAAGCCTGCATCAACAGAGCAGCTCAGGAAGCTAGGTGTTTTGCAGTGGCAGCTGGATGCTGACAGCTATGAGAAGGATCCAAAGCTCAAAGCCATTCGTGCTGACCGGAATTACTCCTACCAGGTCAACTCCTATTGCAGTGTCCCTGACGTTTGCCACTTGCCCGTAACTTTGCGAAGTGGTGGTCTGACTTTTGAAGTGACCTGCAGGATGTGATCACCATTCGAAAAGACACGTTGCCAAACTATGAAGAGAAGTTGAAGTCCTTCTTTGAGGAGCATTTGCATACAGACGAGGAAATTCGTTACATTCTGGAAGGCAGCGGTACTGCTTCATTTGAATTTTTGAAAAAATTTTTAGCTGGCCCTGTCGCAGCAAATCAGTCAGCAACCATTCACAAAGCAGTGAGCAAATGTTTGTGTACAGGCTATTTTGATGTCCGCGATGCTGATGAGAAGTGGATCAGAGTTGCAATGAAGAAGGGTGACATGATTGTCCTTCCAGAAGGCATATACCACAGGTTCACCCTGGACGATGTCAACTACGTCAAGGTGACATGCCTTTCCATGTATACTATATTGCCTGTTCACAGCATGCTGCAGTGTGCTTCAGAGCTGTGAGCAGTTGTGCAGCTCGTAAACCTCAAGGCTACACCAGCTGGTGCTGAGTCGAATCTGTAGGGCACAAAATGTGCAGCCTGAAATCTGAAACATCATTGGCCTTGAGCCCAAACATTGTGCTCGACTGCAGCTGCTGTGTTATTTGTGACCAATGTGTTTTGCGTCGTTGCTGCAGGCCATGAGGCTGTTTGTGGGAGAGCCTGTTTGGACACCCTACAACCGTCCCCAGGACAACATGCCGGCGAGGAAGAAGTATGTGCAAGAGTTCTTGAATACAGCTGCAGCTCAAGCTTGAGCACATGCCTCACATGTTCTACTTTGCCTGTTGCTCGCAAGCTGGAGAACATGCCTGACATGTTCTACTTTGTCTGTTGCTCGGGCAGGTAGTAGTGTGTCTGGTCATGTCTCATTTCCCTGTTTGTTCAACACTACATCGTAGCCCGTAAAACTGTCCACCTTGTTGCATATAGTAGCGCTAGCTTGGAGCTAGCTGGAAGTGGTGATGGGTGTGGATATCTTGCAATCAGAGCATTGTCGACATACCATTCGAGCATTCGCAGACACTGCTGGAGTTTTCTGATGCAACTGTAAAGTGACAATTCCTGTGTATGCTGCCCACATGTGCTTTGAAAGTCCAGGCATGGCAGCAGTCAGCCATGTTGTGTATTCACTTAGACGAGCGATGATTTGGTTGTGAGTAACGTTCAGACAGCAATTTGATTGGTGAGAACACTATGGGAATGGAGGTCAAGCTGAAGCAGTCTAAAAGGTNTGTTGTTCCTGCTTCGCTCAAACAGGGCATATCATTCCTGATCTTCGACGGCATAACTTCTAGTACCGCACACTAGCTGGAAAGGACTCTGCGATCTTTTAAGCAGTATGTCAAGTCCAGAGCCTGAAGCTGCAAATGGCAAGCGCGCATCTTCTCCTGCAGCAAAGGCTGACCGGTCCCCTTCCCCTAAGGCACGCTCACCAGCTTCAGACCGCAGTCGCAGTTTGAGCAGGAGTGTCAGCAGAAGCAGGAGTGTGTCTAGTCGAAGCAGGTAGGCAAAATCCACAGCGATGCAAATGCTGTATTAGTTCGGAAAGGCCTTACGCCATTTGCAGNATCCGCCAGTGCGCAGCAGCCTTTTGTGCTTGTCTAAGCTGTATGGCAATGTGGACCCCTCCATCTTCAACGGCATGGCGCAAGATGCTGTGCATGCTGCTACTGNCCCTGGAAAGGAGGGCTCCCATTATGACCCCGAGTCTGACCTGTTTGTACCATCAGAAGCTCCTTTGGTAAGACTATCCACAAATTCAGCACAGATGCACGTGCTACATCTGTGCGTGCTACATGTGTAACCCTGGCCAAACCCTGAATGGGACGTGGTTGCTTAGACAGAGACAGCTGGCTTCAAAATGTGTCTGCCTTGTTGCCCCCTTCAGGTTGCCTTCTTACGCAGGTTAAGCACATGTATACTTTCTTGTGCAAAAGTGGTTTACACCAATGTTCACAGCAAAGTAAGGATGTGGTGGTGCTACGTTACAGCATCATTGGTGCCATTGCACAATCTGCTTTCTGTGTCAGCTGGCACAGAAAGCTACAGTGTTGGATAATTGCCACAGAATACAACATTCCATGGGATGCAGAGCATCAGGGCAGCTAGGCATGCACATATCCCTTGTTGCCCCTGGCACTGGTCTCACCTGGCCAGCTGTGTTTGTGGCCTTTGCTGCGCAGTGTTGATGTCTGCATAAGGTGTCCAGTGCTTAGCCGTCGTGCTGATACATGCCACGCCAGTGTGCCATGTGAGATGGCAAGATATATTGAGACTGATGTCCTTGGCTGTCAATACCTGTACCAGAATGGTCCATGTATGCTAAAGTGCATGCTGTGTGTCTGCATATGCCTCTTGCGGGTGGTCAAGCCATGCAAGGATGGCGTCAAAGCGCTGATCATAGCTGACCCACTCACATCAGGCATATGCAGAGACACAGCCTGCAATTCAGTATGTCTGAGTCTGTCTGCACTAGTGTTAACTTGGCTTCCATGCATTACACGTGCATACATAGAGGCGAAAAAGGTCGGCTTTGAAGCCAAGACAAGATGGCCAACATACTGTTGTTGTGCAAAGTGCAAAATTTTGACAATAATATGCATGCTGCAATGGCTGATGCCATGGNCTCTAGGCTGAGACATGGTCAGCAGGTAACTTGCATCAATTGGCAACCCTTTTAATCGTTAGTAGTTGTGCCTTGGTCAGATGATCCTGTTGAAACCCTTTGATAGACCTGGCATTGACTCTGGCAGTGTCAGCTCAGCTCATGGCAAGTATTGAGCACCATGAACAATTCAGCACTCCTGTGATTGCTTTTTGCTGTACATCATGTGACCTGAGGCAGATTAAAGATGAATTACACAGACCTTGGTAGGGGTTGTGGTCGCCTACATTGGGGATTCAAATGAAAACTTTGCTGCCGCGCTGTGTTGGTGTCACTTTCTGACCCGTATGCTCGTGCGTCAACACAGTGTACAGTATCGAACACCTGTTNTGCCATCCAGCACACCATTTGCTGCACTGTAGTTGGCCTGTCCTGCTGAGCCAAGTAGGGATGCAACTGAAGAGAACAGTGTCTGTGACTGCACTGCTTGATGTTGCAATGCTTGGTGCCACAGCTGCCCACTTGTGACCTTTGGAGACCAGACTGTCCTCAATCCTTGCAGGGACTGCTGACTGAGAGTTGCATCTGCAAGGGCCCCGCCACAATGGAACAGCCCCTGCAGCTGCTGAGGCAGCATCTGACTGGTCAGCTGTGATGCTAATGCTCTCACCTCTTCCTGACTGGATGCATCTGCCTGAGCAATGGTGATCTGTCCTGCTGTTGCAGACTGAAGCATTTTGACAACTGTGTGCGAGCTTGGCGGGATTTGGCCTCTCCTGCTTGCTACGCAGATGTCACTCTGGCCCTTCTGCATTATCCAGCTGGCTACAAGAGATCCTAGACTGCCCAACCCTCCAGTGATAACAGTCATGCTGCGGCCTGAGCTGCTGGAGAGCACCTTCTATCTNAAGTTTGCAGCGAGTGATGCAGGCCTGAACACCATTCACATGATGCTAGGCACGCGTTCAAGCAGCAGCCTGAGTGCAAACTTGGTGTAGCCATGATTGAGCTGTATGCAGGCTGTATGACCCACAGCTGTCCATCTGTTCTGTTGCTGCTTGTGAAAGCTTACGCAACCTGTACACAGCTGAATCATAGCTGCAACGGGTAGACTAGTGATTCAATTTTACTGCTGTCTGTCTCTATGAGCAAATTTCTCAGTCAGATCCTGGCTCCGGACCTGCAGTCTTGTGCAGGGGCAGGACTTGAACATAACGGTTTGCACTTACAGCCCCAGCGCAGTGTGTACTGACCGTTCTGTAGACAACTTCAGCATCAGCCAGTTTGCCCATGGCCTTCAGCAGGCCGGCTGTGTTGTTCATGGTGGTGGCCACCTCTTTGTCTTCTGGGCCCAGCTTGCTGCTCAGAATGTCATAGGCCCTGGCGTAGAGATCCTGCGCGCCCTGATACTGATGCAGCCGGAACAGCACCACTGCCAGGCCTGCAGTCAACAGAAATCCCTGCTTGTCAACCACACCTGTCAACTGCTTTGCACATGCCAGGGAGTTGGGGCCACATTGTGATGATACATTGCTTTGAAGGGGCAACTTCTGCCGTCAGTATCAAGACAGTAGAAGTCAATATCACACAAGCTGTGCAATGCATTGTANGAGGGGTGCCGTAACTGCTGCCAGTGAGCTCTTACCGGATTGGGTTTGCAGGCTGTGCATGAAAAGTTGCCACACGTGGCTTGTCAGCTGTTGCCTGTGTGAGCGGANTGCATTTGCTCTCGTCTGCTTTGCAGCAACAAACTAGGTCCAGTGCGTGTCTTAGCACTGGTGGTTCTGAGGAGTCAATAGTAGGTTTGCTGACGGGCACCCATCTCTGTTGTGCCAGCCAGCTTTAGAGTGACAACAGTGTAGGATCCAGTCTTTGTGCCATCTGCTAGTGTAAGACATGCGCCATGCACACAATAATTTGCTTGTGCTGCTGATGGTGAGTGGCACAGTATGTCGGACCGGCAAAGTGTTTAGACAGTGATGTATACACTCATATGCGCCAGGTAAGCAAGAGCAAACTGCCTGCTCTGCATCAAAGACTGGCATACAGGTTGCAAGAATATCGCACCTGCTTCTTTGCTGCCTTGCGAGCCTCCCACAGGGCTTTCTTGGCATGCTTATCCATGCCTGCTGTAGAAGAAGGTGGCTCCTGTTCAGTTGATGTAGCTTGAGCTTGCTTCTCAGAGCTCTGCCCTGATTTAGCTAGCGCAACAGCCTAGGGAACAGACGGAACATGTGAAAGAGAAGCTATGTCACTTATCAGGCAGCAAACATGGTAGCCTTCAATTGCAAACAAATAGTATGTGCAATAGTATGCATGGTAAAAGAAGCAGGATCTACAGAGCTGAGCAACGAGGCTCGTTAGGCTATGCATCGCATGATGCAACGTGATGCTCAATACGTTTCAAGCTTTCTGATGCAAGTTGACGTGCTATGCGGGCCAAACAAGAGGGACGACGCTACCTAGCATAGGTCTCAGTCCGTATCATGATTATGTACACTCACATTACTCAAAGCAGTGAGCAGTACTCAGGCATCTAGCACATGCCTGTGCGACGTTGACATAGAAGTCTTGGCCATCAGGGCCCGTGAGCCACTCAGGATGGCTTCCAGATGCTCTCTTGAGAACAAACTGGATGCCGCCACCCGTGCTCAGGACACCTTCCAAAGGTAGCTGAAGGACAGCAGCAAAGGCTGCACCCCTTGGCGCTGCGTCTGTGCTGCTGGGAGCATAGCGTCCCAGTGGTGTCTGCCAAGCCTTGCCTGTAAGTCACAAGTTTGTGCATCTCTGACACTGCGTGTTCTGCTGGCAACGCAGTTCAGACTGGGGAGAACAGCTGATATGCAATGATTTGTACCCCCAAGCAGCTTTGTACAGATGAGCCTGCACCTGACCCCACATGTCTGAGTTGAAGCGGTCCATGCGAGCAGTCAGTGGGTGGCCCCTCAGGTTGTACAAGACATCATGACATTCGCNCTACTGGTGTGTCTGACACGACACCAATATGCTGGCAGCTGTAGTAGGCTGTAGGACTACCGGATAAACGCCTGGAAACGACTAAGGGACATGCTGAATGATGTCCAAGCACCTCTGTTGGCCTGCATTTGTTCAACTTCTAAGTCCATAGCGAGCAGCAAGTGGCCTGATATATACCGGTATACCGGTATATACGTATNATAATGTAAAGGTACAACTCTTACCACGTGTGCGTCTTTTGCGCAGCATGGTTGTACATGACTTGTGTGCGTGCACCACTTGACACCACTTTGTCTGTGTCTTTCGGCTTTCATCCACCTGGGAATGCATTGCTATGTTGCCTTCCATTCTCAGTATATGTCAAATTTGCCCAATGTGCACCAAGTCTGATCTGTAACCGCAATCTGTGCTATAGGTCAAGACAGCAGCGCTCATGTTGCTGACACTGAAGTCAGCAGCTGGTAAACCTAGCTTGACTGCTGTTAGTGAGGCAGGCGCTGCTCTTGTTCTGCTTGATGAGTTGTACCAGATGGCCTGCGTATCCAACAGTGCTCACAGCAACAGCCCGGGNAGACAGTGGCAATTCGCAGCTATGGAACACTGCCTGTGGAAAAAGCCTTTGCACAGTCTGCATTTCTTGGGCTCACATATGGGTGTGTGATGAAGCTGCCCTGTGTTGTCACCGTATGATGCAGTGACGTCAGGGTCAAACTGGCATGTTGCATGAACCAGGTGCAATGTAGCGGTGTAATATTTCCACCAGCATCAGGGCATGCTACCTCAGGATTGTGCTGATGGGTTGACAGCTGTCATGAACAGCGACCACTCAATGCTGTCCTTGCAGTGCTGCTTGTCATACAGTCTGCTAGCGCATTGAGTGCTCCACCAAGATGACGTGCTGGTGAAGCATATACACAGCTTGACAGATCTGTCNACCCAAGGGGTACTGAGGTTGCATGTAGGGGTTGAATGGCAGAGCCATGTGAGGCTGAGGTGGGGCAGTCGTGTTGGGGGGGCGCCTGGGCTGTTGCTCTGCCATGCCATGCTCCTGCAGTGGTGGCGGGAGTTGTTCCTCTGGAAATGTGTCGTCTTCATTGTTCTTGAAAGGATCCGCCAGGCCGTTGCTTTTGAGGCCGCCACATAGCATCCTGGCAAAGTTGACTTCGCAACCAGACTTGAACCGGCGACGCCTGCATGGCCAGACTCACATTGGCTTATCACTTCAGTGCTGCACAACACTGGTGAGTGTACCTCTTTATTACTATGCAGCCACTTCTGTACGAGACAGGATGACAAACATCCTCATCCACAACTTTGAATGGGTCAAGTAGATTCTGTCCCCCATACCCCAATCCTGGACCCTAAACCCCTCTTNATGGGTATCATTGGCAACTTCACATTTGCATTTTTAGGGAGGCCGAGCTCACCTGAATGAGCACAAGCCAGGCTTGGCAGGCTCATGTTGAAAATTAGTTTCGCCCAAACTCCTGACAATCAGCCAGTTGCAGCGTCGGTAACTTGAGGCCTTGGACAAGTACAGTCAAATTCGATTTATGCTTCGAGTAACCACAAGCAACCAGCCAAAAGCTTATTCGCGAAATGCGGCTAACCCCACGATTTTTTGAGTGTACCTGGTGTGGAGACAGCAAACGGACCTGACCTGCTTGGCTTACACTTAAGAACAGGCGCCTGCTGAATGTCAGGTGCATAAATTGCTGCTTCCACAGCATAAACGTAAGGCTTGATGCCGCCAGCTCATACAGCTGAGTCAAGCGACGCGTACAGGACGCCGAAGGATTCCAGGCGAGATCAGGGTGAAAAGATTTTGTGCATTGCGTTGACTGGACCGTTAGGTCAGCAGCTTCAGCGCGGGCACTAGACGAGGCGCAAAATTCAATGCGCTTGGACCAGAATACAAGTGACCGAAAAAAGTTGGGTTNGCACCTGGGTTCAACAATGCAGCGTTGGTTCCTCATTGGGTGTAGTATGACTGGCACACACCTGGTGCCTGGCTCTATATGAACAGCGTGTGTGATTCAATTGAGTAGAGGGGGATTGTTGTCACAGTCTTCAGCACTGACACACCATAAGCAACTTTCAAGTCTGCAATATTGCCAACAGACTCGTCCTCCTGCACACTTTTTGCACAGGTGTTGCTGCGCAATGAGCCGCTGCTCGTATTGGTGAGCAGTTTACGCAGTGCCGAATTGCAATAGACGCGTAGATATGCATGTTTACTGCATAGCTAAGCTAACATAAATACAAGCCCCCCACCTGACTACTCACAAACGCAATCTCTGTGGTAGACACCCTGATCTGCTCGGTGGGAATGCTTGCTGCCCTGAATCCACATGTAGCATAATTACAGGCAAGACAGGAATGCCTCAGAGGTGCAGTACGCTTCATCAACATCTGTCCAGCCCATGCCTGCAGCCCTTGACTGTGTGGGTGCCAACCTAGACATTTTAAGGTATTATACATGATGTCGGTCTTCTGTACATACACGCTCTTGTGTGAANATTGCAATGCATGCAGGTTCTGGGTTAGCAGTTTGGGCGTCAGACAAGACGTGCCAAACTGCGATCTTAGGCTGACCTGAGGGATCAGAATTGTTGGAGCCCTTCAGCGGAATTGCAAATATGCTTTCCTTTTCCTGCGTGGCTAGAACCAGGGAAGCACCACAGGCAAAAGCTGCACATCGTGCCTCCCTTGCGGTCTCTGCAAGTGCCTCGTCAGATGGCAACCCACGGAAGTCTCTTGTGGCTGCCTTGAGGATGGTCATGTTGACCTGTGTGACATGTTTTAGGCGTGTCAGGTGACATCTCATATGTGCCAGCATGTTGATATGTCATGAGACTGCAACAGGTCTTATGTTGAGAGGCGCCAACAGCATGTTGTATGTGTTGAGCGAATTAAGCGAATTCGGCTAATTCGTGTTTGGCTGTTGAATGGAGCGCATTTTTGCGCTGTAAGCTTGTCCATATGACCTGAGACTTTGCATGGCGCTGCAGCAGGGCATACTTGTCAATCCTGTGTTGAAAAAAAATTTTGGAACCATTTCTCGATTNAACATCAGTTGCAATGCAGAACACACATAGCAGCACTTGCATGCATGTTGGCTGACATCTGCATTATGGAGCATGATGGTGAGCAGACACAGCTTGTGTGCATGCCTGAGCAAGACGTAGTGATATAGGACAGACAGAGAGGGGTCTGCAAGTACAAGTGATAACAAAGTGCTGACATGCATGCATCTGGCAGGTNCGTCACACAACACCCTGCCGCCTGTAACTATGTTTTCTGTTGAGCTGCTGTACATTTGTCTGCATTCTACCAACAGCCAGATGTCCAGCAGATGCCATGCCCCATCTCCTTNGTCTTTTTAGATTTTTGGCAAAGCTGGCCCTATGTCAATGTTAGGCTGTCAGGCGTTCATGGTGAAGATCATGACATACATGGGAGGCGCTGCATGTTCTAGGCTTACAGACTCATGTGTGAGTGTTATGAAGGGGCACTTGCAGTCAGCTGGCATTCAACAGGCTGTTGGAATCAGCACGCTCATACATCACTCTGGCAACTGTGGGCAACACACATTTGTCACCATGGCTGATGCAATAGGTGAGCTAAGCTGAATCTTGGATTCAATCTGACGACTACTAGGCATGCACACAGGCAGAAAACATGCCATGCTGGGCAGCAGAGCCCCATGGTCTCAGCATGGGCAACTGTGCACAGTTGTGCTATTGCTGAACAGTGGAAAGCCATACTTACCAGTAAGCAAGCGTGCCAGCAAGTCTGTTAGGCTGCAAAGCAATTTATTCACGCCCTCCCTGGCTTTGCCAGTCATTCTGTCTTGCAGTTCCGCGGCAGCACAGCTCAGCAATTCTTTCAAAAGCAGTAAGGTGTCATGCGCTATGCTCTGTATGGCAGGCCAGGTGTGAGCTGATGCTTCCTGCTTGCATGGGAAGGCAAGGCTTGGGCGCTCTGAAGAAGAGTGTTTGCGGCCTGAAACAGATTGACCAGATGGTAGCTGAACGTTGTCAGCATGCTGATCAAGTTGGCTAGGCTTAGCTGGATCTGTGACTTGACCAACCTTGAGATGCAGCTGTGTCTGAAGCTCAATTGCCTGCTGGTTCATGGTGTCGCCCGTAACATATGCAGTCTTGGATTTGGATGTGTGGTGAAGCTCTGGCTGAGGCATGTTGTTGGGCTCATACATAGTCTGCGCTACAGCAGATGAAGTGCTGCTCTGCTGTTCTGTCATCGCGCCTGTAACTGCAGCTTCCTGACTGCTTGGATGCTGCNCGTCACGCTGGAACCAGGCAGAGGTGTCTGGCAAAACAGCAGCCAGCCAGGTATGAGAATAAGAGGGATTCACAGAGCGGTCCCAACCTCTGGCGACGCATACATAGTCTTTCGTGAATGGTGCAAGCTGAAAAGGCATTTGCTTCGGAGAGTACAGCTGATTGGTGTACACCCCAAATTTTGGCAGCTTCAAGATATGTTCCGCATATTCCAGGCACCTCACTTGCAAACGCCACCTGTGCTTGAGGTCAGCTTGCAGTCAGGTAAGCATAGTGTGCTCTTGATCCATATTTTTGTGCAAGCTGTTCTGCAACCTTGAGCNGGCAAACTTCTTCTGCAAGACTGGTAGAGCCTGCACAGCAATGCGTGCTGTTGTTGCAGCAGTACATACCTAGCTGTATGCAGCAGCAAATTTGAAAGGTGCATCTGTTGCTAACTTGGATCACAGCATCATGCTGTTGCTTGACTACTGTTGTTGCTGTTACTACTCTTCTTACTACTGTTGTCACTTACTGTTATTTGACTGCCTGTTGATGCTATGAGCTGCCAGCTGATAGTCTGTACCAGCTGTGACTATGATGTTGAAATGCAAATATGCATACAAGTCATGGCAAAACATGTCAGCTGTCTGTTTCCATCAGGCAGCAAGGGGCAAGAGCAGGGATTGCCAACTCCTGTGGCCATAGCTGAGCTAGATTGCGAGTGGGCATGGTACTTACATCCAATGCTTGTTGCTTGGCATTCCGGTGCAAGTCCACTGAAAAGTGAACGTCTTTCAGGGCTCGCTCAAGCATGGTGATGGTGTATGGCTTGTTGTTGTCTGGATTTATACATTTTTCTGATAAGACACTAGCGACGTCCTTGAAGAGTGAGTCCAGCTCCAGCTGTCTTTCCTTATCAGACACCTGCGTGTCCACATCATAAAGCACTGCATAGATGGGTATTGGTAGAGAGGAAGCATGTGCACAGCAAGAGTACCTGCAGGTCACCATCTGCCAGTATCAGCCTACAGATCTTGTCTTCATCATCAGTGCCAAACACATCCATGAGATCCTCATGTTTTGCAAGGGTGCCCTTGCTCACATTGCTAAACACTGTCGTAGCTTGCAAGACCTCATCTATGTCTGTTTCCCTGCATCAAACTGGCGCTGTGTTGTACTNTACTTTGGTCCAGCCACCACGGTCCCGCGACCACGCGTGACAAGCTGTTTGATAGCGGTTGTTAGCTGCCATGCAGCACTGACATGCATGGTTGTTTTGGACACGACCAGTAAGTAACCAGTCTCAAGTCCTTTCTCACTTCCGGCGAAACCCGCTCAAACGCAACACTCGAAACAATGACGGTAGTGGACGAAACACAAGCCATGCCAGCAATGAGCAAGCAACGTACAGCATGAGTGCGTCACTGCAAACTGTACAGGACAGCGTATGGTACTGAATTGAAATACTTCGAGTGTGTCCAACGCAGCAAGCGCGCACCACAGGCTCTATATCGCAATACAGCACTGTACAAGATGACTCCTCCGTATATGCAGTCAGTACATGGCAGATGCAAGGACAACTCCAAGTTTGCGATGCTGATCAAAGTCACGTGACGATTGTCTGAGGCATGCGGAAGGAGAGCGGCTGAGAATTGACTGAAGGTCCATCCTGTGCAACAGGCACAATTATAGCACTTGTAATACATCTGTTGGTACACAGGCCGTGACGCAGGATGCTATACAAGCCAACAACGAGATTCACTGGCTGCAACTACACTGTGCAACGTATCACAGATCTGGCATTGCTACAGCCCAATCAATATTATCATCCTCTCCCTCAAGAACACCTTCACGCTGACTACCCGTCTCCACAGGAGCATCAGTCGGGTCATTCGCAGCTGATTGCTGAGTGGCTTTGCGTTTACGCAGCTGCCGTTCAGACTGGCCGCCATTGCTAACTGCCACAGCAGCATGACCATCTTCTGCATCATCACTTTGATTGCTACCAGCGCTGTTGTCATCTATATCTTTTGCACCCTTCCTNAAACTGTTTTGTGAGTAAACATAGAGCTGCGCCTGTAGGCGAGCCTGAGTTGAGGAAGCAGCTGAGGGAGAAGAGGATGCGGGAAATGCATCAGCGCATGCAGGCACAGCTTGCTGAGAAGCAGGCCAGAGACGCTNGAAGACTTCATTGAATGCATGACAGACCAAAGTCATGTGAGTACGCTGCATTGTCTGTTTTTGGTTCACCAGTCATCTGTTTGCCCAGTGGCGCCTCTTTCATTGAAGACTAATTTTTGTGCAGCTGATTTGTGAGTCATCCATGCATGAAACAACAGTCGCAACATTTTGGTGCAACACATAGAGTCAGCCGAAACCAGGGCTATTGCCTGCAGTTGTGACTCCACGGTACTGCAAGGCTGATACACTGTCAGCAACAGAGGTAGAAGAAGTGCAGCTCACCCGTTTCTTGATGAACAGAATTGGGTGTTTGCTGGGCAGATCTTTTAAGGTCATTTCGCGCCCGTTGTAGTCGATCTTGAAGGCNCATAGATGCACAGACGTACTGAGGCTCGACAATTATCACAAGCACTGAGGTTGAAATTCTCTCGCACAAGGCTTTTTCCCAAGCTGTGTCAGCCTGTGATGTGGCACTATCAGCATCCGTTGTCAGCTGCCATTTGTGCTTGGAACCAATGTGCACCTGGGAGCAGCCACTGCCTCAAGATGAACCTGCCTAATGACCACCAATGACAAGCACATTATGCCAAGGGCAGATATCCACCTTCACATGCCTACTGTGGGAGCTGTGCCTATGCAATTGTTGCTGCATGACTCAGCGTGCCCACCTGCTGCCAGTGTGGCTGCTTTGTAGCTCTGTATGAACANCCAGTCGCTGCCTGATGCCATTATCAGACAGGCTCTTTTTGGGTGCATACTGTTGTCTACATGCAGCAACATGATGAATCTGGTTGTTTGCTGCAGGTGCGCAAGCCAGCCCACAACCTGTTGGACGAGCTGAATGTGCCATATCAGGACGAGGGTGACTACGTCGTCATCAAGCATGCCTCCCTCTTCACATCAACATTGCTGTCCAAGGTCTTGGCGGTAAGCAATACCCCCTCTTGATGTTGACACTCTATGCAATGCATCATAAGGCTTCTTAAGCATGCATCCAGATGGTCCATAAGGTCAGTACAACACAGTGCTGCAGCGCATGCCCTACAGTGTCTACTTTCTCTGTCCATCACATACTGTTTTAGGTGGGCATTGCCATGCATCAAGCATCTACACCGCGTNTGAAGTGAATGAGGAGCTGCAGGCTTACCAGCATCACCATCAGCTGCTTGCTCAGCACCTTGGTCTGGCGCGGCCTCATCCTCTGCAGCAACAGACAAAATGTTGTTCAGATGGTGCCTGTCAAGCAGAAAAGCTGCTGCTGCCTTGCAGCACTGCAAACACGCTTGGCTGTGGTGAGGCTTTGCTACTTGCCTTGCTTTCTGGCTGTGAGGCCATGTTGTGGCCTGCCTTTGGCATAGACCAGTGCCTATTTNAATTGCCAAGCGCTGAGCTCAGTCTGTGCGACGCCACAGTAATGCTGTCCATGCGGGAGAAGTATGGACCTGCACCCCCGCCAGAGGTGCTCGAGGAAGAACCTCCAGAACCTCTCCCCACACATGAAACAGCTTGTCTGCAAGGGCATGATGGTCCCATTCTCGCAGTTAGATTCAACCGAACTGGCACCTACTGCTTGACCTGCGGCAAAGTAAGGCCTCAGATCATTGAGGTAAAGCAACGCGGCTGCCAGAAAAGTTGCTTCAACATTTCCTGGCTGCTTACAGGACCGAACATTGCGCCTATGGAATCCCCACAGGGGTGTGCACATCAAGACATACGCAGGCCACGGCTATGATGTGCGAGATGTGTGTGTCTCAGCAGACAACAGCAAGTATGCTCCAGCTTGCAACTTAAGACTGCCCTGAACAGTTGCCACATCTTGTTGGTAAGCAGCTGGTGAATAAATGCAGGCTTGCATCCTGTGGCGGGGATCGGTCTGTCGTTTCCTGGGACGTAGCCACTGGCCGTATCATTCGCAAGTTCAGAGGGCATGATGGCGTAGCAAACTCTGTAGGTTCAGAATGTCATACGCTGCGACACAAATACAGCACCCTGAAGTCTTCTCATTGCTGTGATACTGCAGAGTGAATGCCCATTGCTATGTTTGCCCTCGCAGTTGCTGTAGCAATCGTGGCCTGCATTGTATCTGCATTTGATCTACACTGTGGGCTGTGTCACTTGGCCCAGCTTACAACACATCCAATTCAAGCTGCTGAGACCACTCGTCATGCAGATTGCCTATGCTGCTGGTGATGATGTGCTGGTGACTGGGGGTTATGACCAGGCCATCAGGCTGTGGGATTGCCGATCCCGCTCATTTGATCCCATACAGACCATGAAAAGCTTTGGCGACAGCGNAGGGCTTCATGAGGTGGGCAGGGCTGTTGCTGGGAGGGGGCCACGCCACGTTCTTGGCCTGCTGGGCAGCCCTGTAAGACCCGTCTGGGTTGGTGTGCTCGCTGGACACTACCAGAGCATGCTCAGGGGGTACCCAGGGGCGCAAATCCACAGCCTCCACCCTTGGCAGAGACAGGGCTAGCCGCATTGTGCCTGTAGTAGCATCAAAGCGCACATGAAACCACAGCTCGGTGACACCAATGTGGATACACAGATGTATCAGAGACTGTCAGGCATATGCATTGAGCGGAAGGCTGTCAAAGGGTGAAGGCAGGGAACTAGGGTGGGGGATCTGTACCTCGATGAGTCATGCGGTAGCTGATCCAGAGGCCGCCAACAAGAAAGCGGGCTAGTGGTTTCAGGTTGGAGGGGTTGTCCTGGGACCCCTGCTGCAGCTCCACCTCAGCCTTGCCCATGTTTAGCAGCACCCGCATGCTTATCTTCTCCTGCTGTACCATATGTGTTGTGTGCTATATCACAGCTATGTTTGACTGACACTGCAGCTATGACAGCATTGACAGTAATGGGGCAAGCTGACACTTGAGCAGGACATCTGAGTACAGCTGAAGTTGTGTCAGCATGCTGAGCACGACAGCAGTGTTACAAGGCTGTCAGCAATAGCAAGATGCTGCATCAATGCTTTCCAAACAAGAAGGTACACTTCATTTGCTGACAGCAAAGTCAGGCGGGGCAGNAGTCTTGCATGCTGACATACAGAGATGCATCAGGCCGCGTCAGAATATTTGTCTACATGCTGGCATCAGGCAGACAGTCTCNGGAGACCATTCAACTATGCTCTAGTCGATGAGGTAGACTCTCTGCTGATAGACGAGGGGCGCAATCCAATGCTCATTAACAAAAGCATCGAACCACCTGCTGAGCGATTTGAGCTTGCCAACAAGGTAAGGATCAAGCCAGCTGTCACTGGCCATAGCACAAAGAACCAAGTGTTCAAGCCTTACCACCATGTTCTGAGCATGCTTCCACAACTGCATTGCAATCACAAGTTTGTGTTATTTGCCTGAATAAAATGATGTGCACACAGCAATATCTCAGCATGTCTGCCATGAAGAATTGCTCTGCCAGATCAGGCATGCAGTTGGCTCTGATTTAGCGTCATGTTTTGCAGATAATTGATGAGCTCAAACAGGAGTTTCGCGACGACAAGGGCCGAAGGTACAAGAATGCACCCACTGGGCACTTCTGGGTGAGCGACAGACCATTCCCGAAGGTCCATTTCACTGATCTGGGATATAATGAGTTGTTGACACAGCTGTGTAAGTCGCAGCNTGAGGGAGCTTGCCTGGAGCCTGTTGTGGCGGTGTGAGCCTAGCAACTGTGCGTGCTGTAGGTGCGCTAGGTCTGCCATGCTGCAGCATAGCGTTGTGAGTCCTGCTCACTGGCCTCTGCCTCATCCTCAACCTCAGCTGAGCTGCGAGACCTTTTACGGCCACCTATAGACCTGCAAAGTGACCGTGACCGTCCCTGACTAATGATGTGCACATGTGCCAGCCGGAGCTAGTTGCACGCAGCTGTAACAGTTGTGACAGGTGTTGAGCAGATGAGGTCAAAGTGCTGCTGCGGTATGTTGGATGTTAGCAGTTTGACCCACACAATGAGGAGGCGATGCTGTAGCAGTCAGTATAGCCTGAATGACACATCCCATTGCTGCCTGTCTGCTTGGCATGAAAGCCAATGATGAGCCTGAACATGTGCTGCCAGACATTTGTTCAGTGCGCNTGGACTGGTGAAGTTGTTGTGTGGGCTGCTCAATCCGGACCCCAAGAAGAGGTTGACAATGAACAAAATTCTGACAAAAGAATTCTCGTGGCTCCATGATACCTTCACAGATGAGATGCCAAGATGTCCAGTCAATCTATGAGTCAGGTGTGCTGCCTAAGCAGCTCAGTGCCTGTGTGAATGCGGGTGGGTGTACAACAGCTACAATTTACAGCAGGCAGCTTTACAACAGAATTTTAATTCAAAAATACTGTTCGCAGGTCAGCGGTTGATCTGTATGCTGGTTAATGCACAAAGCCAGTTTGGCGCAGGTTGTAGTTGTAAGATATGCTGAGGCTTCCCATTTGCTAGCCACATAGCATATTTGAAGTGGTCAGTGATGCAAGCAGACCTACAATCTGGATGCCTGTGTAGCATGTGGCTACTTTGGCATGTTCAAGCAGAGTTAAGTATGTTTTATGTCAGCACGGCGTACGTATACCCTGACATGACATTACAACAAAGATGTCGTGATGTCATGCAAGGTTTGAAGAGGAGTTGTCCAGCACCTGGAAGGTGCCTAGGTATGCAGTCATGTGGACACAGAACGTGTCTACGTTTGTGTGGCTCAAGCCAAGACAGCGCCATCGGTGTTCCTGACAGTTGTGATTGGTGGGTCGGCAACCTTGATGATGCGTATGCATAACATGGCAGAACGCTACAAAGCTCGATGTTGTTACTTAAGGCAAAAGAGCTTGCTCGGCAAGGCCTCCCCTCAAGGCAGGGCAAAAATGTGGCGCAAAGATTACCCTGCTTGTGTTTGCCAATGAAGCTGCACGGATGGCCTACTTAAGCTTGGTACTTGACGACCAAAGGGCGCAAGTTGTTGAGTCCAATACCTGCACGATTTGCTGCCAGGGCAGTAGAAGTCTGGCTGGGACAGCTCAACGTCTTGCTCTCGCTTTGCTTAGTGCAACTTGCGTGTGTGCATTGCAGAACACACAGCAGGCAATCAAGGCACACATCNCCTGAACACACTGTTGCATCCGCATTTCATGCCACACACCAGTAAGAGGTGCAATGTACAGTGCACAAAGAAGCAGAAGCAGACAATGCCTAGCGACAGAGACATATCACTGTTGGCAAGTGCTCATCAGTGCCAACGGCAGGACATGTCAGTGCAAGGCCTGTATGCAGCAAGCACACAGTACACTTGTGAGGTGTGAGCCAGGCCATTGAGGAGTGCAGGTGCACCTGAAGGCCCATGGAGTTCCAGCCTTGCATGAGGTTGCTGAGGTTACTGGATGTGCGTGGAGCAGGCCGGGTCAATGACCCCACATCCCCACTTGCACTGGGACCATGCAAGCGCTCCACCCTTGCCAGATCTGACTCATCCTCCCTGCACAGTATGCCATGAATTTGGGCAAACCTGCTAACTCTGGTTCAACGTCAGCTCAGCCAGTGGACAGACTCTCAGCTAGCTGTGCAATGCACTTAGGTCAATTAGGTCACTCAGCCCAAAATTTACAAGCAGGGCTATACTCAATGCATTGCCCTGCTGTGGCTCAGGGCTNTGCCTCAGCTTGCGTGCCTCGACACACCTGCCTGAACAGAAGTCATGTACCATCATTGGCTGTCAATTTAGATGGTCTGCAAAGCGCCACAAGCAAGTGATTAATGCGAGGCTGTGTAATACAATTTTCTATCTGCAGAAGCTCTCGCATGCATGGTAGTCTCAGCTGGAAACCCCCCATGCTCAGGCTCATGGACTCCTGCCAACTGCTTCACGCAATGAGGTCTTGCTGCATGCTGAATGGTTGTACCGCTGTTGTAATCAATTTACATTGTTTCAAGCAGTCCATCTATCGCTGGCATGCTGTTCCACATTCTTGTTCCACTGCTGGCGCCTTGATGCCCAAGCTGTATATGCCGCAGCCTAAGCATGGCTCCCTCACAGTCCTCAGTGTTATACAGGGCAGGAGAACAGCAGAGTTCAATGCTGTGGGTACAACTGGGTTACAGTCACGCTTCCTTACTTGATGAGTGCTGCTGAGGATGTCAGTGCAGAGCACAGCAACAGCAGGTGTGGCTGTGTGTGTCTTCGTCACTGTTCAGTCACAGATCCTGCTGTTGCAGTGCTGCAGCGTACATGTGTTGAGAAGTGTGCTTGGCATGCTGAAACCATTGCATTGTAGGTGTGTGTGCAAGTGCACTGTGTGACACACTCATGTTGCAAGAGCACTGTACATGTTGCAGATGGGCATCAGGCTTGTGTGCTTCCTCAGGCAGNATACGGTGGCAGTCTCAGAACGGTCAAACCATCAGCACAACATGCATGGCTTGCAAGGTCCAATTACAGCTTAACACACACAGTTCAACAGCACATACCATGTCAACAGGTTGCTTGAGGTCACTTACACTGGCAGTACACAAACTTACCGTGCTAGATGTCTTTGAGATGTCTTGCTGTCGGAGAATTGCTGTGCGACTGGAAAAGTTGCTCACACCATGCCTTGTTTCATATGGACTACTCAATGATAGCAGGCATTGGCACCGATCAACCGCGTGCCTTTCTGTGTGACAAGGGCACTAATCACAGGACTGACTACACATGTGGTTTCATGGGGATCTTCTCTACAAAGAAGTTTTGAGAAAGGCAAGCTAAAGTGGCCAACTACACTTTGTGCTGTGTCACACACAACAGTTGTTCAGATCTTCAAAAATGGAATAAATTTGTGGTATGCAGGATTACAAGCTGAGTCAAGGACATAAAGAATTACTGCCCATTCTTGTGCACAGAGGGGCTTCTTACTTTGTCATGAGCACCAGGAACACCGAGCGCATGCCCAATGAGTCTTCGAGCCACAGCTGTGGTGGTCTTCTGCCGCTGCTGTGGAGGCTGTAGCTCTGCAGGATTCAGTGCCTGACACTGAGGGCAGGCCTGCATGCAGCACCAGTCCCTGTCACGCTGCTGATCNTGTAACAGTCATACCACCTGTCCATGACAACGTCATGCAGAGCTTCTGGCTTGCTGAGACCCTCAAGTACCTGTACCTACTGTTCAGCCCAGCTAGTGCCCTGCCTTTAGACAAGTGGCTTCTCAACACCGAGGCCCACCCCCTGAAGCTGCAGCCGCCCTTACACTCCCTACTACAGCCAAAGGATCATCTGATCGTGCCGCTTGTCTGAGGCGTTTGCTGCTGCACCTCAAGGGCTAAAGTGTGTCTTTCGTGGCCAGGACCAATCTGTGATAGTTTTCATCAGATCTACCGTTTGTGACTACATCCAGTGAAGCCAATCAGTGATCACCGTGCAGTCAGGTTTGCAATTGTGTAATTCCGCTTGTTATTAAACCTGCACCTCTCAGGCTACACAGCAAAGCAGGCTGTAGCTGGCATTGCTGCTCAGTAAGCTAGCAATGACATCTTATTGTGCGACGCATTGCCACAATGCAACTGCCACATATTGCCTAGACCCCGCTGCAACTCCATGGGTTGTCAATTCACATGACAATTCATATCACATGTGTACTCAGCATCGGGGCCTATCACTGTCTGAGTGTCAGGATGTCTGCGACTAAGGGGCGGCAGGCTATTGTGTTGCCCTCGACTTGTACAGCTAACCTAAGTGTGCAAGGTGCTATGCAACATACCCGCTACTCATGGTGCTACAAATGCATGGCACAACATTCTGTACATTTCAACGTCTGTCACTCTCAACGCCTCGATGCTGACACTGAAGTCATTGCTGAATACTATAAGTATGGTCAGGTGTACAGCATTACTGTGCTCCTTCGGCGCAATAAATGAGAATGGACTGTACTGTTTCATGGCGCGCGTGCTCACGCTACCTTCTTTCTAGGTGCTCGCGACCTGCCACCATGTTTTCTTCTGTAGAAGTTGGCAAACAGCGCCAACAGTGAGATCATGTACACAAATAGCAAGCCTGACAAGAACTTTGGATATGGCGATACCAGCCACGTGTAGCCTGCTTGCGTCATCATGGTCACAAACTGGAACATTTGGAATTGGGTCAGGTACCGGCCCCACCACAGATACTTTGCTTTCTTCTTGGTGTCTTTACCAATGATGGTCGACAGCAGGTAGTATGTGTACATAATGACGNCTCAGATAGGTCTCTACAGGCTATGTCTGGTGAGGCCAGGGGCTGCAATTTTCCAAACACCTCCAGCGCTTCAATTCTCTGCATTAGGACAAACAGAAGGTTTGTAGTTTGGCAGCCAGCGTCAACAGTGGTCAAGCACCATTTGAGCGTTGCCTTTATTGTTGACTAACCTGTGGTGGGGGCTTTGGCCATATGGGAATTGCAAGCTCAGAGTAGGATGCATTCAAGCAGGTCATGGGCATGCTTGGAAACGCTGTGTCCCAGCTCAAAGCCCTGGAGACCTCAGGATTGGTTGTGTCTCCCTTTGGTGGTTTCCCTCTCACTGGTAGCAACTGAGCTGATATCTTCTTGACAGCTTGCCTTGAACAGACCTCTGTGGAAGTGAGGCCTGTTTTCAGTGCGGCAAGGTCACTTATGATGCACTGGCGATCAAGCTCTAGAGCTGATAAAATGTCTGCTGATGCAAAGTGGTATACGTCAGCAAACTTTGCAGGTTTGGTCAGGCCAGGAATCGGCAGGCTGCACTGCTGGTGTTGCTGAGAAAGAGTCTGACTAGCTTTTCTGTAGCAGTCAGTTGGACCTGCATAGCTTGTGCAGCAAGGGAATGCATTACAGTGGGAGCTGCCTGTCGGGTAGGTGGCGTACTGAGGGCGTGTCATGATTCAGAAGCAGATGATCGTTATACTGCGTGTACAGGCCTTTCGGTGCGTGACATACTCCACAGACGACCGACGTGCCTGGCGCGAGGCTGAACGCAGGCTGTGTTGCTGGCGTGAACGAGGTACATGACAGACGGCGCAATCATTTCATGCAACCCGCATTCAAATTTTGCCTTCGCACATGATAATGGTGCACCTTCCCAGCGACCATAGCAAGCAATTGGTGGGTGGGCAGCTGTGCATACGACTTGTGCATTGGCAGTCACTGCTAGCCNAAGCCACTCCTCTTGCCCTGTCGTGTCTTGTAGCAGCATATGAATCAAGTTACCGTCCGCGGTTTTAGGCCCCGCACACAGCAAATGCTGCAAGCACCTGCNCTCGCATGCAATACAGTACTTTCACAATGTGCTTAGCACAGCCCATGCACTGAATACAGCGTGCCACATCCAGCACATGGCTGTTTTGTCCTTGCAGTCAAGGAATGGCATGCCTGCATTGCTGCAGAGCCAGGGGGAGGGAGAAGCCTGCATGCTTGTGGCGGCCAGACTGGCTAGTATCCAATGCCCAGGGTCAAGCAGGAGCAAAAAGGCGACTGACGTGCCGCGCAACCACCACATCAACCTTTGCAAAAACAGCCTCATGGCATCACAACAGTAATCCACAAGCTGGGCACCAGCATTATGCTTGGCTGCTATTGCTGCTTGACACATCAGCGATTTGAGGTGCGATTGGGTTCAGGTAACAGAGGCGCTCATGAAATTGAGAGGATAGTGCACCTGCAGGCCAGGGCCGGCGCCAGGCTGGTAGGTGAGCGCCAGAGCAGCTGACTGGTGCTGTGTCAGCTGGTACGAGCTCTGCAAGCTCAGCAGCGACTGCAGCCCTGCAGGCACAAACTAAACGCCCTGCTTACAGAGTCAAGTATCTATGAGGTGAGGTGAGGTGAGGTGAGGTGANTGCGACGTCCTCACGTGCAATGACTCATGACTATCTGGAAAAGAAGCAGAATCCTATCTTAGGCTTGACGCAGCATGCACAATGAGCGCTGCCGCAGCATGCAAGCCGCGCTGGCCTACTTGTCGACATCTCGTATTGCAATGGTGAAACATGTGCCTGACTGTTGCTGTGCCTGAGACCAGACCGGCGAGCGTCGTCTCAATACTATGCTCGCTTCGAACTACCTGCTATGTTGTGGCAACGATACTAAGTGTGCACTGATCGTGAATGTCGAGCGTCAGCGGCGACGAAACGTGTTGCATGCTCGTTGTGGACCAGAACATGCTCAGCCGACAGCGAACAGTGCACTTCCCCTTTCGCGGAGGCAAGCAGTACTGGCGCCTTTGTTAGCTTGCGGATTCACGGCGCTCACCGTGCGACAAGTGGAGGCAGTTGGGATTCCGAACGTTCTCAGTCAGGGTCTCAAAAAGCAACTAGGTGAGTATACAGGCTGCCTGGCGTCGAGCCAAACTTGCACCGCAGACTGTGAGTGCTCACGACAGAGCGAGATGAAGCTTGGCACTGCTGCAGAACCTTACTTGTCAGCACCTGCTGAATTCCTCAAGACAAGNGTTGCAGTTGAAGCTAAGCAGCAAGGCAAGGCTGTTGCTGAGCCGTGCAGCAAATTGCAAGGCGCCAGGAAGCCAGTGCCTGCACCTGAGTAAGGCTTCTACTATATCGCATGTTTATGCTGCAGCTGTGTCCTAATGTCATGTGACTCTACACTGCTCTGCAGCCATGTGAGGCAGCTTTGTTGCCGGTGCACTTTTGCTGTTTTGCATGTTCTGCTCAGTGTCAGTAAANTCAGATTGCCATTTCTCAAGATGATACACTTATAGCGTTCAGAAATGGTATCAGTCAGGCAAAATCCATGGCTAGGCTGCTCACCAGACTTCTGCATCAGGAATAAATGTGTCATCCAGCGCTTCCCCTGCGTCCTCCCACACATCAGCATCCACTACCACAGGCAGCACACCTCTGAGCCGGCCTGATGTCTGCACATCATGCACGCGGTTTGCACGTTGTGCGACTCAACCTCTTTACTCACTGTAAGACTGTATTTGTCTTTTACGGCCAGCATCATGGCCAAGAAAAGCTTGCTCAAGACCTCACAAGCACTCTCCATATGCAAACCATGCACGCAATGTGCAACTCAACCAGTGTACTCACTGCACAGGAACATGGCGCCCGTGAATGGATTGGCTGACTCACTCCATAGCAAAAGCTGTGAATACGCATGCGTGATCTTGCAAGTTAGGAGTCTCAGCATCACGTTGATGTTGCAGCAAGTCTGTTGTTGCAGCAAGATGACTTGCTGCAACAGCCAGCACAGCANCCAGTGCTTGCATCCCATTCGATCTGTGATGAACATTGGCTTGAATCCATGTTTGTGATGCAGGACATGTCTCGACACCGAGCCTCTGCGGAAGCCACAGGCTCCCAAGCGCTGGTGATCTCGGCAGCCTTGTTACGCGTTCCCAAGTCTACGCGCTCTTGCACAACTGGCGGGTCAACATGGTAGCGGTCTCTCTTGAGCTGAGCTAACTCGTCCTTGACAACCTGGTGATCTTTCAGCAGTCTCGTGTTCAAAGCCACCAGCTCGTCTGTAGATAGGTCATATAGCTTATGGGGGTCTGCCGGAGCAGCAATCAGAGACTCTATGCATGCCTCTGTCAGCTTGGGCACACTGGCGGGGTNCATGGGTGGGGTTGGCTGCAGAGGGTGCAGAGGGCAGCCCGGCTTTGACGGCCATAGCAAAGGGGCCTGAGGGGTGGGATCCTTCCTTGCTAGGCTCACTCCTGATGGCTCTGGCATTCACTTTTGCCTGCACATCTGCATCGTTGCCTGCAGCACAGCAGCATTCAGACCCTAGCCATGAAATATCAACAAGGCAGGTGACTGTCAAGATGTGGAGGCATGTAGGTGGAAACGCAGGCCAAGCAGATGCCAGTCACAGGAGCAACATGACACAAGCCAGGTGCNAAATGAGTCCTACATGTTTGCGGTGGCTGCTTTTGATGCCAACCACAAGCTGGTCAGTGAGTTAGGCCTGTCAGCAGGGCCAGTTGCTACACTGTTGCCTCTGCCCTTGCCCCACTGCTGGTGTCACCTTGCCCTCACAGCAGCACGCCTTGGTTTCAGCAAGATGTGCCATCAGGCTGCGGCCGCTGTTGTACCACACTTCATCACAACACAACCTGACACCCCTGTATGGGAAGCTCATCCAATGGACAGCCAGCAACTGAACAGGTGTTGCAGCTGGACACATGGTCATGACCTGTTCTGTCCTACTGCTACACTGCCGAACTGCTTTCAGATCAGCATACTGTGTTGTGATTACTCTTGCTGGAATCCAAGGCATAGTCGGCTGTGCTTGACACCGCCATTGCATCTTTCAAGCATCTCTGAACTTTGCTTAGCAGGCTTCATTGGTGCAAGACATAGAGTGTGACCTCATGATAGGATTTTGACATACCTCCTGCCTTGCTACACAATGTCCAACATGATCTGCAGGGAACATGTGAATGTAGCCAGTCCTGCTGTGTTGCACCTCCTGGCTCAAGTGCTGTTTGTGACATGCCAAGACCAGGCTTCGCAGCTGGCATGTGAAGCATCAGACGCTACCCTGCACAAGCCCTCTGTGCCACAGGAGTTGGCTCGCTTGAGGACATGCAAAAAGCTGCTCATTGCCATGGAGGTACCACCTTGGGCTCTTGGCTATGATACTAAGTGCATTCATACCACACCACTCATCCATGTCTGTTGTAGATGAGCACCACTTCAAATATGTGCATGGTGCACATCTTGATGGGGCACATCTTCNTGCCAATACTGCACCTAGCAACCTGCCACTTATTGTGTGTCTGGAAATTGTGGCAGCACAACGTGTGCTGCAGTGTTGTTATGAAGCCAGACTTTGCACTCTTCACAGGTGTGCTACCTGGTCTACTGCTCTGCTATGTGCATGCATGCAAGCAAGCCTTACTGCCCTAATGATGTGACAAGCAGCGCACAGCAGTAGTACAGCTTGTTGGGCACCAAAGTTCTGCCAGACTTGATCCTTTCGTTCATGACAACAATCTATCAGAAGTACTGGATGCATGATTGGTCACAGAGTCTTCGCTTACACGCTAGTAGCGCTAGACATCCCGACTTTGCGGCTGACAGGCATCATCCATGCTAGCCTGAACTGTGATACATCTTGTAATCAGTCAGGCACATGTGATTTATGTCATCAGCTTTTGAGCCATACTGCATGGTGAAACTGAGCAACTACCAGGCATTGCCTATTGGTTTGTCTCTATTTGCCAGGTCCAGCTACCATCGGTGTGGAACAAGACAGCACCAGTTGCACTGTTGACCACTGTCAGCAGCACTCCAGCTGGCCCGTCAACATTGAAAGCATCGACTGCGATCACGTTGTTGCCTGCTTGCAATGTTGTCTGCCACTGAGATTCACCCCAGGCACCCCAGTAGGACCACCCCAAATCCCTGCCGTTCAATGTGAAATGTGCATAGTTGTCAGCATAGGCATGGATGTTGACTGACAGCGCTGCTGGACTACTGTAAGTCTTCTTGAACTTGATTGGCAGGTAGTTGGCTGGCGCATCTATGTTTGCACCCTTGATTGTCCAGATCCATTGGGCATTGCTGTCCACAAAAGATTGCTCCCAGGGAGGCTTGATGGCTGATCCCAGCACTGCAACAGCCTCCTCCGCATACAATAGTGCTTGTCTTGAAAATGATCTCGCACATCTTGCTCAGGACACACAAACACGTATAAGGTACTGAGGCGCCATTCTGAGTCTTGCAGTTGTCAGTATACATCTACACAGTAGAGCTTGCACACTGCTCACAAGTATGCAGAGACGTGGTACACAGCTTGGCAGGCAGGCCTTAGCCGCCTTTTATACATCCACCCAGTGCAGCAACCCGTCCATGGAGAGGGATCTGGCAGAAATGAGCAAAAGCTAGCAGGTCCACCACAGGTGGCTTGCACAAACAGGACTAGCTATAAAGCTGCAATGTCCGAAACAGCCAGCAATAACTTGATGGTGTTGGGCCCAGCGCACACAAATAGGTCAATGTTCTGGCACAAAAGCTACAGGCAAAGGAGTGTGAGACTGCTCAAGTACTGTCAGGCAACAACGAGCTATGTTAGTGCATAGCACCGAGAGGACAGCTGTTGCTGGTGTTGTGGCTTACCAGTTTCGCCAGGCATGCACTGCCATGACCTGCAAGCAAGCACTTAGATTGTTTNTGTTCCACCAGCTTTGCTCACGTAGCTCAGCAACATGAACAGCGAGCAGACCTGACATGAGTCAACTCATCATGACCAGTATGACTGAGCTGTGCTGTCTGTTTTAGACACGTGCAGGCATTGTCGTGGCTGTGAGGACAAGTAGTTGGTCCTCAACATGCAAGCATGACCACTGCCATACATGCTTTACTGTTGCTCAATCCTGTCAAGTGTTTTTCACAATAACAAACCTTGCACAGGCTCAGCTCGTGGATGCAATATGATCACTCCCCTTGTTAGTTTACTGACTGCTTACACAGCATGTCCATATAGCAATGACATGCCATGTGCTGGCTTGCAGGCCTCTCGAGCAACTGTGAAGAGAAGACAACAGAAGAAGGCGGCAAAAGCCAAAGCAAAGGTTGTGGCTGCTGCTGCAATAGCTCAANACATCACGTGCAGAATGTGTATCATCCTAGCTTGGGGGCTCAAAGTGTACCTGGAACAGATGCCAAGTGGCATCTGGTACATGCATCATGGTACAGAGCTGCATGGACATCATCAGCTCAACACAAAGACTAAATCAGCACTGCTCTGCAGTGAGCCTTCATGGAATTGTGCTGCAGGCCATTTTCCAGCGCCTTGTAGAAGACGGCTTTTGTAACCTAGTGCCAAGCATTCTTATCACTGCCAAGGGCATGCCTGATATGGCTACACGGGTGATGTTGCACCAGCTACACACAGCGTTCCCACAGCTGCCTGTACTTGGCCTGGTAGACTGGAATCCTTCAGGTGCTTCTGCCAGTCCTGCAGATGCTGTAAAGTGTCCNGATCCTGCCACTGGCTGCTGCTCAGCTTTTGAATGCAGCTCCCTGCGCAGCATCTCATCTTTGGCTCCAGGTGAGCCTTGTGATGCACAAAGTCATGCTCGCTGCCACCTACTGCAGTCAGTGTTCTACACAACACTGGGAGAGGCGGTGCTTGACACTTTTGGATCTAATGTGATGACTGTCTGAAGCTGGTATAGCGATGTGCTGCATATCTTCTGACCAGGATTCTTCTTGGAAGTGCATAAATGTGATACGCAACTTCCTGCATGCAAGATTGGCACTGAAGTTTGAGGTATACATTATTGTCTCCACCTTGTTGTCCGATTACCTGCTCATGATCAGGCTCCACTTGCTCACAAAAGGCATTCAGAATGGCCATCAACCTCACCCTGTTGAATGTTCGTGACACAAACAATCAATGTGCAATACCTCAGGCTGTGGTGCTGGCAGAGAGGCATTCCCATGCAGCAGCACTGGAACTGTGCACTGCGGCAGTTGCACGGCGTCCCTTCAGTTCAGCCCTGCTCAAGCGTCACACAGCCCTCAAGAGCACCCCTCAGCCCTCAGCCAGCACTTGAGGCAGCGCTGTCCCGCTGCAGCCTGCTTGCCTGTTTGTCAGTGGTGTTGCTAGTCTTGTCAGTAGTCAGTGCAGCTTGCGGTCTGCCAGTCTTTCTTTTGTTGATTTCCAACCATCAGTCCAACATTGATCCTGCACATATGCTGCCACAAGCCAGGAGCCTCCGTCAGTACTTGCCACCACAGTTCGCTTGGCAGCTTCAGCTTCCTTCTCACCCATCATTGTTTGACCACATGCTCACCATCAGCTCAGCTCAGCTGCCAGCCGCCTCAATCNCTGGGTGCTGTGCATTTGCTCCCATGAGGGCACCACTCAGCCTCTGCAGACATGTCCATGTGTCACTTGAATGCTAAAGAGGCTCATGACAGGAGTGATGATGCCTATGTGATGCCCATATGTCTTGGTGGCTCATGAAGGCGCAATGTGCTGGTTTAGAGTTTGCATACATAGTCACTCTGTTGCTGTGACCAGCTGTGAGCCATGCACTTGGTCATTCAAGGGAACCGCTGTTGTCGCAGTTGTCTCCACCAGATGCAGGAGAAGCATACATAGGTACACAGCTGTCAAAGTGTATCACAATGTAGGCACTCACAGCATCGCTACAAGACATTGATGACAACACTCAAACTGCCTGCACTCAGTTGCCTGATGTATAGTTGTGCACGAGACAAGAAGTTGTTTGCACACTGCGAACAGCGTGCAGCAGAACTGCTGGTGCGAGTCACAGGTGCATTACCTGTGAAGAGATGTCCATCATGCGATACCAGTTGCTAGTGTCCTTCTTGACCCACTGCACCACAAACAGCCACCACCCAGCAATGAACAGCACCAACACCAGGCTGCCAACAGCTATACCCCACAAACCTGCCTGCGCACGGAGCAGAACATGGTTCAGATCAAATTCTTGTCCCAGCTAAGATGTGCTCACTCAGCAGGAGCCTCTGGTCACAAGGCATATAGCTTCACACAANCATGCTTACAGGTGGGCTCTGAGGTGGCTCACAAACTGCACCCACACTGCACTTTCAGCGGTGACAGTGGTTTCACACTGTGTCAAATGAGAGACTGAGAAGCGCATTTTGGGGTGCAAGTGCGTGTCATGCTCACAGCACAGCGCAAACCAGGCTGTGAAGCTGTCTCCAAATTGGAAGCAATTTGTCTGCACTCAGGATGTGCCAGTCAAGACTTGCTGCATTACTGAACAGTGCANGTCGCTATATGATTTGTTTGGCATAAATATTAATACCAATTTTAGAAACAGCACCATCCTTATACAGCCGTGTTAGGGCTTGCAGACCTAGAGATATCTGTGACTACAACGCTCATTCTTTCACTCATTAAGATGTAACCGCAACATGGGATGACCTACAAATCAAAAAAGCGTGACGCTTGTCTGCAACATAGTGAAGCCTGCTGTCAAATGAAATGGGCGCATCAGTAGGAACACACTGCAACACATAGATATGGGTAACACCACACAAAGTTAGCTCTTTGTATACAGAGACATACTACTGCAGAAAGGGCATTGGCTCTGCATCTGCAGCATCCATGATAGAGAGATGCGAAAAGCCAGGTAGATCAAATTCACCGCTGTTCCCCATTCGTTGTTTTCTTTGTGCCACTTCATTTCTGTGGCGGTTCAGCCTTGCAATGACACCCATGTTGCAGGTGCATTCTTACTGTCTGAAGCACTTCTGCCTCACATGATACCTGGTCAGTCTTCTATCATTCACATGTCAAGCATTCGTGCTGACCNGCCCAGAACCCCCTGTATGGTGACATCCACTTCTATAAGTATGACGCAGACAGCTTTGACGTTGCCACGTACCCACATGCACGCTTTGTGTCGGAATTTGGATTTCAGAGCCTACCTTCCTGGCAGCAATACAAGAGTGTCACTGACCCTATTGACTGGCACTGGAACTCCTCCATGTCACAGTTCAGGTGAGGAGCTGACCAACCCCAACCATGAATTCACCCTCCTGGCAGTAATGCAAGATTGTCAAAACCAGCTCTGGACGCTGGCACTGGATTTTCATTACGTCACGTCATGAACAAGGACTTATACCAGGCCAAACCTTGACATAATCCTGATCATTTCCTGCCCTCACCTTGTTTTCAGCATATCACGCTTCAAAGCCGGAAGCTACCTGTGTCTAACACAAGTTGGAAGGCCACCTAACCGGCATTGCAACCTGCATCAACTGTGCCACTATGCTTGTCAGCATCCCAAGTGAGTCCGCTGAATGTGGGCAGTTTGCTGAGGTTCTACACCCTGACCTGGAAACCCTAGATAGGACAACGTTGCCTCATGCTTGACTTGGCAGAGTCACTGTCAGCCTCTGCTTTTTCAAGCCTACCTACAAAACTTTGTTCATCTTGCAACATGGCCACCGCCAGTGCTTATGTTGGTCCATCAGTGATAGCCTTGAACAGATACCATGGCTTAGCAGATACTGGAATGGATTGCAGATTTTGCTGCGAAAATAAAAATGAGGAACACTTGTCCAAATTCTCTAGTGGCTAAGTTGATTGTGATGTCGGCTGCAGCTGAAGCTTCTGAGTACAGTACANACGTCCTGTCTGCGCAAGCCCCTGTCGGCAAATAGCCTTTGCAGCATGCCTGATCAGCGCTCTGCTGGTTTGCGCGGCCCTGGTATGGGTCAGACAGCCACTTGAGCATCAACACGCTTCCGACTTTGTTGCTCAGGACTGGGAACGCCAGGAAACAGCTCACCAGGTACCCGTGCAGATTGCTGAACAGGTGCTGCTCGCCGGTCGTTATGTGCTGCCGAGGCAGAAAGCAGTGTTCAACTTGCAGTGTACAGTTGCGACATCTCCTGTAAATCGCGTATGCACCTTCGAAAACTTACTGCTGTATCAAGCACAGCTGTGGTATATATACCAAGGCAAGTTTGGCAATGAAGCATTAGTACTTTGTTGCGATCAAGAATTGTACTAAATCCAAGTTTGCTGCTTGCCTTTGCACTGTCTGCACGCCCTTGATCTGACACTTCTTTCTGCACGTTGTGTTGCATGCTCTATGTCTGCACAGGTGATGAAGCACCAGAACTTCCAAATATTCTTGTGAACTGGCATCATAATATTCCTTTGCAACTGCGAGTTCTGAGTGTTTCTGAGGCTTCTCACATCATGGCTGCAGACATGGAGGTACCAAAGGTGAATAAGTAACACTGTTTCTTGTCACAGAATTCGGTTTGCGAGCACAGCAGTTACTCACTGCAAGCATGCTCCCGCACGCACTGCTTGTGACTACAGCATGCAGCTTCTGCATGCAGCACCCTGACTTACTCAAAGTCCTGGCTGCGCAGGTTACTGTCATACCACAAGCTGCTATTGTACACCGCCAATGGCATCTCAACTACTATCACAGCATGACAGAATCCTTGTTTGAAGTTTTCAACCTTGCTTGTGCATACTTGGGCCACTGCCACACCGGCTACAGATCACTCACACCAATCTTCATTNTTTTGGTGCCAGCCACATGAATGCTCCAGGGGCTGCCCTGACACAACGGTCTGTCTTGCTGTGCATGCAATGATCCTGCTGACAGTGGCATGGGACCTGCAGGTGTGCAAGAGTCTACGCTTCAGTGGCATTGCTGTGCCTCGGGACTACGAGGCAGCCTTTCAGCGAGCAGTATGGACCTTCCAGCACCAGCGTGTGTGGTGCCCCAAGCAGAAGCAGCTTGTGCATGTGCGGCCTCTCCCTGCAGGAGGCCTAGCCTCAGGTGCGTGTCCTCCAGCTGCATTGCATGCCTGTGCCTAGCCGCNTAAGTGTGAAGTAGGAAAGTTGCCTCACCTGGGCAAACTTCATCTGAGCCATGATGCCAGCACCGTCAGCATCAGTAAAGGGCTTCTCCAGAGGATGCAAGGGGGTCATGCTGTTGCTGCCCCCGTAACTGACAACCCCCATCTCACCCACTTCCAGGCGGGCCATGGCTCTGCAAATCAGTGTCACAGCCTCCAAGGCAAAAGACGCACAACCATTCTCTGCCATGGACCGTGAGTCATCCACCGCAACAACAACCTGCAGGATGGGGTTGACAAAATTAGGGTGAGAGCAAAGCTCAGCTTGGCACTTGACTGATTGCAGTTATAACCTGAAGCCTAAACCAGGTGGAGTTTGCTTGAGGCAGTACACAAATGTGCTTGCTAGGACGTACAAGACATGGCAGCCTTCACTGGTCACCTTTACTCAATGCAGCCTTTTCAAAGTGATTGGCGTGCAGCCACACTGCTGGGCATGGCAAGCTGTAGCTATCTGTGAAGCTATGTCACACCACACGCGTAAGCGGACATCCCGGCAGAATCTGGAATCCTGGCAGGGTGCATGGTGCTTGCCTGATACTTGCGCTTGTCTGGCTGGGTTCTACGCAGCCAGATCTTGTCCTTCCTGAAATGGGAGGCAATGTATGCAATGACTCGCTTCATGCTGATGCGCTTGCCGCTCCTGTATTCCCCAGCCATCTTGCTGGCAAGCTGTGGCTCCAGAACCAAGCGCAGCTGCTCAGCTAGGTCACTGGACAGGCCCGCAGTCAAAGCTTCACACTTGCTCCATACCTGCCATGCCCATCATTTTGAGTGTGGAGTGTGATTGACTGTCGTACTTACACCGCAGCATTGGTATTTGCACACATGGTGGCATTGCAATTCAATACACCTGCACTGTGAACAGTCCTTCAAGCACAAGCCTAGCAGAGGCAGCATATACATAGTGATAAGTTGTGCAAGATACTGCATTGCTACCATCCAGGCATGACTGTACATGACCAACATGCAACTCAGCTGACCACACAACTGAGAATGTTGAGTCTCGCTTTGTGATCACCTCTTGACCATAGCTTGCCGCTTGTGCAGAGGTGTCCAGCTGCAGCGTNGTAATTCTTGGCTGTAGAGTTGCCTGTGCATCAGCCTCAGATCCCACAGGCTGTGGCGTGACTGATCCTCAGGGCAACACCATTCACNCTTAAACATTTGGAGTTGAGCGAGTCAGAGTCAACTGCCTGATCAATGCCCTACAGGCACATGTTATCACAAGCCTTCATACTACAGTCAAGCTAAGACATGAACTTGAGCATTTCCCTGCACAGTCCTTTGGTTCAAACAAGGCCCTCCCATCAACCATGCNCCATGGGGAATGCTGGACCCTGCTGCTCAGACAGAAGCACTGGAGGGGGCATTGCATGAGGTTGCTGAGCAGCACAGAGCTGATGTCAGGACTCTGGACAGCCAAGGCAACAGTGAGGTTCCTGTTGCAAGCACCTCAGCCGCAGACCCAAGTCAGGCAGCAGCAAAGAGGAAGCAGACAAANGGTCTGCAGGCGCTGTAGACACAATAATGCACCTTGCATCACATATATGCACACATGTGACAATTTTGCAACTAGCCAAGCTTGGACCAAGCTGTGATGTCAGTATCAGGCTGCCCAGTGCATGTGCATTGCCGTCAATGTCAAAGCTGCACAGGCCCATGTGACCCGTATACTCGGGTGATAGTGATCCCCACAGGTATGCTGTGCAGGTCAAACGGGGCAGCTGGTATGACAGCACAGACTCAAATGGGTATGAGCGCCGCAGCTCTGTGACCCAGTTTCACGACATCATACGCTTCTTCCTTGGCAAATGGCTTGGGCTGTTTGCTGAGGTGCTGACAGGCATCTACATTTTGGGTGTTGCCATAGCTCAGCTTGTTGCCTCCTCTGGCAGTCAGTATGCTATTGACAAAAGTCATGACAAGCGGTAAACTCCATGATTTGCTGTTGCTTTTGTGGCCATCTCTACATGTATGCATGTTGCATTTAGCACATGGTGCTTTCAGGTGCAGCCGTGCACAGGCAGATCATTGGCATACCTTCACAGCAGCTAAGCTGCTCANGGGTCAAGTTATACTTACTTACCCTTACCAGATGGCCTTGATGGGAGTTATACCCGCTATCTGTGTCGCAATTGGGGTTGGCATATTGAACTACTACACCTTGTGGCTGCTCATTGTGNCTGCATTGTTCAAATACCTACCTGGGCTCTCAGCGTATCCGTGGATTTGTAGCAGCACCTGCATCGGTTGTGCAATGATGACTTGTTGGTGCTTTTGCGTGCAATGCCATAACCAAGGATGTTAATCATGTCCGCTTACAGGTGGCACAACTGCTGTATTGATCAGCCCACTGGAGGTTCTCAAGACCCGTTTACAAACACAGAAGATTGTCAAGGGTGTTGCCCCCAAATATGCTGGCGGCATACATATATATGGTATGTGCACCACAGTGCCAGCAATCGCTGTGCAGATAGCAGCTCGTATTTGGATCAAGCATGACAACATGAGGTCATGACTGCATGCAGCATCATGTGTAAGCAGCATACATGATCTGCTGGGACCTGGAGACAATGTGTTAGCTAGATCAGCACTCATCACTGCAAACAGAGCTGGCAGTGGCTCACTTCAACATCAAACACTTACCGCAAAATATGCAGTCATGCTGTGCACTACTTTGCCATGCCTACTGCATTGCTGCACATGAGTGGGGGCCACTGCACAGTGGCCAGCACTGGTTGAAAATTCACCTTCAAGTCAACATGACCTCTTGACCCACAACATGCCTGGTCCACATAGCTGCATATGTAGCTGCCTGTTTGATCCCACAACACAATGGTCTGACNTTGGCTGGTGCTCCGTCATGTGCAGACTTGCATGACTTGAGTGTGCAGCCAATGCTGATACGGTCCAACCAGCTTCAAGGGCATTGAGGGTTGGGCACATGGACGGATGAGCAGAGCAGTGAGACCCCTGTAAGAGCTGCCACTCGGGAGTGATACAGGGATGGTTGCAATGCAAATTGGGAACCGGTAACATCGTCAAGTTGAGCTGACCTGTTATCTTGGAAGAAGCCCCCTCTATGCCTGACACCAAGCTCTCGCCCTGCAGCTTCCGCCTCTACATACATTGCTACAGCGTACACCTGGCATACGCATGACAACATGTCAAGACAGGCAGCAGCTGGCCGCAATGTGCTGGAAGCTGCGAAGACCAACTAGAATTTGCATACATACCATCATGACATCACCTTGCAAATTGCAGCATCCATATAACGCAATAGTACTGACAAGTTGTAGTGTGCAATGCACATGCATGGTAAGCCACGGGCTTGAAGTGGAAAGTACACTGTTCAAGCCGGCATGCATTGCACTGGCTGTGTATGACCAAGCCATGGTTACATACAATGGCAACCATGGTTGTTACACCATGTTTTGTAAGCTTTGGTATTCAAATGCTGAAGTCTGGGTGTAATGCAACACTGGGTGGTGTAGTAAGAATGGTTTGAGCATCAGCCACCTGACAGATTTGTGTACCTTGACACCAACAAAGGCAACCTTCTTACTTCGCACACCAGCGCCCATGCACCTGTACTTCTCACCGTGCCAAAATTGTGTCACTTGTGGGAAAGTCACGCCAGTTGCCTACACATGAACGTATGAATGACAGTTCAACCCAAGTTTGCAGTAAGTTTATGCACATATATTCAACACACTTACTGGTATACATGACATCCTGAAACGTGTTCAGCTTCTGTGTTTGTCCACGCCCTTGCAGAGATCATGACCAGCGTACCTTCTCAGTGACAAGTTGACTGTCAGATGCCATGCAGTGGACAATGANAGCATGGCACTATGGGCAACAAATGTGCAAGTGTTTGCTCTTGGTCTTGCAGTGTATATAGCATGTGCTGGTGGTGTGTGTGGTAGCCAGGCTTTCCAATGGAAGCTATTATGTGTTTATTCACAAGTCAAATGACATCAGCTGTCACGCCGTGCTTGACAGCAGCATGCATGAAGCTGATGTGTCCTAGCTGCTTGTCCTTGACTTGAGGTCTTGTTCTTGCCCTGATGTTGTTGTTGCCAAAGAGTGCTTTCAACACCGCGCTATGATGCCAGGTTGTGTGCATGCTGACCTTGCAAACTCAACATGTCATGTCGACTATGGCTGATTCATCATACAGCCACATTTGTCTTGCTTCTGTGTTTATGGCTGCCTAGATGAGCCCTCAGGAGTGTATGACAGAAAATGATCATTGTGGCAGCTTGTCTCACCTTGCCCTTGCACTTGCAGCTTCGGGGAATGAGGAAGATGGAAGGCGCGCACTGTCAATACCCGCTGACCCGTGGGACAACTTCGACCTTGAACCCCTAGAGCATGATGTGGGTGAGGCGCAGGATGTGTTCCACAAACCATGGCTGAAGCAGTTGGTCTTTCCATCTTGTACTCAGCATTTCATGGTGCTATGCGCAGCCTTGTTGCAAGGTCCAAGCTGTCTAGCTTGTGAGCAAACACTCTGCTGTTGTTACACATCATGTGTTTTACATCATGCCACTGTGATGTTCTGCTTGCAAGCAGGCATCTTGAGTCTGTTTCTTAACTCACAAGACTATGCTCACTCACGACAGACCTGTGCATGCNTTTTGCACCATTGGCATGTACTAAGCGTGCAGATTGAAGACATCTTGCATGGGGAAAACACAAGCATACTCTCATTGCTGGTCTAGCAATGTCCACTACATTGCATCTGCTGCAAAGCTGCTGTTGGTCTGCAGGCAGGACATGCATTGGTGGGCAGTTTGATGCCAGAGTATGACCCAGTCACCAAGATCTCCATTGTCCCTCGTGGAAACGCTGGAGGCCTCACCTTCTTTGCTCCATCAGAGGAGCGTCTGGAGTCAGGCCTGTACAGCAGATCCTACCTGGAAAACCAGATGGCTGTTGCCATGGGTGGCCGTGTTGCAGAGGAGCTCATANGACTAGACACAGGTTTAATGCTTACCCCATGCATTGCCATTGGGTTGCAGCCAGCCAGCAGCCAAAACGGAGTATTCTTGGGCTGATCCGTCTTCATGCATTATTACAGCCATTATCCGATAGCCCAGATTGTGTGTCAGCTTGTAGCTTCCGTGTTGTGCATTGAGTATAGCCATATGATTTGCTGCTGGAAACATCTTGCCTGCACAGGCAAGGCAAGCAGAGTTGTACAAATTTGTGCTGAACAGATTTCGATCGGCAGAATCATGTGCATGCTGTGATGCACCCGACAATATCAGCACCAATGTGATTGGGTGCTTTTGCAAATGGAGGAATACGGCTGCATCAGAAAATGACGCGTTTGAGCGTGCAATGCACATACTGAGCAGTGTCCTGCTATTCCAACACAGCAACTTTCAGAGAAGAAGATTGTTGTCCATGCTGCAGTGTGAAGCTGTACTTCTGAANTGAGTCGTTCTTTGTCTGCGCCCTGTGTGCCCTGAAACGACAAATTCATGTCATTCTTTGTGGGTCGCCACATGCTGTTGTAACAACCTCTTCAGTTCATAAAGCAAGCCATTTGTGGTAGCACACTGAGCTTCTTGTTGTTAACACCCAGTAGGGGAGTAGAAGTAAAGTAATGGGCTGCAACAGGGGCTGACGTAGGCTGTNCTGCATTGCAGCATTTCCTGCTGAGACCCTGTCACCTGATTGGATATGCTGGCAGGTCTCAGTACAAGTATTGTACTCAGCTGCTGCTCACAAATGCATTGCATGCAAGCAGGCTGCAGACATTCTTATGTTTTTCTTGATTGAAATCATGCCATCAAGCTTACTTTGGAAAACGCCTGGGTGACTGATGGTGTGGACGGGTCATCTTGATATGGCAAGCACTGTCGTTCTGTTTGTTGTGCATCACTGCTTGCAGANAGCAAGAGCATGCTCTATGGCATGATCTGCAGGACTATATGTGGATCAGTCAGTGACAACTGTAGTGGATGTGTCATGCTACATCATTGTATTGTCTGTCTGCAGAACTACATCTTCCAGCGAGAATATGCAAGGCTATCTGCGGAAGCTAAGCTGGACCTTCTAGAGACAGGCATCTGCCCCATTGCCGCCAACCTGCAGGACTGCAATGACATGAAGATGAATTATGCCATTGACTGGAATTTGCTCAAACCAGCTCTGACCCAAGCAGTGGACATAGNCATATTGGCAGTACAGCATATCAGGACTTGTATCAATTTTATGAAGTGGTCAGAGACGATGCCCCAGTGTGCACGTGAGTACGCATCCTCGCGCACAGGCCAACTTGCAGACGCAACACTTGCGGGACAGCCTTCGTGAATGTGTCCGTCGTGTGCATGTACATTCAGGCGTCGTGAACAGATCTGACGGTTGTTGGTGTCGGATCTAGCTCGATCGCAGAAACTGCTGTGCCTACTCCCCTGAACGCTCCTGTAGACAACGAGCGCTTGCGCAAGTACTACCTCGAAAGCAAGAGTCACTGGGCAACATATATGACCCAGCGCGACGGGTTCTCCATCAAACAAGCGTAACCGCCTCTAGTGCACTGACCGTTTATGAGCAAGTTTTGGCAGGGCCGGACTTCATGGAAGGAGACAGTCACTAGCACCGTCACTGGTCTTTCTGATGGAGCTGCTAGGTGCTGCCTTCACATGTTTGCAAACATGCTTTGCCCCCTACATCATGTCAGTGCTGCCTGGCCATTGTACACTCAAAATGGCTGACCTGCACCCGCAGATTGCGGCAAAATCTTGCGGTACCCAATGACGGGCGAGTGCCGCCTAGCAGTGAGGGTCCTAATGCACAAGATGCTGCAAAGTCCCAGCAGTTCCTGCGACTACCAATTGAGAGTGCCAAAAAACTCCGCTGGTATGATAGACCCGACCTGAACAACCTGGTCCAGCAGAATTTGCGGGAGAAGACTGATATTCTGGGCGTCAATGCTGCTCTGCGTCAGGTATATGGCCCCATTCCACATGTCATGTCATGCACAGCAGCCACCCCGACGGGCAACAATGCTTGACACATGTCTCACTTTGNATGGTATCACCAAGCACTATGCGCAAGGAGCAATATACCCATCAGGCACCGAGCTTGCACCAGACAAACCAGGTCGAGAGGGGGTCACAGCTCCCCTGGAGGCAGTGCAACGGCTGAGGCCTAAGTCAATGGATGGCTACACCCAGACACATGGCAATCTCAGCGAACAGATGTCACGACGACGGTCAGCTCCGACTGAGAAGGTCACTCCACAGCTGCCCACCAACACAGAGCGACCAGTCAGCAGCGCTCTGCATGCTGTCAGTGGGGCATACCTGAAGGAGCAGGCTGCCATGCTTACAAGGAGGCGCATTCTAAAAGAGCCCCCAGAAGACTTAGAGGAGGAGTTATGTAGACCCATCAAGAAGCTGAAAGGACTGGCACAGGGTTCAGCGTTCACTGAACAAGTTCAGTCATTACTACCATTTTGTTCTTCTGTGGAAGAGCAAGTTTGTACTGCATATCAGATGGCAAGGGAGTGGGATCCTCCNCCTGCTGATCATGCCGAGCCAAAAGATGTCATGAAGGACATCGAATCCTTAGGCAAGCTTCCAGACATGCCGAAAATGGACTACTCTGATGATCTGCCCGGCTTGTTCCAGGCAGCATTTGCCACTTGCGACAACCAGCTCTCTCCGCGTCGAGCAGCCAAGCCCAGCCTGCTTGGACCCCATGAGCAGAGTCTGTATGATGATGCGGANTCAGCAGGGCACAGCTTCCAGCCACCACAAGGAAGGCTAAAGCAATGCAGTGAGCAGAGCGGCACTGCCTACCTGCAGATACTTCAGCTTGGCTTCCCACACAACCTTGTCCAATGTTGGCTTTTCTTTCTCATCAGCTGCTTTGTCCTCTTCTTTGTCCCCAGATTGTCCTTTGGGACCACACCTGCAACAGCAGGCAACATGTGACTGCTACACACCTANATGCTATTGCTCCAAACACGCTGCCTGTATTGGCTGCCAGGTTGCTCACACTGCTGACAGCACTGCTCCCAGCTGCTTTGATCTTAGAGGGTGATGCCGGAGGCCGTCCTTGTTGCTCGTCTTCAAGAAAGGGTGAGCCCCTGAGTTTGTCTCTGATGACAACTGCTGGACCCTGAGTGGGATTCTGCTTTGCGTGTGCCAGAAGAAGTAGAAGTTTCAGCATCGCTGAGTCTCTCTGGAGGACTGGCGCCGACTGAGGCTTGGGTGTCTTTGGGCTGTGCTGCCGAATGTGCTGCAAGCTGATGTCCAGCTTGTGAACTAGTCTGGGATAAGAAATTAGCAGAGGGTGTGCAAGCTGTGTTATGGTCATCAGGCATCAGCACATCAGCATTGACTCCACGTTCCAGCTTCTGTGCCGAGTCAGCAAGGGCGTGACATGCATGTGCAGATGGTGCACTTGCATTAACTGCATGTTTGTTCTCTGCAGACGAGGCAGCAGAGCAGGCAGGCGCAGGCTGTGCAGGATGTGTACTGCTGGTNTGTGCAGGCTTCTGGGCAGCAGCCTTCTCAGCGAGTATGGGCTTTTTCCAGCCCTCAGGCGCTTTTTCAGGGTACAGAGTAGCAAAGGCANCATAGATGGTGGCGCGCCTATGCTCTGTGTTGTTGCCACTGGCACAGCAGGTGGGTTGTCCTGGACATTTTCCGCAGCGCCCTCTGCAGCAGCTGCTGGAGCACAGGGGCCTGCTGCTGCTGTAAGCACTTCAGGATCATGTGCCTCTGTCATTACCACATCCTCTGCTGCCTGGCTGGTCTCGGTTGGAGCCTGAGGTTTGCTGTGATCCAATGCCACCACGTTGAGAGCATCTGGAGATGCGACGCTATCAGCAGGTGTCATTGTGTCACCTACCGGCATATCACCTGTAAGCAATGATGGTGTTGCCCTCAACACATGCTATGGTGCCAGCAGCAACTGCTGCTTGTACATGAGACACCTTCAAACGTGGATGCGTAGACTGGTGACTCGCCTCCAGCAAGTCTCGAGGTGTAGTTTGCATGCAGTACTAAGCTCCGCATTGCAGTAAATCGATGCATAGCAAACAATCTGACACAACACGTGCTGCTGACGCATTGCATGTGTGTCTGCCCAATTCTCTNTCATTGCAGTATACTGCCTGTGAATCAGGGGAGGTTTTGCTCTTGTTGTCTCTTTTCTGCAAGTGACATTGCGCTGAGGCAGACACAAGGGCCTAAGCCACAGTCAAGAAGTGATGCTATATGCTTGAAGCATATCAAGTTATGCTGAAAGAGCCTGTGCACATCTATTTCATGCATCGTTGTTGATTGGAAATGATACTAGCTGTGACACTGCAGATACAGGTGAGTCAGGCAGCAGCAATACATCAAGCACCAAGCAGTCCACGGCACAAGCCCAGGCACCACAGCACATTGCCCAGAACCTGCCTCCNTTAGCAAAGCATGGCTAGCCTCGTATAAAGCTGCATGCACCACAGCAACAGAGCTGATACCCAGATTTGGTCTCCAGGTCATGCTAAAATTGTTCGCCACATCCTGACTTTGTGTCTCAGCGCATTTGTGCAAACCCAGGTGAGTGAGCTGAGCCACAAGCTTGGCACTGCGGAAGGCAACTGCAAGTCTATGGAGGAGGAGCTGGCTCGCTTGCAAGCCCAGAACACGCAGCTCAGCAAAACCAGAAGCGAGCGGGAAGTGGATGCCAACGACAGCCGAGCTAAGCTGCATGCAGCTGAGGAAAAGGTACACCTGTGATGGTCAGGCCTAATGCTTTGACCAGTCATGTACAGCATGACCACGTCTCCTTGTAGACTTGCACCATGGATGTTGTATCCTGCCTGAACCACTCACGTTTATGCAAGTGTCCTTCATGGCACCTGAGCGACAGCATGAGCGCATTCCTACTGAATTTAACTGCATCCTGAGCATTCTCTGCCACTCCTGCTGCTGTCTGCTTCTACTGGTTACATTGCAGCCTCGGGTTACATTGCTGTCTGGGGCGAAAGCTTCAAGCGCTTGCGAGGGAAAGCTTTTGCAGCTTATCTACACTGCCAAGCCCCCCTGTTGCNAAGCTCATATACTTTTGATAGTCAAAGGCCAGGGCCTTGTATAAAGTATATGAGCTCGCATTGCATCCCAAGTGACAAATTAGGGCAGCCGGGCCTATCAAAAGTCCCCCAACAGGATGGCTCAACTATGCACATGTAGTGATGGTTGCTGGATGCATGCTTTGTCCTTGTATTCAAGCCAAAAGAGCGCAACACCACAGGGAACTCTGACTATTGCTTTGCACCCTTGGCAAAATTCAACACCACATGCTGCCGTGCTGTCAAGCATCACACGTCTGAGCGGTGTAGACACCTTGCATGATAGGTCAGCATGTGTACGTGGCTCAAACGACTTTGCAATCACACCAGCAGAGGAAATGCTATCCAGAAATGGAACGAGCCATGCAGATATGTCTACCTACCAAATGAAGGGTGTCCAAGCCACCGTGCTCTGTGATGCTGTCAGGAATGTCACGTACGTGACCACAGCGCGAGCCTTGTAGTTAAGTCCTCTGNGCAATATGGGCGAAAAGACTGACCCAAGCTTTCATGAACTGTGGCGTTGCCTGCAATCACATGGACCCATCAATGGCTGTTGCAGCCGACCTGCACCTGGTAAGTTTGTTAACAGCAATTTGCATGCAATGTGCTCACGCTGCCAAGTGTGCACAAGTCACCTTGCTGAGCAGGCCTTACCAGAAAGCCAACAACCTGACAAAGCAATCAACAGCAAGTATGGGGTACACAGCATGCACAAGAGTTGCTCCCTCAGACAGCCATCAAGCTTTTCTGCAGGCAAGAATGCTGACTAAGCAATACAATTGCATCTGCAGAGCATGAGCAACATGCCTGACCAATGATGAAATAATATGTGATAGCGACATGTCATAAGTTCAAAACGCCTGTGTCTGTCACTTTCTTAAATCTTACAGAAGGTGATTGTGGCAAAGCAGACCTCAGCAAAAGAGAATTGCAGAAATCATGTCCTACTGGAACATCAACCATAACAGCATATACAAATCAGTCAATGATAATGAGTTGCAGAGGGCCAGATGCTAACTGTCTAGCAACTGANAAGGGGGTTCCTCAGCAGGTTGTTGGTGTGCAAGACCTTGTCAATCCATTGTTTAGGCATGCAGACAGACTACACTACTTTGCTTCTGACACATCTAGAAATTGCTGCGACTACACCAAACTAAGCAACTGCTTCTTGGACAAGGACGGATCCAACAGATGACAGGTCAAGCAAACACCAGGGAAGTGCTCTGAAGCCAAATGCATGTGAGGCTGAGGTGTACCTGCCGCTGCTTGACGTGATGTAGATGCTGAAGGGCTCTTTGGTGAGCAGCCCTTCTAAGGGCTACTGCAGACCCCAGGCCCTCCCAGAGCGACCTCAGCATGACTTGCTGGTGATGCTGCTCAGCACAGGCCTGCTGCGCNTGCACTGCGCTGTTCGTTAGCCATAGATGTCAACACGTGTGGGCCCCTGACTCGCTTTAACTACAGTTGTTGTGCCAAGCTATGTGCAACAGATTGCTCTCAGGANCAAAGCCAGACACAAGACTCCACCAAGGCAGCCTCAATGCCACTCTAGCCTGCACAGACAGACTCAAGTGCTTTGCATCCTGTGGTATGTGTGTCTTGTCAGGAGGCAGTTCAGAACAGGCATGTGAATGTTTGTTAAGCACTGGGCTCTGCGATGTGTTGGTTCATGTCAATAAGATCACTAAGCGGAACCCCTGTCACACATATAGTAGCATTGCATCCTCCTNTGCAGCTCATGCCTTGCGACTGCAGCCCTCTGCATTGCGTATATGCATGTGTGAACTTGCCTCATGGCGCCTTGCTGAGTTGCCAATGCTGCAACTCTGCATGACGGCATGTGTTGTCAAACAAAGGAACGCTCTGTTGTTGATCTGTGATCAGGTTTCAAGCACTTTTCTGAGTTTACTCATGTAAGGAGAGCATTGTGCATGAGGAGAGNGCCTCTGTCTTATGCTGCTGCACAGAGGCAGCCAGGGATGCTTCAGCCTGCTGCCTGGCTTTGACAGCCGCCTCAAGCTTGCTCTCCTCACCCACCAGCTTCATGGCTGCCTGGCTCTGCCCAGCCTCCAGATCCCGAACCTGCTGCCTCAGCTTTTTGATGGTGCCTTCCATGCTGCTCTGCTTCTTGCTCAAGCGCTCTCCTTCTTCCATCACCTGTACAGCAGACACAGCTTGNTCCAGCAGAGCACAGCAGCAGAGTTCTCACCACTATTAGCAGCAGCAGTACGTGTAGGAGAGGATGGGCGGTGGCGAGATGGTGATGTGGAAGTGCTGGTTGGAAGAGCAGGTCCATACAAAGTCTCCTTGATGATAGACAGGGAGCCAGATNCCTCAACTTGCAAGACCAGTGAATGCCAGGACACCGACTATCCTAAGTGCACTATGGTCCATAGTACGTTATCATTGTTATTATAGTCATTCATCTGAGCCATGAGAGGCATTTGTGTCTGTTGCAGCTGCAGCAGCGGCAGCCNAAGCCTTGGTGCAAACAGCAGAGGAGCTCATCAGCTGTGCGGCAGCGGCGCCTTGAGCCACCTGGCTGCTGCTTAGCTGCTCAGCCTCACTTAGTCTGAGTACAAGCTCTGCCTTTCTGCCTGTAGTCANTGCACTTTCACAGTCTTGCAACTGTTTGCTGTTGGCTGTGGAGCTAGGCACGAAAAGACGTGCTAAGAGATCTGCCCTATATTTTGTAGCTTGTGCCAGCTGGGCTACTGCAAGTTTAGCAGCTTCAAGTCATGTCCTTTATCACTGTGAAAGGCTGCGACGCCTTCATTGACATACTAGACAGGCACTGGGAGTGTCTCAATGTGATCATGTGATCATCTGCATGCACCCATGCCTGTGTGGGATAGTNATTCTCACCACAAATGCAGATCAGGCACGTCGTCAAGAGCGAATTGCATGTATATATGGGGTGTGACTGCAGTGTAGCACTGTCACTGACCCCTGCAGACTGTGCACGGACATATGAATTCCTCTCATTGCTCTCACAATACTCAGCCTTGTTATTGTGGTTGTCAACAACTTTGCTCGTCCTGGCCAAAATTGTGCATATGGCATGTATTAGTCCGCTTNTTGCTGGGCACCGAGTCAGGCACACTCAGCTGAGGGCTGTCCGCAATTTCCTTATCTCTGAGTCAAGTTGGGGACCCTCCTGCAATGAGTAGGGCCACCCCTTTACAGCAGTGCAGAGCCATCACCCCCTGCTGGCCCCTGCTGGCTAGCCTGTCCACCTCTGCAGGTGTTCAGGGACCTTCTGCCGCTGCTTCCAGCAACCTCTGTCNGAGGCATGTTTCAGGACTGACAAGCATCTTCCACACACGTCAAAAACATTACACGCATAACAGCATACTGAAGTACCTGCTGTTCTGCATGTGCAGATTTTGGGGTCGATTGCATGTATTTCAACGTCATGCCATACAGTGCAACCTTTGCCAGTCAGGCAGCAGCAGCCAGCTGGGCANTCCCATCACACACTGCTGGAATAGAGGCTATATTTTGAATGTGCTCAGCAACATAACATGACGTACTGCTCACCCACACCTGGCTCTTTCACAACGTGATTGATAGATGGGCAAATGGGGCGAGCCGAGTCACACCTGCCTGAGCAAATCACAAAGACATACCCTACACACAAGCAACATGTAGACAGTAACAACATGCGGCCTAGTGCAATGCAACACATTGCACAAGAGCAGCACAGAGAACACAAATTCGTACCCAATGTAATAAAAACTGCGCAGCGTGGTCAGCTCATCAAACCCATTCTTCCGGTAGAAGCCCACAGCTGCAGTGTTGTAGTCAATAACATGCAAATATACAGCCCTGCTGAGCTGCTGTCTTGCTTGCGCAATCACGCACTGAATGAGGTGTGAGGCTATGCCCAGGTGGCGATGCCCCTCCGACACCCCTAAAGTCAAAATGTAGACTGCAGTCTCCTGGTCCAGCAGCCTGCAGTGCAGCAGGGTATGGTACATGCTTGACCTTGCAATCAAACCCTCAACCCCAAACTGAAGAATTACGCCTGGCAGGCAAGTTGGCCTGGCAAGGCAAGCATACTGGTTGTTGCTCATGCACTGCTGGGTATGCAGCAGATCTCCGGGTGCTGCTGCGTCTTGATGTGCATCAAGGCATCATCAATCTTTCTTCCAGATCAGTGTGCATGAGCAAGCACGCCAGCAGGCATCAGCATCTGTAAGCCTTAGGATGTAATAGAGGTTGAGTGTTTTCACTTGTACCTTGCCCATGGCTCAAACAGGAGTCAGGTGCCTGTGGTTGATGGCCGCAAATGCATGCATTTGACAAAAGTGCTGCAAGCTTGCAAGACAACATCCGTTGCTTGGCTGACCTGACATATGCACTTTGTGTGAGGGTTCATCAAGCAATAGTTGTGCAATGTCACACCTGCTGTCCAAGCTCATGCAAGCCCTGTCAGTGATGCTGCAGTCACCAAGCTTGAAGGTACGGGCTGTAACAAAGCCAATGAAATGCTCCTGGACCTCATCACTGCACAGCATGCTTGACATTGCAAAGAGAAAGCAGTCACATGAACACAAGCAGTCACATGAGCTCAAACAATTTCAAAAGCTACAAATCCTTGTGCCATTCACCTGTAGGTAGCTGCCCATGAGAAAATGCTGTCTCGCTCATTGATCACACAATCATAGAAATGAGCTTCGTAATCGATTGGAAACAAAGCTTGATGTGCAGCACGAAGATTGTCCAAGTCTTCAGGAACAATTGACCTGAAAAGCGCACTGGAGNACGAATCCATACAGGCCACCTCCTCTTGTCCCCTACTCGCGCATGCTTGTGGCCTCTTACATCAAATAGCATGTACAAAGACATGTCTTTTGCTACAAATCTGGAGTCACCAGCACACAGCATGATTCATAGTCAGACAGCAGCCGCAATGGTGCTAGGATTCAAGGTCATGTTGCAATCAGCGANTGCTGTGGTCCATAGGCTGACAATGGTTTGCTACATGTGACTGCGCACTGTGGCGGCTGCCCCGCTCCAAACTTGTTTGAGTCGAATTTGAGAGTGATTGTCAGCAGTTCTGTAGTTCCCAAACCAAGAGCTTGCCGCAAGGTTGTAGGCAGCGTTTCGAGGTCAAAGTTCAGGCTCACGTGCCGCTGAAACTCTGCTGAGTATGTGACCTTGNTTGACCTACTGCTGGCTCATATCTTGCATCATAACAAGCCATGCTGTGCTGCAATGCGTCATGCTGTGCTGCGCTGCAATGTTTGAGCTGCTTCACAGCATGCTACCAAACCTGCAGGATGTTTGATTTGATGCTAGATTACAACCTCCTACTGGCACATCCCTCCATCTGCTCAGAGAAGGAGTCTTTGTCACACATCAATGCTCTGCTGAAGTGCCAGCCTCATAATGTGCTGAGGTACACCACAGCTGTGGACATCATACCACAGCTGACTTCACGTGGGAGCAAGTGTGGTTTACAATAGTTGGCAAATTTTTACTGTTACAGCAACTCATAAGCTGCTGTGTCTAGTGCCGCACAGCACGGATACCAATTGGCATGCAAGACAGTGCTTGCACATGTGAAGACGGCATTGTTGGACTGCAGGGGTGTGATGAGGGCTGACCTATTGGGGCCGTGTCAATGACAACAGGTGGAAGGAATGACCATTGATTTTGGATCATGTTAGGGGGGGTGGGGCCTGAGTCTGTAGGGCGGCCTGCCATCATGTCACCTGCCAGCCTCAAGAACTCCTGCATACACAACCACTTTCAGGGTTTAGGGTGTAGCCCATTTTGAACAGGGTGCTCAACATCAATGTACCATCAGGTCAATTGGGGCTGTACAAACAAACGTGAGGAAGGGCACTGCTTTTGAATCAGCTTAGTTGGCATTGGGTCAGAGTTTGCAGAGCCAACACATCAGCTGCTAGCCTGACCGCAGTGTGTTGTGCAGATACGTCCGCCCTATGTTTGCTGACGCAACACAGGCTCCTCAGCTACACATTGTGCAAGGTCGGCACCCAGTGCTAGATGTGGCCCTGGACAGTACTGTAGTGCCCAATGACACGCACCTGACACCAGAAGGGCCCAGGGCATTGGTCATCACAGGGCCCAACATGGGGGGCAAGNCACACAGACAACATTTGAGGCATGTGGGCTTCAACTGCAGCCATACATTCAACATGCAAAGCTGGGATGCAGCACCATCAACATCACAGGTTGTCTGTGCTAGCTACACTGAGTCATAGAGCACAACGCGGCATGCGTTACCTGTCAAAGTTGTTCTTGGCCCAAAACAGACACATTTGGTTGGTGCCATTTCGCATGACAGTTGGGGCTGCTCCAGCCCAAAGGCCCCTGATTCCATCCTCTTTTGCTACTGTCATGGCACAGTGGATTGGACCCTGCATGCCGTGAGATACTTGAGCAAACAATTGTGATAGACAATCAACAAAGAGATGATGCAACAATCTCTCAGAGGCAGTGGACAGTGCACAAACAGTAGTAGGTCATCCTGGATAAGCTGTCCCTTTCTCAATCCAACTGTTGCTGTTGCATCACAATGGAGCGGGAGTCAGCAAAGATACTTTGAGCGCTGGAACCACCTGCCCTAGGAATTAATCTACGCGTTTTTACTGCACCATTGACCATAGAGTGTACAGCAAGGACAGTCAATAACATAATTTGCTATGGGTGATTGCATTGCGCAGATCGTTAGCAGCTTGCGTTTTTGTGAACCTGATGCTGCAAGTTTCTCGGCTCTGGCTGACAGGTGACGTGATGCTAGTGAGCACCTGAATAAATACCAAATAACAGAATCAATTGTAGCACCCATATAGGTCTCCTTTACGCCACTCATAAACTCACGCGNAGTCAGAGAAAGTGGCAAGATGAGCAAGGCAAGCAGCGCATTGCACTGCAACATCAGGCCAATCAAATCTGACACCATGGCAAGATTAGCAAGGCAAGCAAGGAGTGCTTCACCTTGGCAAGGCGCTCCTCTCTGCGCAGTTGTTCCAGCTCCAACTCCTGCTTGCTGGATTCAAACAGCACCACAAACCTGCCCCCTTCTGCCAACTGCGCATCCCGGCTCTTACCAAGCGCTGTCACAGTGTTCATGCAATCAAACCTGCACCGACAATGACATTGTTATCATCTCAACATGGCTACAGTGAAACAAGTGATACGAGAGGCTCACCAAAATGAGCATGCCAAGCCACAGCAGTGAGTCATGGCAACGCTCAAGACATAATCAAGTGATTTGCATGGATGCGGTAAGACAGCCAGGGCAGTGTGTTCAGTGCGTGCAGCCAGCAATGTGAGCGTGCCTGTGTGCTACACCACAAACAATGGCCAACTGTTGCATAGCTGTTCCTACGCTCCAAGTCAGCATTTTCTTGAGACTACCCGCCCTTTGATGGGGCAACTTCACTTGCAGGAATGTGCCCATGGGTCAGGACAACTTGACACCAGCTATTTCAACACTTGGTGGTCATGAGATATCTTGCTGTGGAACACAACTTTGAGGTAGCACTGGCCGCTGCAGCCTTTGTGACAAGGCTGACCTGATGACCAGGCTGCACTGAGGAAGGTCCTCCACAGAGTCGTGGCCAGACACAGTGATGAGCAGATTCTTCTCCCCAGTCCTGAACTGCTGCATTGCATTGTGTTGATCATTTGCGTAAGGCAGCAGCAAGGCAGGCTGCCAGAAATCACTGCTGGTCTTCAACAGTTCATTGGCAATCCTGCACTGAATTATGATGTCACTCTCAAAGCTCTCAGCCATTCGTTGAATGGCTTTCATGAGACAAGTTGATTGAGCCCCAGTCAGCGTGACCGACATGCATGGCAGTACAGCATGTCTTAAATCTGTANAACTCCGTGATTCAGAGACTTGTCAAAATCGGCAAGACTGATTCTACTGCTCAAGGGCACCACACTGCGGATCTGAAGCATATCATCATAAGCCTGAACTTTCGAAAGGAGACAAGAGGTTAAGACACAGCAGAATGGCCTTCAGTCGACTTTTACTTTGGCACTAAGAAGACATCTTACTGGTTCACATGCATGGCAAAGCCACTTTCCACTTGCAGCCTTTGATTTTTAGTGGGCAAACTGCAAGCATATAAGTTTACATCAGCATTTTGGATAGCAAGTGCTGTGCCCTGTGGTCTGGGTTTGTGAGCAAGACCTGACACACCCATCATGCCATGTACCAGGAGCGGAAGCCGACGCTAATATTCACACTCAACAGCACAACACATCTACTCTATACAGATTTCTTCACTGGTGAATTACCACACAGCTTGGCACCTCTCGAGTAAGTATGCAGGCACAGACAATGCAGCTATACTGTGACCTGACAAAGCTACAAACTGATGGCAGAACAGAAGGTCGAATCTTGAAATCTTCATGTAAGCAGCTGAGCTGGTCATAAGCCTAAACATTTGTCCTGTAGGGCTGCTCTTGANTGCTGTGTAGCTCATTGCAGCATTGTCAGAGCTGCACTGGACAGTGTTGCGCTCATCATGAGCTTTTGTAATGCTCACAAAAGAGTGGCGGTGCTGTCCTGTAGGTTCAAAGATTGCAGCGCTTTGCCACCTACGGCTACCTCAAACAGGTTGTGCTGAAGATGATAGCAGCTGATCTGGCGGGAGGCATTGGGAATGGCTTGCAGGACTCCCAATGTGAGGCAAGTGACATGGTCTCCACCCTCAGGTGAGATGCTATGCATGACAGTCTCAACTCATGAGTGTGTTTGATGAAACCCTTTTGCTGTAAGGCACCCATTGTTAATTCGGCTATCAAGGGATGCTGTGGTTGACTGTTTCCACTCTGTGCTGGAAGGCAGTTGATGGCACACTGTGTGCTGGCAGATTTCATGACATATGCTGCATTTCTATATGCTGCGCTGATCAGCATTTGTGTCCTGCTGTACTGCATCACATAGTGGTGAGGTGGTTCGTCATGCATTGACTGTTCCCCTACCACTCTCTCTTCACTCGGGTGCTCTGGCAAGGTTGGTTGGTCGCTAGCTTGCCAATGCAGAGGATTACTGCCACAGTATTGCTTTGATCGTGGCTGATTGCTAGGCTGTACAGCGCTGTGCTCAGCTCTGATGTGGTGCTGACAATGTCCATGGTGGTACNCGTGCTTGGCATCCAGCGAAACTGACCATGAAAGACAACGTGGTGCGTGCGTTCCTCGCGGGCAGCCTCGCGGGAGCGCTCGCTGCTTACCTTGCTTTGCAAGTCTCGCACAAGCGGTCCGCAGTAACTGCAACAGACCAGCAACAAGAGCTAACCTCATCGTGTTCCCCGCAATTGATGGGTAACATGCTTGAGGATGAGATACTCATAGAGCAGTTCACACGGAATGTGCAGTTTTTTGGCCGAGAACGGCAGCAAAAAGTTGCAAAGTCTTTTGTANATCTTCGACAAAGTCAATGTTGATTGAACAGTTTGTTCAGGATCTGGCGGCTTCTCTTGCGTGCAACGTACAAAACTTGTCACACCGTTCGGGGAGTCACAGATTGTGAATCGCTTCAGCAAGCGCAAGCCTATGCGCGGAGCAACGCGCAACTGATCAAATGCCGGAACCGTTGAGTAACTCACGCTGCACGTGCGGGTTTTGTCTCGGCAATTCTCTATGCTTCCTTCCTCAGCGAAATCCGCGCTGCAAGGTTCATTCGAACGTCCTCCGCTTACGCCGTTCATATTGACACGGGACCCAGACACTTGCTGTTTCTGCACAAAGTCACAGGCATCGAGGACTGCAGCTGCCGGCTTTCCGGGCTGCGAAGCTACCGTCACTGAGGGTGCTGCTGGTGATAGGCAGCAGCGGGCATCAGTGGACAGACCCCCGCCTGACATGTCTTTGTCGCCTGCTGGACAGCTCACGACTTCCGCATTTGGAACACCATATATCATACAGCAGTTGCAGTCGAACCCTCAGGTTACAAGGTTTGTATGACTTGCAACAGCAGCTCCTTAAAGGCTGTAATGGCCGCGCATCTTCTGTCAACGTGCTGTTCGTTGCAGGGAGCTGTTGACTGACATCAGCGTGACATTGAAGACGCCTCTGCCATCCCCGGTACGTTTGCTGTTGTCTTGCTGTATATTCCCTGCAATAGCACGCTACATATTGACCAGTGTTTGAGTCACATTATCGGCAGCTGCACAAGCAATGCCTGGCTCCTGACGAGAAGTTGTACGTAGGCAGACTTTGTCAAAAATCTTGACAAGCAATTTCAGGCGTCAAGGGCTGAGCAGCGATTGGCTAGCAGTGTCTCCAGCAGCCAGGGGTCCAAAGCTGCTGATGCCAAGCTGTCGGCAGCAGACACTGCATCAAGCAATGAGAGCCAACTGGTAGCCGCTTGTTCTATGTATATGCTACACCATAGCAAAGTGGCTATGTTTTGGTGCCTTGCACAGTTTGCAAGCCCAGCAATTGTCTAATGCATAAGGTCTATCTGATGCAAATAGTTCACCCACACCTGGCTTATGCAACGGCTCATGCCAAGCGCTGACAGCACGTCTCCTGCAATAGTCCATTGTATGGCATGTACTGTATGACACATCAAACACGCATGCCCATCAGACAGCAGCACAGGCTGCGCTGCCTCTGCATGCCCGCTGAATGTGTTCTCAGCGGGGATCGTGTCATTCAGCTGTTTCTGTCGACAGCTTGCTGACGTACACAACATGTTGTAGGCTACATGTAGCAGACAATAAGCATTACACTGAGCTTAGCAAAAGCATGCGGAAGGAAAGGGGGTCTTACACAGCTGCCATGACTTTGGTGCGATTGAACTCAGCATAAGCTGAGCCAGATGCTTGGCTGTTGGACCCAGTGTTGAAAACTGCGGGACAGCAGCTATCCGTAATTCAAGGCATTATCACTGCCTGTTGTGCGCAGTGACAGGGCAGCAGCCGGACTTACACACAGGTCTGAACTCCTCAAAGCCCCTGCCGTCAACTCTCAACCCTTCCTGGACCACCTTTTGGGGTTCCTCCTNAACTCAGAGGTGAAGGCATTGGAAGATCTGGTGGATGCTAGTCACCGGCTGGTGGAGCAGTCATCTGACAGCAGAGCCCGCAGCCTGCNCACGGATGCAAAATCCTGGTTGACTTGTGTGGGTGGAGTTGCCTGTGATGCACCTGCAGCAGTGGAAGTGGCTAAGGCTCAGCCTTCTTTGCAGACAAATACATGGAGCGCAGTTTTCTCAGGATGCCAAAGCAGTCCCAAGGGCCACAGAAGAGGCTGCAAACCTGCGTTGGATATGCTGCAAACTTTTGCAAACATGCAGGCAAGCTGAATCTGCCACAAGCCATAGACAAAGCTCAATGGCTATGGTGATCCTGCTCTGCAAGACAATACCCTTCAGATATGCTGTGAGATCAACAGCAGAGCCTTNATCAGTACTGCCAAGATGCAGAGCAGTTGATCATGTAAGAAGCTGCCAGCCTACAGAAGCTTGGCCTGGAGCTGTGCATGTGGGTCTATAAAAAAGAAGCACAAGTCAGGGCAGCAGTCCTGAACCAACAAGCACGGCAGGGAGGTTATTGATGTCTGTGAAAAACATCTGCAAACATAGACAACTCAGTGCTCGAAAGAAGGAGCTGATGACAGTGGCACAGCACTGCTGCAAGCAACTGATGAGTAGACAAGGGTAAGCACGTTGCAACTTCAGTTGTGGCATGATTGCGGGTTTCCTTGAAATCGGTGGTGTCAAGGAAACACCAGTGAGATATACAGCGCTGATAGCAGCACTGTGAAAGAAGACGATGTAAGATAGAGGCAGCAGATCCTTTAGCGATAGTCTAGGAAGATCCAAGAGGGGGTAGTCATCATGTGACAAGATGTGCCAAGAGCAGCGAGGAGGGGCAGACATATCTGCAACACAGCAAATTGTAGCAGGAGCCTGAATGCAGAACAGCATGCCCATTTGCCAGCAGGAATTGCAATGCAGGCTTGTCTTCAGCAGGATGACCGGTCACGCATGGCTGCACCACATGTGCTCCCCATGCAGGCTGCCTTGCCCAGTCTAGCAGTGCCTCACAGGGCATTCCAGCACCGAGCAATCCACAGCGAGACAGGCCAACTACTGCGCTGCGCAATCCTGCCTTTCTTGCGGGCAGCGCTGTTGCTGAGCCTCATCAAGAACGTGGTGACGATGGACAGCACAACAGCGTCAACAGCCTGCTAGTGTTGAGGCTGAAAAGAGGACCAGCACTTTCCAGGACAGGCCATAAGAGTAAAGCGAGCAATAAAGTGAGGAGAACNTGGGCCTTCAAACCTTGTGGGAGCCCCCAGGGTGTCCCTTTCTGCCTCCTCAGCTGCTGCCAATGGCAAACCTAGCGCGACCCCTAAGCTCAACAAAACACTGCTGATCAGGTGAGCTTGTTTTGCAGGGTGCAAGTTGAAGTCTGTGACACCTCACCAAATGGGACAGAGCTGTAATGTCATGCTGCATGCAACTGCAGCTGGCAGGGGTCAGCCTAGGCCAGGTGCCAAAAAGCTGGCGTGCATACATGTTGCCATCTATGCAATTTTTGGTGACAGTCAATACAACACAACACTGCTTCTTCTGGTAGTGTTACATAACCCCTGTCTGTGACTGAACTCCATGGCACAGTCAAGCTGTAGCAAGGTGATGCAACCGCTTCAACAGGTACTGTTGATCAGAGTGGCTTGAGGCAGCGCAGCCTCCATACCGCATGTGCTAGTCCCAAGATTTGGTGATGTGTTTCCAGTGTGATAGTTCTTGTGACAGCTGAGTAAGTGTCAGTGTTAATCTGCGCTTGCTGTGCGTGTTGATCTCACATGACATAGTACTGCCAGCAACCCTTAAAGCGGCCTGTCTGTTAAAAAACCCTAAACCCTAAACCCTAAAAANATTACGCATGGCCAAATTCCTGTTTTATAGTCACGTACCAGGCTAATGCAAGGACCCTGCACACAGTCATGTGGTCGAGATTGCCATTTTTTGATTGCCACTGCTAGGCAGCACATGAGTGGCAAGTCATTCTATGAGCTGTCGGCCATGCAGAGATGGGCTGCTGCGAGGTGAGCTGGAGGCGTGTCTCATGTTTGCTCCCCCTAGTGAGCTGCTGGTGGCTCAGCCCATGACCGGCCCCAGCCAAAAACTGCTGGGCAGCTACGTTACGCAGCGGCGCCGGCTGCGCAGTGAGACGGTGCCCAGAAGCAAGTACAGCGATGCAGCTGGCCTGGCTGCAGTGACTGCTTTCTATGGGGCATCAGGTGAGGCCGCAGCTGTGGTTGTGCTTTCTGGCTGTGACTCTGTCTGCTGTCACCCCGACGGGTGTATGTTTCTGGCTGTAGAGCTGGTAGGTACAGTTGCCTCTCCCCCTGGTGAATGTGTGCAGTCATTGTCAAACACCTACAGTAGCTTGGACCACTGTCCTAGTTGACCAGCAGCATGCTGTGTGTTGTAATGCTGCAACCACAGCAGCAGGCAGGTGGTGTGTGACAGTCCTGGCTGTGGCAACAGCACAGCAGTGCACAAGGAAGCTTAGCATGGCATGACAGACACTGAGTTATCTCCAATCCAGCTTGACAATAATTGCTTTCATGTTGGTGTGTCTTGCAGAGGATACTGCTGGTCCTGCTGCACAAGAGGCTGCTGCACAGCTGCCGCCACTNAGAGTACATGTGTGTAGAAGATGGCCACACAATCCAAGGAGCACTGTGACGGTGCACCCTCCACATTCCTTGTAGGGCTGTGTGCGATGCTTGTCGTTAGCAAGGGCACGTTGCATGCAGACTGGCATGTCAGAGACTCTCATTGAAACCTTGATTACTGACAGGAAAGCGACTAAGCCAGCTATGAGTCTGGCAAGCTAACATCGTATTTCTGACGGTGTAATCTGGCTGATGTTGTTTGCACGCTGTGGCAGGTTCAGGACTTCCTACAGCGAGTGGGAAGTGGCAGGTTCCCTTCAATTGAAAAGGATATGCAGATGGTGCAAGCACATTGCGGGAGCCTCTTTCTTGATCCAGCCCAGCTTGCTAAGGTGACTTCTTTCGAATGTGCTTGCAATGATCTACCATTCATACGCCATGCAAGTTGTGCCATGTGAGTATGTATGTGTTTGTATGCAGGGTTACATTTCCCCATCTATCCATGACTTTGTGCATGACACTGTGTCTGTGTCTATTTGCCACAGAGCGATCGTATTGGTACAGGTGTCAGCCATGCCCATAGTGCAGTAGTTGTGCCTGAATTGTATACAGCTTCATTAAAGTCACTTGAATAGTGATGGCATCTATTTGTCTTCGCCCATGTATATGCCCATGGTATGAATGTGCCTTTTGTGACAGGTTCTAAAGCTGAAAGCTGTGCTATACTGGCTGCAGATCTACCACGAGCTTGTTGTGCTGGAGCAGATGCATCTGATGCATGAGTGTGGTCCAGGAGCTTCGTTGCAGGCACTGACAGCTATGCCGTTGCAGCTGCATTGAAGCTGTGCCAGACATTGAGACGGTAAATTTACAGATACAGTTAGATGAAGCATTTGAGCTGTAAATGGGTACGTAGACCACATATTTGCGTGTAGACATCTGACTGTTCAGTCCCACTTCATCTTGGTGGGTCAAAAAATATATATGCACAGTGATGCTAATGCTGGCATGCCAAAGCATGAGTTCAGGAGGCACTGTCAGAGTGACAGTGGCATTTGCATACCACAGTGCTGAAAACTCGGCTTACCGGTATTTTAGCGATTGTTGACAAAAGCTCCTCTTTGAAACACGGTTGCTGGAGCATCATCGACAACAGTGACTGCTAGGATGCAACAGTTACGCCAACGGTCTTGAGTGTCATGTGCTTGTGCCAGACAAATACAGTCACGTTAGAAGCCGACATCACTACACAGGAAACAGTGAAAAGGCTCATTCATGAACGGACGCTGATGCTGCACCTGTGACCTGTCCGCTGCGTAGGACAGGACAACAATGCAGCTGTCAATTCCAGACCTGATGCCAGACCTGACGATGAATTACGTAGGTAGGTACGCACGCACGGATGCAAACGCTTCTTAATCACCTGAGCAAGAAGAGCAGCTGCAGCTTAGGTAGCGGCAGCTANGGTTGCGGTTTCGCCATGCAAAATCGGTTTCGTAACGACGCCTTCAAGCCTTCAGGGCTTAACGCATCATGCACACGTGTGCTGAACATCTCTTGGTGACAAGGCTATGCTGTGCATACCGATTCCGGCAAGGATTTCGGACGTGCATGTAGCAAGCGTCATGCAATCTAGCATCTCACAGCCTTCGCTTGCGTTGCTTCGACCGCATTGTCATCGTCGTCCGTTTGTGGCACAGCGGCGTTCAACTCCGCATCAGTTTCGTACCAGGACTCGGCGCTCGACTCGGCCCGTAGCGGCAAGTGCAAGCAGCGATCTGTTCGCGACCGCCTGATTTGCCTGTCGCTGCAACTAGCGTTTCCTCCTGCGATTTGATGCAAGCGTGCCCGTGCGTGCGTTGTTGTATTGGGTAAATTTCAAGTCCGAACACCAAGTATGTGCCTGTTAGTATAGTGCCCATGCACTCAGGTGATGCAGCTGTGACTCAATGTGAACGGTGGTCACTGCTTGAGCTGCTGTGCATGCACTCACAGCTATGCAACAGGCAGCCAAACCTTCACCTTACAAAAGCTGAAGAGTGATCATATCAGAGTGTTTGCAGAACGTGCACCAACAATCAAATATGAGAGACCTATATAACACCTGAGCAAAGCATAGATAACATATTGTACAAATAGACTCAGTAATAGGAATTCGTCCACAACACAACTGCATGCTTGACACGACTGCATNCCCTGAGCTATACAAGGTGGCAAGGGGTGAGCAAGGGGTCCTGACCGTGGAGCCTTATAAGTCAGAAATTTTACCCCACTGGCGTTTCAGGTACATGTACGACGTGTGAGCAATGCAGCTGTATCCAGATGTCCTGCTGCATGGTCATGACTGAAATTGTGCAGCGTGGAACAAATGGCTGGAGAAACATAGAGTGATGACCTCGTAGGGAGCCGGACGTGGCAGAAAAGTCTGCAGCCAAGATCTATGAGTTGTATGAGGCATACAAGCATCGCTACATGTGAGAGATCCTGCGCCTCAAGTACCAAGGCTTAAGACACCAAAAGACCAAGACAACTGTGATGCTCCAGACCTGTTTTGACGAAGGAGCACCAATTGCAGGTCAAGTCAGGCCACATGGCGTGACAGACAGCTTTGCTGCCCCAGAGGTCTTGTTTCCCCTGCTGACCGAAGACAAGTTAGCTGCTCATCAGAAAAGGGTCGATGGCACTGCAGCAGACATGTGGTCAGCCGGAGTGGTCCTGTTCCGACTCCTCACAGGCAGGCTGCCTTTCTCTGCTCCAGGCAGTGTCACAGAGTCCGACTTCCCACCTGACATGCATGATCCTGAGGACCGCAAGAAGTGGGAAGCCAGGGCAGTTGTCTACAATGGGCAGCATAGCTGGGTATGTACGGTGCTGTGTGCTGTGCTGTGCTGTGCTGTNCAGGCACTGTCTCAACAGGCACGCAACACACATTTCCAGCGGGCGTTGCCATCGTGAGGGGCTCCCAAACCCATCCTCAGACAACCTGGACAATTTTGCTATTACCTCACAAGCTCTGCTGAAGACATGTGTGGAGTAACACTATGACCCAAGTTGCATTGACCAGCAGGTTGTCTCAATGTACACACCAAATGCTTCATGCAATTTGAGGCTCATGAACTTGTGGACACAAGAAAGCAATGCTGGTACCTGCAACTGGCATATAGACAAGCCTGCTTGCAGCAAGCCAGCACATAAGCCCTGCAGTAGCTCATGTGTTTGCTCTCTGCTGCTGCCTTGAAGCAGATCCCTGCGTGGGAGACAGCAGTGCTGAGTAAGTCTGCAGATAGATCCAAGTCATGTCATGGACTTCACAGCAGGTCTGGGCTGCCCAAATTGTAAGCATGACAACCCACCTGAGAGACAACAGCAGGCCTCTGCGCAGCGTCACCAGGCAGGCTTGCTGAGGGTCAGCAGGGTCTACTAGGGTTGGCATACCCATGGGAGCTGAGCCCGCATGCCTCAGTGGTTCAGGCGCCTACAAGCATGCATGTGTGGTCAGCAAGCCAANGTGCGAGCTTTGCTAAGAACCTCCAGTCTAAATCCGACCTGTGCTGTCGTTGAGCTGTCTACAATACGCCGGCCATGAGCGCAGTCACAAGCAAACACTGGCACTCCTGTCACATGCATGAGAAGTGGAATGACGTTGCAAGCCATGTCATCATACTGCTTGTCCGGACACACATCCTTGGACAAAAAGTCCGCGAATGCACAAACTCCACTTGAGCCAAGTCTCATGGCTGGGACAAACAGTTTGCGAATGCATAGACATCACCTGAGCTAAGTGGTGTCCCTGAAACCCTAGACACCCTGCCCGGTGATTTCACCACAAAAAGTCAACGCGGAGAAGTAGGCAAGCACCACACCGGGTCAACGCACGCACGCTCAAAGGCCTTGCTCAGCTTTGCTCGCTGGTCCTTCGCCAGGCTCGTTGCAGGCCATCGCCAGCAGCAGATATTTGACGGCTCACGGTAGGAAAGCAGTTGCGCCGATTTAAGCGCATTTGCACGAACACAGCGTGACGGTAAGCACGGCTGGTCCGTGGNTAAGTTACTGCATCAGTTGATGCAATCTCTGCAAGTAAGCTCACATTGCAGTATGCCAATCAACCATCAATTGCATGTGTTGCAACTTGTATGCTGTGCTAAAGCTATGCCTGCTGTTCCATTGACATGCCCCCGTCAACGTGCCTGCACCTGCAGGTGCCAGAATGGGTCAGGCTTGTCTTACATGACACCCCACAGGTTCGCTTGAGCTCCCACATGTTTGATTGTTGACTGGTCTGCTATGTTGGCCACACTTGCATGCTGTCATTGAGGGCCAAAATATGGTGTCATCAGCTGACTGCACAGGCAGCTTGTCGGAGTAAAGTCCTATCCTTCCCTTGAAATATGTCATGGACAGACATCTTGAACCAGCAGCTGTTGTTTCGCTGGCACTTGCAGGAGCTGTATTCATGGGTGAGCTGGATTGTTGTATGTGGTCACATGTCAATTAGCTGCATCTATGCTATATATTTGGCAACGGCTGCTAGCTTGCTCGGCAACACAGATGGACAAGTGGCTTTGCTGCCTAGTAGCTGTCTACTCATGGTGTGTACAATTACTACATCCGCAAATGGTGTTGACGTTGGTACATGCAATTGTCAGCTTCAGCGTTGGGTAGCCGCGACATCATTGCCTAAGAAGGTGACGCCTCTGACGACAGGGGTACCCTTGTATGGTGAGGCTTTCCAGCAACTGCCAGCTGTGCAGACTCACCTGCATGAGGTTCTCACAGTCTTCTTCTTCCTGGACACTGGCCAAGCACGTGTTGATGTGCAGGCTTGCTGGCGTCTGGCATCATTCCAGCAGTGAGGCACTCCCTGGATCAGTTGCTGACCACCGATGCCCGCATCATCCCCGCCTCTGCAACTGTCTTCTGTCAGGCAAGTCTGCGTCCTGCTTTCCAGGCAAACGCATGCAATAGTCAGGAACTGCATGGCTTGCCTGATATANGACCCTGACACGACCCGTACATGCTGCAGTGGGCAGCAGCATTGCTTGTACGAGCAGGACAGCACAACTGGGTTTTTTTGTTTATCTTTATTGTTATTATTGTTATTCTTAATATTGTTACTTTATGGACATGCCATTGCCATGTGCTCACCTGTCCAGCATGCGTAGCCCTTAATCAGTCCAAAATGGCAACAATGCATTGCTGAGACTGGGCCCTCCACTGCAGATTGGCTTGGTGGACATGCTGTACCGCAAGAGCCTGCGCATCACGGCAGCCAGCAAGGGCCGCATGGGGGTGGGGGCCATTGTGAACCTGCAGAGCAATGATGCCTCCAAGCTGTGGAGCATGGCACAGTTTCTGCACATCCTTTGGTCCGGGCCTTTCCAGGTATTGCAACAGTCCCAGGCTCAGCATGCATAGCATAGTTGCCCCTGCAAAGCTGCGTGGGGCCTGTTATATGCGTGTTGGACAAAAGTGAGCTTCCCTTGCATGGTGTGGGATTGGGGTATGCTTGATGGCACAGGCATGCCTGACCTTGACCAGGTGGCTTTCCCTCACAAAATCATGGCATGCGAACTTCAACACATGCACATGCACATGAGCTGTGTGTGTGAAGACATGTTGCTTGCTGGTGCAACACTTTGTTTGCACACTTTTGTTTGCACATTTGATGCGGCCAGCACTGTCTTTGCGCTGATCACGCCTTCGTAGGTCCCCTCTGCATTGCATTTGGTGCAGCAACATGTCTGTAGCAGCTCATGAGTAATTCTGCAGTGCAGCTGATGTTTGTGATGTGGGTGCACTGCCTCTGTCACAAGTGAAATATGAGATGTCATTGACAAATCTGGCTCCCTGGTCTATTCATGCAACCTCAAGTTGGCCAGAAAAAACCCAGACCTATGGAACTTTCCAGCTCAGCAGCAGCAGCCTTCATGAGGTGGGTATGACATGTCTTAGCTGAAGTGTTTTGCTATTTCATAGCAGTACTCTTGAGTTTCTCGAGTTTAAGAGGGTTGATGTGATACAAGAGAACACTTCAGATAAGACACGTCATACTCACCTCACCAAGGGTGATGCAGCTGAGATTGAAACCTGCGTAGCTCTGGGTCCTTCCTGGCTCGCTCGGGATCCCAGCGACGTCACACTTGGAGTCAAATCAAGAGGCTTGTCAGAAATTTGTGATCACTAGCAGCTACAATGACCACATCTATTGCAACAGTTCTGTCAGGCTTCTACTTTGACAATAAGTGAAAGTGTAAATCTGCTTGAATACCCCATGCTTGTGCAACAGTCAACAAGTTCTGTGGTATTTGTCAATCATGCCTTTTTTGTCCGATGCACTTACTTCTGTCCTGTCAGTGTCTACTTGATGAAGAGCTACAGTCATTCTCTGCACTACCTGCCAACCAGACCCTTGTCCAAGGTGGCACTGCGCACCTCTGGGTTTTGCCACTCTGTTCCTATCCTTGCTGAGCTGTCCNTTAACTTACTGTTGTCAGCTATGCCTCGTTCACCCCACCCATGCCGACTTGGTTCGGAGCCACAGGGTAAGCCGGTGCCCACCGATCAGAGCATGTCCTCAGTGATCCACACAATCCGTCCGCGCCGTTCAGTAGGCAACGATAAGCAATGGCACATATGGTCTCGTCTTTGGTACGTGCGCATCGCTTGAAGCGCGTTCGTCTCTCGAGGATCACACCTCAGCTGATCACATCCAACGAAACTGTTCACCTCTACTCACTGGGGGTGTGCACCAAAACAGCTGACGGAACGCAAGACATGCATGCTGGTCGCACAAGGTACATGCAAGGACATTGTGTTGCATTTCCGGCAGGATGCACAGCCGGCTGCTGTTCAATGCAGTCNCGGCATGTGGGGCTTACTGCTAGCATAGCAGGCAATCTGTTTGAACACATGATGTTAGCCATGTTGCTGCCCAGCTGGAGTTCCAGAAGCATGGTGACTTTCGCGGAATGTGCTGATACAGTCAGTGACTCAGGGTAGGGCAAAGCACCTTGCCATCATCAATGACACGATTGAAGAATGTGCCAGTGGTGAAGTCCTGCAGGGCAGAGGTGGCAGCACGGTGGTGCAGCNACTTCAAAACTGCTGCTACTGCTGTACAAGCCAGCAGCTCACACTGCAGGACTTACTCAGCACGCTTCTTACAATTGACTTTTGCTTTGTCGTGGCACATACATTGTCTCATCAAGTACTGAATTGCATTATTTGACTGATTGTAGCATCCTCATCCCCGTTGAATGTGTCTGACGCCATCCATGTTGACCCCTGGGCACAGGTACGACCTCTCAAAAGCNAAGCTTTTGTACCAGAACATAGGCGGTATGCTTTGTCTCAGTACAATAGCTCTGCAAGTTATGGCTTGCTTGGCTGCAGTACTGATCTCACTAACAGTTATGCTTCCTGNAACAGGTTTTCAAGGGCCACAGGCTCGGTCAGGTTGAATTCGACCATGATACTCCAGCTGCTGGCACAGTTTCTCCACCTTTGTAGGTAGCTCAGTTTTGCAAGAAGGTTGACGTGTGTGGTATCGAGCTGCAGCGAATATTTCTGCGAAATAAAGTCTTGTTGCGCAACGCACGCCCAATGATGACAGACGTGCTTTAGCTGCCACCTCTGATCAAGGATCAGCAAACGGCTGATGCGATGAAAAATGTCAAAAGGTACGTCTGTCCGGACCTACCTGTATAGCACTGAACGTGAATGGCTGCAGAGTCAGGCAACAATGTACCCAGAAGGTCCTTACGCTGCAAGGAAAGGGTGGCTGGCAGTGCTGACCAGAAGGCAAACTTGTCGGGTTAAACAAGCGGTTGTACAGAATTTCAATCTGGCGATATGCGCTCATTGGCTAACAGACCTCGATGACGACCAAGCGTAAACACAGCGGCGTCGTTCTGCCGGGGTGACGATGCGTTCGCAAGTCTTCCAAATTGTGACCCCCCCGGAAATTTCTTAGCTCCGGAACCAAGTCGGTGCTCAGTTGACCTATTGATGCGGGATCGCGACACTCTCAAGGTGTGCCTGCGGATCGTCGGCAACCGCAGGTGCTACCATCGTATGTCGCCTGCTGTCAAGATGTGGGTGCAACTGGTTGCCAAGGTCAAGCTGACACAAGTCTTTTCCTGTAGCAGGACTTTGTAAGTCGCACTTTGTGTTGAGTTTGTCTTTTGTCTGCAGCAAGCCCCTGAAATAACATGGAGGTATGCGATGGAGACACCAGTATTGTTTCAGCATGTATCGCAAGCCTACTGCACTGAACATGCTCTGCGCGCTACACATGCTACTCTCACATCTCATTTCGGACAGCCAGTGTCTCTTGTGCAGGTGAGCTTATGCTGTGTATGTGTCTCGCTCTTGCAGCATCTTCATCTAAGAGTCGCGAGTTACTTGTCTCCTCTTACGGACAGGTTGACTATTTTCAGGTCCCCACAAAGTCTTTGGTGCTTTTGATCAAGTTTCAGCCCACACTTGCCTTTCAGGCCTGGCAAACACTTCATTTGCAATCCCAGCAATTGCTTGCAGCATTTTGGATGTGTGTAGGTTTTTGAGAGCTTGCATATGTAGGACAGTGCAAGGGAGGGTGTTAAATTTCCTGGCGCCAGAATCTGTTGCCCTCCCCTTAGAGGACGATGCACAATGTCTGGCAGAGGGTATAACAAGCCTGCATCTGCTCCTTCATCATGACACTGCACCACTTCAAAACATGACACAGCAATGGTGCGTTCAGGCTGATGTTGCCAGCATGGCCACCGCGCTGCAGAAGTCACAATCCCAGCTAGCTGAGATGGCCAGTCTCAGAGATGTTGCCGTTTCTCGCTGCGAGGAGGTTCATATGAACAGTCAACAGCAAGTGGCAGAGCTGCAGAGCCAAATGGAGGCTGCGCAAGGCCAAATGACTACATCTGCTGCCCAGCATGATGCAGCGATGACTGATGTCAAGAACCGAGTCGCAACTTTGCAAGTTGCGAAGGCTGCAATTGAGGTGCAGCTGCATGGTGTGGAGGTGAGCNGAGCTCAATTCAAACGTGACAAATGCTTTGTGAAAAAGAAATTGCCAAGCATAGCAGCTCACCGCTGACTCAACAAATGACAGCTCGTAATACTGTGCTGTGCTGTTGCTCCCAAATGCAACCTTGAAGGGGTCACTCCAACTGGCGAGCATATCCTGCATGCTGTGCTTGGGTAGTAATCCAGTATATGTCAGCAGACATTTGGTGCGTGCCTCCTCAGCCTATTTGCAACCTCATTATGGAGACTTGCACAACAAGCAATAGACTGCATTACTGCACAGAGTCTGTAATATGCCCGTGCACTCATGCAAAGACACGCACAAGCTCTTTTAACAACACCATAGCACACACAGGATCAAGTGCTGCACTGGGTCCATGTTGCAGCCTGGGGTTTAAAGCATGTGTCCTTGTCGCAGTGGTTCAGCATGCACACTCACATCCGGTGCATACCTCGGCCCCAGCGCGGAACGCTGTACAGAGCAATGCTGCTTTGAAGTGACTGGGAGTTGGAGGCAGTACCACTGCATTGCCATTTGGCTGGACCATCTGTACATGACATGACATACGTAACATGGGATGCCATTGCTTGTTTAGGACAGGTGCTGATCATTTACCTCAGTCTCCGGAAATGGTTCTGACACTTGAGCATCAAGCAGCCGTTCAGGTGAGGCGAAGATTTTGCCCTCTTGATCCCTGACGGCTCGAAAGTCATCAAAGTAGCCATGTTGCATGTCCTCCTGCAGACTGTTGCAGACTGTTGTGTTACAAAACGCCGGCTTGCAAGTTGTACGCTGTCTGTTGCCAGACCTTCAACTTGCGCCTGCGTTCGGTCCGCGCTTCCTTGCTGAAGATCTGAAGTAAAAGACGCATGATTCGCTAGGTGTGCAAACCGTAACAGCAAATGTTGACAGTCCATACTTCGAAAAGCTTGATGCCCCGTGCCACCTGCAACTGGCAGCTTGGCTGCACGTATGCTGGCAACATGTTGCTGTGCTCACACGCAGNCTTGTCAGCAAGAACTAAAGCACCCCCTTCAAGCACCTGCAGTTGCCACACGTATCAATCCCATGCAACATCTGAAAGCAGCATGTATGCTCGTACATGCTGTGCCATGCCATATATGAGCTGCGCTTTGTCACAGCGTGCAGATTTTGGAATCAGCACAACAGGACTGCAGCTTGTACCATCATGTTGCAGTAGGGCCACTTGCATGGAGCCATGCAGGGAAACTCAGCAGGTCTGCCTTGCACACATGAGATGCATACGCACTTGATTGCGGGTTGCATGTAGCCCATTACACAGGCATTTACTCCTACATGCTTTCTCAGCTTACGATTCTAAAAGACATACCATTTCGCCCGTCACAGGATCCTTTTGTACTGCTGCAGTGAGACCTACGCCTGATGAGCCTTTACCAGTGGTGTATACAGCCCTAGGGGAGATGTTGGCAATGTACTTGATCAGCTGAGACTTGGCCACTCCAGGATCACCTGCACACGTCCTACTTGCTCACACAAACCATTCCATTTAAATCCGAGCGCATCCCAGGTGCACTTGCATGCACAGACATCAGGTGTGCAGTCCAGGTACCAATATTGCAGTGCAGCACTTAAACATTGGCAAAGTCTGCTGCCGCACTGCACAATGCCAGTGCTTGCAGGTTGCTGCTCATGGCAAGTATCCAATGCATGTTGCGGCTACTGTAGACAACTACCGTCGCTCAAGACCATGCACTTGGTTCAGATTCAACTGCTGCACATTGTGCACGCAGCAAGCAAAGTGTGAAGTGTGGGTTGCATGTGAGTCGCTGTATATGCTGAGCAAATGACACTACCACATATGAGTGACACGTTGTGTATCATGATACCAATGACAGTGTGGCATGTACCCATGAGACACAGGTGGACATCGCCCCGGATCTTCATGCCATCTTTGAGGTGCCGGGTCACACCCCCAACAAGGCACAGCAGCAGAGCCTTCTTCACATCTGCATGCCCAAAGATCTCTGGTGCGAGACTCGACGCCAGCCTGTCATAGATGTTTTCGGTGTCTGATAGCTCCTACATGACAACACGCTATCAGGGCCTGCCATGGCTTGACAGGCACATGACACATTGCAGACCTACTGCCTAGCAGATGAATGGGTATAGACCGTTCACTCCTGCATGTCAAGGGGTTTCAATGATATGAGCAGTGTTGGCTCACATGGTCAGCAGTATTGATTCACAAGGTCAGCCTGCTGTTGCCTGATAGCACACACTGTGTTGTACGGACACGTGTGGCCTACCGCACAAGGGCCAACAGGCCTGTGTACGCCCCACTGAAGCTTGTGTCTTTGGTGCTGCACAATTGCAAGCAGCAACACTATNGATTAACTTGGTGCTTGCGTGTTGCCATGCAGCCCTTCCAGTCGTCGTAATAAAATGCCTGTGTTTCACTCCTGATCATAACAACTATATCNTGCATTGCTCCTACGAAGTGCCTGCAAGGGACACTACCGCTGCCGGCGGTACCATCAGCATGCGCCCACCTGTAATGGCAGCAACAGCACCAAGCATTGGCCAGCAGCCCAGCCACAATGTGTCTGAACGGTAGACTGTTTGACTGCCCCAGGCACATTGACAAAGCCCCTGGTGACTATGCGTACAATCAGTTGCATGTCGCGTCAGCATTTTATAATGGCAGATGCAGCAGCATTGTGAGTGTGGGCAAGATAAAGCTGCATTGCTTGCGGTGGTAGCAGCAACATGTACAAAGCCAGACATTACGCATGGTGACATGCAGTACATAGCACTAAATGCTGGTTTAGCCTTCCACTGACAATGTGTTGTGCAGTTGCAGGACGCTTGCTTATGCTTAATGTTGATGACTGCAGACTGCCTCAGGTAGACACAGCAGTGCAAGTACAAGTGCTGAGGAGGTGTCAGTCAATGACTGCTGCCAAGCTGGGAACTATGGCCTAGGGCAAACTGGGGCTGTGGCCCAGGGCAAGCTGGGGCTATGGCCTAGGGCAAGCTGTAGGCATTTACCTGCCAGTGTGCAGTACGTGGCATAGCCTCATGCAGCTAGGGCAGGTCTGCCAGTATTGTAGTCAGGTTCAACACCAGGTAACACTCATAAGGCATCTCTTCCTTCAGCAGCTGCACACAGCAGTGCAGNGCCCTGGGTAGTGCTTACACAGCCAAGGCTGTTCGTCTTTTCCTGGACCCCTTCCTTAGAGAGACCTTGGCTGACATGATTGTGTGGCCTAACCGCATAGTGGTGCCCATCCTGCCTGAAGCTGTGACAGGACCCCTAGATGACCTCATGCTCAGGTACGGCTGCATCCTGAAAGATCTCATACTCCGTTATGGCTGCATGAAAGCATGTAACGTTCACAACGTGACTGGTGCTATGGCTGACATAACACCGGCCAGATTGATGTCCTGATCTTGCCCAAAGCTTTCACAGCTGTCCTGACACAGCCTCATGCTCAGGGGAGGCAGGACTGTGCTTACATCAACAACTACAACATCAACCTTGCACAGCATGCACCTTGATGTAACAGTGGTCGTTGATTCCTGCGCTGTGTGACTTAACCGTGCTCTGGCTGCTGTCTATCCTAAAGCCTGACAGGACTGTTGCAAAGCGCATGCTCAGGTATGACTTGATACGTTTGCCCTCCATGTGTTGCATCTGGTGTACAGCCACTGCGCCTCCAACTTGCATTTCTGTTCTTGACAGGTTCCGTATGTCCTGTAAAACATGCAACATATTAAGCTCCTATGCGCGCTATAAGGCATGCAATGTATGAAAGCATTTGCACACTGGTACCGCTTGAACAGGGAGCAAAGTTGACTCTCAGGTTGATACTGAACAATGCTGTGGCTGCACAACTCTTAGCACGCATACATATTCTGACAACCACAGCACGCACAGCGAAACAGTAACAGCCAACACTTGAATGTTCAAGGGCAGCGTGCATCTTGCTTGCTTGAGCTGCTTGTGACATTCGGGCTGTTGGTGTTCCTCCTGAGCAGACCTGCACAAGGCTGTGCAGTGCCTTGCACTATCTGCACAGCAGCTGTGTTCCGTACAACAAGCTTGCTGTCCATACAGTTGATGATTGTCAGGAGACCGTGCTTTGTTGTTGAAATGACTTCATGGACGGCAAGCTTGTTATCACCAACATAGCTGCTGTGCACATAATCCAGCGAGTGCGGGATAGAGCCCGTCACTTGTAATTGGTAGTAAGTTCTCATGGCTATGGTCTTGTCACAAATATGGTTTGATAGCTTCAACTGTATGTGGACCTGTGCAGGCATAAGGGTGTGTTGCAAGTATGGGTCTTGGAAGCCAAGGAGCTGCACCAGCAGGATGTTGGCGGCAAAGCTGACCCTTTTGTACAGCTCCAGACCCGGCTACAGGATATGGAAAAGACGGTATGTTTTGTTTTGCAACTGCCAAATTGCAGGTTCACCGTGAGCTCTGCACACATGACGTCTGAGCAAGATGTGCACAGCGACTTTGATAGTCTTATGCCAGCATGCACACTGTAGAAAGCAGCACCAGATACACTTGGTCAGACCAGAAATTTGTCACATATCACAGAGTACTACACGCGCGTCAACAAGTGCCAGCAGCTTCCAATAAGTTTTGGAGCATGCTCATGCTGTCTTTGTGCAATTCATCCTGAGTTTTACACACCAAAAGAGGTAACATAAAGGCTCTCTGACCATGCAGAACCATAGCCATGAGTTTCAACATGGGAGGTGATTTTATAGCCGTTGATAATGAGCAAAAAACACGATGGTGTGATGTCTCACACTGCAGTACTCCCTGTCTCAGCTGTATGCCCTNATCATGAGGCTTACGCATGACGAGACAAGCGTGCGACCTGTTCCCCTGATTGGCAACTGGAGCAGTCTGACGGCAACTGCCATTCAGCAGGCACCAGCAGTCTCTCTGCAGCCTCCGTTCAATGTGTTTCAGACAGATGGCAACACCCAGCTGATGATGATGCCAGCATGGACAGCAGTTGCGCATGCGAAGCATCCGATGGCTGTGGTTGTGGATGACTGCTCGCAGCTGGATGTCCTAATGCAGCAGGCAAAGGTACCTATGTCATCTGTATGTGGAGCATGACTGTGACCTGTCAAAATTCTGCTAGTAGTCAGAAAGAGTCAAGGTCAAAGCTCACTGCTGAAAGCACACTGCAGTGCTCGATAAGCTTGAATGCAAAGCAGAGCTGTGTATTGTAGCACNCTCACACATGTCTGGACACAATGGCATGCAGCAGTACGAAGGCAGAGACTTCAGGAACAGGTGCTGAATGTTGTACGTTCGTACTGGGTGTCCAGAAGCAGTACTGCTTGTGTCCATCTCCAGTACTATCACTGTCAGCATGCACATCTCCTGCTGTGCTTGACAACTCAGATNCTAGGGACCATCTAGGGACTAGACGGATGGATTGAGCAAAACTGCAGTATAGCTGAGGGCTTGACAGATCAGTGCATTGCAGTGTGCAGCGGTAGCAACATCACCGCCAACAGCCACAATGCAGCATGCCTCATGACTGCTCACAGCCACTGCAGCAAGTGGACAATCAGCAAGATGGAGAGTGAATGTACAAAGCCTTGTGTCTGCCATAGCTAACCACAAACATAGACCCTGTTTGTACTGGAGCGTTAGGTCACGCCTGAGTTGCAGGTTGTTGCGCAGCTAATATTTGCAAGTCTTTACGCAGATTTGGAACCCACATGCTGTGATGAGCTGTGCGTTTGCACCTAACCCCAGGATTTGGCATATCATGTCTTGACAAGCCCTTCACGACAAGAATCGTGACTTGGATGCTGCTCATCATGTTGCATCAGCATGCGGGTTGCTTGATGCTGGGTATTGCCTGGCAGAAGCCTCAATAGGAGTCACTCCTTCCTTCCTGAGTCAACATCATGTTTGCTGTCCTCACAACCCTGCTGGCAGTTGTGCATTGACATTGAACCGGTCAAGAACTGGCACCAGCAAATACATAGAAAATGCATGGCAGAAGCTTGAGCAGAACATGCACCTGCCTGAACAACAATGGCATGAACAGGTGTCTGAAGTAGATGACGATACTCCTGTCAAAGTTTACAGGGTATAGGACGAAGATGGCAGCAAATATGCTGGGCAGTGCACTATAGATCTCTCAATCTGCTTATCGCATGACTGATATTGTGCATGCAAGTACTGATGCTGTTGTTGGCATTTGCAGGTGGCTTGACGCTGATGGCAGCAAGCAGATGGGCAGTGCGTGGCAGAAGCNCGATAACTGCTGTTCAATGATATACAGGAGACACCAAAACCCTTGCTAAGTCATGATGTTATACAGTAGTAGCTGGTGTTCTTTCTTGACTGGTGTCTACAATGTTCAGGTGTGTCAAAGTGGAGTATACCAAAACAAATAAACCCACATTGTGTGCTTGCCACCAGAGGTCTTATTGTAACAGGTGGACTAGTCTCTGGTCCAAGCTGTCCAGGTGTCACCTGACAGGCCCAATTTGAAGTCCCAGTGGTGGAAATCTATGGTACAAACAGTATGATACAAAGTTCTGGGCAACTTCAACAGGGAGGGGGGACAGCAATTGGACATATGACTATGGCACTTATCCTGTCTCAGGACATGCACCTAGGGTAAAATTGCATGTCTGTCAGTAATCTTTAATGCATGTGTATATAGGCTTACACAACTAGAACAAGACTTGCACGGTAGATACCTAGCAGCGGCTGGCAATTTGAAACCTGTCGTTTTACCACGAGTACGGGTGGTAATAGATACAGTTTAGGGTTTTGTGCTTCGTCTGCACAGCATGCAATGAAGCCAAATGTATACTGGAGGGACGCTCTTTGTGACTCACTTGCGAACAAGCAAGGCAGATCATGGTCAGTTGTACGAGTAGTTGTCTTGCACGGCNTGTTATGCTGGCACATAGGCAGAGCTGCAAATGGAGAAGTACCACTTTGAGGACAGGCTTCGCAGTGTCCCAGCTACAGAGCTATTTGACTTCATGGCTGCCAAGCTGGTCGCACTTGCGGAGCGTCTAGGCAAGAAGTAGGCCATCGTGTCCTGCCTGTGACACATTAGTCAGTCTTCTCAACCAGTAAACATAGCGTGCATAAGGCTCAACTTCTATGCTCAACAATCTGCCAGTGTGACACAACTCCATAGTTTGCAGAGCTGGCCATCCTCCGTTGTGTTATGGTGCAATGAAAGGAGGTGACGTTGCCGCCTTTAGTGCATGATGCTGCCAATCGTATGTCATGGCACCATGCTGGAAAGCAATTCGCTACAGTGCGATGCAGGCCTTCAATGGGCACAGAAGCGATTGTTGGGTTTTGTTTCAGCTTCCCCATGCAGCAGACCAGCCCACACCACGGCACATTGATCAAGTGGGGCAAGGGCTTCACAAACGCAGGTGCTGAGGGCAACGATCCTGCAACTCTGCTGGAACAGGCTCTTGAAAGACAGGGCATGCCGGTTAGTGTATGGCTAGCCGCTGCACCTTGATGCCCTTCATTGTACACTTCTTGTTCAATGCACACCAATGTGGTTGGCATGCCTGCCTTTAAACTGTGCCATGTTGTGTCTCGGATCCCACCCTTGTATGTTGCCGTCATGAGTATGCGCGGTGATCGCTGACCCTTGACACTGAGCGCTGTTTGTCTCAGCACAACTCGCTATCTGCAGAGCAGGGTGACAGCCCTAGTGAATGATGCAGTGGCCAGCTTCGCAGCTTGCAGATACGCAGACAATGACACAATGCTGGGCGTCATTCTGGGCACTGGGGTGAATGGCGCTTACGTGGAGCAAGCAGAGCGTGTGCTGAACGCTGGCAAGGAACTGCCTGCAGACGCACATGTCATCATCAATTGCGAGTGGGCAGAGTTTGTCACAGAGGCACTTCCACAAATACATGCAGACAGAGAGTTGGATGCAGACACCGTCAACTCTGGACACCAGCTGTTTGAGAAGCTGACTGCAGGTGAGGCTCTGCACCACAAGCACAGGCCTGCTGTCTCTTTTGCAACATTTTGCAACAGTTGAGGGCTTGTGTACTGTATACACTCGCACATACACGTGCCGTGGGGCATTGCTTGCCTGGCTCTGCCAGCGATGTATTGCGAGGCTATAGCGGGGTTGAAAACGACAGCATGGGTTCAGCTGCATGTGCCAGTAGCAACTGTGGTGCAGAGTAGGCACAACAGTACTGTGGCTGTCTCAGCAGTCAGAANATGCACATGCCCTCAGCATGGAAGCTGCTGTGATATGGAGGCAATGGTGACTTGAAATATGTCAAGCCTTCAGGAAACATGACGAAGCGGCGTGCAACAACATGATACATGTGTTCAGACACTAGACGCGCGTTGCACGCTGTATGGACTGCAAAGCTTTTGCCCAAGCATCATTGTACTCTTCATAGCCATGACTTTCATGCTGAGTGTGCCAGATGCGCCGCAGGTGTTCAGCTGCAACCGTTGCTTGCACTTCTTTCAACCTCTCCTTGCAGCTTTGTACCTCCTTGAATGTGTATGCTGAGTATTGCTGCAGCATCTCAGGCCATGGCTCCTTGCTGAAGAGCTCAAAAGCATTTGATAGGGATGCTGCAGCAACCATAGATGGGGAGTAGGCAGCACATTGTAGATCTAGCAGACTGAGCTGCAGCAAGAAACTGCAGCACAATAAAGACAGGGTTAGTGGATGTTGGCATGCTGCTATGTCATCATGGTCTGCCAGCAATGCTTCCAGTTGCATGATCAACAAACTTGGCATGCAACAAGCAAGCATGCAGTAAGCAAGTGCTCACCTAGCTACTGTGTAAATGTGCATCTCGTCTGCTGATAAGAGGGTTGACATGATGGCTCGGTACCAGAGACTTCTAAGAAACATCTTGGCATTCGGAGCATCTTTGACATGCTCCTCAGTAGTGTCTGCCACAATTCTAGTCATTGACTCCACCTCTTCAGGTGTGTAAGTGCGGTCACTGATGTATGCGAAGCGCTGCGGATCAAGATTAACATCTTGATCAGTCAGCTTTACAGGCAGCCTGCGTACTGTGTCTCCCATTGCGGCTCTCAAACAAGCAATGCCAACCAGCTGGAAACTGCAGNTTGGCAGTCAATGCCACAGAGCAGTCCAGTCAGGAGTCGGCACATCAGCAGTCAATCCTGACAATGCACAGCACTTACCATTCGACATGTGTGTGTCTCTTTCCACAATCCCTGGTCTTCTAAAAGCCTTGCATGGCTGCAGGTTGTGAACTTAGTTACCAACAGGGTTGTGAGGATCCTTGGCAAAGTTGAGAACACAGAACGCTTCCTGAGGATCGCCTTGTACCAGGGCATCCCCAAGCAGGTAGGCTGTCTGCATCCCCTTGTCTCATACTGACTTCTGTCTGGTACAGTGCAACCACAAGCTTGGCAAGCCAATTGCACACCTGTGTGTCACCTTGCCATGAGGCGCTCTCTTGATGTCTCACTTCACATGCCACTGCTGTCATGCTGCAGCAACAGGTAAATTCCATTCACCTCTGCCTGAATTGCATGAAGGCACACAACACACATGTATTGCATACAATATCCTCNAACACTTTGGCTGAGTGTTGTGCGTAAGCTTTCCAGCTTGGCAGAGGAAGCTGTGTTGCCTGCAAGCTTGCAGCATGGCACTTGCAGGACTGGTCGGCTGCTGTGGCTGGTACCAGGTGAAAAGACCTGGTAGGTGGCTGCGTCACTCGTTGTTGCTGTCCGTGCTCTGCTTGTGGCAGGATGCTTACTGGTGGCCGTGCATCTGCAGAAGCAGCTCCACGAATGCACTGAAAGTAAGAAGGCACTTAGTCAGCGGTTTCTGAACCTGAGGGCGAGAAGAAAGGAGGATGCAGAGGTCCAAGGCCAGCTCATCCTTCACCACCAGGCCCTTGCTGAGGCAGCATGCCAAAAAGCATCCCAGGTCTGTGCTGGTGTTGCTTTCGACATGGGTGTAGGCGCGCACAGCAACTTTTCTGCATGCGATCTCGGTGCAGATCTCATGTGTCTCTCCTGGAGCAACATCATCCTGTACATTCAGTCTGCATGTAACACGCAACTGATGTCCTGAGTTGCAGCTGATTGCATGACAACAATTGACTTTGTTCAACGCTTGAATTGATGCTGTTTCTGGGGTTGTGCATGCACATGCTAAGTGCCATATGCTGCCCATGCTAATGAAGCANTGTGCTGCCCCTGTGCCGCCTCTCTGTGATTTGTATCCAGTCCAGCATACCATCACGTGTCCTGCTGCAGGAGGTTGGCAACACATCACTAGTTATTAAACGGCAGGCCAGCTATGTACTTGCTGTACAGTCTTTTGCTGTTGAGCTGCTCCTGTACACACAATTCACCCTCTTTTATGTTCATCAGCTTTAAGCAATCCAGCTAGTGCGCGGTAACAAGTCCTGGGGTCTGCCATTGTAGGCGGCATTCAGATGACAGTGTGCCTGGTGATCATATCCATAGTGCTGGCGCACACAGGGGTGGGGCAGGCGGGGGTCCCCGACCAGCCCTGGGTCGCCTGGTTCACCCTTGTCTTCATCTGCATCTACATTGCTGCCTATGCCTGGTCATGTATGCCCCTGCTCTTACACTGTCAATTGATCTCAGCAGTGTTGCATACCTATTTGTTATGCTGTCACAACTGTTTTGTCAGCAAGATCAGTTGTGTGATGACATGCGTGAGACAACTTGGCAACCTGAGCATGCTATTGCATTATTTTAAATTACCTGGCGTCAAGTCAGGGTGTATGTTAGCGGGAAGCGCAGAGCAGTACAAGCCAGCAGAAGCTAGGCATCTGGCAATGTTGCAGCCTATACGTCACACAATGCATTGCATCACCTTTTCCTGTTGGCTGTGGGCGCACACTTAGTTTTGTGACTTCCCCATGTTTAACTGTGCAACCTTGTTCACAAGCAGCAGTTAGGCTGATCTTGACCATGCCCCAGCTTGCCATGCTTGTAACAGAAGAAAAACTGACAGCTTCTTTGGCTGTCAGCTGGCAAGGTGTGCTGACAGGCACGACTGTCTCAACACATGCAAACCCTGCTAAGCAGCAGGAACAAAATCTAAAAGGACAGCATGATGGCAGGGTCTGTATGTCTGTCTGATTGGGTGCAGGGGGTCCATTGGGGTGGCTGTACCCATCTGAGATTCAGCCCCTGGAAACCAGGTCAGCAGGGCAGGGCATTGCCACTCTGGTCAACCTCCTTTTCAGCTTTGTCATTGGTCAAACATACCTGTCCATGCTTTGTAGCTTCAAGGTGAGCCGTTTCCCTGCTCAGCCATACTCATTGCACAGCATGTAAAAGATTGAGACAATGATTGCGTGTGGACTTGACCTATGCGTCCACACTGAGATGGACTGTTCAAACTGCTTTGGAAGGTCACCTTGTTGTAAATGCATCAAGACATTCAATGCAATCCCAGACTCAGTCATCACAAGTGGCATCTGTTGCATGCTAATATGGTGCCCTTGCGCCTCAGGCCATCTTCACATCTGAGCAAGCAAATCTTTGACTNGCACGAAGCTGACATCATTGGCCTGAGTGGTCTCATCACGCCATCCCTGGATGAGATGGTCACAGTGGCCAAAAAGATGGAAGAGGAAGGGCTCAAGATCCCACTACTCATTGGAGGGGCCACCACCAGCAAAATGCACACAGCTGTCAAGATTGCGCCGCAGTATTCTGGGCCTGCTGTATATGTGCTGGATGCCAGCAGAAGCGTTCCTGTGGCCCAGACGCTTTTAGATGCCAAGTAAGTTTGGCCGTAATCATTTCAGCTTGTGTCTGTGCAGAATTCAGCAACATTTGACAGTGGCAACAGCAAGCCAGATCAATGATCTGTTGTGTGGTCAATTGACAGGAAAGTTGATGGGAGGAGTCGTCGCATATTCGGACGCCTGATATGGCTTGGTAATGCCCACTGTATAACACTGTAACTATTTTTTGTCACATAGCAAAGCTTGCATGCTGCNTATGACCGTTGATCACTGAAACCCACGCAACCTGGAGTTTGGCGCTGAGTGGTCCACACTTTGCGCGCAACTGAGCTGGCAGTCTTCCTACAACGAACAATTGGTGCCAACGATCTTGTACTTGAGATCATCTATGTTGCCACTGTGTAGCAGCGCTCTCTGCAGAGCAGACTACGGTGAGCGACGAATCGGCCACGTTGTGCGAAACGCTCTGAACTACAGTCGTGAACTACAGTGTCAATCAGGTGGAACAGCTATTCTGCCTGTGATAATGTCGTTGACACTGCGGACAAGCTGCATGCAGCATCGGCGTGTGGATCATGCCAGTGCTAACACGTATATTGCAGGTGAGGATGTAAAACGTTGTGGAGGCAGAACAAAGCATGACCAGACCAAAAGTATTAGAACACGGCAACACAGGCAACTCTTGTCAAGTGCCTTACGGTACGGCCTATCCTATGTCAGGCAGTGATCTGGTGCGGGCTCACTTGCTGTACGATGCCCGTGCTGCAGTTCCTAGCCTGGCTGTGCAAAGCTCAAGAAGGTATGGCACATGCTCTCACGTTGGTGGCTGGCCCCAAGTGTGACCAAGTGTGTAGTTGTGCCTGTGATAGGATGTATTGAGTCATGTTCTCGAATGATCTAGATCTGTGTCATATGATTTTGCACTCACTGAGGTAGGGGAGAATGCATGAATGAGATGGGTGTCAAAAGATGAGGATCTGTTATGAAAATACAGTGCCTTACAGGCATGAGCACGGCCAGGCGTAAGTGTAGTTGGGAGATATTCCTGAAATTTGCAAGTATTCAGTCAGCTAGCTAAGCTTGCCTGGTTGCATGAGTCTCATGTGTGAACATTGCACGACATTGTATCTATGTATACTGCATACCTAACACACTTTGTTGCATGGGCAACGGGATGTGGTCGCCTGTCTTCGCTTCAAGTGTGTGTTGTGGGACTGCACATCGCTGTTCAGCGACTAAAATGACAACTCAAAGTCAAAAGCTATATAACAGTTTATAACAGGGTCCAGGACTAGATGGATGCCCTACTCACCCAACACAGTGCAGTGTATATACATAACCTGGCATACGNTCTGCTGCATCCTCCTCTGAGTCTGCATCCCTGGCTTCGAGTTCAGCTAGCTCATCTGCGTCGGCTTGATGAAGCCTCTGCAGAATGTCCAGCATACGGTTCCGCTCGTCGCCTGCTGTATACTGTTGTTGCATGTGTTGCAACACGTTGTCTCTGCGCAGAGATTGGTTTCAACATGTAGGCTCTGGCTAGTGCTCAGCGAATGGCTCGAAAGCTGTCAGAGCAGTGTACACACACTGCATATAAGCTTGAGGCTTGCTGAAGGTAGCTGACCTGGAAAACCTCTCGGTGCACTGTTGACCGTGCTGTTTGTAGCAGTCCAGGGAGCAGTAATACAGATTGCATTTGGGACAGGTATACTTGGACCAGTTCCGCTGACACCTGCAGCGTGAGAGACTGTGATCTTGCCAGCCGGTCACACACAATGTTCACGCCAAAAATGACACCTTACACTTTGCACAGACTTCTCGCACCGCTCATACTGGGTCGTGGTCTGTTAGTGCCTGCGGTAATCGCTGCGCTGTAAAGCCTTGCAACCGTAACAACAACGGAAGCTCCGGCCACTGTAGATTCCGGTTGACTGTCGGTGAAGCTAGGCATGCAAAGCGCGATATGCTTTCCAAGACACGTAGGGCGCAGCAAGGCGCCGTTATGTAACTGATCCCGCATTCATCATGNCTTGAGAGTCCTGTGATGTATGAGAAGGATGAGCCCTACTTTGGGCCGGGCTTGGCAAATGCAATGCAAGCTTTATACATGCAAGGTGTGTTGCCATAGTCACGGCAACCATTGTTGACTACGCTGAACTGTCACGAGCTGCAATCATGTCGTCCTGCGCTTGTCTCAGCACACACAGAGCACGCNATACTTGACTGTTCAGGTTTTTTTAAGTCCAGATCATACGTGAGTATAGCGAGTGATCGCGTGTTACCCTAGCAATAGCTCACGCCAGGCTCTGAGATTGTTCGCTTGAAACTCGCTAGGTTCCGCAAGCTTCGCATGTCGTCAGCTTGATGCGTTTTAAGGCGCTGAACTGTGTTGCTGTGCGGTCTGAGGAGTGCGTCGTTGTCAATATTTACTCACGCTCTGTTGGCAGTGGCTATGGTTCGCGTCAAGCCGTGCGCACAAGCTCACATACATGCATACGTGTAATACACACATTTCAAGCATGCCTTCGGGATGTCTCCGCGACTTGGCGGTCAAAGGCGCTGCTGTAGAGACAGATTACACCTGCAGTAAGAAGAGTTCCTTGCAGTAAGCCTCCGAAACCACTGCCTACTAGAATGTAGATTGCAAAGCTGACAGAACAATACTTACACTTCATGGCTGGACAAAGCAGGTAGGTTTCGAAGAACTGTAGACTTGACATACCAGGGTGTTTGAGATGTTTGCGCAGTAATTTAGCGTGTGTTATGCTTGTATACATGACCTGAAAAGAACCATGGCTACAAAACGCGGGAGCGGGAGTGGCCATGGTTGACGACGTACTTCTCAGATCGCACAGCAACACAGTACAAAGTATGCAAGCGCGCGTATTTGAGGACGTGCAAAGCTTTCCGGAAGCGAGCCTGATGTGAAGATCCCAAAGCCTGGCGTCAGCTACTGCTAGGGTAACAGGTGATGTTTCGCTATGATCCCGTATGATCTACACGTATGATCCAGACACTTGAACGGTCAGGGGTGGCGCAGGTGTGCTGCGCAACATGACAGCAGCTAATCGGAGAGCCAGCAGCTGGGGTGACTTGTCAGACGGGGTGCTCAGTCTGGTGTCTGCCAAGATGCAAGAGGACGATTCCTGGAATGCAACACAAGTTGTCCTTACATTGCCCCTGGTGTGCACAAGGTTCCGCGATTTTGTTTGTCAACACCCCGAGATCTGCGACACCTTGAGACTGGAAGAGTTCAAGAGCAGCAATCTTCCATCCTTGCTGTTATGGCTACAACAGCATGCACAACATCTGACAGAGTATTGGGAATGTGAAACTCCTCAATCTGAAATAGTCCTGGGCGTGTTGTTATCTCATCAAGCTCCCTTACATACGCTTAGAGCAAGCATCATGCCGCAGGCAGTCCACATGATCTCATCTTTCACTCAGCTCACAACATGTACGCTGTACAGCCTGTCAGAATCTGTTGATTTGGGGCCATTCCAGGCTGTAGACAACTTGATTGATCTATGTCTCTATGATGGAGCGTTCACAAACTTACAGGCTGCTGCTGTTCACTTGACCAACTTGGAGATTGCAAATTGCACTGCTAGTTGTTCGCAAGCATGCAAGTGTGTCACATCTCTGCAACTTTTGTGTGCTGACAATGCAAAGCTTCCCCACTTTCACAGCATGGGCTTGTCTGCATNACTCGCGGTCTCAAGCTCGAACTCAGAGAGGGCTACTCTTTGCCCATAACAATACAACCGCAAGACTATCGTCGCTACCAGCGTTCACGAGGCGCTCAGAAAGCAGCACGGTGCTGGTGAGGTGTTGAAGCAATCTTCACGGCGAGCTAGCGTGATACGTAGACCTCAAGCCGAACCGCGACCGCATCGCTAGGTCAAGGTCATCCACGGTAACGTCTTCCATAGCGAAGAACGGCAATTGCTGTGCACTGTACCCCCGGACTCTGATGCAAGATTCGCTCACGGACAACGTGGATGTAGAGGAACCACTGCTGGGTATGCTGTGCGCCGTCCATGCTGTCGGCCACTACGATCGTACGGTGCTTGCAATTATGCGTCAACAGACTACACAGTCGGTACGATATGGCTACGTCCAATGCAGAATACCCATGGTCGGACGAGGAAGACGGCAGTGAAAAGCCGGTTTCTAAGGCTGCCGAGGTAGATTTCTGCAACTCNCATACGGAGAACGCGGATGATGAGGAGTCACTGCCGGGTATGCTGTGCGCCTTCGACTGTCGGTTACTACGGTCGTACGATGCTTGCAACTATTCGTCAACAGACTAAACAGTTGGAACGATGTCGCTCATTCTCAACGCAGATTACCCATGGTCCGACGAAGAAGACGACAATGACAAGCCCACTTCCAAGGCTGCCGAGGTAGATTTCTGCAACTCNCTCACTTGCACTTGCTGACTCGACACGTTTCATTGCAGAGAGCCACGAAATGTACTTTGCTCCTGGGCAGCGGATCAAAGACGACGCTAACATGCTCCTGATAGCAATGCAGTCATGCGCCAAGTACACTCTTGTGCTACTTGCCCTGGTCTCGCATATCCATGCTCGGATCAAGATCATCAGCAAGGAAGCCTTGCTCACACACAAAGAAGGCCTGGCTAGGGACCGCAACTTTGAAGACAGTGCTCAGCATGACCGGTGGCTGNAGCATGTGAACATGGCATTTGAGTTCTCTGGCAAGCCGCAAGCATACCACCGACGCTCTCACAGCTTTTCTTGAGCTGGATGTTCAAGTCAAATGCAGTTTGGACACTCTGTAGATGTAAATGTGTGACAGTTGTCCTTGAGTGTTCTGCCAGTGTAGTGAAGCAAGTACCTGTATTGAGCCAAGCCCCGCTATGTGTACTGACTGTTGATGCTGTGTCAAGCATCGTACTTTTGCTAACATCCGGTAGATCCTTAGTGCCCTCTGCAGCATTGGTGTCAAGACCTGCCTTCAGTGATCATCCAAACATGCTCACAATCATTGTGTTCGGTTCAGTTGCTTACCCAGTCTTATGTGTGCTAGCTGCAGTGCTTGAAGAGGCATGATAGTGCTGCAAGCGTGAATTTAGCTACAAGACCAGATTTTGGTTGATGTACTGGCAGCTCAGCGCCATTGTATCTGTTTAGTTGGTCTGGATCGCTTTCAAGACTGTGCCCTTTCGAACTGTTTATTTGGCAAGGTTCCCACGCTTTGGGCTCTGCACCTGTAAGGATGACACTAGCGAATGTTCGACGACCTTTTTACTGGTATGCGGAGTTTTAAACCTGGTTCAAAGACCACAAATGCAGATCTATTTTGTTCATCACAAGATACGCAAATCTGAGGTAAATCACATCACGCAATTAGCCCAATGGAATCACCGTCAGGATCGCTGGGCGCATGAGCGTGGACAATTATGCTCTCAGTGCTGAGCGCGTCATTGTCACAACCAGACATGCGGTCGGGTGATCGTTGTGACAGTGGATCAGGCAACGAAGGTACTCTGCGTCTGGTACGATCGCCCGACGTGAACTCGAATCACTCCTCCGATTATTCAGCCATTATGGCGTGTATATGGGGTAAAGGTCAGCTTGGAGCTGCATACTATGATCAGATGATGAACAAGGTACCTGCAAGCTTAAGACAGGGCTGACTGCTGTCAGGCGTGAACGCCATGACAGCAAAAACTTACTTGTAGGTTAGCGTGTTGCAAGTATATGATGACATGCATGGACCATTTGCGTTCCAGATGCTAACTTTAGCTAAGCTACAAGCAGCTGCTACGATCATCTTCACTAGCAGCAAATCGGACCAGTCATTCGTTGACAAGCTCCGTGACACAGCCGGTCAGCCGTCTGGCGCTCCTGTGCCTGAGATCAGGATCGAGAAGGCATCTCTCTTCTCCTACGAGCAAGCCTTGAAGTCACTGCAGAACTTGCAAGTCAGAGGCATGCCTAGCGGTTTGTCCAGCCACCAACGTCTGCATCAACTCAATACCCAGATCACCCTATCCTCCACTCAGCAAGTCTGTGCAGCTGGAGCCTTGCTAGCCATTCTATACCAGGAGGGTCACCTTCTCACACCCAAACATGAGCAGTCCAGCGCATCTGCAGCCTTGTACCTTGACGAGATCTGCGAGGTCAGCTTAGATGGCTTTCTGACAGTGGATGCAGCCTCCATGCATGCATTGCAGATCTNGCTGCAAGACACAAACACTCACGCAACACGGCGCCTTTCGGTCAAGCAATTTCGTGGCCATGCAATCCAACGGAACACATATGCGAGGCTGAGCAGCTGCAATGTGCATCATAGCGTGTCATCGCGCAGTTTACCAGTCAACGCCTGATTCCTAAACCGTGCCGCTAGTAGGTAAAACCACTTCGGCACGACATCATACCTGCTGTGTACACTCGTGATGAAGAGCAAAAGCAACGCCAGGGACACGCTGACACCTCGCCACCGTGTCGACGCCATCTCGCAGTCTGTACTGCACTGCTCAGGGTTGCTGCGTGTGTTACACTCACGCTGACACTGGCATTAAGCTCGCAACCTGCTTTCGCCAAAGCAACGCTCGCCTCGTAAGGCTCCACGATTACGGTCAGGATTACGGATACGCCTTTGACCGTCACAAGTCTATTGCTTGCTGCTGCAGTCGAGTGCACAGGCGGGCATGCATATCTGCTACACCGTTCCCCCAGCGCTGGTGTTTCAGTGTTGCTCTTGCAGATCTGTGCTGAGCGACTCCTTGCTGTTCAATTGTAGCATCGAAGCCCTAGACGTTGTAGTGGTGAAAGGTATCAGCAAAGCGTGCTCCTTGCGCACTTGTAGGTGCAAGCTGAGTTGAGACNGGTACTATCGCACGTTGTGGCAGACCATGCGACTTTGAACAGCAGTGGCACCAGCGCACAAAGCCACCAGGTACGCATGAGGACTGGTCACGGCCTCTGCTGCCCGGGATTGTCCCGCAAGGGCGAGCATCAGCGCGCCTGCTGCATGATGTACAGAAAGTGGATCATGACTAACTTCGCTTCAGAGCCTGCTTGCTTTGAGCGGCTTATTGTGTTCACTGCTGTGTGTGCACGACAGCCTACACACAACATAGCCACCTGAGCAGTGCATGTGACGGTACCTGTCACGTCTTGCTGCATTTCCTGTGAGCCTGCGCATCATGTTGGTCCAAAGTGCGGTCTTGTGTGAACGATGCTGATCAAGTGTGCGTTATTTTGCGTCGTCCAAAGCCGAGCAGAATAACGTCACAGACCTGCCATGCGTCCGTATGGCGTGTTTGGCTAAATGACTTTGCCTGGTGTCAAAGATGACGCTGCTTAAATCCATTGCCGTGGTCCTAGCTTCACTCAGCTCGCTGGGGCAGTATGCAATTGCTGCGTCATCCAGCTACAGTGCTGTCGTCTTCAGTTGTGATACTACATGCCAGGCTCAACAGAAGGCTGCCTTGCAACTTCTGTATGCTGCAACAGCGGTAAGACCAAGTCTTGAACCAACTCCATTGGCCTGTGGCGTGTAAGCGACCCCAGGAGTTTTTGTTTCGAAGGGTGCTGCATGGAACAATAGTGCTGGTTGGGGCAGCGCTACTGTGTCGCATTGTCAGTGGTATGGTGTGCTCTGCTGCGATGCAACCACCAGCAAATTGCCATCGACGGAAGCTTGTCTTAGTGCTGGGGCAGTGCTTGCGGTAGCACTGCCTGGCAACAATCTGCGTGGGACCATCCCAGCTGCATTTCTGTCAGGCCTGCAGTCCTTGTTTGCCTTAGACCTCAGAGGTAGGGCAATGCTGTGTGACAAAAACTCTGTAGCAGCACGTGTAAACTCAAGTTGGTGCTCAAATTGGGTTGGCCTGCAGGAAACTTTCTATCAGGGACAATCCCTGACACTATAGTTTTATCAAATATTGGTGGGATCTTTCTCACCCAGAACCAGTTGTCAGGCACCATTCCTGAAGCGCTGTTCAGCTCTCCTACAGTGCAGGCCCTCCGCGTGGTGTGTAGGAATATTGCTTGTGCTTCTGCAATATGCCCACATGCCTCACGACGCATGAGATGAGCAGTGCACTCTTGGTGCAGGGCCAGAATGCGCTGGTTGGAACCATTCCCAGCACAATGTCAAGCATGACAAAGCTGATCACCCTCAGGGCAACCAACAACAAGCTGACAGGTTACAACTGCACTTCATCAGCTTGTTTGGACATGGAACAATGCGCATGAGTGCCTTGTCTTGGAATGCAGGGACACTGCCAAGCGACTGGTTTCAGGCACCCGCTCTAATTTCAATGTACCTTGACCACAATGAGTTGAGCGGCCCTGTGCCTGCACCGCTATTCACCTCGCCTGACCCTAGGATCATCTCCTTGGAGGGCGTGACGGATACAATATCTATCAGGAGGCTGGGGCTATCACACAACCGGTTGTCCGGAAGTTTGCCACCTGGAATATTCAGGTTCCGCATGCAGGTGAACACTCACGAATACTTCTCAAGGCCAGCTTAGCGTGTGGCAAGTGCTGTCACATGCTGAGTATGAAACTCTACTGCGCATGCTGTGTATGATCTCCTGATTTGTATAGTAAGGAATGCATCTGCCAAATGCCTGCGATGGGCTCATTGGCAGCTTTTGCTTATTCATAATGACTCACGGTGCGTTGACCATCATGCTAGAGGTGCTCATTCATGTTGCATCTGACTGCAGGAGCTATCTCTGGCAAACAATCTGTTCGATGGCTCACTACCATTTTCCCTCAACCTCGCTCATGACTTGCGGGTGCTGGACCTTTCAGACAACCAGCTCACAGGCGCATTGCCGCCTTTGCTGACTTCAATTCGAATATATGTAAGGACCCCAGCTACCTACTTTGGATGCATCTGAGACGTGACCTGTGGTACTGACTTGCAGACAACTTGTGCATTCACTGTGATACAGCTTGCAGACAACATGTGCATTTACCGTGATACAGCTGCAGGCTGACAGAGAAGTTGCGGTGTACATCTTACTTGCACGCAAAGTTACAGGACATACAACTGGCTGCCTGCACTTTGCCTGCACTGACAAGTAGTCAGTGCTATTACATGGGTGAGAAGAGACAAACATGCTCACTTATGTGTGCTTTGCAGTCCATGGACCTCAGCAACAATGGATTCACAGGGCCTATCCCATTCTACTGGCAGCAACTGCTAAGTCTCAGATCACTCTCTCTCTCAAACAATAATTTGACGTGAGCACCCTTGCCTTATCAGCACCACTGCGATTTCATGACTGACATGCTGCATGTTCATGCANCTTGCATAGCAGCATCAGTGCATGGCCAGATACACTTGACGCACCAAAGGCGCTGCTGTTGAGCACTGAAATTTGGTTGTGTGCATGCAGTGCAGCAGATGTCCTGGCCAGTGACATGATGACGGAAGCGCTTCAGGCCATGGCTCAGCGTGAGGCTGCGCAGCAGCTCAAGGAGTCCCACAGTAGGATGCGCAAAGCTGCTTGGGCACAAACACAGGCCAAAAGCCCACGAGCTGAGGTACTGGCACAGCCTTGAGTCATGACTGGCCACTCACNTGTCCCCAAAGCGCTTACATACCAATCCCCTCTGTGTACCGAGAGCTGGACCTGAGTCTAGCACACCCAAAGCCTGGCAGCCTCGACCAGCACCTAGGTAGTATCTTTGCAGCATTGTAATTGTAGTGCTTTCTTACTCACACCACGGCATACACCCACATGCAAGCCTGAGAAGCCTGAAATAGCTTGACCCATTGTAGTAGTCTGACAGGCGTGATGTGTCGGCTGGTCTCTAACTTGAGTAGCATCACAATTTGACTCATATGTGTTTCAAGGGCTCAATCCTTGACTGGGTCATGACAACGCCATGAATAAGCCTGGTCACACTGCATGCAACTGCATTGGGTAGCTTGTGTCATTGCAGTAGCAGTGCAGCTTGATTGTGCCGAGCTAACTTTGCTATCACATGAGGCCACGCTCATGTAGGAAAGCTTTGGCCTTGGACAAATGCTCCTCTGCCGCTCCAGTTGAAGAGTCCAAAAGCAGATAGTTGTCAATAGTGACAGCGGCATCACTACTCCACTGGTCCTTTGTGTCATATCTGCACAGGTACTGCTCACGTAACGACATCGCTCTGGCATTGCACGTCAAGTCAGGTGCCGGTAGCATTACTGGAATCCTGTCCAGTGTGTGTTGACATACTTCTGTATAAGTTCAGTCAACTGAGTCCAGGTAGCAGGCTTGTGACTGGGAACTGCACATTGCTGAGCTCTTGCCTCCAAACGCTGCTTCCAGATGTCTGGCTGGGAATGCTGACATTCAATGACTGCTGTTGCTGCGTTGTACTGCAGTCNTACATTTGTTGTTCCTGATCAACATCATCCGACATGTTGGCTACTAGAACAACAACGTCTGGGGTGACCTGTCTGCACGCGCCGAGAACCCATCTCACCGCTGCACGCTCTCCTTTCTTTCGCCAGACCTGCCTGATACAAAGGCAGTCTTCCTTGCGCCGATGTCAGCCGCCCACTCACGATGCTTATCACAGCGAAGTTGTCAGATGTCAGCATAACGTGAAGAGAACGTCAAAGACTACATCCCGATCATATACTCCTGAGGTTGTCACAGACGAAGCGCCTGTTCCCGCTTGGAAGCGCTTTGCCGGCTTCTTGATGCGGTCGACTGCTGTTGCTGCGTTGGCTTTTGCCTTGGTAAGTTGAGTATTAGGTTCTTGCGCTGGCTGTGATTTCCGTTGCTGTTATCTGCACTACTCGAGGTGCTNCAAGCCCAAATAGGCTGCAAAGGGGCTGACCTGCATCCATGCTATCCAGCTTGGGCAGCAGGCGCTGGTTCAGTGGCTCAACGAGGGCGCCTGGATGGTGCACCATATTGGCATAGGCTGACAGCACGTCTGCCAACTGACCAGGCTCAAACTTCTCCACCTGTGTGACAGTGCCAGTCTCAGTGGTGACAGACGGGGTGTTGTTTCCCAGTTGTGCTGCTGCAGCTAATGATGTCAGGCATAATTGTTAACCGCATGGATGCTATGCTTTGGAAATCAGGTGACAGCAGAGTTGTCATGCCATGCCAGAGACACATTATGCAACTGATGCTGGACAGACACCAGGAGCAGCATTGCTAAGGCATGGTGTGACAACACCTCTGCAGAGTGTGTGCAGCTCAGACTCAAGTGCAGTCTTCAGTCTACTTGCTAATATGCAACTTGACCAGCTGTTATGGCTACTCACTGGTAGGTAGTCATCCTTGGTGCCCACATGGATCTGTACAGGGGAGTCCACCTTGCGTGGCTGCAGCACATGCCAATGCTGAAATCAGAGGCCTTTGTCGGACAACCAACGCTCCGTGAAGGCTTTTCTCGCAGCTTTTGTGTGCTGGGTGATGCTGTCAGATATGGGACGGCTGATGCTGTATCAAGGCATCTACAACCATGCTTGAGCTCGTGCTCAGCATTCAAGACATGCAATGTTGCAGCTGCCCTCACAAACTGTGTAGGCAATAGACATCATTGCACGTTGTGATGCAGCCGGTAGAGCACAGCGTAGCTGTTGTGCTGGCTTGAAGGCATTGCTCACCATGCAAAGGTCTGCAGGAGGCAGTCCATAACAAGCAACAGCAGCACAGATTTTGCGATATTGTGATGCTGCCACTGCCAAGGCACCCCCCATGCAAAAGCCAATAGCTGCCACCTGCATAGCAATGCTCACCATCATCAACAAGACAGGACATACATTGCAATTGCAGGCAGCAGGCATGGGGTACCAGAATATTTAGCAAGCCAATTGCTCAGTGCACTATCTGGCTATGTCTCACCTTTGGGCTACCAGTGTTGAGCAGATACTCTGCAGCCTGAACCAGACGTTCTGCTGATGCTGGCCAATCAAGAGTTTCATACATCTGCAGTGTGCGTCAGCAGCTGTGTGAGCGTTGAGGTTGCTGTCTAAGCATGTGTTATCTGGTGACGCAAGAGCAGCAGTGTAATGGCATGCCTTGTGTTGGTGTTTGGAGATGATGCCTCAGCTTACATGCTTGGCTTCTGCAACCTCCACAGTGACCTTGCCTTGATACAAGTCAGGAATGAATACACGGCAACGGTTCTGCTGGTGCAGCTGCAGAGCTTTCTCCTTGATGTCTTCGTTGATACCCCACCATTCCTGAAAGGTGCGACCATACTCCCTACGAAAACAAAAGACAACGACACTGTGCCTGATGTGTGCTTCGGCAGTACCTGTACCACCAACAGAGCTGGCATTGTTCGGTCCCCGTACTCAAGACCCGTGACCAGCCCAAACTCTACTGGTTTCAGGCTGGACGTCGGAATTGGCTTCACCGTTGTTGTTGACGCCAAGCGAGCAGCTGGTTGTGCGCTTCCTGCCAGTTCTTGGTCTTGCGGTTCTGTGACAGGAGCATCATCTTGCCCAGTGATTTTTGAATTTCCGCAGCCCATGCAGAATACGAGCACAATACGAGCAGGTATNTGAGTGTATAGACTGTCGGATGACTGCCTGATCTATGAGGACTGACAGGCGGGTGGGTGTGAGAACAAGGTGATGGCAGACACCTGGGGCGATGCTATGTGATAACAGAAAGCCACCGAATGGGCAGACATAGCATGAGCTAGGTCCCCATGCGTCTCAATGTCTGTAAGCCAGCAACACAAGCCGCAGATGAGGCGTCAACAGAGATGCAGAGTGAACGCATGGGGTACTCACTGTGCGGGGATCCAAATAGACAGGGATGTAGTTCTCTCTCATAAGAGCTTCTGTCAGAGCATCTCTGTCAGGCCCCTCTTCAACATAAACACCTGCACAGCAGAAGTGTCCGCACACTGTGATATATACTCTTGACAAAACAACTGTCATGTGAATTTGACATTGTGCATTGACAAAGACCTGAAGACCCGAGGGTTCTGGTGAGCGCCACCGTAACACAAGAGACTCAGGTCACAGCTGTCTTGTCAATGGACAGTTGTGTCAGCCATACCCAGCCATAACCCCAAATGTCCTAGGTGCCGCACTTATGCAGCCGTCACATACTATAGCTGCACTTGTTGCGGACTCTGCCAATGCTCAGCAAACCAGCATCAATGACAGCTCATGCAGAGTGTGCAAGATTGGTAGTGTATTGTTGCCACACTCCTACCAATGCTACCAAGGCTGGTCAGTGATGGCGCATGCAGAGAATTCAGTATTGGCTCATGTGAGGAAGCCTACCTGGCCAGCCCACCCACATGGTCTTGAAGTTACTAACCCCCATCAAGGCACTGACGAGGCCTCCTGCACTTACCTGCAGGCAAAAGTTCCCAACCATAAGCGCCAGCAGTCATACCTGAGCGTATTAGCTGCTTCCATCCATCTCGTCACAGTTTGGACAGGGACCTACTTGTTGTTCAACGCATGCACCTAAACATACAAATTGTGTGCCTGCATACAGTGCTGACAACAGAGCAACCGTCTCATACAAGACTCGTCTGAAGCCTGCAGAGGCTGACAGTGTGTGACAGCTTATTGTTTGCCAGAGCAAAGACAGCATGACCGTTACGGTAGGCATGTCACAGTGCTATCTTTAAACTGCAGCACTGCAGCTCGAGGTAAACTGTCTCTGAATGAACCAAAGGACAAGCTTGACGGTGTCCTGTGTTGCAGAAGGTCATGCGCTTGCCAGCAATCATGTGAGGGTAAAACAATCAGCTGGATGGGCACCATGAGCATAGACATGCCACTCTCAGATGCCTTATTTACTGAATGGACAGTTCACATGCTTGCAGCATCGAGCCAAGCTTTTCTCGCACCAATGATGGCAAGGGCCCAACGGCATGATTTGCATTTTGTGTGTCCATTTGGTACGTTCAAAACACGAGTGCAGCGCATGCAGCTTGATCTGCAGTGCAGCCAGCAATGTAACAGCTTGTGCTGCCAAGAAGCATCAACCAAGTAGCAAGGGCAGCAACATGCTCTGTGNACCGTGTCAAGGAGGAGTCCCTGCGAGATGATGACAATGTTTTTGATGTTGCCTTTGAAAATCAAGGCGCTGACATCGCAGAGAGCACTGTCAGTGCAACAGATATCAAGGTGTGCACCATGGTTAACTGCAACATCCGCCATGTATGTGAGTTGACGACGTGCATGCTGTTGTATTGACCTGTAGCATACTGGGCAGCATCAAATGGTTGTTGCCTGTCCAATGCGTACTGCCCGTCAGTTGTGATTGCTGATTGTGCCCTTGCTGCTTCAGCACATAGTGCTTCTGGCTTCCAAAGATTGGCAGATGAACAGTAGCGCACCAGCAAGAGGGACGTCCACTTTCGACTGGCTAGCTTTAATGTTAAAGCAGCCCAATCCTCTTGTTTGTCTTCACTGTACGTACCCATGCACCTGACTACACCTGTCTGTGCTGCTCTGCTAGGTTCACAGCTTGTCGGTGAGAGCTAAGGGGAAGCTTTTACTAGAGAATACGCAGCTGACAGTAACTGCTGGCAGGCGCTACGGCTTAGTAGGCCCAAATGGCAAGGGCAAATCTACCTTGCTGCGCCTCATTGCAAGGAGACAGATACCTGTGCCTGAAGCTTTAGATGTTCTCCTAGTAGAGCAGGTGCTACACATTTTGTCACTTTGCAAACCGCTGCATGGCACAGCAGCTCAATGTTGTGGTCAGCATGAGCAACTGTGTTATCCACTTGTGCAATACCAACTGTCTATGGGTGTGTAAGCAAATAGTCACTTGTTCACTTTCTGCCATGATGTTAGTTGTACATGCTTGACTGCATGCCAGCATGAATGGGTGCCCCTGTTGGTGTCAGTCAGCACCTCCATCTTGGTGTTCCAGACACATTAATTTGTGTAGAGGCTCTAGCCGTCCTTGCTGCACTCTTACTTGCGTGCATCAACTTACCTAAGTTTACGTGAACTGTGAGTCATGAAGATGGATGTAGGATGTCCTGTGCGTAGTCGCTACTCGCGCTCGAGCGCCCTTATGTAACGGCTTATGCCAGAGCCGCAGGTGCCATACATGACAACACTGCGCTTCTCTATCTGCACGGCTGCGACGTCAGCAACGCAGCGATTCGCAGACAAGAAACGTTGCAAGCATGGCGCAGGCGCAGAACACAGATCCGACTAGGATAACGGCGGAACAGAGAGCGAGATGGACAGACCACACGCCCGTCTATGCTGACATAGTCATACACAAAGACAGGCACGACTGGGCTAGTCAGCAAGTGGTTGCAGCTGTCACTAGACATGGCAGGATTTCAGCTGGTGCGCACTTGACACTTTGTGCCGGCTTCGTACNTGCCGTTGCTCCTCATTACGACACTAGAATCCAGCCTTGATGATGAGAGCTAACCCAACTGCTGATGAAGCTATAGCAGCTGCATGTATTTTGACTGTGCTGATAGCCCCTTACACGCCGTCTGGCAAGGGTGTATGGCTGAGGCTGCTTATCTGCATTGACTACTGAAAGATGTGGTTGGCGAGTGCTGCTAGGGCTGCAGATGGCGAGACAGGGTCACTAATAGTATCTTCAATGCGGTCCACTTGCCCATAAACGACTTTCAGCCTACGAACTTTGTCGTTCAATGCTGCACGTTTTTGCTGCACATCCTCGTCTTCCACAAGTACAAATCCCTCTGGAAGCTTGAAATCCATTGGATTTTGGATTTCACCTGACAAGGCCCGCATAAACTGTAGCAGGATGAAGCCATCAAGAGTAGCATCCAACCGGTCAACCTGAACTTCGGAGCTGTTTGGCATCCAAGAGGAGTACAGATCAGCCATGACGACTTCTGCCAGATGCTCCAACTTTGGCTTGATACCAGCTAGCAAGTCTGCAATGTAAATGGGCAGAATGACAGTGGTTATGCTGTGGCGGAGTTCTGAGAACCTCCTCAGCTTGATGGGTGGCAGGTCGTTTGTGAACACCTGATCAAAATGGCGCTGTACTGTCCTCAAGAACTCTTCGCTGTTGTCAGTCGTCAAGGACTCCACCAGGCCTTCTTTCCTATCATCAATTTTGCTCATACTGATTACCCACTGGAGATTGCGCGAGTCGCTATGTCTGTCTAGTGCTGACAGNGTAATGGCTATCTCAGGGCAGCAGGCAGAATAAAAGCACGCGTCCTAAACTTGACATCATAACCTTGCGCAGGTGCTGTGGGCAAAAGGCAGCTGTAGAATACGCAGAATTGTTGCAATCCCTCATCGTGCTGCTGGGGTCTGTGACAGTGATTTGTGTCACCCTGACACTTCATCATTGTTGCTCACAAAGATGACAGCATGACAGATGCCAATGCGAGGGCTGGCACAGGGCTGTCACTGCAGTTTAGGTGGGCGCATGACGATGCAACCACGTTTGTCTGTTGAACTCCAGCAGCAATGGTTGGTGTGCTATGGCTGACACAGCAATCTCATCTTCAGTTTGATGTCAACANGCTCGTGCTACACTGAGAGCTCCTGCACAGCCAGACGTTGAATGTGGCATGAAGTAGTTTTGCAAGCGGCACACTATTGCCACAATTCAGGTGAGATCACCACACGATTGAATGACGCCAATGGTATGTCTGACTTGACTGCAGTCACAAAGGCACAGTCATGACGCTGTGATGCGTGTGAGGTTCAAATGTTGACTCACTCATTGACAGGGTATTTTGCAGCAGAAGACGCAATACGTGCCTGATTTGTTACATCCTGAGGATTGGCAAGCTCATACTCCAGCAACAAGGCTTGATAGTGGCGCTTCAGCGCATTGCCCACGCCCGTCATCTTGTGCGTGTTAGCCCAGTTGGCCATGGCAGGAAACACCTGCAGCATGTGTTGCTAAGTGCATATAATGATGACTTACCTGGGCATCGCATGCACAGCTTGCCTAATTTTGGATTGCCAATGCCCAAAGTAGCCAGGTGGGCCAGCATGCATGCGTACACGCATTCAGACATAGCAGCAGCAACAACAAGCGCAGTCTGTACAATTTGGCTATTGTAACTTACAGCGACACATTACAGCCAGTCAAGAGTCTAGCCCGCCAATCTAGCTGGCCCAGCCTGGATGGCAACACTGCAGCCAGATATTGCTNGGTCCAGTCCAGAGGTGCTGCAACAAGTCACGTGCTTGCAACCTGCCAAACTCCACATCTGCAAGCAGCCCCAAACTGTCAAGNCTGCTGCGCCCATCAATGCCACCTGTGCAAGCTCAGGTGAGCATCCTATAACTCTGGTGGCTGTTAGTCATTGCTTCAGAGCTACCCTCAGCCCGAACCTGCACCTCCTAGCACACTGCACATTGTGTTCAATGCGCAAGTGGCACTGCAACTCTGCATGAGCATGTAGGTATAGGCCTTGTGCTGTCATACATGGACGTGACCCAGGCGCACACACATCATGTGAGTGCCTACATGTGGAGTTGTGTGATGCATTGGAAATAGGTCTTGCTGTGGCAGCTGGCTGCTTGCTACTGTGTCCATCACACAAGCACTGCAAAACTGCATCATCTGTGGAATTTGCTGAGGCATGTGTGGTGAGACAGGAGACTGTGGAAATGGCTTGGTGTGCAACCANCATGCTTACATGCATGTTTGGTGCTGAGTGGGGTGTGCTGCTTTGGCTGATGTCAACACTTGGACAAGGTCAAGCTCTATTGAACCATGTCGATGTCTGCAGCGGATTGTGACATGGGACTGGTGTGCAATTCCAGCAGCATCTGTGCTGTCGGACAGCCTGTAGATGGCACTTGTGCTTCCACAGGTAAGCTTGCCTTCTGAGCACAGTTTGGCAGGACAGCAGGAGCAATGTCTGCAGGAGTAGCATTTTCACTGTTGCAGGACTGTAAGCCACTGCACAGACAACACATTTGCAAGTTCTCAGTCAGATAGGCCATGGCAATGACTGATCAGACACAATTAGATGTGTCAGCTGTCTTGTGTGTTTGTGGCAGTGCATGCTCAGCAGAAAACACATGTCAGATACATGCACAAAAGGACTGCCTTACCCGTAGCCTGGTAGATCCACCAAGTACCAGCTGTTGTTGATGACAAAATGGTTTATGCATACAGTTTTGCCTGCAAGATTGTGGCACAAAGTCTTATGGCTGCTTCAGTTGTGGACATGTCCAAAAGAATATAGATCTTGCAGTATGGCTCACCGGGCGTTTTGGAAATTTGAGCCAGGGCTTTCCTGCCTGTCAGCATGTTGATGAGTGATGACTNCATAACCCACAAGATTATGTGCAACAAGCACAACGATATATCGCATCAGCCTGTTGTCCATGCATGGTGAACTGAAGTGTTTGTATACAGTAGTTGTTGGTCTCCTGTTTCTGCATGAGTCTCCCAGACATCTTGTGAAGCACTGCTGATGACAAGCTGTCACATGTCCATTGTGCTTGTCAAATATGCAGCAGGGACTGCTTAGCTGTACCTGTGAAATATGGTCAGGCGGCACAACAGGAGTTTCAGTGAGAGTGCATCATTGTGCAGGTGGGTCTAGGCTAGCCCGTACCCCTGTGGGCAAGCCCCCTCTGGCAGGCCAAAGGGGACCCCCCACCAGTGCAGGTAACTTTGCAACTTGAAACAGTCGGCATAGGCAGTGTATCATAAGGTCATGAGCAGTAGTTTGCGCATTGTCAATTTATGTAGAATGCTATGGTCAAGCATGTGCAGGCATTGTGGCAATATACAGCATAATTCACTCAAGACATGAGAGGGTCTTTTGCAGCCAGGACATGGCTATGTTTACTGTACAAGCAGGTCGAGTCCTGTTTACTTGCTGTACCTCTCAACTGATATCCTTTGACCCTACAGCTGCCATACAAGAACACTGCCTCATGGACAAGCTCTAAGGCTTGCTTAAACGTCATGTGGTTTATGACATACACACCCTGCAGCTGCTGTGCTGCCGTTCTTTGTGTTCAGCTGTGGCAAGCCTCTGGACAGATTGCAATGCACTGACAGAGTGAGGCTAATCCGAAAGCGCTAAGTGGCCTGGTTTGGTGCTGTGCACATGAGTTAGATCTGAGAGCTTGTTGAGTCCTGATTACATGTCTTGCAGAGAGGGTGCCAGGAGGCTTCAAGCTTGCAAGGACACCCATGGCTGCCGCTTTGACCCCAATAGGGGGTTCCCCTCTGCATCCCTCCAGCCCTGCCCTCCAGGCAACTGCCCTGCCCATCACCTTTCAGGTCAGGCAGCTCTCCACATGCCTTTATGCAATACTGTGCACATGCATAGGCTGGAGTGCATATGGCATTGTCTTGCATGACTTTGAAGAGTCGAGGCCCAACCTCAGGAGTGCCGACTTGCCAGATTGTGTCATGCTGTCTACATTGTTGCGCATGGACCATTGGGCTAAGCTTATGTTTCACTTGCGCTTGATTGTGTACTGCAGGACTTCCTGAAGGAGGTAGACATCAGGTTCATGGACCAGCTGCGTAGGGGGGCTTCAGTGGTGGCTGCTGACTTGGCCAGGGACCCGCCCCCTGCATCCCTGAAGGAGGCCTACCACCTTGTCTGCCTCACAGGTACCTGCCCATCCCACAATGCATGCGTCTGCATGTGACGCAAGTCATGACAGACAGTATGGATTAGCAGGAGTCAGCAAAGGCAGAGCAATGCAGGCATCATCTTGCCAATGGTTTATGTTTGCTGCAGCAACACGTGCTTGAGCAGTTTGTAATGCACGTCAGAGTCAATCAAATATGTGAAGAGCTGTTGAGCTCGCCTGTAGCATGCAACTGTGCAGGAGTGATAACAGATCATTGCACATAATTGTCATGAGTGGCATGACTCACATTGTGTACAGCTCTTGCTGTCACAGATATCCCTTCTTGGCTCTTTGGTCATCAAGATGTATCAAGATGTTGCAAAGTGTCTTGACATGACTGGGTGGTGCAGTGCCAGAGGTGGGGCAGCTGGAGGCAAGCATCGCCACCCTGAAGGAGGAGATCGAGACCCGCAAGGCAGCAGTGGCTGACAAGGAGGCCCTGCTGGCCAACCACAACCCTCCCATCTTCCAAGCTGTGCAGGTCTGCCATTTCCCCAGACACGCTCAGACTCAGACAGATTTAGACTCGCCTGGATACATACGGAATCTAGATGTGTGAATGATGCTGATGTTTCTGCGGCGCTTGCCGTCAATGCTGGCAGGTGGAGTTGCTGTATCTGTCAGGTCCTTAGATTAGACTTGTGAATGGGCCACGTAGCATTGGACATCATTGAGCATGGAATCACATGCAGATTACTGCATTCTAGCTTGCTGGCTGCGCCCCTGATCACATTGAGGCACTCAGCAGATATGTATTTTAGTTGGCTAACGTTCTGTTGTTGCGGTGATTGCTTCAGCATTATTATTGCTGTCGGGTGGTGTTGCTGTGATGGAAGTGCTTGTATGGTTNCGGCAACTCCGTCACCAACTCTGCTCCCTATTGCAGCTGCTACACCCATCCCAACAGCAAGCCCCACCACAGCAGCAACTCCATCACCAACACCATTGCCTACTGCTGCAGCAACTCCATCCCCAACGTCACTGCCAACTGCTGCAGCTACACCAGCTCCAACAGTAAACCCAACTGCAGCAGCAACACCTGCTGCCACACCGCTGCCTACTGCAGCAGCAACTATTGCTCCTACAACAAGCCCAACTGCAGCAGCTACGCCAGCTCCGACTGCAAGCCCCACTGCAGCAGCAACTCCATCACCAACACCATTGCCTACTGCAGCAGCAACACCTGCTTCGACAGCAATCCCTGCAGGAACCATCAACACCCAGTCTTTGTCCCCAGCTTCAACACCAGCACCATCTAGTGCTGCAACACCAGCTGCCACACNAACAGCGAGCCCTACTGAAACAGCAACTCCATCACCAATACCACTGCCTACCACAGCAGCTACACCTGCTNCCCCTCCCTCCCTAGCCCTGCTCACCACCACTGGAGGCAGCAACAAAACGGTGGCCACCTCTGTTCCAACCTCAGCAACCCCCTCGTGGGCTTACAGTGACTCTGGCGTACATACCAGATTACGCCGTAACACTCGGAGGCTCCAATTCTTCGGCATCAAGTCTGCACTGGCATCTTCAGGCTTGTACGGAGCAAATGTGGTGTTCAGCTTCAGTGAACCAGTCACGGGCTTTGCAGAGCAGTATACATTTGTGAAAGGAGGGTCGGTGTCTGGGCTGAATGAGACTGTCTCACAGCAGCAGTACAGCACATCCATTCTGGCAGACTCTGCTTCAACCAAGGCCATGCTGGTCATGGTGACTGGAAGTAAGCTCTCTTCATTGCTATGCATTGCAACAGCCTGAGACAGTTGGTGTGCAGATCATACTCTGCAGTTTGCAAGTGTCTTGACGATATTTGCGGGCATCTCGACCACAACTGATGCAAGAACCTACTGCTCATCTTTGATTGCAACTTAGTTGCAATATGCACGGAGCAGATTTTCTGCTTGTCCACTATGCCATCTGTTTTGCTTGAGCGAGTTTGCTTCACAGCAAGGGTTTTGTCGAGGGATCGGGTGGACCTAGGGGACCCAAATCCTAGCTTGCGTAACCAGTGGTCAAGTCACCAAGACCCTTTGACAACCCAGCCACTGTAGTGCATAAAAAGTGAGTGCCATGCTGTACTACAGCACACAAAATGTACCGTGGTGATTCAGAGGTGCAGCAAGACTTGCCTGGCATCACCCATACAATGCAGCTCCTGTCAATATAGAGGCTATCAATGCTGTCAACATGCCAGTGAATGTTTGCAATGCATTGATAGGCACGTACCAGGACTTGGCGGGGAATGTGGGGACAGGTGACTTGAACGCCACAGTGGCAGCAGCAGTGCTACCTACAACCACCACTGACGGCAGCACTACCACCGCAACCAGCACACACTTGAACTCAGGGGGCATTGCTGGTGCCGTCATTGCTGGCATTGTGCTGGCAGTCNGTGGCTGGAGTCAGCTTGGACATTTCTGACCCAACAGGTTGATTGGGGTTGGGATCCTTAGGATCGGACACCCTTCTCTTGCGAGAGAACCAGGCTGTGATGGCATACCTGCAGAGGTGCAGTGCATGTCAAATTGTAAGCACAGAAATAGTAAGGGACTGAAATTTTGTCTGATGCCTACAGAGGCTGGTTGCAATGGGACACACACATGAGATCCAGTACTGAGCCATTGAGCAACCAACAAAATGTGGCTGTTGTACACAGACCTACCTGTGGGATCACACCAGCGCTATGCAAGGTGCCTGTGACAAGAGCAATGTCAAATGTAACATTGCAAGCGGCAGTGCCTGCAAAACCTGTCAGGCTCACGGCAGTCACAGGGTGCTGTTCACATTGCACTTTGCAGCATAACTGCTTGGAGCACGCTGTGGGGGTCCACTGCAATGCTGGTGAGAAGCAACAAACTGTGTGTACAAGAATGATTTTTCTGCACAGATGCTTGCTGAAGCACCCCTGTTTGGCAACTGTCAGTGGTGAGGCGACAGACTACGCAGCACCTGTCAGCAAAGCTTGGCAGAACCTCATGTTCCAGATGGCTGTTGAAAATGACCAGCGTGTCCCCAGCTGGGGTGACCAGGGTGGCTTGCTCCCCATGCCCGCTTCCCGGCTCAGCTGTTGATTTTTGATACAGGCATAGCTTACCGCCACCCAGCTTTTCTTCCCAGCCTGCATCAGCAAACAGATGCTTAGCTAGCTGAGCGGAAAAGAAAGCATGGGGATCCCAACACCTATCCACGTACAAGCACACAGTGCCATCACAACAGATGCTCAGTTTCAATTGCATGTGCCATAGCAATGCTGCCTTCCCGCTGAGGCTAAGTCGAAATCTGGTATGACACGTAGCCAGATGACTCACACTGCTCTGCTGACAACAGCTGAAAAACTTGTCAGCTTGTGGAGACAAGGTTGCTCTTGCAAACATGCCCAAAAAGCACGATTGCCGGCCCATGCTAATACATTACAGACTGGCTTGACGCCTGGCACAAAGTAAGTGATGCATTGTTGCTGTGACAGTGCATTACAAGCTAGCAAAGCTGCACATGCAGCGTATGCAGGAGCACATCCTGTGTGCCGTTGTCATATGTGACCCGATGCTCTATAGGGACATGCATCACCGCTTTCAGGGCTGTGCTACACACTGGAATGTACACAGTCTGAGTGTGTTTGGAAGGTGATCAATGCGTCAAGCCTCGCAGAAATGCACAATTGCACAGCTGAGGCTGGCCAAGCTGATGCGCAGACAACAACACGGCTGCGTTTGCTTGGATGAATGGCAGAAGGCATTGCATCTCAATTGAGTACAGGACAGCGTCAGAAGGGCTTCAGTCCTCATTACAGCAGCAATTTCTTAGCCTTGTACTGTAAGGTTACAGCTGTTCTTGCCACCATTAGCAAAAGCAGCTATGTGCGCAGCAGCTCAGACGGCAGCTGCCGTGCGCACAGACAGGAGATGGGCACTACAGGTGCCATGCAAGAAAGCAAGAATGCCTGGCAGAGATGTGCATATCACAGTGTGCTTAGGCTAGAACTTGCTGCGGCTCTGTTATAGAGGTCAAAACATAAGGTAGTGACCTCCGCATGAAACAGCCAGCCAGAAGACTGAGTGCAGCTGACAGCAGGCAGAAGTGGCAGTGGGCAACATCTTAGAACGAGCACAAGGCATGTCATGACAGTTACCTGAATNGTCAACCATGGCTGCACCATGGCGCATTGAATGGTCGACAAGCAAGGCAAAGCTGAATGCAAAGCCAGGATGTGTTGGTGTGCAGATCTAGGCCAATCCAGCAAGCCCTGTGATGCAGCTCATATTGCTGTGGATTGCATGCAACTTGACTCTGATTGCTTGTGAACACCTTGACAACATGGACAACATCAATCATGAGCTGCTTGCTATTGAGACAACATCTCAGCACCAGTGTGTGAGTACACGTGACATAGCAATCCAGAACTAGTATCTGGATCTGATCCAACTTTGGCATGTATTACCCTTGCACTATGACAAGTAAGCCAGTCTGTCGATGCATCATGACCTGTGGCTACATCAGTAGCGCAGGTTACCTGATCTCGCTCTGCCATTGCCAAACATTTTGCTGAGACTCTTCTCCTGGTAGGGCCGCAGGCTGACATGAGGCTTGAGGTCTATGGACAGGTCAGGGTTTTGCGTGTCATTCCTGAAGTCATATTCTTCCAGCATAGGATAGTTCAGCCCACCAGGCAGGCATCTCTGCTTCACATGCTCCACCTGCATGCCATTGACAGCAGTACCACAGCTGTGACCTCCATGATGTGACCATGAACCGCAGTAACATAGCTGTCTTGGCTGTCATGTGACCAAGCTGTCAATTCATCTATGTGGCACCTTGCCGTACGTATGTCCTGGTGTGCTGGATTGCGTGCGCCATGCAAAGTCTCCTGTGCAAGTCCTACATGCGACACCTAGCATGACCATTCATGCCATGTCTGAAAGTTGCACTTGCCTGATCTTTGCAAATGCGTCTAGCAGTTTTGGATTGAGACACGCACATGTGATAGATGCCTCACGAAGAAGTGCATCTACCTGGGTAGAGTCAATCTCGAAGGAGTGCAGCTGCCGGTCAGGGTCGAGGTCCATGGCCAGCGCTGATGCAGCAGCACTGGNTTATATATGGGATGGACTCTGCTAGCATGTGTCCCGTGATGCACATGTCCCATGATGCACGAGTTGTATGCACAAGAACTGTCTTCTGTGTAGGTGCCGTGCTGTCCATGTCAGTTGCTATGCAATGCATGCACTANTGGCGGAATGTCTATTGGCTCCTGCATCAGGGAGGAGGTGGGCTGGGGACTGACAGCGAGGCCGAGGTTGGCCTTCGGAATCTGCTGTGGGGAACATGGCTGAAGAAGTGGTGTAGGTGGGAATGCCAAAGCAAGGCAACTGGATGATTGTAGGTGAGGCATGTCAGGCTGTCTGCTGCCAAAGTCCTGCAGGCGGTGTGTAGCGTGACAAGCAGCGCGTGACAAGCATAACATCTGCCAAGCATTGTAAGACAGACATGGTGGAAGAATCAGACGTTGCGGCACGGCATGGCACAGCACAGCACCAGCATCAGCACAAGCTGGCTCCTTGTACATGCTGTGTCCTGTTGACATCCCCAGCAAGTTTAATTCTATCGAAACAAGCAGAGCTGTTTGGCGCCTGATGGCGCTGTTCTGGCAGCTCTTGCTGAATCTGATGGGCAAGCACAGACAGGTTTGGTGCTGCTCGCAGGAGAAGTTGCCTGGCCCAAACAACAGCCAGAACCAATATCTGCAGCAAACAGAGGTCAAGGCAACACAAGCTAGCACAGGCGAAAAATTGGACCAAGCAGTAGTTGAGATTGATGCGCCTGAAAATATGGTTGCCACCCTACCCCCACCGGCCCTGGCCCTGACCCCCCAACCCATGTCAGACCCAGCCCCCCTTACCACCTATATGCTATCACCTTTTGAGGCAGCTGCCTCCCAGCCATCTCTGTCTGGCCTGGCATTTACTAATCTCTTGCGGTATCCTGTGATGGTGCAAGAGGATTTAGAGGAGGTTATGCACCCTACAGGCATGGCAGCTCAGCTTGAAGAGGATGACAAGCTGGTGCGTGCTCAGATCATACCCTTTGAGGACATTGTNGTCGACCAAAGGCATGCACAGTGTTTGCCAATTGCTGCAGGCCATATGGATGGCTAGACAGATATGATCCAGACTATATATGCAACCATTCAGATGACAGCGGGCGGTATGACTACAAGTCTCAGCCGGACATCTGCCGCTGGAATTGCCTCAAGCTGGCAGAGGCTCTGCAGGGAGCCCTGCCCCTGTCCAAGTCCAAGCAAGAGCTTGAGGTGTTTGACCAGGAGTTTGACAGGTGCTCTACACCCTCCATCATTGTGGTCCCAATGTCTTGTTTGTCTTTCTGTGTCCCCATGCCAAGTAGGTACAAAATGTACAGCGCAGTGATGCAGGCATGCAATTTGGAGAGATGTAGGTCCACAAGTTTCTGCCGCGTGCTGGCTTCATTCAAGAAGCCAGGATCAAGGATAGAGATCTGTTGATAGGTCTGCGTGTGCATGTTGCACAGGTGTTACTGGGCGACCATGAGGCGGAAGCTAGGTCTGCTAGCAGTGGATGGCGCTGAGGATGACCAGGAGCTGATCAATGACCTGCTGCAAACAATGCACAACACAGGAGCAGACTTCACGAACACCTTCAGATGCCTATCCAAGTTCCCCATGCCACCTCAGCAATCAAATGGTAGGCATACATGCATGACCTATGTCTCCATGCTAGTGTGAAAATGCAATGTGCCTGATGGTCTTGTATCTGTTGTGCATACGCATGCATGCTGAATCTGTGCTGCGACCAATGAGGGCTGTATAGGGCAAACAATCAGTCATGCACTGGGTGTCAGCCTCGCTTGAACGGGATCATGTGCAGCGTGGCAACAATCTGGGCAGGCTGGCACGCATCAAGACAGAGAGGATACTGGAGCGGCTGGGTGGACCAGAAGCTGTTGTTAAACCTGAGCCCAGTCAAAGATGCACACTGCGCATTACAAGCTTGCACACTTCATGGCACATGCAAAACACAAGCCAGACAAATCAGGGAGTGCATGCCGCCAAAGCTTGGTCACTGCAAGCACCAGTCGATGAAATGTACAGTCTTGGCCATGCATTGCTGCAGCATGCAGGATCTCAGCAGTGGCNTGCTGTCACATTCTCGACAGCGTATGTCACAACGCTGAAGTTGTCACATGTTGATGGTGTACATCAACGGCATCAGAGGCCTGCACTGGCTGCTGCTGTACTGCCAGCGTCTCAGGCATTTCCGTTCATTGAGCAGCGTGTAGGGGTACGCTTCCACCCCTACCCCGGGGTGCACTTCCGGTCACCAAATTTCGGTGAGCATAATGACACGACAACCATGTGGAAGATTGTAAGCTGGTTTTGTGTGGAGTGCAGCTTTGCAGCAGCGCTTTCAGCACAAAGGAGTGAAGGTGAACAACTGGGAGCACCTGATGTCATGGCTATCACCTGCAGAAAGGGGGGCCCACACACCCTGGTGGACCTTCACCTTTGCCACTGCCATCCTGGTCATCTTCTTCTACATGGCAGGTGAGTGCACCTCAACAGTTGCATAGCCATGGCTCACTAGGTTATACACCGTTGCGGCTTGGACTTGACGTGTAAGTGACCTTGTCAGCAGCATGGGTGTGAAGGCTGTGGCTTGCACTGGCGTAAGGCCATGCTGCTGGCTGAGTTAGACTGTACTGCCATTGTCCATGTCAATACACTGTTACTGTTGGCTTCTGAACCAGCAGGCTGCAGTCATGCTGTCAAGCGTGACATATGCGAGTTCACTTGAGAGACGCGTGCAACAATGCTACAGAAGGGTGTGCCTGTCTGGATGTGTCACTGTGTCACACACTACAGGGCAGGGTCGCAGGCACTGCAACATGGTGTTGTGGGTGATGCTGACAACAGCTGCAGCCATGGACAGCACGAGTTCTGTGTAGCATAACACACTGTGTTGACTGTATGCAGGCGGATTTGGCTTGTATCTAGCCAAAGAGCAAGGATGTGTGGCTGTGTCAATTTCAACTGCAGCAGCAAGCCAGTATGACATTNGAAGTGTGTTGCTCTGGTGGCTGCCACAGCACCCTCAGGCACCGGTCACGACCTGCAGCCATTGCTGATTTGTATTCCTCATNAGATGCCGTAGATACGTTCGTCATCAGCAGCTGGCACGCTGCGTCGGACCTGCTCGATCACCACATGCGCATGCTGACGAAGTACTCCCTCCCGTCACCGCAAGAATTGTACATACTGCAGGAAACCTCCCGTGAAAATATGGTCCCGGAGCCTGATTCATGAGAAATGATGAAACTGCAGCTGGTGTAGCCAAGTACGGCAGCCAATATCGTGTGTCACCCTGGCTCACCTGACTCATTAGGCCCTGATTTGCTGCAGCTCACACAGTTGCAGCTTCTAGCGCAGAAACCTCAGTCTCAAGTGGCAACTCAATCACATGCAGTCGTGTGCAAGGTGAACAAGCCAGTTTAAGAACCCCAGCACCAGCAACTTGACTGGATAATACAAAGGGTGCAGTTACGCTGTTGCACATAGGCTGACTGCCCCGCACAAACAAGCCCTTTCCTTGAGGATCAGCTCTGCAGCACCTGATGAATTCACATGCCCTATGGCCATACGCATGGCAGACTTGTGTGGACAAAACAAGTGTGTTATTCCAGTATGTCCCTAGCTTTTGTATTTTTCCAAGCCTCAGGACTGCGCACTTCCATCAGGAGGTCCACTGCATGAGCTCAGTGAGTGGGAAGATNGAGCTTACCTGATGTCAGATGCTTACCCTAATGTCAGATCGACATGAATGCAGCAAACCACTGGGCAGACATGACTGGCTGGCAAGGTTGCATGATGAACAGCAACTATGACTGTGTGAGCTGATGAGCTTGAACTACAGCATGGCAGTGTTACACTCCACATATTTTGCTCACTCCAGGGCTTTTCTGCTCAACCCAGGCCTGAAATACCTTCCTCTGTGCTGTGGGGCTCTCTGCAGCATGCCTATCGACCTCTTCACTCGCAAGTGCAGCCCCCACACATCTGCATCGTGGGCAGTGTATCTATGCATACAACTTACCCCAGCATACACGCTTGACTCAAGCTCAGCATGCTTGTTCATAGCNAGGTTGATGAAAGGATGCAGGCAAAAGAGTGGGGCTATTCGCACCTCTATCTCCATCAATTCTGTGACAAGCCTGCAGGGGCTGAAAGTGACCTCAACTTGAACAGCCCCGTTGGCGGGCACAATGCCCTGGATAGGCCGGACCACAAATGCTGCATTTGGCCGGATCACCGTGATGTCATACTCAAAATCAATTGGGACATTGCATGTCAGGTCCACATGCTTCGTCATTGACTCGCCTACGCCGAGCTTGCCAAAGTTGACCCTCTTGGGAAACCTTGCTTGGTTCATCATGGGGTACGCGTGGATTGGGATCAGTATAGCGCCTCCCTGAGCTGCCACACAAGCACAGATCATAGCTGGGGACCTGGTGCATAGACATTGTGGACACATGTCCACACAGCGTTTGAGAGCTGGGAATACGCAAGCCTTGCTGAGGGCAGGCAAGCACAAAAGCCTGGCACGATGTCAAAGACTCTCTGCAGTGTGAGCATAGGTTGAGCTCACTTTGACTTTGAGGTGATCTATGGAGGCATACGCCACAAGGTGCTGGGACTGTGCATAGAGGAATGACTGATGACATATGCTGCAACACGTAGATACTTTCTGGTTACGACGCATCTATGCATGACAAACTGACTGTACCCGAGTGCACTCGTAAACTGTCTGAGTAGTAGCGCCATTCCGTAGGACAAAATTGAATGATTACAGTATCTTCCATTCCAGGAGCAAGATAACCTTTCTTGTCACTGCAAATAGCCTGCAAGCAAGAGCAGCCAAACCTGGTTGCTGCAGGGCCAATCTATGTCTGCGGAGCAGAGCCTGGTGATGTCCTACAGGTATCACACAACTTACATGCCTGTGACTTGTGTGCCACTTTGTAGCTCTATGTTCAAAGTGCGCGCAAGGGTCCACCATCCGCCTTGTCTTGACTTCATGAGCTGATGTCATTGACTCTGACTATGTCCCTATTGCCAGCAAGCTGCAGCATTATATCAAACAATGCTTATCTTTGATGACATGGTGCCTGCAGTCAATGCAAGCTGCATACAGACGCCTTGCCATATCACACAACTGCTTTTGAGAGAGTTACAGCAGCATTTGTTGGTGAGAGAATGCAGGCAACTTGGGTCACGCTAGCTCAGGCTTGACTACGCCTGAAGCATCCTGTTGCAGAGGAAAGTGCATGTCATGTGGTGTGCTGCTTGTGTTTGCTGCATCTCAAAGGCGGACTTGCTCGCTTGGTAAACACAGCCCTCCAGCTAGGCTGCATGCATCAAATCAACACCAAGTCACAACAGGAAGGCTTCTGCCTCAGAATGTACAAACAGCAATGTCGCACAAAGCCAGGCCNAGGCAGTAAGTTGGTATTGTGGCAGGGAACTTGCAGCAGCTCATACTTGAGCACCTCACCAATTGCAACAATGGCAACAGTGTATGTTCGTTCCAAGTGCAGAAGGTGCCACACAACTGAGTATAAGCTTGCCTTGATAGAAGAGGATGCCTATGGCAATTGCTGTGAAGTATATGCCTTGTGAAATGGACAAGATGATGCCTCCAAGCTGCTTGTCTGCTCGCCGCAAGACTGAACCAGATGGGTGTCCCTCTGGCATGACCACCTCACTTCTGATGAACTCAGACACTCTTTGAGCTTTCCCGGGAGTGCTGCTCATTGGCTGCCGCTGCCGCAATTGAGACATAATATATGTTCACAAGACTTGACTTTGTGATGTNGTTTCACTGTGCCAGGCGCGGTCACGACACTCTGCTATGGGCCAGGGAGACGGAGGTCGTAGAGGGTGTGAATGGTCCTGATCGGGAAAACAGCATGTTTCTCAAGGTATGAGAGCGCCACACTATTTCTATACGACAGAAAGTATGGCCTTTGCCTGTCGAGCTGAACTGAGTGCGCCTGCACCATTGTACGTTGTTTATTTGCCTGTTGACGGGTAACACATCGGCTACTTGTTCAAATGCCAATTGCAAGCAACTCGTGAATTCATATGGGCAGGCTGCCATGCTCTGAGCATAGCTTGCATACTGACACAGCAGCACATAGCCAATGTACAGAGTATATGCAACAGAGCTAGCTCGAGAACAAAACGAAAAAGCCGCCCATCTAAAAATAAATTATGTAAATAAGACAGCAAGTGCGGAAGAAACCAAAATAGGTTTAATAGGTTTGCTCGCCAATCAGGTGGCTGGCCTTGAAACAGTCCATTCATGCACTGTGGGCAGTCCTTCATAGCCACTAAATTTATACAAAGCCACAGACAAGGACTGTGGATCTGTTTCGCTGCGAGATAGAGTGCTTGGAGCTGTTGACCATTGCCTGATATTCATGCGTCAGGACCATACCTGCATAGTCACCAGCACCAGCATCTAGATCAAGTCACAAGAGGGGTGTACAGCAAGAGCAGGTCCAGGGTGCTTTGCTGTCCTCATATGCAAACGTCACCGTGTGATTGTCTACTCATGCAGCAGCCTGAGAACTACACACGATTAGCGTGAGCAGAGCAATAGAGGTCATGCGTGCAGACAAACCTGCAAGGCTTGCATTCCAAGCGAGGGCTGGATGGTGCATGAAAGGTCACAACAGCGCAGCAGTCAAGGTCTGCTTCTCTGTGTCACCCTGGATGTGCATGTGTAGGTGCTGGCAAAGGTGGTGCTGACTGCTGGAAGGTGGTCACAGTCCCAGGACACTCGTTACAGCAGAGTCACCAAAACCTGCTTGTGCACAGTTGGTGTGCACGTGTAGGTNCTTCACAATAGCTTTGGCACAGAATTTCAGGTCAGATGCATGTTTTTTCGTGCAGGATGTCTCTGTCAGTCATCAAGTAGGTGGCTGAGTGTCTGTGACGCAATTCTCAGCTGATCATGGTAATGCTGGCAATCACTACCAGCATATCGTTTCCAGGCTGTGCAAAGTATGTCTGNCTGTTCTATCAAGCTGGAGATGCCTCAGATTGGGCCAGCCAGCATGAACCAAGCAATTGACACCAAGAACGCTGAACGTGTTTCGGCCAAGCTGGAGATGCCTCAAATTGGGCCAGTGACACTGTGCTAGATGCAGCATCGCCAAGTCATCAAGGTGATTGTTGTCAAGTGTAAGCCAGGCAAGCCTGGGCCATGTACACTTTACCATGTGTTTCATTGCTGTTGCATCCAGCTTGTTTCTGGAGAGAGATAGGTCGTGAAGTGAAGGCAGACTTGCAGTGACCAATGCAGCAATTGCTTCACACCCTAGATTGTTGCCATCCAGGTTTAGTGTTAGCAGACTTGGCCAATTCCCGGTGGCAAATTTCTGAAGAGTGGCAGAAGTAAGTTGAGTACTAGCAAGATTCAGCCTTGCTAGCTGTGTCCAGTCCAGTTGCACTAGCTCATGCATGCATGCCACAACTGACATGCATGCCAAAATGTGCCCGAGTGCACATCACAGAACCTGTTCTATCCCACTCAGTTGGTGCACTAGTCACACAGCTTGTAGGTACAACAGGGCATTGACATGCAGCTGTTCATGCTGCAGCCTGGCATGCCCAGCTTGCCTGTGCTCCCGTCTGTAAGCTCGGCCTGATCCAGATGCCAGTCAGGGCTGTGCCCTTTGTTCTCATGCCCCAAGGTCAGCATGGTCACCTCGCCCACAGACTGCAGCTGCATCCTGAAGCTGTCTCTGGACCCTCTGGACAGCTCCTTCCCTCTAGTGGGCAGCCTCACACAAGGGGAAGGGCCTTCATGGCCATGTATGGTTGCATATATGTCTGCGTCTGTTCCAGCTCCTGGTAGATCGCTGGTGTATGTGACCAGGTTGTACCAGATGGGCGGCTGTTGCTCACTGCAGCAAGCGCAAGCTTGTTGAAACTTGCTATGTGACAGTCCTCTGTGAGGTGCACTGTTTGATGCACATAAATCTGTCAGTAGGTGTTACAGGAGCAATGTGACAGACCAACGTAGAGGCCAGCACAACACATCACAGCTTAGCATGATGCAACACAGCATATAATGACGCAGCACAGCAGAGCGCAGCACAGCATGTCTCAAACACTTCACCTGCCAGGGTACAGGTCTCGCTCTGTCAAGCCGTCCTCCTGCTGCAAGTCAAACCAGCGGCCACAGCTGAAGAGCCACTGCTGTTGCGACGCCAGATGAGTGATGACCACCAAGTCCAGATGCCAGCTAGGGGAACTGCCGGCTGAGTTGTGCCCAATGGTCACATGGGTCAAGTCCCCCAGCTCATGCTCACGAATGGTGAAGTTGCTGGTTTCACTCCTGCATGCATTTTGCAGTGCAGAAGACCATCAGTGTTGCCTGTATGTCACATAGGCAGCCTGATGTGGATTTGCCGTCTGATCGAATCTGCTGTTTGCTATGCAGAAATTCAAACAAGTCTGTGAAGCTTTCTGGGTCCTGCCATCATTCATCTGTTCTGTGGTGTCTGCCTTGCCACAACTTGTCAGCATTTCCAACCACAAATCGGCTAGCAATAAGCTCAAGTGTGACGATGAAGTTTGCATGAGGGAAGATTCATTATTATCTTTTAATTCTGATGAATGCAACAGATGTCTAACTGCAGGCACCAAACATACGGGGACCTCTGCAGCAAGATCTCACATGACTGCCTCCATTGCCGAGGTGCCCCACACTGATGCTTCAANAAGCCTGCTGCAAGAGTACTGCCCACCTCGCACACCCAAACAGACAAACCGCTGTGTGACAGTGTGGTAGATCAACTCTCAGCGCAAGTTGTACAGCAATGCAACAGCAGTAGTGGCACCTGTATATGATGCATATACGCTTGTACTACTTCCAGTGTGTACTCCTCAATCAGAGCGTGCACAAGGCCTATGCCTTTGTTGTTTGCCGCTACTTGGGCCTTCATGTCACTCAGGTTGTCGTTCAGCGCTCTGGTGCCGCTAATACCAGGGATCTTGTTTTTCAGCTCTCCAGGGGCCATAAGAAGTTTTGTGATGCCCTCTTCCTACAGAAGCACACACCCACTTGGGCATTTTTGTGGCTCTGCACACTAGAAGTACAGCCGTTTTACCCATCGGCCTCAGCTTTGATAGCTTACCTGTCTGGCAGGTCTGGTACCAAATCACAATGTACCATGCTCGAGGCGCGACGTAGGAGACATACTGTAAGGGAACCCCAGCAAGATGCCTTACAAGCATTGTCGCATATGTTATGATTAGCATACTAGTTGCAAACCACTCATGTGACAGACTCGGTAATCATGACAATTTTCTGAGGCCCTGCATCTTGCACTGCTGTGCTGCCAATGCTCAGCAGAAAAGCAGACTGTGTGTGGCTTTCTACACTAGCTGGCTTGGGTGCATCAAGTACCACAAGCGCCATGCTACCATGGCAGCTGTTGTAGACAGCAACATGCAGCGTGCCCTTCTGCTGAGTACTGGCAGCACAGCAGTGCAAGATGCACTGCNATGTGTTGCCAGATTGATACTCGAAACAGATCCCCCTACTATAGCCAGTAGAGTCATGATGCGAGGGGCAGATACAGATGTCCCACTTTCAGATCAGGTAAGCAAGCAGCAGCCAGGTATAAACGTCTGCTTCCTGGTGTCAGAGTCAGTTGGCACACATAGATTGGCTGTCATGCAATGGCGCTCTGCTCTGCATGCTGTCTGCAAGTCTGACCTTGATGTACAGGTTACAATACAGACATTCTCTCAAGCTATTGCAAGTGCAAAGGAGCAGCTGGCAAGATCGCTGCTCAAGTAAACACAGCAGATGTTGCACCTATGTATTTTGAAGGCTGATGCCCAAACTACAGCAAGACGCCCAGACACTGCTGCAACAGCAGTTCCGGACATGGGTGCCGCAATGCTGCATACACAACTGCATCAGGTTAGATATGCCAGTTTGGACATCGTGACAGCTGAAGGCTGCAACTGCTGAGAGCATCATGACAGTTGTGGTTGTTGCAGCAAGAAGGCAAATCCGTCACTTGATCATGAGCTAGCTGATGTCTATGTCTGCTCGTTGTTAGGGTTAATAGCCGCTGACAGTGACGCTATGACAATTGCTGACAGAGACGTTCTAAAACTGCTGGCAGTGACCGTCGTGCTGTTGCTAACATGCTCAGAGGTATATATGCATGTGGCAATGAGTCTAGGTGCATCAACACAGCATTGCATCACGTGCATGTCCGGAACAATGCCGGAACGGTAACGCTGCATTTCTGTGTAGTATCCCCGTGCTAGAGGTCTTCAACGTTNACATCAGCAATGCACAGGTGTTCAGAGTGTCCAGTGAGGAGTTCACTGCTGCCTGGAAGGGCAAGACCGAGCTCAACCGATTGAAAGCAGTCGATTTTGACAAGCTGCAGTTGGACACCCTTCTTGTTGACCCACCCAGGGCAGGCCTTGATGACGAAAGTGCAGAGCTTTTGAGAGACTTTAAACAGATTGTGTACATATCCTGCAACCCTGAAACCTTACATGCCAACCTGTTGAAGGTGTCGCATACACATAGAGTTGACAAGTTTGCACTCTTTGACCAGTTTCCATACACAGATCACATTGAATGTGGAGTGTTGTTGACTAGGAGAGCTGACAGTGAAGGTGTAAGTGTTGTAGACTGAGACATCAAGGGCTGTTGTGTGGTCGTAAATAGCGTGCTGTCACGGCACAGTGCAAGCACTGCAGCCTGATCAGACATGTAAGCCGGTGTCGAATATGCAAGCAAGGATGTGCTGTAAACAACGTTGTACTGCACAAACATCACACAAAGCACAGCATGTGATGCAAAAGTTGTCAGCATAGTTAGAACCAGAAAGGTTGTCAGCTAGTGAGCGGTTTCAACAGCTCGTTTTTCTGGGACACACCTCAAGGTTTGCGGTAGTTNAGCTGAAGTCCCGGCTCGCATGCTGCATCTAACACTTGTGCTTTGTGCACTGCAGGTGTATCCGCTACATAGTGAGTACCCTGCCAGACGACATTCTGCCTGCCCTGCTGCTGCTGTCCATCTTCCCAGGCTCCTTTGAGCGGCGCGCAGCCGCAGAGATGCTAGGCATGACCAGCACTGCTCTTTCCAAAACACGTAGCCTGCTGCGCATACTGGCCACATGCAGCCTGCTGCAGTACAGCAGCCTCTCTGAGCGATACATCATGCATGCTAGCGTCAGAACATGCTGCCGCAGCCTGGCACAGGAGCTGGGCCTCACCTATGAATCTGCCAGGTGGGTAGCCTCAGCCTTGTGACCAACATGCTGTGAGTTGAGCTTTGCTTCATGACACNATATACTCAAGAACCTGTTACAATGCGTGGATGTAGCTGCAAACAGTGTGGTGTGGCTGACAGGCAACGGAAGCAGCTGTTGCCAAGCTGATTGTCTAGTTGGCTTGACATTGCTTGGTATCATTACTGGCATGTTTCTGCAGGAGCCCAAGCATCAAAACACGCTTGGTCAAGTCCTCTGTGTAGAGCTACAATGAGATCCTTGCTGCCCCACTGTGGGAGCTGTCTGCAGCAACAGCACNGTTCCAGATTGCACATCGACATTAATGTGGTCAACTGCAACATCAACCTCTCTGCTGCTTGCAGGAGATGAAGCTGCTACATATGCCTTGCAAAGTGATGAGGACGATGACATGGCAGTTGTCAGCAATGAAGAGCAGGCACAGGCAGCTCAGGTGTGTTAGGCACTTGTCCTGGCAAGGCTCATCATGCAGTACTCTGTTCTATATGTCTTGCATAGTCAAGCTTAGGCAGATACAGCATGATGAGAGTACATTTTGCGTAACCATTTCATGCCGACAAATCTCGTCGATGACTCAGCAATGTTTACACAAATACTCATGTCCTTCTCAGCAATGCCTGTTGATGTTGGTGTGTTTGCTGCTCTGACGGCCGCTTTCTGTAGATAAGTATGGCAGCGACCAATTCTGTGGCAATGCCCTTGTNGCCAAGGAGTGCCTGTATATCAACGATGCAGGAATGAATTACCTTGCTCAACCAATGGATTTTGTAGAGCCCCTTCATGATGAGACTCACTGGCAAGAGGCAACAGCTGCGGAAGGTGGTGCACATGATGGTACAAGCCAATCCCCAGCAGCACCAGACGCACCCCATTGCCTGCATACAACATATACAACTGTCAAGTTGTGGTCAAGCACCCATCCATTGATCAAATGCGCCGTATGACTCACAGAGTGTCTCATGTTCCTAGGGGATAGAGGACACAGGGAGGCGTATACAACACATACAAGTGTCGAATTAGAGTCAAGCACCCAACCAGTAATGATGCGCACCATATGACCTGCAGATACAGACACAGACTCAGTCTAACGTCATGCTAATTTTTATGCGTGAAGGAAGGAGGACACAGAGAGGCATGTACAACAAGGCATGCCCAAGCTAGTATGCAGTGTGCGTGTTTGACTAGTAGACACTTGTCCCAACATGCTTTGTGCCCTGAAGTCAAAGAGGGGATTGTTTTTGCAGGTGCACATGAGAGAGATTGGATCGGGTTTGACACTGAGCACAGCTTTCACACCAGAGCTGTAGTGCGCTAGACTTCAGATTTGCAGGCTGCTGCTGTGTGCACATGCATGGTGCCATGGTCAGAAGCAAGTGCTGACCATGTAGTGAGTGTACAGCAATCTCAGCACACTGACTGCTAATCCTACACGCTCACACATGCACAACACCGCAACAACACATACCTTGGTGATAAAAGTTTTGTGTGTGAAGAACTGGGTTGGACCGACGTGGAAGGTGATGAACGCTGCCAGAATGGCGAAACTGATCTGGTAGTACGTGATCAGTGCTGGGCTGCTGGCAATCTTGTCAAGAACAGCACTGCCAGCGCCAATGAATGAGCCTGACACTGAGGGTATGACGCTTGACACTAACTGTAAGCAACACAGCGTGTGTCATCAGTAGCAGAGGTGCAAAGTAGCAACATGCCACTGCGTGACTGCGATGCTGAAATGTGCACAAAGACAACATGGGATGATGCATGCTATCAATACAAATTGTGGAGCAGTCCAGACAAGATGCGTCACAGACATGCAGATTGATTGCCCTGCAGTGCTGGTAGATGGCGCTGCAGCATGCGCCAGCATAGTCTCAATACCAGTGCAAGACAAGGCATGCTCACCGTCAATATGCTGGCCCATAACAGGTGGCCTTGAGGTGCAAAGAGCGAGTCATCATTCTCATGGCCACTTGTGGTGTAATTGGCCTCCTTGGAGCCACCATAAAACGGCTTGAAATTAAAACGCACGCCCTGCGAACATCACTGGGCTTCAGTCAAGAGAAATACCGGTCTCACTTGACGGAGAACTTAACACCGGTGGCTGTGCGGTTGTGCGGGATTTAGCATTGAGTCTGACCTGCAGGAGGACTACGGCAGTAGCACCCTTTGCTGTCACGATTGGGCTCCGCCCCACAACAGCCACTGTATGGCTCATGGTTGCTGCAGCCTCGGCTGCTGCTGCTACCAGCCAAACACCTACCCAGAACGCGAAGAAAAGAATGACAAGCTGCAGATCACATAGCGACGTGAGCTCGGTGGCAGCCTGATGACAACTTCAGCATCGCAGACTAATGTCGCTACAAGAGCATAAACGTATGGTTTGAGACATTGACGCAAGTTTGCTTTTGTATAGCATAGAGCGGGCAAGGCATACCTTGCAAATTCTTTCTGTGACAGGCGTGATCTCCGAACATCGCTTGCCTCGTCTCTGCAGCAACACAGCTGCTCGTGAGTGTCTTGCGGAGTATACATCGATNGACATTAGTAGCTGAGATACGTGCAGTTGCCGCGGCAGCATGTTTGATGCCTGCAATGAAACGTGCGACACGTTGCACATGGACAGCAGGATGCATGGTGTTGGAGTGTGCATAATTGTCGTACGCAACTGCCACGTCAAGCCGTACTACATCACTTCTGACACAGTAGTGCGTGTTGACGTCAAGTCAGTCCTCTTGCTTTTCCAGCTTAGATTGCAATGGATGCTGGCATGCATGTCAAAAGCGTGTATATTCAAGGTTCTGTACTGCAATCAATTGATTTCCTGCCAGGTCGTGCAAGCTGCATAGAGTTGATGTATCACAAGCACACATGCCACTGCATTTCCTTACATAGCCCCACATCTTACACACATCCCCTTACACATACTTCACACCTGCCGTTTGCTGGCTAACCTCGCTCTAATTGCCTAATCTGCTTCTGAATCAGTTCTGAAAATGACGTCCCATCCTAGTCTACAATTTAACACCACCTGCTAAGCTGTACTCAAAGATGCTGTAACATGTACACTGTGACATGTGCANTCATGCCTCCTGTTATGCAGATGAATCTGGGCTTCGCTGTCACAAACATGTGTGCCAGCCCTAGGCTGTAACCCATACCAGGCTTTTGATTAGATTGTCAGAGTAAGTGCTGTAGTGAGAGAGTTAACCGGGCAAGCTGCAAACAGCCAGCTGCCGTCGACAGTAAACAACTGCACAGCTGGGCTGCTGCTGAGGATGCCTTGAGGGCATGCTGCGCTGTGCACTGCTGCTGCCTCTCAGGTTCAGCTGCAGGTGCCTTGCACCTTCCTGCTGCTGATGTAAGCAAGCCTATGTCACATGCTGTGATCAAATGCATGCTAAGTGATGCGGTTTGCTGCAGGTAAGAGGCAGAGCTGACATAATCTTAGACGCTATCAGCTCACATGTGCTTCATGAACTCTTGTTATGCTGCAAGTGTACCAGCTCTATTGCTGCAGATGTGTCGCTGCATATGTGCGCGCCCTGCTGCTGCAGNGTCACCAAGGGCAGAGACTGTGACAACCTTCTGGGCAAGAAGTTTCAGTTTGTCATCACAAGCTACAACTTCATGAAGCAGCTTAGGAGTCCGCTTGAGGAGCTGGCACCCCAAATCATTGTGCTGGATGAAGCCCATATGATTAAAGCCAGTGACGTGAGCCCAGAATCAGCTTGATCATTTGCTAAACTGCTACCAAGGATATAATCTGTCTACATGCCATGCCAGCTGGCGTAAACAACTGAGATCCCTGTGCACGCAAGGAATGCATGCACAACGTGCTTTGACTCAAGCAATGCCAGAGCATTACATGCAGTCAGCGCAACAATATAGACTAAATTGATGTTGTACATGTCTGCAGAGTGTCCGCACTAAGGAGACTCTCCCAATCCTGAAGGCTGCAAAGAGGGTGATCTTGCTGACGGGCACTCCTGCCCTGTCACGCCCCAAAGAACTGTTCCCGCTGCTTTCAGGCCTGGTGCCATCATCCAAGCTGACACTGAAAGCCTTTGGCGAGCGATACTGTGTACCAGAAGCTTGGAAGCAGAGGTGGGGAGGCAAATACGATGGTGAGCTGGTTGTCATAGCTCAGTCGTGCTTGTTTGGCCATCCTTAGCATTGCATTTTACACATCGTTCCGCATCGTCCATGACGTGTCACATCTGTCAGCACATCTTGGCTCATGCTTCCGCTAAGTGTATAAGTCGCACAGCATGGGTTGTCCTGACGACATTGCAGTCATACGCAGGTGCTAGCAACTTGCCTGAGCTCAATAGGCTTCTGAGTAGCACTGTGATGGTGCGGCGCTTGAAGGCTGATGTCTTGGAGCAGCTTCCGCCCAAGCGGCGCCAACAGGCAAACCTTTGTTTCGTGAACTGCTTTGTGCACATCCTGTCATCATGTTCACAGCACACTGTACAGTGCTGCTCTGGCGAGCAGATAGTGCTGTCCACTCGCCTCACAAAAGTCACCTCATGTCATGTGCTGTGCCTATAAAAGGTTGTTGCATCGCGCAGCTGTTGTGCTGTAGTGCTTGACAGCCTTGAAGTCCTGCCCAGGTGTGCCAGCCACTACATAATTGCATATGCCTGATAGTAGAGCCACAGGACAAGTGCTTACAGTGCATTGTCATGTGTATGCCCTTGCTACAGTGACACTGTTGTTGTTACATCCGACTTGTTGGCACAGCATGCAAAGTGGGGTGCTGCTCTGGCAGGTGTTCCTGCAGCTTCAGGAGCCAGAGCTGTCACAGCTGAAGGGGCTGAAAGCTTCTCTGCAGAAGGCACGTGAACTGAAGCAAAGCGCTGCTGAGGGAGACAGTGGCAAAAGCTTTGGTGGTGCCGGTGCTATGGGCAAGGATGGACTGGTCATGGAGTTGTACCAGAAATGTGCCTTGCTCAAGGTGCATCATCATTGAAACTGAGCTGGTGTTTGACAATGTGCCTGCAAACACTGTGTATGTGTCTGGACTGTGGCAGCACAATGTCTATGGCGTGCGCACATGTNTATCATCCATCGTTTGTCAAGGAGGAGCCTGTTGATATGGGTCTGTTAACACCGGAAGAGCAACCTATAGCAGCAGGTACATTGAGAGTACGAATGTACTCTGTAGTGCGTCATCATGGCCTCAGGTTACAGGTACATCACAACAACCACTCAATAGATATTCCCCAATGCAGTCTGACTGCAAATAGCAAGCAACTGAAGAAAAGGCATGCGTGTCACAGAAAATGACTGATCATCAGGCTTGAACAACAGGCAGGGCCACCTCAAAGCAACAAGCAGTGCATTCTATGATACAGCATCTCCATGCAGCACAGCCATGCGGCTGCTTTGTNGGGAGCATCTTGTTCACGACCGCAGTGCTTGCGTGCAGAGCTTTCGCAGGCTGCTATACCATGCCGGCATGCTTGCACGAGAGCCTTGACTTATAAGTCAGATGGCAGAGTAGCCGTTCCAACAATGCTGCGCGAATGCTGATGTTCGAAGCAGCGCGAAAAGTCTCCGGGCGCTCCGGAGCCAGGTACGACACGACTTGAACTTGAGCATGGTCAATGGACAGGTCAATGGACCAGTAATGACAGTAATGACAGCAGCAGCGTGAGCAACACTACAGTATATCAGTACTTGCCGTTTCGGCTGCAAGCGTATAGCTGGCTGACTTCAGTCGTGTCAAGCCTCTGCTCCTGGCTTCAAACGGGTTTGGTCCACCCTCGCTGTAGTCAGGTCCTAGTGGCACCTGAAAGTCGTGCCGCTCCTAGCCTGGCTTCCTGCCGTGGCTTTTGGCACAAACAGTTCACGCATAGTTCACAACAAGGCGCAGCCTTTCCCGAGCACACCTAGCAGGCTTTGTTCCAATGGCTCAATTCGGTAGGCAGCTTGCTTAGAATGATAGTGGCACACCTGTTTTGTACGAGTGATATAGTTGACTTTGTTGGCAGGTTTTCACACAGACTTTTTAAGCTGGCCTCCAAGCATATGGCTCAAAATATTCCAGGCAGCAAGGCCTGTGCAAGTCAAACCGGAAATACCTCTTCACGATTATTTCCACTTCGTCGACCAAACAGAGAGTCACCAGTCAGGCCAACCGCATGGCATAGTGGCTTACAGGCAGTACCTTCAGCTCAACAGTGTCTGCAAGACTTTCAGAATGCTGTTTCACGCTCATCCTGATCTTGTGACAGACCTGACACTCTGCCCCGCCCTCAACAACTGGATTTCCAGATTCCTGCAATTCCATCAGTGGTTGGCAGCCAACAAACAGATCACCTTCCTCTCGGTGTACTTTCCAGACCTATGGTTTGGTCCAGCACCAGGGCCTCAAAAGTACGGTGTGGAGTCGCTATTTGATACCCTTGAAGAATGTAACATTCATCTGAAGGAAATCAGCCTCACAAGACCCACTGGCGCTTTTCAGCATCTGAGGCTGCAGCCAGCATGTGCAATGGCCAGNTGACACCGTCAGTAAACATTGTACAACAAGTGATTTCGCAGCAAGCTGCACTTGAAGCAGAGGTTGTGCATGTTGCATGTGTGGCCAGCATTTGACATGCGTAGATCATTTGTTGACTCTGTGCAGGACCGGTCTGTTGAGGCTGGCAGTGATCCAGTCCTGTGGCATTGCTTTGGGTTGACGCATATTGTCAGGCCAGAAGACTTCCCTGTCATGCCTGCTGAGTCAGCTGGGTTTACCCTAAAGCCTGTAGGGTTCTTCAGAGGCAACCCTGGCATTGACATACCCTACCAGGCCAACAAANATTGGGGTCATTGGGGAATGATACTTCCATTGTGCAACTCCCAATATGCATTGACAGGTGTACATATGTACACCTGTTTGCAGCATCACACAGTTGCTGCGTGAAAATCCCAACTTTGGGATCGATGTGCCTTTGCTGTCCTTGACCAGGTTCAGGGTTTTAAACCCTTTGCCATGTGCTAGGTTGTACGTTGTGCATCGACGTCGAAGCCGCGCAGGTTTGCCCCAGATCACCGTAACGTCGAGCCACAGCATGGTGTTCATACTATCCAGGTGACATCACAGTCGGCAGGCATACTTGCACAAGAAGCAAGTCGCCGTCCAAATTTTCCACAGGCAGATGGCTGCCTGCTGAAGCAGGCTGACGCCCGACTGCTTGGCTCCACCTACTGATTCACAGCCTGATTGAGCGCACAGCTTCAATATGCGCTCTGTCAAGCTGTGAACCAGTAGGTGGACCCAAGCAGTCGATCGTCTTCTCTCTCTCATGAGAACGTGCCTTTGAGCTGTGTTTCTTGCTTACCAACGTCGCGTGGACCTTTGCGGCCTTCGATCGACGGTCTCCTTTGGTTCGGCTTCATTCATGTGTCAAAATCCTCGCTGCAAAACTGACACGGACACTCCAGTGACTGGGGCTGGGCAAGATCAGATGTATCAGGTGCACGCATATCGGTCCANTCATGCCACGCAGGTACGGCAGCAGTTGTATACCACATCTGTAGGAAAGTGGAGGCGCTATGCCAAGCAGCTGCAGCCAGCTGCCAAGAAGCTACANGATGTTGAGTGTGCTAGTTTGCTCATGATGACTGCGCTTCAGTCATATGTTGCCTCTGCCTTGAGCACAATCACACGAATTGTCACGCATTCATGTAAAGCTCATTGCAGCTGGTCATGCTGTGTTATGCTGTGTCACAACAGCAGAGTGCATCATGCCAGGAGGTCTAAATTGCTGCTGTGTTGTATTGTGCTAACTACTCACCAAACCCCATGCTGTGCCATGTTGAGCTACGCCGCTGTCATGCCATGCATCCTAGGGCTAGAAACATCACGGCTGAGCTATGCTGTGCAGTGTACAGAACTCTGTACCCNTTACCCAGGAGTTGGTGCGGCCTCTTGGGTCAGACTCACGTCAGCAAGAAGTGGTGGCTGACATGCTGAGGAGCTTGTTGGCTGAGCCTGCAGTGAAGGTGGCGCGTCTGTGGGTAAGCATCAACTTGCCTGGGCGTGCAGAGTGTCCCACTGCATGTTTAATGCATGCTGTGTAATTGTGCTCCAAGAGGTTAGGTGGTGTACACCCTGAAGCAACCGCTCAGCAGCTGCTAGGGCACAAGCAGCATGCAGCCCTTCAAGGCATGAGACTGTCACGCAGTACTGTCCTTTGACATGTTGAGCCTTCTATAACTTCTATACAACCCATACAGTCATGTGCACACATCTTTGTTGCGCACATACTCAAGCTTGCTGGCTTGCCAGCTGTAGCAGTCTGCACAGCGCCTATGTGCAAGCATCTACACATGAATGCTTCGTGTTATAAAACTGACCATAAATGCTTAGCTCTATAAATTTGACCTTTCATTCTGCTCATACTCACTGCCACAAACTTAAGGCCTGCAGCTTTGCACACTGCTGCAAAAACGCTCCAATCTGCTCAGCTCTGGTCATCTTCAGCCTGAGTGGCAGAGAGCCAACCCCTGATTGCATATTGTAGGGTGCCATGGGTGCTGTCGCCAACAATGGCAAGACGCCTGTGTCTGTGCTATTTGACCGCATAAGACCACTCGCCATGGACACACTTCAACAAGACTTACTGCACCACATGCTGACTTCTGAAGCCGAGAAGCAGTTTGCTGCAGCCACTGGTGGATTGTTGACAGGCAAGCAGCACAAGCGTGCCAATGCTACCCAGCACCTGGGACATCTGGTCAGCCTGACAGCTTCTGATCATCAAGTCTCTGATCTTCAACAGGTGAGCTGTTAGCCGCCTGTCCGTTGTGTGCATATGTGCATGTCATAATGCTGAACAGACATGCNAAAACAGCATCACTGTGTCAAAAGTTATCGTTGACAAAACACCATGGCGTGGACTGAAAGGTCAACTGCTCTGCTGCACACTGTGCTCGTCAACACACAAACTCTACAGGTCATTGGGACCCGTTCGTGCACGGATCGTCAAGCAACAACTGCATCATTGCGCTGATGCCATGCGCCTATAGCTACTAATTACAAGCCTGACATGGTACACACCGGCATACTGTTTGGATAGATACAAGATAGAAATATTGACACAACAGGACAAATGCAAGTACGTCAAAGAAACGCCGATGCTGTTGTCATATGTGCCCTTTGCCATTCGAGTACCTGCAACAGCTGCTGCCCAGCCACGGCCAGACTAGCTTTGTGCAGCAGGTAACTGCTCCTGTTGCGACCTGCAGACATCAATGAGGTTTCATTGCATTGTCGTATGCAAGCAGCGTGTCAGCAGGCAGTACAAGCCGTACCAAGGAAGTTCCTTTCATGTGACGTCCTGAACTGACATGCTGCCTTGTTGCTGCACAGATTGCGTTTCCAGAGCTCTTCATGAGAGGGCCCAAGACTTGTGTGGCACGCCAGCTGAGGCATGTGGCAGAGATGTGCCTATGCGCTGACTCCATCAAGAGGCCCACAGCCAGCAAGGTTGCAGCTGCTCTGCACAAGATCATGCGGCAGCAGGGCTGGTCAGATGACCTGGCTGAAGTCCATATCTGAAGTTTGCAATGTGTTCTCTACAGTCACCTTGTCATACGTTGCACTCAGCTGGAGTGCATAGTCACAGTAGATGTTCTTGTTTGGCACCTCATGTTTTGTACCGCTTGTTATGGATGGGCTGGTGTTGCATCACAAGTACAGCGCATTGTCATCTTCATGGCTTCATTTGTGCTGTTGCAGGGCATGTCATAGCAACATAGGTCGCCTGATCCCGTGGTTTGTGTAGGTGTTATGATCTGACGAGTATCAGGTAACAAGAAGGTTGCACCTTAGTGCTAGCTAGTAAATTACTTAAAGGTGTTGAACACAGTATAGAAAATAGTCATGTAGTGCAGGTTTGTTGCTGGCTGATGCATGCTGAGCCGTGTATGCCAGCTGTGTACTGTTCCGTGACTTTCCTGCCATACAGTATGCATGCTGAATGCTGTACACGTCGCTTGCCGCAAAGTGGCGTTTAGTTGCTGCAGTGCTTCATGAAATCAGTACTTACTTTGATGCAACGTGAATCTACGACGTCTATATTGATCTTACATTCTGACTCATACAATAGTATGCCACACGCTTGTGGAATGTGAATCCCACCGCTGACGCATGTGTGCGCAACAAGTGCAAAGCTTGCAGTAAATAAGAAGGATGTCGCAGCCAATTATAAGCATTCATATTCTCAAGGCGTGGTTATCCCTTGCTAAGGCATGCTCAGCTCATGGATTTGTCTCTTTCCATATGCCCAGCACGTATAGCAGTGCCTGAGACCGACAATACAGACTGGATCAGACACTGCTCAGCGGTGTATATGTAGGATGGGCACAGACACACACCAAGGTGCCATACACACAGAGAGACCAGCAGCGGTGGCTAGTCTTAGATCTACTATATCGCAAGAGCCCACACTAAGCTTTATTTTCCTTGGTCACAGTGGCACGCACTGCACTTGTGCAAGCAAGTGCAGAGTCAAGCTTACATGTCACTGCACCGTCCTGCAGCACAGTTGCAAGGAGCATGGCTGCAACCAGCTTTGCTGTGGTATGTGCCAGACTCTGGCAGGATCCATGTCGATGGATTACAGTGACTTATGATCACATATATCGTGTAGTATATACACCACATATAGTATACGCACCTAGCATTGGTGCACCTAGACTTGGTGCACCTAGACTGATTTTCACAGTGATGTCTCTGCAGGACTGCAGAGACAGCCAGATGCTCTCTTAGGTTGTGTGCTGAGCGCCCACTAAGACTAATATTGTGGTCTTTCCGACCTGGTGCAGTGAAAGCTCTTCAACAGCCTGGTGCTGCTCATACTCAGTCATNCCGGTTGCCAAGCTCACCTGCCACATCCTGCACAAGTCCACCTTGTCAGACAAAGCAGCATGTGAGATGTAACAAATGTGAGAGTGGGAACAGGGTTTTACCTGAGTACTGATATAGGGCAGCCCAGGCAAAATATTTAGGCCAAAAGAGCATTTGCCTGGTCAAGCGGGCAGCAAAGTGGCAGACAATGCAGCAATGCCTCAGATACATCGAGGTAAGGCATACTTGTTGTAAGCTCACACTTAAGATTCTTTGCACAACCATAATTCTGCGTATGACTATGCTAGACAGACATAGAATTGTCTCGTAGCATAGACTTGCAACTGTCCGTGCTTTGCAGAAAGTTGCTAGCATGCAAAGAGCTGAGCTGCAGGAAGAGAGCAAGAATGCAGTACAGGACACATGCCTGAGGTGGCTGTTCTAGTTTGCTGGTGTTTGGCAAGGGTTGCAATTCATGAATCACGTCTGACCTACCAGATGCAGATGACATCAATATATCTGTGCAAGGTGACATTCAGCGGTGCGCTTTAGTTGGCATTTGTGATGTCATGCAGTGAGCGCTGTATGCCTGAGGAGACCTACTGGATTTGCTCCAGCTTGCAGCAGCGCTTGCACTACGTCTGCATGGCCTTTGTATGCTGCCCAATGCAGAGCTGTGTCATTGAACCTGCAATGGTATGTGATGTCGATCATCAGGTATTTTCTGTATGTAATACAGCAGACTCGTCCTCACTGCATACCTTGTTGAGGCCTTGATGTTAGCTGAATGCTTAAGCAAGGCAATCACCACTGAAGCATGTCCCCGACTGGCTGCAATCATCCTGTCACACAAGATCAGTATGGAGCACTCATCAATCAAAAAGGCAGCGTTACAGGTATGCAAGGCTTGTCAAGCACAGTGGCGTACAATGGTGTGCAGCCATTGCTGGAGACCTGTTCGATGTCGTCTCCAGCATTGAGGGCATCCTGTAACATAAAACAACCCTCAAAGTGCTGGTAGCGAGTTTGTGTTGCTTTGCGAAAGTACCTCGAGAGACTCTACATCGCCATTGACAGCAGCTCGCAGACAGGGGCTTTCTTGTATAGGCACACCAGGCATTAGGTCAGATGCTGGGCGGAGAGATATGCGAAGAATCCCGGTCACTCCTTGACCCCTAGTACGCTCAAACACAGCAAGAGGTGTCCCTCAACTACCTCGGNACCGATCTCGCCTGTGATCACTCGTGCAAAAACGGAGCACCACGGTGGCCTGAAGGTAAGTCCGATTTCCATTGANCTGTGCTGTGCACATCATCTTGCTCAGCATGCGGCATATGACTTTGTTCAACATCAACCTTGGTTCGTTCCAACGCTGACCCACAAACAGCTGGCGCATGGTGTTGTTCGACCCGTACCGCCCATCGAGCGCACACAGTCTGTACCAAATTCCCCGACCGGACTCCTCGCTGCAGCTTAGCCAGTCTTCAAGTAGCTNAGTGCAGTTGCTAAAGGTGTGCCCACATCAGGCAAGGCACAGCAGGCTGCAGCCTCTGCAGATGAGTCCACATCAGGGAAGGCACAGCAGGCTGCCACAACCTCAGCCACAACAGGCACTACTGGCATCATCACTGCTGGCAAGCCCACTAACAAGAAAATGCCCTCTTCTTGTTGCGGCTTTTTCTTGTTGGTCGGCTTGTCAACAACAAGGAAGCCTTCCAGAGCGGGACTGCAGCAATCAGCACCTGGCAATTGAGTCACAGGTTGGTGCAAGGAAGCTTCCCCCTACTGTTCAGAATCTGTAGGCCATCTGCCTTGGCAGCATTCGCTCTCCGTATGACATGTCTTGCAGTCAGAGCTGTCTGTTGCAGCGCTGTGCATGCAGNTGTTGGTCTGCTCTGGACGTGGAAGTCTTGAGTGCAATCACGCTTGGTTGATGTCCTGTGATGTTGCAAAGTGCCTCAGGTTGCTTGTTACACACCCATTCAAAGGTCTGTCAGGCTTGTCAGTCCTTTCATGTTAGAACCAGCTCCTAGTGAGTCATCACAACAGGGTTAGTCTCAGCCAATTGAAGATGTCGCACAAGGCTGAAGGGTCCAATGGCGGGGCAAAATATTGTGTAACAACAGGCCATGCAAAACCTGAGCAACATGGCTGCATTCGAATCAGCGTTGTGTTTTAGTATTCAGCGAGCTGCTCACCTCGTCTTTGGCAGTTGACTTTAAAGCCTTGGTATGTTCAGTCCCTTTGACTTCATGCACCTGACACATCTGACAACCTCGTGTGTCTGGAGCAGCTGGAACGCGTTGAGTTGCAGCAGGACAGTGAAGTAAGCCACTTCAAGTGAGCATCCAGCTTGTAGTTTTGCAACGGATGTCAATGCTGCCAATAACCGCCAAATGTCAAGGTTGGCATACAAGCTTGCACATTCTCATTGACATCATGTATCTTGCCAGAATGTGCATGCAGCTACAGTGTGGTCACGCTGAAGAGCTCTAGCTATTATATGTGTTGCCCGGGACTATTACACTCCGTCCAACGAGCTTCCTAGGAGGCCTTGAAGGCATGAGGGCGTATGGTNTCACTACCTGTACAGCGCAAAGACAACTGAAGCCTCTGTCAGGCTGTATGTGATGCTTTGTGTGCCTGAGCGGACTAACTTCACTGCATTCAGCATCAATGACATGTCTGCAGCCACAAATGCCAAGAGCTCCCTATGTGTTGCATGGAAGCATTCAGCATTTGCAAGACTGCCAATCTTGCACATCTCTTCAAGCCAGTGCAGGAGTTCTTTGTGTTGATCTTGGAGGAACACACTGCTGAAAACTTGTTACAACCCGAGACTCTACTCATGCATACGGAAATATCTGCATATGCTAGGCTAAGCAGAACATTCGGACAGCACTTGGCACTGCATCTAACACGTAAACCCCAAGAGATGATTCAGCTGAGTGTAGATTGCTACCACTTCTTTTGCACAAGTGCTAGGCGGCTGCAAGCATGCTTGTAGACCTAACAGCTGCCTTGCAGGATGCATGTTGTGTTTCTGACATCTCACATGGCAGCCTGGCCATCTGATCATGCAGCATGGGGTTGGTACCTGATGCAGTGCGCTGACCACCCATCTCTCTGCCAGGGGGAGCCCCTCCAGGCTGTCAGACCCCCTGAAGTCTGCTTGTGCCAGCCCCTGCCATTCAGAATCCCCTAGCTGCTCCAGGTTGTACAGAATGAACTTGCCCGCATTCCACAGCTTGTTGGTGAAGTTGCGACTGGACATGAGGCGATCCTGGGAGAAGTTGAGATCCTGCCCAGCTGTCGTTCCTGCACTTGAGTTGCTCTGTCGAGACCCAAATCATGCACTACAACATGTTTTCAGGCCNGCTTTATGGTTGCAGTACGTGTTGCCAGCTGGCAAGGCGAAGCTGCAGCTGCAGCTGTCCCATGTTAGAAGACTTGAATTATGGATGAGCTGTCAGATGCTGCTGATACAGTTACTGCTGATCAAGTCGCGGCTGACTGACAATCATTGTCACAATATCACATTGAATGTCTAAAGGCTGCCAGGCAGGCCATGAGCTGAGGAACACAGCGGAGCACCACAAGTCTAGCAGGTATACATACCTGCAGCAATGTGCATACAGGACACAATCTGCTGATTGGCACTGCAGCAATGTGCAAACAGAACGCAATCTGTGGATTGGCACAAGGTGGTGGCAGCTGGACAACAAGAACTAAGGGGTACTTGACTCTGGCACTCGTCATGATGTAGCAGCTGGCATATGCTGTATGGACGTGAATAGAGTAGTGTTCACATCTGTAGAGCTTGTCAACAATGTTGACAGACTGCAGCCAAGATGGCAAAATCCATCAAGTACTTCTTGACCTGTAAAAGGCTAATATATACAGGAAGCAGCTGATCAGTGCTGCAGATCAGCGGCTGAGAACAACATTGTCACTACACACCCAAAGTGGCTTGCATTCCCAAAAAGCCAAAATCGTTCAGTCTTGCGGTATGTACCTAGTCATGTTTGTTGCCAAGCTTGCAATGGCCGACCACCTCTGCACACTTTCCTGCAGCTGGCAATCTGTTTCCTCAGGTAGACATACCATCCCTGCATCTCGTCTTGTGACCCATGTAGTACAGCTACACTCACACCTTGCCTTGTGGACACATCAAACAGGGCTAAGAAGCACTACACATTGCACCATACTGACTGTGATCCTAAACTACCAGGTGCCGAACAGCTCGTGGGTGAAGTGAGAAACTGCGTGTCACTCCCTCCCATAACAAAATGGCTTGGCCCAAAAAGTCTAGCATGGCTGGATCAGNTGTCAGGCTGTGTCAGAAGCTGCCAGCAGACCTGAATGGTCTCACATTGCATGTTGTGTTTAAGTCCAAGTGTCCTGTCTCACATGGTCAGCAGGATCTTGAGCTGCACTCTGTAGTGCCACAGCAGCAAGAGCATATACACATACATATATGCTAAATCGATGTCATGCTGATGGCAGTACGTTCTAGACCTTGTTTATCTAACAATGCAAACATGCTCAGTAGTGTTCACTGAACTAGGAATTGAAGTCAAGTCGAGCCAAAACACTGTCATTACGCTTGGCTGCACATGTGGGCTGGCCACTCTGACTTTGTCGAGCAGTGTCATTGCTGCACTGTCCATCATAACAGCCTGCAACAAGGCCAGGCCCTGTTGCAAGATTTGAAGAGTGCAACTGCATAGCACGATGATGTGTTGACTTTGTGCTGCAGGCTGCACAAGGAGCAGGCATGCGGTGTGTGATCACATATACCAGATCCTCCCAGTCACAGACATTCTCAGGGGCAGAAACAATTGTCGCGTCGCTTGAAGAAGCGCAAAACAAGGTGACTGTGGAGGGCTTGAAGCAGCGCAAAGAGAATGTAGATGACCGCCTTGAAGCTGCACAGCAATGAGCATCCAGCCATGAGCATGAGCAACTTTCAGTGCTTTCATTCAGTGTGACTATAGCTTTGCAACAACCTGCTTTGTTGCTTGTTGTCACTTTGTTGCTTATAGTTGTGGCGTGACATGTTACACATATGAAAGCTAGCAGGGTAGCGTTTGGCAGCATGACCTCTGGTGTCAAGTGTGCACTAGTCGTGCTCATCTGACAAGTGCCTGATGCTAGCCCAGGCAGTCTTGACTAAACCTTGACTAGTTAGTGTTGACTTGTGACCATTTTGTGACAGCTGTGCTTATAGACACCACGCTCGGATACTGTGTGATGGTTGACTGAGGTGATACTTCAAGCGGCAGTATACACCAAGTCAATTGTGTGTTGCAGCTAGCACCTGAGCACAATACCAAGTGCAAGAGGGCCGTGTTGTGCTGTACACCATGGCAAGCTGAATCTACTGAATGAGTGATGTGCAGAGGACGAATGTAGACAATGTATGACATTTGCTGATGTAGGTGCTGCTTCTGTATGTGGGATGCAGTATCAGTGAGACGATCAATGACAGCATGGTTGTCATTTCTATGACAGACCGCAGAGTATCAACGCAAGTACAGCTAGTGTGTGAAATGAACACAGAAGCACCATGACTGCTGTACGTTCTGTGGACGGCCTGTGCTATCGACTGAACTGCATTCAGCAATCAATTGTACAGTTGGCTACGAGGACTCTGCAATCTCGCAATGGCATGAGCAGAATTCTGGACAACACATCAAGCAGCAGCTCAGACCACACTGTGCATGCATGCAAACCATACTGTGCCTTTGAGTGTCAAACCATACTGTGCAGGCAACAGTCTATTCACATTTACGGATGGCACGTCTTCTGGGCATTTGCGAGCTCTTATATGAACCTCTGCCAAGTTCCCATGTGCCAGCTCGCATTTGCTGCCTCTCCAGCGCAACATCATCAGGAAGAGGTCCTAGGGCCTCAGCAGCCCCAAAATCTGCCTCAGCAGCTTTTCTATCTTGCATATCATGCATCACTTGGGCGCAAACAATCACTAAGGCCTGGTCTTCAGGCTCTTCAAGTATAGCTTTGTCCAGGTATCTCACTGCATTCCTGCTGTTGTTCATATCAAGATACATGCCGCTCATGTACACGAAGGTCTTTGCATCGTGCAGACCTAGATTGACTGCCATCTGCAGATCATCAATGGCCGCGGGGAACTGTTGCAGTGTGCCCTTGCAAGCTCCACGCTGCTGGTAAATGCGTGCATAGGCCAATCTTGCTGGGAAGTCAGCTGCACATAAGGCTCTGTCAAGCAGGCTTACTGCATACAATGTGCCCTGATTGCTGATGTGCTCGCCCAGCAGCTTGAGGTAGTCAAAGTCCTGCAGCGGGCTGATNTTTTGCAATGTCTTTGGGCCTGCATGTTCAATCGTTTTGCAGCTGAATGCAGCAATGTACTCAGCACTTTCAAGGTTTTGGGTGATTGAAACATGGTGGCCCCTCAGCAGATCTGTATGCAAATCACATGATACTGATATCATGCAGCCTTGCACAAATAAATGTGCAATGGCACCCACAGATAATGGCAGTGCCTTGTACCCAAAGCTTTTAGCAGCACCACTATTACCTCCGCTACAGTACCTCCCCTACTGGCTACTGAGGCGACTATTGTCATGGTCTCTGGCCGTGTTCCTCGTCGACCATGGCACAGTGGTGATTGCTACACATGACATTGCAATGTGATGAGGACTGTGATTTAATAGTCCAAGACACAATGTATGATCAGCTTCTTCCGAGGCCACCACCTGTTACTGACAAATGCACAAAAGCATGCATGACGAGTGAGCACCGCTGCTGCTTGCTCTTTCACACTAAATGTCCTGCTTGTGCCATACCAAGCTATTGTGAACAAAGTCTGAAGCAGAGTCAGAGTGNAACGCCGACTCTGCTCAGCAAGCAGTTGGCACTGGGCTGACTAATGCTGCCAGTGCAGCAGCGTCTGCTGCTTCTGCCATCTACCGCCGATTCACCGCTGCTGTGAGAGCAGGCGCTGCCCCTACTAGGAATGAGTCAACAGAGTCTGAGGCACAGCATGCACAGCATGGAGAGCAGGCAACAGGCACTGGTCTGCCAAGGGCACAGCCAAGTGGGCCTAGGCAACAACCTCAGGCCTCCTCAAGCTCAAGCAATCCAAGGCAAGCCCCAAGAAGCAATGCACAAGAAGAGGCTTCTGCAACAGGGTCAGATGGGCTGCCTGTTGGGCGAGCTTATGAAGCCATCAGGAACATCTTTGATCAGCATGTAGACCCGCAGAGCAGGTTAGGGCAGTGGGGAACAGTTGCACAGCATCTGAGCAACCTGCATGCTGAGATGAACTCTGCAGACAGGCAGCAACAAGATGCCGGTAGGATGTTGGCTGCTGCCGTCAATGCCTACACTGCATATAGAAGAGCATCAGCAGCCAGTCAGCAGCTTTGAATTTGTACAGTCGTTGCGTCTCCACATAGAACATTGCTTAGCCATATTTNTTGAAGTGTACTGGAGAACACTTGAGCTGTGACATTCGATGTTTCAATGGATACATGGACACGTGCAACAGCAGTATGCAATGAGCAGCGTTTTAAACCCTGCATGTGAAACCCTAGATTATATGAACTGACGTACTGGCAGAAGTGAGCACCACTACGCTGTTACGTTCCAACTCACAGCCATGGCTCAAGTTGCAAATCGTGGGGATGTTGCCAACGCCAGCGCTATGTTCACGAGAGGCGCAATGGATGCGCCCGACCTTCGTGGCGACAGCATGGTCACAAAGCACTTGGAGAAACTGCAGCAGGAGAAGGAGAAGAACTCTCTTGCCATGATTCAGGCTTTGCATGGCGACGTTGGAACGACCATCTGTGCACTGTCACTGCAAGAAACAGCTTGGGACGTTGACGCTGCCAGTGCCATCCTCAAGAGTTTCAAAGCTGAAAATGAGGATAAACTGCGTAGGTTGGCAAAGGTAGGCTCCTACGTACACAGCCATCAGTGCATCTGTCTGTGGAGTGCAAGCTCAGCACATGCATGTGCAGCAAGCAACTGCTGACTGAGGGTGCACCAAACCTGCACACATACACGACGTATCGTGTCACTGATCCACCTTTGTTGTAAGCTGGTCTTTCACTGTGCAGAGACGGCAAGAATTGCTCACCGCACAACAAGCCAGAGCTGGTGGCAGAGCCGGTGCTCCTGTCAAGGTGGCAAATGAGGCCAAATCTTCCAAAAGGCATCGCAGGAATGATGACCCAGCAGAGCCTCACTCCAAGAAGCCCAAACACAGCAAAAATAACCGCNGGGCTGGGTCTCCTGAAGGGACGCCTTTGGGCTTGAGGCCCTCCCAGCGTGCTGCAAAGCCAGTGATGCGGCTCCTGAGCTCATCAGCCTGTTCACAGCAGCCTTTGGCTTGACATACAGCACATGTAAGGCGGTACATTTAAGGCACGCTAGCAGTGGCACATAGCATGTGACAGGCAAGCCCTCATGGGGTCAAGATGGGGTTTACATCCTCATTGGCCTGCTGCTGGGCTTAACAGTGTTGCAAGAAAGAAGTGGTCATCAAAAGTAATTAGACAGTACCTGTCCGTGTGAGGAGTTTGCCTGCTCAGCATGTCTGTGTAAATTACGCACAATGTGTTTTGTTGTTATTGCACACCTGCGGGTCCTGCTATATATATAATCTTGTACACGTCAGACAATGGCGGTGGCTGTGTTGACTAGCACCATCGCTTATTAATATTGAATTGCTGCTTGGTTGATTGATCCATGGATAAGTATACGGCCATCGAGCTTGTCATGCAGTACATGCAGGAACACACACGTCCGTGCGTAAGCCGTTAGATGACAACACTGCAGTAAGGCGTTCGTGTTAATTTAAATTGTCTAATTTAAAAGCCCGGATGATGTCAATTTGGTTGGCGTTCAGCGTCCATGCCTTGTTGCATGCTCAGCTTGAGAGTGTGACCTATGAGATGGGGCAGGTTTGTATGCTGCATTACAAGTTCATGTCTTCACACAAGCACAAAAAAATCGGGCTTGGACCATACCGCCAAGCAGCTTGATAATGTGGCACAGGTATGTAATTTAAGAAGTCTCCTCAATGGAATCAAAGCACACGCACCGCGCTGTGCTGCTGTTGCAGCTTCATTATTTGNTGCTCTTTTGGACGATCCGCTGAGTGCTGTTGACACTCATGTTGGCTCTCATCTGTTCAGCAACTGCATCTGCGGATTCTTGGGGGATAGAACACGTGTTCTGGCAACCCACCAGATGCAGTACCTGCCAGAAGCTGACTGGGTAGTTGTCATGGAAGCTGGAAAGATCAGTCATCAGGGCAGGTACGCCGTGNCGGTGCAGACCTGCGTGCTGTAGCATGAACAAAACTGTCTTCTTGTGACAAACGGAGTTCTGCAGCAACATCAGTGAGCCTAACAGNAGCCGTGCCCAGTCCTGCTTGCTTCATCTCGCATACACTCTACTGCTTAGTGTTCATCTCAAAGCACGCACACAGCCACATGTCTGGTCCAGCAAAGTTTTTCAGGGTTGGGATTAGGCACAGGGTTGGGGTCAGGCACAGGGTTGGGGTTAGGCACTGGATGTCACCTTTGAAAAGTGCAGGTTTGCATGTGCAGGCAACATGCACTAAAGTGGGTACTATAGTACAGACCTGCAGTTTGGCTTCAAGAACAAGCTGTGCCAACGGGTGCTGACGTTGCATGGTTGCATGTATGCACTGAAAATGTCGCCATAGGCTGTGCATGTTGACACAGGCTGAGCTGCTGGACATGCTGTATCAGAAGTCCCTGCGGCTGGGCATTGATGTGCGGAATGCCCGGGGCATAGGCACTGTTGTCAACTTGCAAAGCAATGATGCCAGCAAAGTCTGGATGATGCCCGTGCACATACACACGCTCTGGAACTCGCCATTCCAGGTAAGTGCTTGGCCTGCTGTTGGAATGCCATGTGTTGCTGAACAGCATGCAACAAAGTAGTTGATGTGTCCGCCTGGGCTGCGCAATGTGCTGTGCTGTGCCATGCTGTGCTGTGCCGTGCTGTCCTGTGCTGTCTATGCGACTTTCTGTGGTCTGACAGCACGTTGAGGCTGCTCATGCCAGGCTCGCTGTGCTGTGCTGTGCTGTGCTGTGCTGTGCTGTGCTGTGCTGTGCTGTGCTGTGCTGTGCTGTGCTGTGCCTTTGGCGGGCAATCACATCATGATCTACTTCTTCAGCATACCCATGCCCAGCATTATGTCATGTTGGAAAGATTGATGTCCAATGGACACAAGTTTGCAGTCGGCTGATTTCGCTCCATTCCCTGTTGCAGATCATAGTGCTGATGGCGTTACTAAGCAGGCTGCTGACCTGGCAGTCCGCTATGACAGGCCTCGCAGTGACTCTCTCCATCATCCCCCTCAGTATCTTTGTGGGCAGGTGGCAAACCCGTATCCGCTCCCAAGTTGTGCAACGCACTGATGCACGAGTCAAGCTGACTGGCGAAGTGCTGTCTGGCAAGTCACCTGCTTCATATTATCCAACACCTATACAGTGCTGCTGTGTGTCAACGAGCAATGAGTCAAGATGCCTGCCTGGCACTGTGGAAGTGCTGTGATGCCCATGTTGAGCTGACCAGCGAGGCGCCATCAGGCCGTCCCCCGTTTCTTGCTGCACCTTCTCACTGTACCTGCTGTGCATGTCAATGGTGTCAGACTTCATCGCCAGCTTGCTGTCAGTGTAGTCAATGCTGCACATGAGCACTAGGCATGGCGCAATGCTTGTCCAAATATGCTGGCCGTCTTGATGCCCTGTCAAGTACACAGCTTGTTGGCCATAGCCTGAGCATGACGCAGAATGTTGCTCGCTGCATAGCTTGCGCTTGATAACACAACGTGTGCGGACCCAAACCAGGGACCAACATTTGCTGACCTAGGCATTCATTTCTGCAAAGTGTGTGCCCATGGTGCTTGGCGCATCTGCGCCTGATGGTCCAAATGTGCTGTCTAGGTATCAAAGCCATCAAGCTATATGCGTGGGAGCAATCCTTCAAGGAGCGCATCCTGGCCTTGCGCCACTTGGAGCTCATCCAGATCCGAAAGGTGGCATACTTGGAAGTGGTCCAATCCTTGGTCTTTGGTTCTACTCCTATCCTCATTGCTGTGGCAGCTTTTGCTGTGTTCACAGCCCAGGGCTTCGCACTGACGCCTGCAGTGGCATTTCCGGCTCTGGCTCTCTTCAATCTGTTGAGGTTCCCCATTGTGATGCTGCCATGGTACCTCATGNGCCTTGTGTGTACATGCTGGTCCAGCCAATCTGGGTTGCTTGTGGAACAAGCTGTGACAGCTGACCTGCTGGGCGAGCAGCAGCACTCGGTACAGAGGTGGCTGGAGTCTGATTGGCTGTGTGTGCCTGAAATGCTTGCAGCTCGTGTTGAGAGGGGAAACCCATCTGGGACTGCTGCCCTGGCTGTCTGGAAAAGCTTGGCACAGGGCTGTTGCATGCAGCAGGTGTGTTGCTTGCTGCCGCACCGGCCAGTAGCCTCTCCCTGTACGACATGCCGCTGTGACCAGGAGCAGACGCACTCAACAGCCTGGTGTCTGATGTGCTGTCCACGGACCCCTGTCTTGTAGCCCTTTCAGGACTTACAAGCGGTGAGGGGGCTAAAAGCAGTGGCTGGCCTCTGCTGTCAATGCTGTGGCGTCTGACAGGACTTGGAGGATGCAAAGGCGGCGCTGTCGAAGAACTGCTGGTGCCAGCCTCGGTGCTGTCAGGAGCTATAGCACGCTGGAAGGGCCTAGTCAGAAAGCTCAGTCCTGTTGCTTCACCCATCCATTCAGCCCCCCTAGCTAGCCCAGCAGCCCACCCCCCCTGCAACCCAAAGGGAGCAAGCAGCTGCTGAGTAGGCTGCTGTGCCTGTGGCTGCTGCTGGTGCGTTCTTGTGCCCTGTCTGGATGGGCTAGGAGGAGGGAAATGTAGCGGCGAGTGCTTGGGAAGATTGACAGGTGGAGTCCCCACAACAGGCCATTCCTCATCGAGGCTTCTCGAGGGCTCAGACTGACGCCGAGTCAAGCTAGATGAATGTGCATGTGTCAAGCTGGTGGATCTGGTAGGCACTTGATTGCTGAAAAGCTGTGACGCAGCACTGGGTGTGGCGCGACAGGGTGTGAGGCGGCCAGGACTCCTGTCAGGTCTGGGCTGTGCATCAAGGCTGCCTGAGCGATGACTGNAGTAGCATCACAGCAGCATCTCTTAACTCGTCAGCAGGTCCGGAAGAGCAGCTGACTTGGTTCCCAGAACCTTGGCAGCAGGGAAATCAGGGAAGTGTTCATGGTCCTTCAGTGGCCCTATGGTGCAATCATCATTGACCTGCAGAACAAAGCCCTTGTACTCATGTCAAAGCACGCGAGTCCATGCCATGCATGCTGACAATCCATGTGGCATCATCAGACATCGAATATATATACATAGCAATATACAAAACGGCCCTGCTACTAGATGAATGTAGTTGCAGATAGCAACATATCAACACACAGCAAACCATGACAATGTACCTGGATGGGGTAGGTCATCAGGTGACCAGTCATGTCATTCACTTCGTCACTGCAGTAATCCCGCCAGTTCTTGTCACCAATGGCACACAGATCCCGCATGGACTCCTTGCCATCAGGCTTCTCATACATCTCCTTCATTTGGCTGGTGTGCTCCTCCCAGCAGTTCAGCCTGAAGCCGTGAACCTGCATAGCAGCAGCACTTTACTCAGTCCAGGTGCCTCTCCTACACACGCGTGTTCATCCACCGCCGCCATGCAGCAGCCCAGCTTTGGCTGACATGAATGCTAATGGAACAGCATGTACAAAGGAATGCAAAAAGTACCTTTGCAAAGCCAAGATACAATCCGCAAATGGCCTCTCATCACCAGCAGGCTATGTGATGAGCTCTAGGTGTTGTGATGAGCTGCACCCATTCAATTGCAGCGTCTTTGAAAGGCTGGCTGTTGTGTTTGCCACCAAAGTATAGCAGGGGGTATGTCACCAGGTGCTCACCTGGCCTTTGGGGTAGTTGCCAGGGCTGTTGCCAACACAATGGTTGGGTTGGAAAGCCCCCATTGCAATCTCTGTGTCTCTAGAACCATCCATGGATCTCTGGTTGATGTTGGCAGAGCCAATGATGATGTACTGCAGAACCATGCCNATGGGTGGCAAGGAAGTGGGAAGACAGAAAGCAGATGGTCACAGGTTTACGGGAATCATCTGTGTCATAAATCGCAAAAAGACGCAATGCTCATGAAAGGTAAGGGCTTGTAACAAGCACGACTCTCCTTCAGCGCCTTGACAAGTTGCTCCTATGCACATTTCAGACTCCACTTGGTGCCTCAGGTGTCACATATGCCCCTGACAGAGAAGTGTCTGCCTGTCAGAGGAGACATACTGCTGATGCTCGTGTGAGCATGCTTGTAGGCAAGAAATGTGCAACTCCTACCCTAAGCAAACAACAGCTATAGTAGTTGCACTGTAGAGTCGTGGAATGAATTTGCCAGAGGCATACTGCTCAAGCACGCACTGTCCTTAGTAACACANTCCTGATGTGTACAGCAGCCCAGCACAGTGCAACACTTTATTGCGCATGCCACTGCAGTTTACTCGAAATTGGACTCACCTTGCATGGGTGACAAGTGGCAAGCAGCCCTCAATCACAGGTAGCTTGCGTCTTTGAGTGAAGTGTTGAGTCAGGGCAGTACAACTTATGTAAGGACTGTGCACCACACATGAGTAGCAGACATTCACTGAGCTGCATTCACAACCAGCTGTGCTAAAGCAGCCTGGTAGTTACTGTGCAGACTCTGTCTGCATATGTGCCTGCCTGCTGTCATATGACCTGCACACAGAGCTTGCATGGTGGCATGACAATCAAAGTTCCAAAGGCACGCACATCACCCGGTGCCAATGCATCACTGCTTCTGGCAAAGTCAGTCATGACCAAATTGAAGACCAGGCCCAGAAGTTCAAGATGCTTGGTTGAAGGATCAGAGCTGTTCACCTGCTTCAGTACATGGCCGCAAGACAGCAGAGCTACTCGGCAGGCTGGATGCAAATTCTTCAAGCCAAATTTTCACATGCTGAGTCCATTTCCACAAGGTGAGAAAGCTTACTTGCTCTGCGAGCTATGTATTGGCCGACAGCATTTGAGCTCACTGACATACTACCTTGTTGGCACCATGGATTGTCTGGCAATGCTGACTGCTGCTGAGAGTCGCTCCTACTGTACGTACAGCCATACATGTCATCTGTGCAGGCCATACGTGCAGGCTGTGACCATAAGGAATTGTAAGTTTTGGTAGCTGGTCCTTGGGATTTGTCGGAAGTACCACAAGTATGCAGCCAGGTCAGCCCCAACTTGGTAGTCAATAGCTGGACTTGCGTTGCATACCAAGATTCGAGCTTATAACACTGCCTGAAGGCACTGCAAGTGCCTGAGTTGCGTCAGCCAGCGGCACCTGTTTTGAGTGTGGCGACGTGACAAGAAAGGGACAGCATCTTGCAGCGCGCAATCAANTGAACCATACCTGGCAGAAGCATACTTTGGAAGCAACTGTACAGGTCTGGCTTGTGAAATAGTCATGAAACGTTTCAAGCAGCGCTCAGCCCATGACATNATCTTATCATTAAGTCGATCATGGAGCCACCAGTAGACATCTTCACTGCAAGCAATATGCTGTACATGAGCACTGCATGGTGCTGACATTTATGTATGCTGTTATACACATGTCGTCCCTCCTCGTCCTCTGTTGTGACACAGGCAGCAGGTGTTTGCTGTACTTGCTCCAAGTACAGCTCAGCACTTGGATGGACAGCACAACCTAGAGTATTTGACACAGCTCAGGCTGTTCATATATGTCACCACAGGATGTCAAACACAACTGCTGGGAACTGATCTAGTCACCATGCCTCTGCGCCCCATAAGCTTGCATGAGCTGCCTCCCTGCAGAGATCCTCAAGGTAAATATATTTGTAGCAAAAAACCCTGAGGTGAACATTGTCTACGTGCTATTGGTGTCTGCAAGTTGTACTCGCTCCTTCTTTCAATAGTCTTCTGTGACATAGCAGCAACCCAGAAAAGCTGTTTTGAACACTCTAGTTTACTCAAAGTAACNCACTCACAAGTGAGCACAACAAAAGTGTTGCTATGGTGACTACTGCAGCAGCAGGGACTTAGACACTAAAGAGGCTCGAGTTACTGCTCATGTTCTGATGAGTGCTGGCAAAATTTCAAGTTGTGGCAGTGACCAAAAGCGAATGAAAGGCTGACAAATGTAGCATGGTGTCGCAAAATGACGCTGAGAAGATTGCTCACCTCTGAACACCTTTGCATTGTTGTAGCAGAGTGCTAGCGTGCCTATAGCCATGACTTGAGGTATTGCACAGAATCTGAAGTTCTGGGGATCCCGCACCCGCTCCATGTATTTCAGGGATTCTGGTGCATGCCTGCAGGGAAATGCATAGCTGATGCCTAGCAACACTTGCCTCAGTCTGCATAGCACTGACTTTCAGCAGCTTTGTTGTACATGGAAAGGCAGCATAGCACAGCACAGCATGTTGGTCATGCAGCTCTCAAAGCGTCAAGCTGTGAGAGTTGCCTCAGTACTGAGCTTGCTGTGCAGCGCTGCAAAGAAGAATCAAGGATTTCAAGTAGCAAAAGAGGTGTTACTGTAGGGGGTGCATGTGTTTCCCTGCCATTGATGTCCTTCTGTGCAAACCCAGAATGCGCGGTGCTTGGACATCAAAGTGTAGTCTTGAGGCTTGTCAAGGTTCCTTGTGGTATCCCACTCCGCCGCAACAAGTGGAGCCTGCTGAGCAAGCGAGTTATGAGGACACACNCCTCTGGTGCGGGTACCACAACACGCACAATCACAAGACGGCAGCAAGATGGGAACCTAAAGTATGCAAGCTGCACTGGCTGACACTGGCACGGTTGCATACCAGAGTATAGCAGCATACTCACATCTCCTGGACGGTGCGTGGGACTGTCGTGTGTAGCTGCTGCATGTCACAAATACACATCNTGCCAGATCCTACAGCATCATAGGATGGGCAAGATTAAGCCCATCACGTAGAACATATGCAGCGCTGATGTAGTATTTGCAACAAGATCAAGACCGATGGTGCAAGAGCAGGCTGAACAGCGCACTGACAAGACATAGCCTGGGGAGATTCATCAGGTGAAGTCTGACAGGTTCTGCCAAATGCTGAGCAGAAACACGAGACAAGCAGACTGCACGCCAAAACGCATGTGCCCTGCAACGGAACAGTTGTTGTCTGCAGCACTTGACATGCGTGCAACAAGCAGAGTTGCAATTATGCTTTTAATGTGAAGGGCACCGTTGTGGGCAGCCTTGTGGCTGTCTATGCTTACTTGAGACTGCTGATTCTGTATCAGACATACTGGCTCTCTGTCAGACCCATTGCAGAAGTGCAAGCGCGAATCTGTCCTACATGCTGTGTGGACTGCATGTCGCTANTTTCTTCTGGGGCGCTCTTAGAGTGGAAGATTGGAAGAAAGGTTGTTTTGAATCACCTGTACTGAGCTGGCACACAATCAAACCTCTTTAGCCACCCCTTGCTGCTTGTGTTTTGTCATGACGACTGCTGCCAGTACCCATCAGTTGTCCAGCTTACCTGTTGGTNGCCTCAAGCATGATTACTTTGCATTGAGGGCTTTCAGCTACTACGAAGCACAGTCACCAATTCATCAAAGTTGTTAGCTACATTTGTAATGTTGGGCCCACACGGATTGACATATGCTTCTTCATATTGCATGACTCCTGAACTCCATGACTCCTGGGTAATGAGCCAGGTGGCATGACACATGTACATGCACAGGCTATGAGAAAGCTAGGTGGGCATGGTGCTCGGCTCCAGGTATCCAATAGACAAGCCATAAATGTGACAAGCACAAAGGACTGCCTGCAGCTGAGCTGGGTGTTATGACACGCATGTCAGGCCTGCCCTTGCAATGACTGGCTAGCTGGCAAAACTTTTTACTGTATGTGCTGCCTCCCACCCTCAAAGAAGACACAGATTGCAGAGTATTTGTAGTTGTATTAGTCAGTGCTTCGGGTTACCTTGATGCCAACAATGGCACAGCACGTGAGCTCAGTATCAGGAGCTGCTTCTAAGAAGTCTGGATTGGTGGCAATGACCGATTCGTCAATTGGAAGGCAGCCAGGGTAAATAAATGTTCCACGGGACTGCTGCAGCTGCCGTGATGATGCGCCTGCTGAACAGCAGCGGCGTTTGGAATGTGAATGCATCTCGGGCAAAGCACTCACCGAACCAGACTTGTATTGTGTAAGGACCGAAGTGACNCCATGCATACAGCACTCGCGTTTGTCGTGAAGTAGCATGGCATGTTGCATGTTGCTCTCACGAGCTTTTGCAGGGGCCCTGCCCCGTTTGCTGGCACTTCATGTATACTATTGTAGAATGTAGAATAAGAGCAGAATACAGCTGTGCTGCTCTGTGCTAGCTGCGCTGAGCAGAGGCCATACTGCATGGCTCTTGAACTGCTGCCCTGTGGCGGGTTATCCGCAATCTCACATGTCAAACTACTCATTGTGCTGCACTGCGCTGTGCTGCCTGGTGNCCGTCTGCAGATCTGTCAAGCTAGACAAGAAGCAGCGTATGTTCTACGGCATCATTGTTGCCAGTGCATCGGGAGCAATTGGATCTTTGTTCTCTCCTGGCTTCAACGTGGTCACCAATGATGCCTTCAACAACCTGGATCCAGGTGTCAAGCCTCTGACAGTGTATACAGGGTGAGTGAAGCACAGTGAAGACGAATGCGCATCCAGCATTTCTGGATCTGGCCTATTCATGTCACATGGGTTTTTCTTGTCATTTTGGACTGTGTCCGAGGTTTCTTGTACAGCAGCGTGTGCTGCTCAGCAATGCAGCACATGAGTTTCATGTGTGTGTGGTGTGTTGCGTGCATCTGAAACTTGTGCCTTGCCTGTTGTGCTAGCTTGCTGCTTGATCACATGGTAAGCAAGCACTGATGGCTCTGACATACATGTACCCCTTTCACGGCATTGCTCTTCACAAGTAGTACCCTGGCACTAACTCAGTGCCTACAAGAGCAAATGTTGTCACAATTCGATGTCAATCAATTGAGGTCGGCGTCTGCCCTGCAGCGTCCAACAGCAGCATCTACGCTCAATAACTTGCATGGTTTGCAGGTACTTCTGGTTCTGTGTCCCATGCTTGTTCCTAGCTGTCCCTGTAACACAATACTTCATGATGTTCCCTCCTTTGGGGCAGCCCAAGTCATGCTGGTCTGCTTACTTCAAAGATCATGGAATTTTAGCCTTCTGGGGATTCCTGTCAGGGGTGACAGTCAGTGCTGCCAACATTCTGCAGTTTCTGGGGGGTCAGGCAGCTGGCTATGCAGCAAGTGATTTGGTGCAGGCCAACCCTATTGTAGCCACTGTTTGGGGAATTGCCTTCTTCAGAGAGTATCGAAAGGCTTCTAAGCAGGCGTATGTCTGTCTGGTGCTCATGTATCTGCTGTATATTGGCGCTGTGGTGCTGCTGGCAGTGTCAGCAAAGGAGCGGTCCACTGGCTGATGTCAGCAAGCATGCTGAGGAACTTGTACAATTTGGGAACTTGTACAATAGCAATTGTACAGCTGCCTACAGTCTGTCAATGGGCTGAACACAAGTACACTGCTGCATGTTGATCTGCGCAGAACTTTTGCTGTATGAAGACACTGCGTGAAGGGTTCAGGATTTGACACTGTGGCCTAAGCAGTGAAGCAGAAGGTGGCAATGATGGTTTTGCTGGTTTCAGAGCACAGCATATGGCAGCTGCGATGCAAGCAATGGCTGAAGAACCTGTGCTGCAATGGGGGATCACAATGTGTATTACTGTGTGAATTTGAATGTGTATTACAATGTATGGCATATATATTGGACTAGTTGCTGGTTATGCCATGTTGGCTGCAGCCTTGCTGCTTGAGCAAGGCTGCAGGACAATTTTGATTGCTTGACTTGTTACTGGGCCTGTGTCTACTGCTACCAATTGCAGCTCATCTGCACGGTCGCACACAGTGTCAAGCGACATCAGTNACATAGCGGATCCAAGCAAGGGCTGGCTGCCGGAAAATCTGTCACCAGATCACCTAGAGCACGAGTACCAGCTAAAATGCCACGAATATAAGGTGAGAGGTGTGGTGACAAGCTGAACATGCCGTGCTGTGTTGTGCTGTGAAACTGTGCTGTGCTGTGCGCTGAGCTGTGCTGTGCTAGTCTGAGCTGTGCCAGTGTTGCTGTGATGTATCATGCTGTGCTGTGCTGTCACAACAGCAGAGTGCATGCTGTGCTGTGTGCTGTGCTGTGCTGATGCCATGCTGTGCTGTGCGTGCTGTGTTTGAGCTGTGCCTTGTGCTGTGCTGGGTTGTGCTGCAATGCGCAACCCAGTGTCTGTTGAGACCCTCTGTCTGGATCGGGGCTGTGCTGCTGGTTGTGAACGCCGCATGGGGGTCTTACCCATGCATGAGGGTCTGACCCATGCTTGGGGGTCTTTCCCATACACATGCAGTCAGTCTTTTCTTAAACTTGCTCAGACACTGGCTGTATCAGAAACAGCTGTCAAGTATGCAAGTGTGCTTGTGGATCTGCTCGCACCTGCCAGCATGGTACAGCCCCACAAGGCGCAGCACTGTGCCTCCAGCTTGCAGCACTGCCTCCTCAGCCCCCAGCAGCCTACAACAGAGCAGCAGGCACACTNGGGGACAAAGCCCACAGGAATGACCATCTGTGGGAGCCCCACCACATTACCCATGAAGGTCTCGTTGACAGGCGGTCCAATGAATGCGTCAATGCCATTGCCAGTGAAGAAAGCTTGCATTTGCTGAATCAGAACTGTGCGGGCTCTGTTTGCCTGTGGCAGCAAAGCATGCTTAGCATGGCTGCATCCTCCGCATAGCACAAAGTCAGACTTCATGGACTGTTGAGTAGCACTGCACACATGCATGCCATACTTCATGAGTGAAACACATGTGCAGCAGTGATGCCAGGCAAGCCAGGTCAGCAGCTCAAACCTCAGCTGAAAATGCTGGAACCAAATGCTGGGACATGTCGTGCCCTCTCAATGATTGGGTTTATTGAATACACAGATGAGTCACGTGTGTGATGCAGTCCATGATGCCAGCCAAAGGACCCTACTTGTGTTCTGGGGCGAACAAAGGCTATGCGCTGTACACAAGGATTGTGTGCCGACAGCTGAAAAAGCAACAAGCCCCTCCATGCTGAAACATACATGCAAATGTGAGTTTGCAAAAGTGGTCTTGCCTGAATGTACTCAACAGCAGGAATCAGGCGAGCATTCCGGAGCGCCTCAGGCCATAAGTCCTGCCGTCGGTTCAAGTCATCAAGATGTGCTCTCTGCNGGCTTGCTCTCGGAGCATTGCGCACACAGCTGTAGTCTACAGCGCTTGTCCCCGCATCTTGCAAAGCATTTGTTCCCAATCGCGTTGTGTCGTCCGTGAAGATTTGGTCGGCAACCAGTCGGGGACATGCAGCTGGCCTCAACGCATACCTGCATTACTAGCAAAAATGGAGCTTTCACAAGCCGGTGAGACCAGAAGTGATGCTGAAAACGTCTCCGAACATGAATGACCGGCATGCGTCAGCCATGTCCATATTGCAGACTAAAGCCCCGCTCATGCACTCGGCAAGGGTGTCCTGCAAGGAGGTCAGGGTTGATTACGGAAGCAGGGTTAGAATCAGATATGGCTGTTGAGGAAAGCAGCCAAATTCCCATGCCCAAGGTGATGGGCTTGAAGGGTTTGACCTGGTGCAGTGTAGAGCAGGTCGCTTCCAGCGTTACAAAGAAGGCTTGTGACCTGCAGGGAGTCACAAAGCCAAAAGTCTCACCAGAGGTTGCACCAGCCACTTTTGGGTTTGTAGAGAGGGCTGAGCGATGGAACAGTAGAGCGTGCATGGTAAGTTGTGCGGTTGTTTCAAGAAATATACAGCTATGTATTTAGGTATTGTCAGGACTGTACACCATGTTGTGCATACAGTCGCTTATGCAGATGAACTTATTCAGGCTGCCTGCCAACCTGTTGCTGCCTCTGATGCAGATTGGCTTTTTTGCTTTGTTAATTGTGGAATTCGTCGCGAAGCGCGGGTTGTTGGATCTCTTGGGATTCCGAATTGGACAAGGACTGCCATTTGAAATTTAACTGCTTCCTGCATCAGGTGTTGTCGTGGTATGCAGTATCACCTGCTGCTGGCTATTACACTCCGGTCTTGTGTTTTGACGCATGTCAACAGAATAGTGGACATTGTACTGCTGTGCTTGCTTGGGATGCCACTGTGTTGTCAGAAGTATTGCAAGTATGTTTGTGTCAACCCAGACTCAGATTTGGACAGGCAAGTATTTGTGCTGGAGTCTTGGCTGCGTCACCATGTTTGACAGGTGACTTTGCCATGTTGTGGGCCAGTCGAGACATCAAAATCAAACTGTGTAGCATTGCACTTCTATCACTGTGATTCCTTCAAAGCAAATTCAAATGTTAGAACATGGAGAACTTCGTACGCATGGCAAGCTGCATTATTCATGGTGCACGACCTAGAAGGACACTCTGGACGTTTTACTGTCTGTGTCCATGCTCACACGGGGCTGCACAGCTGTCTGTGATTTCATGCGCTGCCTCAGAGCAGGGTCAAAGCAGGCCTGCATGCACAGCTGTAGCTCAGCACAGAAACTGCAGCACTCAGCCCCCCAATGATGTCAGTGCAAAGCACCTGTTGAGTCAAGTGCTTTGCCTGTGCACTTGTGATGCACACTTATGTTGCTGTACATCCAATCACTTGTGAAACACGAGCTAGTGAACATGCCAGACTTTCCACACCACATACAAAGGAGCATACCCAAACCACATTTGTTCCGCAATATGCACACGTGGAATCTGTGCACTGCCATCTAAGACTGGGAAACTACCTGTAGCTCAGTCATGAGTTGCAGAGGAGCCAGTAGGGTTCTCAATACAGTCTCATCATTCCCCTCCAGTATGGCAAGTGCCCTGCAGCAGCATAAGCACTACTCAGCTGTTTAGGTCATGTGTCAGCAGACTTACTCATGAAAGCACAATGGTCAGTTAATGCTCAGGCATTCAGATGCTTATCTGTCCTGAGCATGATCTGCTGTAGTCATCAGCAGAAGCACACAGCTCAAGGTGACAGCACTCTACAGTGCGTCAGCTTTGCCAGTTGACAATGCACGGGCACTCATATAAGGCAGTACTAAGCATGATGGATCTTCCTGTTGTGCAGTGAAGCGCCAGAACAGCAAGCAACACCTTGTCAGGCTGTTGGTCATTTCCAAATATAGCAGCTGCATCAACATACAGCATACTGTCATGCTGCGTGCCATGCTGAAGACGTAACAGAAGGCCAGATGCTACACGCCAAAAGCAACGGGCATCAGATCAGGCCTTGTATACAATGCCCTACACATAGTTTTGTCTTCTGTAGTGGCAATTGCTCACACACCCACAATCATGTGACAATCTGACGCGAGGTCCTGCAGTACGATGTCAACAAGCATCCATGTGACAAGTACCCATAGTCATGTGTCTGGAACTTAATGCTTCAAAGCAAGGACAAACAGTACCATTTGAGATAGATTGCTACATGGCAGCATTGCAGTTGAGATGTTACAGCCTGTTACCTTGCGGCTGCCTCTGCTGTAGTGACACAGCCGGAAGCAGGCTCTGTACGCAACAGCCAAGAGACTGGCTGCTCATATTGTGCTAGCCGATGGTCATGGCCTGTATGTGAGACTGGTCTGTCTGAAGCTTCCTGATAGCTGTCTACAGCAGAAGCTGCAGCACCACTTGCACTTGCACATTGAGCTCTGTGACTGCATGTCTTAACTTCTGCCCCTGACAATGAGGGCCTGCCCATGGCAGATTCCCTTGTTGCATCATCGCAGGTAATAGCAGCCTGATTGTGTGTGCAGGAGGGGAGTGTCATGGCTGCACTGTTGCTGTTTCTGTATGTTGCACACAGTGGGTACGGACCGCTGGTGTCTGTAGCGTCAGCTGCATTGTCATTTGTATCTGAGGTGGGCTGCTCATGTTGGCAATCAAGCTTATCTGCGCATGCTATGATTCCTGGCTGCGCAGAGATTGTGCGATTGCTGGGGTCACACCTTCCTGGCTGAGGGCTGAGTTGCACATGTGCATTGTTGAAAGGCTCATGCAAGGGTAACTGCACCTGTTTGACACCCGCAGCCAACAGCCTTGGCAGCACTTCCTGCAAGAAGCTTTCCGGGGTGTTACGCCTCCTACGCTGTTGTAGACACATTGCATCAAGATTGATGTCGCTGACCGGCAGCAGTGAGTTGATGCGCACCACTTGAAGCACCTATTGTGTGTAGTCACAAAGTACAACAGCTGAGTACATGCGTCACTGCTACATTTCTGTACCGTCATCCAAGAGAGCTGCTTTACATTGCTCATGCAGCGATGTTTGCAGCAATGGCGCTGTGTGTGGCCAAATGTTTGCATATTGGTTGCACGATGCTTGTTGTCTGCAGTCTTGTCAAGAATTCATCACTGCTGAGCATGCCATAGCCTTGTGACTATGACTATGACTCATTAACACATGTGCTGTACCTGTGCACAGATGTGAGGATGCCTGCTGTGCAACACGCCAGTGCTTATGCAACATGTGGACTGCAGGTGTGCCTGCTTATATACTCTGGAGCTTGATGGCCCTACTGTACCTTGTACATCTCCTTGGCCTGCACCCAGGTGCCGTCAACAACCAGCAGCACATACTGGTGCATCTCATCCAAGACCATGCTTTTGTCACAAGATGTCTCTAAGCTGCCGCTGCTGTCTCCAAGCCCTGAACTCTGTGTGTTGGGCTGAGCCGCCGTGGCATCTGCAGTGGCGCAAGTCTTCTCGCTGCCAGACCTGCTGGGCGTGACACCTTCAGCTTGACAGCATGTGCTGTGGCTACAGCAGCTGACTTGTTGCACCATGGGACAACGGTTTTGAATACTACTTCAAGCCAGCTTTCAGCCAGCTTTGCTGACAAACTAACTGACCCTCTGTCTAATCAGTCACGATCAGGACTGTCCTTTCCTAGACCTGCAGATTGCGTATGAAAGAAATGTCACACAAGACTTGCTTCATGGTAGGGGATGATTGCCCTGCAACTACGCAGCAGACCATGGGAACCATGCATTGTANGCCCACAGACAGCGCATAGTGCCAGACAGTCAAGCTTACGCAGTGCAGCAGCAATATCCCGCAACTGCATTGGCCTGTCTCCAGAATCTAAGCCTGCAGAAAAACACCTGGCATCAGCACCTAAACCAGCAATGCACGCTTGCAGACATATGTCCCATGATGGCTCACTAGCGCCTATCAGAAGTAGTGTCTGCAACTGCAGTGGCTTGTGTCCAGATTCCAGTCCAAACTTGGGCAACCCCNAGACCAAAGATGTGTCATCTCTGGCACAGTTGCTAGTCACAGATGATGCAAGGATCAGCTTGGCAACACGGCAGTCACGAGTTAGGCTCCAGGTGGTTTGTCGAGGCTCACAGCAAAAGAGGGCCTGGAAATGTTGAGCAAGCGCTGGCATGTGGAATGTAGCGAGCCATTCTCCATGAGGATGATGCCGTCAGATACATCTGTGAGGTGAGACAGTGTCAGCAGCGTGTTGTAGCTTNACCACCCTATGCCAGCTGCGAGCTGGACAGCAAACACTTTGCATGCTGTATCATCTTGGTTGTGTGTCATGGGGGCAGGCAGGCAGGTCCACTGCAATGATACAGTGCAGTCCATGTGGCAGACCAAACGTCAGCACAGCCTTGCATGACATGAAGAGAGAGGCTGTTTGCACAAATAGAGCAGTATGCTGTCGCTGGCTATGCCTAATGTTGCATACACACTTAGCTGGAAGCAACCAATCATTCCAATCATGCACGCAACAGTTACGGTAAGGCTTGGTAGCAATGCACAGTGTTGGTCACAAAGGCATGTGGCATCCTGACTGCTGTCATAAGCTTGCTGTGAGACTGCCGTCAGCTGCTAGCAGGAATCTGATGGCATGATCTAGCATGCACTCGCAACTGTGTGTATGTTTGGCTGAGTTGGCAGCATACAAATCTGCAGTCAACCATGCAGCACAAGCAAATAATACTTGCAAAACGAATGCAGCCTTTGAGACAGTGTCCTTTGTGGATATGCTGTAATGTGACTCACCAGCAGCGATCACCTTGAAGCTGTGCTGCATCATTGCAGGAGGAGATTGGCAAAGGAGCTTTTCAGGAGCTGGACCAAGTGAAGGCAGTCCAGCAGTTCTGCAAGTTTGCTGGCCAAGTCTCCTCCGGTGCTGACATTACATCAACCATCACAGCTGCTGTGAAGGTATGCTTGCTATTGCGACTGTTGCCTGCTGTGCTATCTCGGTTTGCTGCTCAATGCAGTCTGGGAGATGCCTCTGTTGAGTGATCCCAACACCTGGTCTTGCTTCAACTCGGCTGTCCTGCTCAGTATGTTCTAAAGACTGATGTTGCGAGTGCTTGACAAGCGAGTCTTGCTGAACTTGGATGTGCTGGTCAGTGCTGTCTGAAGCCCCAGCAAGCTGTCGATTGTTTCGCAGGCACTGCTCACCAGCGCTGTGTAACCCTCGGCTAGGCTCGCGTCCGTCTGAACGGCGACAGCTTGGTCCAGGCCGTGCGGGAGACGATTCGCGGATGTCAAGCATTTCTGCAGCAGGATTCGTAGCTCAAGGTTCTTCTCCCAAAGCTGCTTCTGGTGCTGGACTGCGAGGCCTTTCGTTCGCTCCTTGCTGTTGCGAGCTTTGATGTTTGCCAGTGCAGCTTCATCTTGCTTCGCAACCTCCGCATACTGCCTTTCTAGCTCAGCTGCTTCGTCATCTTCTGCATCGGCACTGCCTGNTGTACACATTGAAACTGCACAGCGTCACTATTTGTTTAGAATGGTTGAATGCAAAGCATACCTGTACAGACACTTTCAAGGCTGCACCAACAACATGAGGCATTTCTGACGCCAACAGGGCTGCTGGGGACGGCCCTTTGCACATCTGGTTTGCTATATACATCATGAGACTGCTCTTGCTGTCCACAGACCTGGTGTCCTGAATGTAGAAAGAGAGCATTGTGGCACTACAAAGTCAGACACCATACACAGCACAGCAGCTTGTCGACAGACTTGCCAACGGTTGCTTCCTGCATGTACAAAATTCAATGGGGTCCGTGTGCCCTGATGCAAAGTGTTATGAACGGCTGCCATCACAGGTTCGACAACAACTCCTTCCATGTACAAACCAATCCAGAGTCTGTGCCACGGTGTGAGCGGTTGTGAATGTCCTAGGGGGTAACAGGCATTCCTATGCACTTTTGACATGCCTGTTGGGGCATCATTGCAGTGATGGGTGTAGGTTGTGGATACTGTTCACAGTCATACCACTCAGTGCAGCTTCAGGGAGGACNCCATGGCACTGCACAGGTCACTCTGGCCATGACCCTGTGTGTCGCTCAAGGACTGTTCCTGCAGTTGACTTTGACAGGCTGTGATGAGTGGACATTACAGGTCTCTGACTGTCTGTGTTCACCTGCAGGAAGCGCCGTGCCGTCGCAAAACAGGATGAAGATGATGACAGTGAGTTCTCTCCCTCAGAGGAGGAGGCTGCTGCTTCTGATGGTAGTGCAAAGGCTCCGTCAGACTCTGCAACCTTTGACACTGACTCTGAGCTGTCTGATGATCCCCTTGGCGAGTATGATGATGCCGACGATGACTTGTATGAGCAGCGGCGGCACAAATACACCAGAGGTCAGCTGGTTCAGCCTGTGACCTGACTTTCACGCAGCATACTACATGACTGCATGTTTGCAACTTTATCCTCTTCTGATTAGGTATAACACCCCTGTACGATATGGTGCAGACAGCATGTCATATAAGACCAGTATGTTAGGTAGTGACCAGCACTGCAGGTCAAGCATGCAGGCAACATTCAGCACAGGCTTGTGTCAAGCTTGATCTTGAGCATCTACTGTCACCTGGTGCCTGACAACTCCACTGTGGGTCTCCACGCAGCATGATGTGCTGTTCTGTAGAGCCAGCTCTCACGCTTTGACTATGTGTAACATGCAGCATCATGCTGAGCAGGGACGCTGCAGCGACAACATGGCGAAACAACAATAAGACAAAGGGCACAGCACAATAGATGATTGCGAGTTGCAGAGGGGTACGTAGTGGATCCACTGCCTGTGGAAAGGTAGTCAGGGTTGGTCTGGAGCGCCCAGCGATACTTCAAGGGCACTGTATTGTGCAGATCACAGTCTGGGGCATAGCTTGTGGGAATGACAAGTGCCACTGCATCTGCTGCAGTTGGATTGGGAACTCCAGACCATGAGACCTACAATGCAGAGCAAAACTTCATTTCATCGACACCTAAATGCCTGCCAGAACAGACCTGTTCAGATTGATGTGATTGCTGTATGATGTGAACTGTAATGGCATGACTATACAAACTTGTACATGCACACACCTTGCTGGTTGTTGCATCCAAGGTATTCTGCCCTATTTCTGCATCCTCATCAGCAGGTGCTGTGCCAACAAGCTCCTCTGCTTTCGTAAACTGTGCCATGACGCGCTGCAGATCCTCCATGGCTTGTCTGCGCTCTTCTTCTGAGACAGCAGGTGGCTGCGGTTCTGATGCCTTTGTGAAACCAAACCCGCTTTTGACCCAGGCTGGTATAGTACCCAGGCCTGGTGTGCCGTCTGCATCTTCTTCCTGTTGATGTGTCGCTNAAGGGAAATCAGTCTCCCAGGCAGTGGAGACAGCAGCAGACAACAGCCCTGGACCAGTGTTGGCATAGGGGATGTTGGTCATGTGGCTGTGTGGTCACAGCCCTGCCATGTCAGTGGGTGGGTAGTAGAGCGTTGGCTGGAAGGCATAGTCTACCGGCAGTGACGTGTGGTCTGCATGGGGGGCGGCTTCCCAAGTGCTGTTGGCATAATGCCTGGGCTTGGACCCAAGAGGTGATGTAGCAATCCAGCTGGGCTCTGCACTTGCCTCATCAACAGCAGTGGCTTCTGCATACAACAGCCCTGTTGTGAAGACAGTCATGAGCATGGTGTAAAGACGATAACAAGCATGTCAGCCAATGCTATGTTGAGTGCCCAAATCTGCAGTTGGGAGTCAAGGGCTATGAGGCAAATGCTCTCACATGGCAAGCAGCCAGCACATACATCTGTGTAGCCGAGCTTGTGAAATCCGTTGCTTGAGGCATTGAGTCACGCGGTGCTTCAGTGAAGAGTGCTTGTCACCTGAGTGAGAACGCTTGAGCGTCATCTTCTTGTAGCTTGTGCACTGGGGCAGTTTGTCTGCATGAGGGGGCCACTGGTGAATGCCCTGTGCCCTTAGCTTCTCCAATAGCTCTGGGTGTACTGACATGGACTGACTCCTAGGGGTGAAGAACCACGTGACAACCAGTTGGAAGCTGACCTCCTCTCGCAACATGTGACTCAGCAAACCTGCAGGTTATGCCACGCTTGAGCAGTTGTTTGAAGCGTGAGATGTGTTGTTGGCTTGGGCGCAAAGAGGCGTCTGCTTAGCTGATGACAGCAAAACACTGCTGGGATGCCTTGNACTCCAAATATGATGAGAGGCACAAGCAGAACAAAGGTGCTCAGCGCAGCAAGCATATTTGCCTGTCACATGTAACAATCATTTCACAACCAAGTCAGGAGTGTGCCATATAAGACATATTGAAATGAGAGTGTCGAAAGTGAGTGCGTACCTACATGTAAACCCCCATTCACCACACATGCTGTCAAGTTCAAACATGACATGATCATCATTGGCATCTGCGTACAAGGCCATGTGTACAGCAGGGCAGCTATATGTCTGGAAGCTGCAGCCCAAGCGCCTCCTGATGAGCACCAGCCACTGACAACTGGCACTGCAAAGTGCTGCCTCAAGCTCCCCTTCACCCGTATTTGTGAAGGGCGTCTTGCAGATGTGGCAAAGAGGCCTCAATTTCAGAAGGCTTCTCGCAGGGTATGCACATGAGACACGAGTATCCCATGAGATTGCATCTGCATCAGCTGCCCTGTACCCGNCACAGGCTTCTGGCAATTGTATATTTGTGTGCACAATGCACATTGCATGCAGTCCACTGTATGCTGTTTGCCTACTATTGTGAGGGCAGTCCCGGAGCAAGTAAGGGCAATGGGCAAACAAAGAAGTTTCACAGTCATCTGTAGTTGTTACAGGCATTGCATGGGTCACTGGTATAGGGTACTGTTGCGGTGGTTGTCAAAACCTATGTTGTGCTGCAGATTGGGACAGTGTTTGCAAGCGAAAACTACACCTGTCCCAATGCAGTTGGAGTGGACATAGGTAACCCACAACCACCATGCCTCTGCAGCACATGCTTGCGCATGCCACCTCTCAGCTCGTGTACTGCTTTGGCATATGCTCATTCAAAGTTGCATCTTTTGTGGCGCTGCATGCACTTGCAAGTTGACATGCACAAAAATGCTTAACAGCCCATGTGCCTGATATTGCCTACAGCTGGTCATGCCTACAGCTCAACTTTGTTTGTGCATTCTATGATGATGCTGAGCTCAGCGTGCACATGAATGCAGGTTGTGGCATGTGTGCTGTGCCTGTAGATGGTCTACACAAGGATGACGTGACGAGGGAACAGCTAGTCCGAATCCAGCGCTTACTGAAACAGCGCATACCCACAGGTACGGCATGGTACTGCTAGATGATCACCACACTGTTGTGGTGCCCTTGAGAGCTGCAGTCTTGCACACCGAGATGCAATGTGCAACAGCCTTTACAAGCCTGGCATGATGTTGTAGTGAACCTCAAGTATAGCTGTTGCATTCCAGACCAACGGCTGACCCTTTGAGATGCACTGCATCCGCATTAATCTGTTGCAAAGCTGTTGCAAGGTGCTAACTGTCATTCTGATGCTGTTGTCCTGATGCTGCTGTCTGATCCCTCAGACAAATGCTCAATTGCCCCACTGCTTGTTGTGTACGGGTCCCCCCTGCATGAAACTGCACAGCCAACTGCCATGCCCCAGTGTCACAAGCCCCCTGTCACAAGCCCCCTCTGACCAGTCTACATTCTGCCTACAGGCTTTGACATACACAAGACAGCTATGCCAAAAGCCAAAGAGACACTAGATGACATCAGCCATGAGCATGCACCTTCCCGCTGGCTAGAAGAAGCAGCAGCACAGCCCAGACCTGCTCTNTGCAGCCTGGCCTGACATACCTTCTGTTACACTACATGCTTGTGACAATCCTGGGCTGCTGTGCATGCAGACTACTGCTCTGTAGTGCATTGAACATGTCCAGTAGGTTTCCTTGTTTGAGTTGCTCAGCACCAATCAGACCTTGGCATATTGCCCATGTTTCCAAAACCTTGGACTACTATATGTACTGATTTGAGAAACTTCAAAGCAGATTGTCAGCTCAAGGCTGGACTTGATACCTCCTATTCATGCCTGCAGACATGTTTATGGACAATGAATGGCCTGAAGCTCCTTGGTTCTATCAGTGAAAATAGCTTGTGGTCATTCAGGTGCTCAACCGGACCAAATGTATATTGCATACACCTGTTGTGCTCAAATTGTTTGTGTCGGGCCTATAGCACCCTCAGATATTTGCTTATTGGAGTCATGTTGCTCTGTTGCATATACCAGCACTGGTACGGCATGCTTGTGCCTTCATCCATCAGTGAAAGCTGTGAAGCTGCAGACATTTAATGTGCTATGCCTTAGAGCTGTACATATGTTTCATCATGTGGTGTCCTACATTTGGCTGCTTGATGGCCAGCATGTGCAGGATTGTGACACACAAGGCNCTGTCTGATGTCCTGTGAAAGCTCCCCAAAGCCAGGCTTGTGCATTTATGCTGTTGGAGTCTTCTCAGCGGTTGCACCTGCCGCAGGGAAGCTTGCTGAGCCAAAGCTCAATCCAGCTGGACTACAAGACTTGCTGTAGCAGCCGTTGGCATTGTGCGATGGCGCCAAGCGTCAACAAGAGGAGCCTGGCAAGTGGACCATTACCAGAGGCAGAGCGGTGAAAATGTTGCATGGGTTGCATGGGCTTTTGATGAAGCAGAAAGATTTTAAAAGTATGCCTGCTGTGTGCTGCAGCCACATCAACAAATCTCAAGCTTCACCTACACACTGATGGTTGCAGGTGTCACACCACAGCACATGTCATGCTAGCCTTGCTTGGGCACCAGCAAACCCTCACTATCAGTGAGACACAAATGTTCACAACAGCATGTACAGTATGGGATGTGAGGGCCGTAGGAGACGGAACATACCTCACTTTTTCGATGTCTCCAGGGTGTACTTGCGGTTGCCTGCTGGCATGCTCGCTGGCGGCCACATTTGCTTGGGACAGGTGGCTGGGTGCCTCATCGCCCTCGTCATACACCCCCAAGAGGCTCTTGATGAAGAGGTGGTTATTGTGTATGCATTGGCGGACTGCCTTCATCTTAGACGGTTGATTAGGCAGCATAGCTCTGCACATTTCAGCAGCATCTGACGCAGGCATGTTGTCTGATGTTGAATCGAGACAATGCTGATTTTGTTGTTCATGCATACTTGTGTCGAGGGGAAAGTTTTGCATAGTTTCGCTCCCATCTGCTTGCATCGAAAGACGCCTCTTTCTCGTACTGCTGCATAGCATACACAATCCTGCAAGCAGCGTTTGCATCTCATGACGCACATGCATCGTACTGCTGTGTGCAAGCAGACTTCCACTCACTTGCCTAGCGCTTGTCTCTCTTCTTCCTCCATACGTTGCTGATCAAGCTCTACACTCTTTTGTTTCCTGCGGGCTTTGCCCCTGTTCTGCGCTTGCTCGTGACTGTGACCATGACAAGGACCGTGATCATGACTGTGACTGTGTCCAAACGGCACCTGGTTTTGCATAATGCTGCACGCTCTATCAGCAAAGCACGATCGTAAGTGGAAGGTCTCCTTCGCTTCAGGAACGATATTGCTTGTGGTGTCGCAAGCAAGCCTGGGACACAGGCCCTGACGATGGTTTCGGAGCAAAGCACGGCGAACGTCAAACTTTACGCCAAAACTCGTGGCTCCGCGCCGCGAACATAAGGTTTCGCAATCCGTGTTTGCAAGCCGTACAAATTCTTCTGGACGTTGACCTATCTTGCTGTGCTGTGCGCTTGAGCTGTGATCGNATGGCAATCTTTGTGCTTGTTACAGTTTTGTGTGAGATTGATATACCTGCTTGCTATTTATGTGTAGCTCAGGTCATGATGCAGCAGCAGAAACCTATTTTCAACCAGCACCCAGCTGGGGTAGGTGACTGTCACATGACATGCTAGGTGAACAAGCCACCACCAAGGAAAAAGCCTGGAAATTGCAGCATGAATGCCCCTGTGTGTGGTGCCCTGAGTGATTTGATCATGGCAGGAACCGCAACAGCAACACATTGATAAGGAGTTCACCTCATCAAGCACAAGAGTATGGCAATTGTGTATCTGAAGGCGACCCATGCGGCTCAGTTCTGTCAAGCGTCCTGGTGTCCCCACCACCATCAGAGGCTTGTTCAGCTTCANGCTTGCCGAGCTGTTTCCGCTGGAGGGGGTCTATCTTTACGTTTTGCCTTGTTCTGCGTCATACAGGGAGGCCTTCGGCAAAGAACCTGCAAGCCACGCGTGTTCAAGTTGTTTGCCACCGCGTGAGGAGCATTCACAGCCGTCTACTGCTGGCCGCTCAAGCTCAAGTGTGACGGACCGCTCTCTGGAGTTTTGCCTTTGTTGCTTTCTGTGTGTTAAGGGTTTGAAAATGTATATGAGACTTGACATGAGCAGATGCACCTGAGCGATGCGGCTAGACTTCACCATATAAGGCCGGTGCAGTGGTGGTTGNCCGACAATCAGTGGCAACGGTCTGAAATGCAAGGCAGTCGTGGAGGATTCCGACCAACAACTTCTGGCAAGGTACATGAGGGTTGGTACTGATTATTGCAATATTAATACTTGAATATTACAGTATTGCAATACTGACTACAACAACGCAGATATTACTCATGCTCAGGTTGCATTGGGCCATTGATGCTGGAAGGATTTGCATGTTTGAAATGGTGCCTCACCNCCCCTTAGAAATGTCCCAGGCTACGCCGAGAAGGCAGGCTGCTTGTCAGCAGCAGGCCTTGTCGCGATCTTGACCCTTGCTCTGACCGTCTATGGCGCAGTCAGCTTCCAAAACGTGAGACTGGCTGCTTTTTCCTGAGCAGCTTTGCTGTCCAGCTGCAATCAGGTCATGAAAGCATGAAGTCAGCACATCAACTTCGGTTCCCTGCGTGCAGGAGACTCCACAACTTGGTGTCAAGACATTGTCAGGCAGAGACATCAACAGAGATAGGCTCCAGAGCAGTGAGGGATGGAGCAACTTCACGGCAGGATTCTTTGTTGGTGCCGAGTCTGGCGTAGCGTGGGGTTACGTCTTGTCTCAGATCCTGCCATACTACCAGTGATGACGCCAGAAGCCTTCTGTATGTTCACCACAGGAAGTGTACCATTATGTGTTTATGAATAGTCAATTTTGGTGCTGGCGCTAAAGAGCGTAGATAGTGCTTCATGGCCATTTTTTCAGCAGCAACATGTAACAGAGAAGAACAGCNGCGACACAGCACCTCACACGCTCAAACAGTTGCTCACACATGCTGATGAGGTTGCATGCTGACTAGATCCACCACAACAAGCACATCACTTGTGTTCTTGCACAGCAACACTGCATGTGATGTCTCAGCTCCAAGCTGAGGACCCTTCCTTTTTGAGCTGACGAAGCGTGCTCATTGTCTCAACTGTGACACTGCATGTGTGTCAAAGTGCACTGCGTGATGCAGAGAGGTGTGTATGACTTTGTGGCGGCTTACAGCCTGACACTGCATGCTTGTCAAAGTGCACTGTGTGATGCAGAGAGGTGTATATGACTTTGTGGCTTTGAGCCTGGGCGTGGTGGCAAGTGCACGCCCTTCAGCCAACCGGCTGTTCCCCACACCTCCTCCAAGCAAGCTGTGCCGGCCCATCAACATCATACTGCTGTTTGAGACCCAGTTTGTGGCCAGCATGATGTACTGGGGCTGCATCAAACTGCTGCTCGTTCAGGACTGGTACAAGGGCGGCAATGGGTCCAGCAACTACGTAAGATGCCTGAGGCGGTTTCCTGTTTGCATGTCCACAAATGTGCTGCCATATATTGGAATGCATAGGGCCACTTCATAGTGCTGCTCCATCTGCACCACAGCACATCCATGCAAAAGGTAGCAACTGTCTGCAATGCTCATGTAGAGCTTCTGAATGATGATGCATGCATGCATGCATGCTCNGTGTGTCAGTGCTGCATTTCCCCTGAGCATGTCACAGCAATGAGGTTGCTATGCAGCCATGGATCAAATTGTGCACATCACTGTTATACGTAGATGTGTGATGTTTCAGTGCTGCACACAATTTGTACATATTACAGGGCCACAGCAGTAAGCCTGCCACATAATTGTGTTGTTGCTGAGGGTGTTGTTCCTGCCACTCATTGCATTGGTCAGTGGTACTGCAAACTGCAGGTAAACTCAAGGAGCTGGGTAACACAGTCCTTGGCAAGTTTGGGATGTCACTTGACAACTTCAAGGCTGAGAAGGATCCAAACACTGGGTCGTATAGCATCAATTTCAAGCAATGACTGCACCAAACCCAAAGAGGTTGCAGCAAAACATGTCAGACGGGTTGGCAAGCCTGGTATGGCATGCCACACACTGCAGATAGTTATGGCGGTTCCTCAGCNCAGATTTGTGTTATTTTCTGATAATGCAAGCTTCAAAGTGTACTGCTGCTGCCATCTCTGATACCACAAGCCGTATGACGGCCGTATAAAGATGGTACCATTCCAAAAACTCGTATAAAAAGGCCTTAGGCCGTATGTTCCTACAAAGAAGACCGTACAATGAGTGTATTATACCAGTTTTTGCAATGGAGCTGTATTATACGGCCATTATACAGCTTTTGAAAACAGGGAAGAAAAGCTTGCACAGAATGTGACAACTAGCAGATCTGTGAACCCTGTTACCCACAATGAGTAGTGCATACCTGGGATGCAGAATGCCTCCCGGGCGTGCCAGCTCGGGATCGTTCTTGGTACCCCTGTGTGTGTGCAACCCGTGGCTGTTGCTGCTGCTGTTGGTCAAATNGAACTAATGGAGCTAGGACCGTTAGCAGGGGCACTTGTGGGTGTCCCAGGGCAGAGCGGGTTGTCTGTAGAGCAAAGGAAGAGGTTGACAATTGGTGTCGAGCTTTGCGCAAACCCCTCTGTCATCTTCATGGATGAGCCTACTTCAGGTAATTCACACATGCATAATGTTGATGTCAGTGAGTGTTTCAGTGATGCCCTACCGGAATGCGGCATTACAGTACAATGGATTACCTTAATTCGGGATTGAGGAGATTGTTACTGGAATTCCGGCTTCTAGTGGCTAGGGT